>CM070073.1:3062002-3662002 GCA_036320875.1 Cotoneaster glaucophyllus | reverse complement strand
GAGACTTAAATATTCTAAATTATGAAAGGAGATGAGATCGATCGATGAATTTATACTACTTATTAATGGAATACACATAATGTGTAGGTTTGATCTAGTAATAATTATGATTATGAAAAAAAAACCCTAGGGACCTAGGGTTTTGTCTCATATAGGAAAGAAGACAGCTCAAATTACATGTTATTTATAGTACATAGCAAAAGAAAAAAGTGGATTTGGAAAGTAGAAAGGAAGAGCTTGTTAGTTAACAAGAGAAGCTGGAAGCAATAAATAATTGTGGTAGTTAAACAATAAGCTAATGATCGAAGACCAAAATTAAGCAACTTACTCTGCTAATTAACATCGGCCTGCTGTATTGACCTAGAAGAAATTACTGTTACTTGATATTGATTGAATTTAATTAAAGCATGTTCATTTGACATCCATTACTCCAGGCACATGCAACTCTTTTGACTGGTGAATTGATAGTTATTGCATACCATATATGATTGGAGCTTGTTACGCAGCAATCGATATCGAGAGCTTGATTTAAAGTACTCAAAAATGACCAAGTCATATATGAGCCTTTGTTATTTTCATCCTCTTTTATATAACTTACATGTAAATATGCACATATATCAGATTATGTGGAATTTTAAAGTACTCAGAAGTTCCTTTATTTTCTTCATTTCTATGGAATTTTTATGGTTACGCAGGAGGGTTTCGAACCCTATATCTCTAGCTTATTCATACTCATTACCCTACCCACCCATACCATTAACCCTAGTATAAACTCAGTAAAAATAATACTCAAAACACCAATGGCATTGCTTTGCCTATAGCTAGCAGTATAACAAAAACTTTGAATCAGTTATCTTTGGAAGTGTGGATGCATTGATAGGTGCAGATGAATTGTTCTTCTGTTATTTTTTTCTTTTCTGAAGAAGATGAATTGTTCTCTAGATCTCAGTCAACATTGTTGGCTATACATTTGTGTTTATATCTAGTTAAGGTTGAGTATTACATGCACTTATACACACTAATAAATACTGAATAGGGTTCACTACTTCGTCAATATTCAAATCTAAAAAAAAAAAATTGCTTAATCAGATATAGAAATTCAAACAAGAATATATATGCAATTATGTACACATCTAGATGATGTGAATCATCAACTAGGTCAAAAGCTAAACCAAATGTTTTGTGTGGTCAGACTTCAAATGTTTTGTGTGTTCAGACTTCAAAGAGAGGGAGAGAGGGAGAGGGGATGATCCATGCATGTATTAAATTAGAAAGTCTTACAAACTGAAGCACCATACCTTACGAGTATTAATTACTAAATTTTTTTATAATACTTGAAAGTTAAGAGTATTATAATACTTGAAAGTTAAAACTGTTATATAACAGTAATAAAGCTGACAGTCTTAAAAGTTTAAATCATACAAAAAGTAAGAAAGTCTGAAAGACATTCTTCTTACAAAGCATGTGTGTCATTCAGAACTGGTTAGTGTTCAAAACTCTCTCTCTCTCTTCCTAAACTGAAGACATTAGTTTTCGAGCCTTACTACCATGATTTCATAATCGTGGAATGCTTATTCATAAAACTTGTTCCAAGAAACTGCTTTCCTATCTTGGTTTCCAGTGAACATGCATTTTTACCAACATATATAAGTATAAATTAATAACCACGCTGGCAAGTGGCAACAAATACATACCCTTTCCCCCTATTCGTAAATTTCTTTGAAGAAATGCTGATCTCCACCATCTAAAATCAACTGGAACAACACGCTGAAACATGCATGTTCTTTCAGTCAGAGAAAAAGCTTCACAGTACTTGACAAATCAAATTTGCGCCAAGTAGCTAGTAGGGCTTCAAACTCTGCTAATTATACATTAACGAAGAAATTCAGTCTGAAAATTAACAGAATATAGAAGAAGAAAGAAACAAACATATAGTTTATTATTAGGGTTTCCCTATTTGGCGCAAAACATCACCGACCCCCCTATTGCTACCAAATATTAACATAACATTAATTGAATGTACACGATGATCATCTTATAATGGCGCCCCAGGGTAACTCCTCATCAACTGGTCGTTGGCGAAACCACATTCTTGGACGGGTGCGGCCGGCATCAGTCGGTCCATGCCGGCATTATAGTCGTCTGAGGAGGAGGCCACAGGAGGACATCCCAGCATCTCACCCCACCCAATACTTTCTCCATAACTACTAATAATTCTATTATTCATAATCATCATCTCATCCCCATACAAGAACTCCATCCCATCAAATCTCTGTTGGTTGTCAGTGTTGTTGTTGTTGTTGTACACCGCCATCTCCTTTAGCTGATCAGTCACATAATTACCGCCTTGCCCTTGAAACATATTATGCATTATACCATTACCAGCTCCATCAATATTATCCGTGTTGACCATGTAATGTGTTTGTGCAAATTGATGAGGGCTAATGACATCAATGTTGCTTAAGGCCACAGGAGCAGAAGAACTGTTGAGAGCATGAATCCCATGTCGAGGAACTAATAGACTTTGCATGTTCTTTCCAGAATAGTGCTCATCCATTTGATGGGTAGGAGTAACAGCAGTAGCGGCACAGGGAATGTTATTATTATCATCAAGAACTTGATAGGTTGGCTGAATATCGGTGGAGCTATCTTGGGCAGCTTGATTAGTATCATGATTATGATTAATATCAGAACTAAACCTCCCTCCAAGCTTGATGAGCAACTTTCTGATAGAAGCATGGTCATTAAAGCAAGGCTGTTGTTGTTGTTGTGGTAGTACTGTGGGTGCTGCAAGCACTGGAAGCTCCGGCCAGTAAGAGTTTTGACCGTCTGCGGCCAGAATGGCAGAATGGGAGTTACTGTTTCCCCCAACACCGCCTGACCTTTTGATGATGTCTTGTTTAACTAGGCCCGATTTACGAGCCAGCTGATGTTCTTTCCGCTGCCTACCAAGAAGCTTTTTCTTCAGCCTTGTGTTCCAGTAGTTCTTTATATCATTGTCAGTTCTTCCTGGCAGTTGTGCTGCAATTATAGACCACCTACATATACACATACATACATAATCTATATTTATGAAATAATCAAATAATCAATTACCCTAGCTAGGAACTAAATTACACTAATTTACATGTAGATGTGTAATTGATATTGTGGTTATATTTATATATGTCTTTTTTCATTATATAAAAGCGATATTCAACGCTAAATTCATGTATGTGTCTACCTGCTCCCAATACTTATGTAGAGGCTGCAAATTATGTTGTCTTCTTCTTCAGAAAACCCTCCATGCTTGATATTTGGGCGGAGATAATTTAACCATCTAAGCCGGCAGCTCTTCCCACACCTCTTAAGCCCTAAATCATCCATCAGAGAATTAAATTAGCAAAAACCTAATTTCATCTAATTTATACAGCTGGTAACTTCTAACTGATTAATTTGATATAGATTAACCAGGACACTAATTTGAGGAAGAGGAAGAAGAAGAAGGTAGAGATCTGCATACCGATCTTTTGTGGCAAAGCGATCCAGTTACCGCCGGTGCCATGTTGCTCGATGTAAGACTTGAGCTTGGCATCTTCTTCAGGTGACCATGGACCTCTCTTCACGTTGGCTTTATCACAGCAAGGAGCTCTCCCCATCTTTACTTTCTTGTTGGAATCTAATTGAGCTAAGATAGCTACCTTGATATACTATAGGATAAACAATTATTCCACATTTATATAGTAATAGTAACAACTTTTTAGAGAGACATTTATATAGTAATAGTAACAACTTTTTAGAGAGAGAAGTTTTTGAGAAATTTGTGTATCCGGAACACTGTCATATATTGTTATTAGTTCTTTCACATTATAATATATGTATTTTTCTGTTAGTATACTTTAAAAGTAAAATATATTAATCATATCCTCTTTTCATATAATAATACATAAATTTATACATCACGTAACATGTGTTTTCGATACACATAAATTTTGAGAGAGAGAGAGAGAGAGAGAGAGAGAGAGAGTAAATTGATTAACTGTAAATTGTGATGAAAAGAGATAAGCATGGTTCCCGGAACGGGGCCAAGTGGAATTAAAAAAAGGTGTGGCAAAAAGAAGTGTGCTTCAATAGAAAATTGGAGGAAAATGAGTGTGCCAGAATGGAAGCAAGAATTTTCTTCTTGTCTTTCTTAGTCTAGAATCACCTTTTTTTTTGTATGATCATCGGGTTTGCTGATTTTCTTGGAACTACAATTCCAATAAGATCCTCACCGTCTAGAACTCCAGTACATATATACACACTAAGCACATATTATTATAACACGCCCATGTAGTTATATAGGACATATATTTGTTCTATTGACATCTAATCTACGTAACATATCATTATACTCCTCAATAACTATAATACGTAAACTTTTAAACAGTGTGATTGTGTATTATTATACGTAAATGGCGTTTTATTATAATGACAGAAAGTAATAATGTTTATGGACCATGGTGTCGATTTGATCTCCATCAATTCTCCTATCCCTTAACAACAAACTATTTAATAACCCACTAATGTTATCGTTTGTAAAAAAAAATGTATAAAAATTTAAATACATATGGTTAATTAGCTAGACTACTATACGTTTGAATCATTGGTTAGAGTAATTATATATATATATATATATATATACATGTATGTATGTATATGTATATATACATATGTATTCATATATATGGTCGAGTTCCTCCTTTGAATTTAGGGTTCAGGTAAAGAGAGTAGGGTGTGAATTCAATAATACGGGCGTTTAAACCGTTAAAGTTGATTTCAAAACTTGTTAAATCTTTTATTTTCAATTACCATTCATCTTTCGTATTATCGAAGCAAAATCCAAAAGAATATATCACCGTACATAGTCATATGTGCACACGTAGCCATTTGAATTGGTAGTTTTTTTTTTTTTTTTGGGGGTGGGGGAGAACAACTTGCATTGTCAGATGTACCATCAATGTAGCATTCTATGTCATAATACAATGTTATGTGAAAATAAACTTACACTTACATTAACATCAGACGTCAAAATTACAATATACTCTTACTATAAATGTTATTCTTCTTCTTTTGGCATTGCAACTTCCATCAATAAAAGTCAGCCTTTAGGGTTACGTTTACCCAAAAAAGGTAAATAAAAAATAAACTATATTTGAACCAACTAGCTTAGCTAGCTAGCAAATTTCTAGAAGCAAAATGACAAACCGTTAGCAAAGATTGAAACTAAGTGGACATTAGGGTACATGATCCTTTTTGGTAGGTGACCAAATGACCAACAAAAGGAGAAGAATGCAAGACAAAGAGAAACCAATTTGATGACATTGATGGCTTATTTCGATCCCCAGGAATACGCATTGCATAGGGCGGCCTAGGTTAGAGCAGCCCTATATCCTAGAGGATATATGTATATATAAGCAAAGCATGATGAATCATGTTCCCGCGGCCATGCATGCAGCTATATACGATAATATTACTTTTCTAATTTTCTCTGATGCGCATGGAGCATGCATATCCTTTCTTTAATATGCTCTTTGTGAGTTGTAGTTTCTCTTGCAAGCCCTAGATTAAGTCTCCCTCCTTAGAAGGGGGTTTGTGGACCAACTTACCCTTCTCAAAGGGCCAATATAATTAATGTTATTAGGGTTTAGACTTTTGCACAAGTTTGGTGAAATTACGTATTGTTTGACTACAAGATACATGCTAATGATTTTCCATTTGTTGTTTATTTTCAACAATAAGACTTTTTAAGCTAGTCAAATTAAATGGGGATTAACTTTCCAGGCTGTAATTAGTAATGACAACTCTCCAACAAAAATAAAAGTAATTAGACATACAAATTCCAAGTCAATTTATAATATATGGCAAAATACCTGAGAAATGCTATTCATACTTTCTCAAAAGTAAGTTCAAATGTAAAATAAATTTCAGGTCAAAAATTGTTGAAAATGAAAATTTTAGGGTAAATTTCAAAATGCTCTTATTCTTTTCCATAAAATTATAATTATAAGAAATTAAACAAGATGCAATGTTGACTAAAAACTGGAAATGGGATTATACAAATAATATTTTACTTTAAACTAATTTAAATTGCAAGGGTAAGAATTCAAAATCATATGAGCACATCCGTTCTAACTAACGTGACATGCAGAAATAAAACATTCTTAACTAAACAAATTACAAACCTAAAGATCCACAAGGATAAAAAAAATATCCCAGATCTTATTTCCTCGTAAAAACTACTAAAGATATAACTTAAAAAATAACAAATATTCCCCCAATTATATTAGAAAGCAACTACTATAAGAGTTAATGAAAAGAGCAATTTATACACCTATTTTTACCTTTCACACATCATTGTTAATTTTTTATCATTAATCCTTTTCAATTCATTTTGATTAAAAGGTCAAAAATTGAAAAAAAATATGTGAAACGTAAATATGGACGTGTGAAAAACACTATTCTAGTTAATTAGACAGTGTAACTGGAGGCCAAAGCAAACATCAAATTCAATGTATAACTAGAGTTGGTGGTGGTAGCTATAGGGGGGAAGTGTCAAATCTCTGGCGTCATTTGCTTGACCTCTCTCTCTCTCTCTCTCTTTTTCGTTCTCTTTCTCTCTCTCTCTCTCCCTGTTTTCTTATGTAATGTTATGTTATGTTATGTTAGTGCTTGACAGACCCGCAGCCATGCATAAAACCAAGGCAAAGAAGCTGTGTTCCCTCATCGGATTCTACATTATCAAGTCTATATATTAATTTGCACCAACTATTTACTTTGGGAAATATTTTCGCCACTTTCTCTCCATGCATTCTTCTTGCTTTTTCCGGTCTTAGAACTGATAAAAAAGAGACATAAATGCAGAATGAAAAGAACAAAGTATGAAAATCACTACCTCTTCGTATATCATTTAAAAGTCTTTTTATATTTTCTGAACGGACCTACATGTTTTAGAGGTTGAACAATATATTAAAATAGTATTATTTTCTTGACAATTTCTTTTAGGTTCATACGTAAATTATATTCTTTACAGCTAGCTCATCCCATCTTCCTTCTCCAGGCTTTACCTTATCTTCTCTGTTTTTGACAAGAGCAAAAAGTATGTATATTTTAATTTGGTGAACAGGAAAACAGGCAACAATGGTCACGAAGTCAGCATAGCTGTATCTCCACGCAACTTGAATCAAATTTCTTCTTTCTCGTTTCTGTTTTGTCAAAAGCAAACCAACTTTCAAAGTTGTCAACCCCTTTTACACCATATATTACATGTTTGAATTTCGATCAAATTACCGTACGTCATGGGATAAATTGTCATGTGAATAGCACATGAGAAAGAAAGAGTAATTCTTTAGTGTTGCCTAATTAACATTATCACCTGACGTCATAAAATGTTTGAACGATGTGTAGATATATTAGAAATTTAAGATATAGCACTGTAATATAGCTAAGTAAATACGTTGTTATAATATAGATAATTTAGTAACACCGAATGACATGTAATGATCATACTGAAAAATCTCTTCGGTTGAAGGCTTGAAGCCACCAGTTTTTGTATCTTGTGGGAGAGTTTTGCAAACCTTTAATTTATGGGTCAACATGGTGTAATTAGAATAAAATTTTCCCATTTGAGTAGACGATTAGATGACCATTAATAAATGCATAGCTGCCTATGCTGAAGCATGTATATTGCACTATGCTGATGCATGCATATTGCACTATGACCTTAGACGAAACATATGATGAAAGTAGTCCATGAACAAATGGCAATGACGACATTGCAGTCATATATGATCCCATTTGGATACTCGAAAGGGTTCAGGTAAAGGATAATCTGGATTATTTTTCACATTCAAAGTTGGCGACTCTCCCAGTTAATTCCTGACCAATGTTTCAAAATGGACGATATTATTATACAAAATTGATAATTAAGGATCAAATTGATAACGATTTCGTTTTAGTTTATGTTTTGCACTTGAGAAATAAGAAAAGTACATGAGGGATAGGAGGGATGAAGAAAGAGGTGGTTCGGTATGGGATCTCAAACCGAAAATAGTATTCCGAATCCAAAAGCGAAAATTTTCAGGACGAGAATTCAAAGACCAATCCCGAATCGAAATTTAAGTATTCCTAATTTTCGGGACTCCCGAAATATTTTCAGTATTTAGGGATGGTTCGGTATTCCCAAATTTCATACAAATTGAAATACTAATCATTCATATCGAGTCAAATTAACAAGCAACCAAATAAAATAAGTAACAAATCCAAAAGCAAAAAAATAAGTTACAAACCTAATATGTTCTACAATTATATTGCTACTTGTAAACCGTACCAATTATATATATATAATATTTTTTTGGGTTCGGTATGAGATTACCGTAACATTGAAGAGACAATACTGATTCCCGTACCAAAATTTTGGGATCGGTTTGGTATTTCATCTAAAAAATTCAGAAATTTTGGTTTGGGCCATTTTTTGGTTTAGGATCGAGATTTTTTTTAGTTTGGTTCGGAATTTAGGGAATTTTTTCCAGCCCTAAGAAAGATGGTCAGAGGGAAGGTAAGAAATGAAGAAGAAAAATAAAAAAAAAATTTGAAAGTAAAAACAACTTAAAATCTTTTTTAATTTTTGATTTTTTTTTAAGTTTTCATTTTGTGTTTCTTTTCCTTCTCCATCGTTTCTCCCATCCCACCTCGAACACAAAAATTAAAACCATAATAATTATCAAACGGATCCTAAGTCGATTCATAAGCTAATGGGCTCCATTCTTTCATAAACCTGGTACTTATGCTGTATTCGTAGTTAAAAAGTCATTCAACTAAGATTTCTTTACTTCTTCAGGTTACTATGTTTTCCTACTTGATCATGAGTAAACTACTACCCTAGTTGATAATAGAGGAAGGAAAAGTAAAATTTTAGTAACAGAGAATATACAATACAAGAGGAGCACTACGCCGCTTCCGTTATTGCTGCTGGGTTGGCTGTCGGGCTTGCTTCTATTGGACCTGGGGTTGGTCAAGGTACTGCTACACAAACAAGGGCCAAGCTGCTCCGATGTATTCATTTTACAGTACAAAGCATCTAACGGGTCATACATCCCTGGCTTCACGTCCATATATACATCGAGGATTACACTAAAATACAACCAAATAAAACTTCATGGTTCCGAAACCTGATCATAATTCAAGCCATGAATAAAAATAGAAAGTCGATTCCCTTGTTTTCACTGACGCTGTTTCTTGCATAAAGGCATTGGCGTGGAAGGGCCTAATTGCGCTAACTTGGTACCAGAATGCTTTTCATAAACCCAACCAAGTTCTCCAGAAGTGACGAATGCAGCATTAAGAAACTGCTCATCCTCCACAAATAACTCCCAAGTTCTCATTCATCAGCACACAATCCACTTCACCCTCACTAATATCAAACATAAATCCCATTTGGATAAGCTTGCTCAATTTATCTGCCCCAGTAGGTTTTGCTGGTGCCAACAGTTCTTGTGTGAGTTCGATAGCAACAGAAGTAAGAAACTCTAGATCAATTCTCTGTCCTTCGGAACCTGATTTATCAATGAGCAGCCGCTGTGACGGTTGTTGCTGCAGATGGCATTAGTCGACAGTAGACTTGAATTGGTTTGTCACTCTTGGACACTGACAGCATAACTACCGAATTTGCAGCCTTGTGTCTGTCTCTTAGTGACATATTTACCTCAGTACCAGCGAGAAAAGCCAGAATAGTCTTGACTAAACCCCTCCCGATCAATCCATTTCTCGCATCAATCTTTTCCCACTGCTCTTACGACTCAATGCCGTTCACTTTGCACTCAACAGACTCAGAAATCTTTCTAACTCCAAGAGATTCGTAGATTGCTTGTAGTATTCCTGGGTAAATAGAAGACAAGTTGTGACTCTTGGGAAAGCAAACAAACAGAGGAAATTTTTCACAGCCTGAGAAAATTTTCTTGAGTCGCAAGTCATCAGCAATGAATACTTCCTCTCTGCGGATTAGATGTATTTTCTCCACAAGACATTGTGGCAGGTACTTTGGTCAATTTCTGCTTGAGAGTACCTCGTAAATGTTGATTCCAGTTGGCTGCAACATATTCCAGCTTCTTTCATGAATCTGACACAATATCCATGGCTGTGAACTCACAAGAAACACACATTAAAATCCAATTCCTGCAAGAAAACATTGATATCGTGAGTTCAACTTGATAATCAAAAGTTCAATAGATAACTGGATTCCTATACAGAATGCATGCAACTCAAAAAAGTAAAATGAGTTGAATAGACTGGGAACTCTACTATCATGCATTCAAAACAAGCGTGTATCCGGGGCTATACAGTTTAAATTTGAAAACCTATCTTTAAGACGAAAAAATGAAAAGAATTGCAAAAGTCATCTCCTAGAGATGGAAATTTCACATAGAGCCCAACTATTCGGTCAGAAATGAAAAAGAAAAACGAAATCCAAGACCAAATTAGCCTAAGGAATGCCAAAAGATCCTAGAGCAGAACATACAAAAATAGCTTGCTAGAAAAGGAACACAAATACAGAATCTCAAAAATAAAGTTCTGCAAAAACATTTATTTGGGATAAAAAATAAGTTCCATAACAACAGATTTGATTAAAAACAAATACAGTCAATCACAAAAAACGTATATTCAACATTCAGGTTCATGAAAAGGAAAAACTGCAAAGCTCAAACCCTCGTTTGATAACCATTTCGCTTTTTGTTTTTGCTGTTTTGTGCTTAAGATATGGTGATATCAAATGGTTATCAACCGAGCGCTTAACTACTTAGTTGCATTCTCCGCAAACACATCCAAATAGGAAGGCTATTAGGGATAGGATTTCCAAGTTCAAAATGTTTACATATAAACGGCTAAATAAAACTATAAAATGAATCAAATGAAATAAAATTTTAATTTACCTTTTTCTCCAATAAAGCCCTGCTGCCTCCTTACCCTTCTTTGTACCGGAAAACTCGTGGCTTCGCCGCCGTCGCGCCGATGGAGAACAGCCTACGCTGCAGATGGAGTCCATATAGTCGCTGGTGCTCCGCTCCCAGTTATGTCCTTCTTTGTCAGCACAAATTCCAGCGTTGGTTCTACGCCTTCTTCGTATTCATTGTTTTATGTGACTTCAAGCAGAAGCTGTGGCTTTTTCATCTGTGTGGCTCCATTCTGCAGAAACCCAATTAACAAATTAATAAAAAGGACTTGAAAAGTTTTAGTTTTAATAAAAAACCATGTTATAAGTTAAGTCACTGTTTCTGGAATTTAAGTCACTGTTTCTGGATTTTAAGTAACACTGTTTCTGGAATCTAAGTCACTGCACTGTTAGTTTATTTCCAGCGACAGTGTTAGTTTTTCCAGCGACAGTGTTTTTTTTTTCCAGCGACAGTGTTTTTTTTTTCCAGCGACAGAGTTAGTTTTTCGAGCGACAGTGTTATTTTTCCAGCGACAGTGTTATGTTTTTCCAGTGACAGTGTTATTTTTCCAGAGACAGTGTTATTTTTTCCAGCGACAGTGTTATTTTTCCAGCGACAGTGTTAATATTCATTTTCTTTCAAGATACAGTGTTTGTTTGTGCATGGCCCAAAGGGCTTGGTGTGGTTGCTGCTCGCCAGAGCTAAACGGAAGGGAAGGCCGGATTTCGGCCGGAAAGTTGGACAAACTTTAAACGCTCATAACTTTGTCAATACTCAATGAAATCAAGTGATTCAAAAACGAAAATTGTAGTTCTCGCAGAGACTAAGAGAATGGTACCTTGCACGATAGCTAACTCGTTGTGGTTTGGCCGGAAAACGCCTCGAAAGCCTCGGAGGTCGCCGGAAACTGGGTTGGACAAACTTTAAACGCTCGTAACTTTGTCAATACTCAACGAAATCGAGTGATTCAAAAACGAAAATCGTAGTTCTCGAAGAGACGAAGAGAATGGTACGTTGCACGATGGCTAACTAGTTGTGGTTTGGTTGGAAAATGCCTCGAAAGCCTCGGAGGTCGCCAGAAACTGGTAAGATTCAAATAGATATAAATTCTTCAATACTCAACAAAATAGGGTGATTCAAAAAGGAAAGTTGTAGTACTCAGCGAGACGAAGAGGAGGAGGAGGAGGATGAGGGCCAAAGGAGAGCCTATGAGTGACTGTCTGTTGGTTTGGTGGGTTTTACCTTGTTCTGGGATGCTTTTTGGTTAAAAAAAGTTATATGATGGTTTTTGGTTAAAATAAACTTAGTTCAAGCCCTTTTTATTAAAGCTCCCAAAAATTTATGAACGATCAGTCATAAGCTCAGGGAGATAGAGAGAGAAGTCGCTCCAGCAAAAAGATGGGCGAGCTTGGTTTTCTTGGGAACCGGATCCCCTCCTGAGCATGGGGACCAAAACCAGCTGAGCAGGATCTTTGAAATTTGATCCAACCGTTGTAACTGTTATAATTTTTAAAGAAGTTCTTTATTTATAGTCAGTGAATCAAATTTTAAAGACAGAGCTCAGCTGGCTCCGGTTCCCATGCGCAGGGATCCGGTTCACTTTTTTTTTTTTTTTTTTTGGCCACGCCGGTTCACTTTTTTTGCTCTGGAGTTTTGAGTGAGAAAAAGAAAACATAGTCAACTTTCAGCATGCAGGGCCGCTGCAATGGCAGTGATGGGATTTGCCTGGGAGGAAGCTAAAGAAAACTGAGGTGTCATCTAAAATTAATTGGTTTTAAATTTCTACTTTAATTGATTACAATAAGAAACTTTTTTATTTTTACATTTTTATATGCTCTTTATGTGACGAATTAAGTTACGAAAAATGTGTGATTGTTGAGCTTTATAGTACCGTTTGGTATGTGTGATGGGACGGAACTGAACTGGATCAACCGTTCCGTTCTCACGTTTGATGTGCTTAAAAGCTGTGGAACGGGTTATCCCATGGGACGAAATTTGGTTAATTTTTTGTTCCACCTCTCCCTCTGGAACGACCCGTCCCACTTGGAACACAAATTTGTAACATTTTAAAGACAAAATTTCTCTTATCTTTTTCAATATTTACATCATCTGTTCCGTCTCGTCACGTCTGCGTACCAAACGGTATGTAAGTCAATTTATTCTATTATTATAAAAAATGTTTAAATTTTATTATGAACTAATAAGAAATATAGAAAATAATCTAATGTACTTGTAATGTAAGTTTTTTCTATTAATATGAGATTTATTCTTATCCGTAATAAATTTTTAAATTTAATATGTGAATATGAAGTGCATGTGATTAGACTTCATATAGAATAATTTGCTCTGACATAAAGAATTAATTAATTAAGAGAAGGTTTATGCATGTACTGATGCGAGTATCTGCATGCAAGATTTTTGACACGACTGATCAAGGCCCCCAGCTTATTTTTTTCAATAATGATTAAAAGGGGTTCTCAATCTGTCTCGTCAAAAGACACTCATGCAGGATTTAGATTTACACGATCTTCCTTTCACTAATTACTCTGCCACCACTTTCTCGGATGCAAGCTCAGCCAAGTTATACCACCAAACCACCACTTCCCTTAATTACCGTGTCACCACTTTCTCCGATGCAACCCCAGCCAAGTTACACCCACAAACTCTTTAAACCCATCTGCTCAAAAGTCGAAGCCTTATTTTTTTTCTTGTTCTTCTGGATTGAGTTTTTGACATATTTAGTAGTTTTTCAGTGAAAAATCCAGAGCAAAAACACCAAGCTTCCCATATTTCTGCTGGAGCACCAAAAAAAGGCCAAAACTTTATATTTCTTAGCAGCAGGAAGGTATGCTTTTCGTCTCTTGAGCTTATGGCTGATCATTGTCTTAAATTTCTGCATTCTCACTTTTGTAAAACTGTAATTTGTAGCTAGGTTCGTCTGGCACAGACTCTCTCAGCCTCTGCATGTTGAGTGAGTAGGCCGCCATGGCAAACGACACAAATGAAGCTTTACGTTCCGCCAAACTTCACATAGAAGAGATTAGGACCAAAAAGTTCTCAATAGGGAAGAAAGAAGCAAACCCTTTAACTCTCGATCTTCACCATGCCGTCACCAGCCTCTCTGCCGAGCTTTACCAGAAAGACATCCATTTCCTCATGGAGCTCATACAGGTATTTTCCTCTGTTTTTTTATTTCAGATAAAGTAAAAAAAGTTTAATTTTTTTTTTCTTACAATCGTCGGTGAAACTTGAAAACAGTTTATGGGTTTATTTTTTTTTTTTTTTTTGCGAATTTTAACTGGTGGGTTTGTTTTTTCGTTGATTTTTAGTTGTGGGGTTTTGATTTGAAAAGCAAAACAATTTGTGGGTATTTTGATATGTTTCTAACAAAAAAAGTGCAGAAGTTTCAAACTTTTCGATACTAGCATCAATGGAACTTGAAAACAAATTATGGGTTTCTTTTTTTTTTCTTTTTTTTTTGTGAATTTTAATTTGTGGGATTGTTTTTTTCGTGGATTTTAATTTTTGATTTTTTGATTTTCAGAATGCAGAAGACAATGAATACAAAGAAGGGGTGGAACCAACGTTGGAATTTGTGCTGACAAAGAAAGACATAACTGGAAGTGGAGCACCAGCTACTCTGCTTGTTTTTAATAACGAGGTTGGCTTTTCCAGGAAGAATATGGACTCGATTTGCAGCATAGGCCGTTCCACAAAGAAGGGAAAGAGACGGCAGGGATTTATTGGAGAAAAGGGTAAACTATTAACAACTGAGTTTTATTGGGTTTTTGTTTCTTCATTAATTTTATTTGTGCATGCAATACATACTAATAATTTCACGCATTTGACGTCTATATGTACAAATATATATCAGAATTCAGAATGAAGGAATCTCCGAATTGTTTTCTGCATCAGCGAGTTAGAAAGTTTCTGAATTTAGACCTTCTACCATGTTTCCTTCACATGCACACTTTCGACATGTACTGAATGCATAATGTATTTCTAATTTTAACCAAAGAGTGTTAAATTCTTCTGAAAAAGAACTAGTTGTTTGAGTTGTTTACATGCATTTGTTATAAGAGTTGAGTTATCGATAAGTGTTCTGTACTATTGGTCATCAAGTTGAAGGTGAACTGTTGAACTCATAATACTGGTTTTGCTTGCAGGTATTGGATTTAAAAGTGTATTCCTTGTGAGTTCACGGCCTCATATATTTAGCAACGGATATCAGGTCAGTTTTATGGAAGAACCAAATCAAGATTGTGGTATTGGTTATATAGTTCCTGAATGGGTTAGTGGAAAGCCATATTTAACAAGCATATGCGAGGTGTATGGTTTCAACAAAATCTTGCCAACAACTACGTTTATTCTTCCTCTCAAGCCTGACAAGGTGGAAGCTGTGAGAATGCAGCTGTCAGAGCTGCACCCAGAGCTTCTCCTGTTCTTATCCAAGATAAAGCGCGTATACGTACGTGGATGTGATCCACAAGAAGCTGATGATGTCTCCACAATCTCTATATTCAGTGAGACTGAGCATGTGAACTTGAGTGATAAAGGAGCCAATTCACGTGTTGTTCAACTTTCTGCGAAAGAAAAAAAATGTGATACTGATGAGTTGTGCAAGTATTATTTGTGGAGAGTCATTTCCAGTAAAACCGGGCAATAGAGTTAATACAAGGATGGATGTGGAGGAATGGGTCATCACCCTTGCTTTCCCATTTGGAGAAAGACTGAGAAGGGGAACGTCTTCTGTTGGTGTATTTTCTTTCCTGCCGACTGCAATGGTCACCAACCTCCCCTTTGTAATTCAAGCTGATTTCATTCTTGCTTCTTCACGAGAATCTATTCTGTTGGATGATGTCTGGAACTTGGGAATACTTGAATGTGTGCCATCCGCCTTTGTGAATGCCTTCCAGTCATGTGTGAGAGAGCTCTCCCTCTTTCCTTCACCTGGTCAGGCATTTGAGTTCTTACCTGCTCAAGCTTCTCCGATTCCCACATTTGACGACTTAAGGGAGTCTATTAGAGTTAAATTGGAAGGTTTACAGATAGTGCCTTGTCAAATGCTTTCTGGCAGGAATTGTTTGTTCCTGCAGCCTAAACATGCAGTTCGGATCTTGCCAAAATTTAGGGCCCTAGTGCTTCAAATGAAAAGTGAAGGGGCTTTTTCAAGTGGTTCACCTTTATTGAAGAGGGTCTTGCATTCGTCTCTGGACCTTGAAAAATACAGTGCAGTTCTGTGCTTTATAGGCGTGGTATGGGCTAGTGGTCATTGGTACACAGAATGCATCAGATCCTGCAATCTTCTGATGGTATCTGATGATGTCTACATTGATCTGCTCGATTTTATTGCTGATAATGAGGTAATGACGTCAAAGCATATTTCAGTCATACCTCTTATTAAATACATCAATCGGGAAGGCAATTTGCAATTGTGTACAATTACCAAAACCGCAAAGGCGGAGTCCAAGATTCGATATGCTGAGGAGAAGGAAGTTCATACATGGCTGAACAAATGCAATATGGCGTTTGGATGTCCTGATAATATGTATTTCTTGCCAGATAACGTACAAAAAGCTCTTTTAGATAATCAGAGAAGTGTTGCCAGAAATAAAAAATCAAGGCACGGGATAAAATCGTCTGTCTGCAATTGGCTTTGCAACTATCCAGGAGTGAAATCTTGTACAGCATATGATTATGCTGTATTTCTTTGCAATCATGTAAACAAGGAGCCGGGTCTTGCACTCACACTTGCTAATTTCCTTTATCATGCACACAAGAAATCCTTCCTTAGTGATTATGAGACTTCTTATCTTTGTGGAAGTTTCCCGCTTATTGATGGAGCTGACCGTGTCAGAATGCAAAGAACTGTTACTCTTGTCCCTGCATCAGGTAGCAAATGGGTGAAGTTGTTTGGTTCCCAGAATCCATTTGTTGAACAGAACTATGTTGATATAGGGAATGCTTACGCAAAAAGTAGTATGTTTTTGGGAGACTCGGTGCTTGAGAAGGAGCTTCTTAATTTTATTGAAAAGCACAGTAAAGCTATGGACTTACCCGAGTTTTCTCCTCCAGATGTGGTTTTAGAGAAAGCATTTCATGAACTATCTAGTGAGCAGGCCTTTTTGCTGCTTGATTGGATCAGATTACTCCGGACTAAGGGTTCATCTCTTCCGACAAAGTTCATTGAAAGCATTCAAGGTGGTAAGTGGATGAAGACATACTCAGGTTATAGTTCTCCAAGAAAGGCCATTCTTCCAGATGAAGCAGGTAAATCTATTCTTGATATGATGAAGCATGTTCTGAAGGATGTCTGTGTTATAGACCTGGAATTTTACATGAATCGGATCAATCTTTATCAAGATGAATTGAAATTTCTTGGTGTCGGGCATGGATCAGATGATGTGAGGAAGCTGGTTACTAATTGCTTAAAGTATCTTGCTTATCCTCGAATGAGCAAAGACTGCGCATTTTCTGTGTTGAATTTCATTAGTTTCTGTAGAGGGAGGAATGTGATTGACAAGGATTGGTTGACTGTTATGAAGGAGAAGAAGTGGCTGAAGACTCATCAGGGTTATAGTGCTCCAAAGGGATCTATTCTTTTGCCGTCTGAGATAGAAGTGGAAACCTGTTTGAAAATCACAAATCTTCCAATTGTTGATGAAGCATTCTATGGAAGCAGATTAGGTTCTTTCACATCTGAGTTAACGCTACTTGGAGTTGCATGTGGTCCTGAGGAGGTGCAGAAATCGATTGCAGAGAATATGAATTTAACATCAAATCTGTCATCCATGACTGGTAGTTGTGGTTTGTTGATTCTTAAGTGTATCAGATGCTTGGGGTCAGGGGCTGCAGGCTTAATTAACAGGATTAAATGTCAACCTTGGATGAAGACAAATTTGGGTTTTAAAAGCCCTTCAGAAACAGCTCTTCCTGGGTCCCAATGGGGTTCTTTGTTCACTGCTCTCCAGGTTCCTGCCATAGATGCACTGTATTATGGGGATGCAATTACACATTTTGTTGAGGAGTTGAATGCCTTGGAAGTTGTAGTTGATGATTCTGGAGCATCTAAGATGATCGCTGTCCAATTTAATTCCCTAGTGTCTTCTTCTAACCTAGCTCCTTCAACAGTGATGTCACTGCTAGGTTGCTTCCGGGAACTGAGTCAAACTTTGTCTTTATCGTCCCCTGAACTGATGTGGTTGACATCTGAGAAGTGGTTAAAAACACGACATGGTTACAAGACTCCTGGAGAATCAATTCTTTTTAGCTCCAAATGGGGGTCAATCTCGTTCTTTGTTGATCTTCCTCTAATTGATGATGCGTATTATGGTATCGACATATATAAGTTCAGGGATGAGCTGCAGATATTGGGTGTAATCATGGATTTTGAACAAGGAGCATCATTTGTTGCTAAAGGTGTCCGCAGCCCTATTGAAGGGGAACTAGTTAGTGCAGATGGTATGATGTCAATTCTAGAGTGCATTAAGCATCTGATGTCAAGTTCTCTTGATGAGGCTTTAGTGGGTGACTTGGTCAGTAATGTCGCAAAAGGCAGGTGTTTGAAGACCCTGAGTGGTTACAAAACTCCAGAAGAATGTGTTCTTTTTGATTCAACATGGGATTGTATTCTAAAGAGGTCAGATGTGCCAAGCATTGATGAATTTTTTTATGGAACTAACGTTCACGCATACAAGAATCAGTTGGGAGATATTGGCGTGAAGGTAGATCCTTTGGATGTTTGTTCTTTTCTTTCTGCATTTCTTTTGTCCCAGACAAAAACGGCTGTAATAAGAAGGATTTATAGCTTCCTTAACAAGTTTAAGTGGAGTCCAACAGTTCAAGATAAATGCAACTCTCAGGTGTGGATACCTAATCCCGAGGGCACAGGTGTGTGGGTTAATTCTCAAGATTGTGTACTTCATGATCGGAAAAATCTGTTCGGCTCCAGCCTGTTTTGTCTTGACAAGTTTTACAAGAAAGAGCTCCTCCCTGTGTTTTCTTCAGCTTTTGGAGTTTCCGATAATCCTTCCATCAATAACTACGTGCAGCTGTGGAACAATTGGGCATTGAGGGATAACTGTCAAGTAACTGTCAGAGAATGCAGCTCGTTTTGCAAATATATTGTAGACAACTGGAATCAAGACATAGAAGATAATCTGAAGCTGAACTTGATCAGATTACCTGCCACAATGTCCACAGTTGAAGAAATATATCTGATGAGTAGAGAGGAAGTGTTCATTGCTGATGACTTGCAACTGAAAAAGATTTTGTCAAGTTTCGACAAGGCTCCTTTGTTTGTGTGGATTCCCAACAGTTTCAGCGAGTTTCTTATATCTCCTAGAAGGCTGCATCAAATTTATGAATTACTTGGAGTTAGAAAGGTTTCTGGCTCAGT
Organism: Cotoneaster glaucophyllus; assembly: GCA_036320875.1. Taxonomy (NCBI): domain Eukaryota; kingdom Viridiplantae; phylum Streptophyta; class Magnoliopsida; order Rosales; family Rosaceae; genus Cotoneaster; species Cotoneaster glaucophyllus. The sequence goes on along the minus strand of CM070073.1, from coordinate 3,642,658 downwards.
TGAGTGCAATGTCAGTAGCATGCTATCTGTGGATCATTGTGAAAAGGTTGATGCAAGAAACGGATTGATAGGAAGGGGTTTAATCAAAATTATTCTTGGTTTTCTTGCCGGTCCTGAGGTAAACATGTCAATGAAAGAGAGACACAACGCTGCTAAATCAGTGGTTATGCTGTCGGTGTACAAGAGTGACAAACCAATTCAAGTCTGTTAGACTAGTTCCATCTGCAAGTACATCAGTGGAAGTGGAAAAGTTAAAGCTGGTTCTTTGGGAGAAGGATTCTCAGCGGTTGCTTATGGATAAATCTGGCTATGAAAACGGGAAAGATGATCTTGAATTTGTTACGTCTTTTGCTGACGAACTCGCACAAGGATTGTTAGCACAGGCAAAACCCACTGCAGCAGATACATTGAGTAAGATTATCCAAATTGGTTTCATGTTTCATTTCAATGAGAATGAAGTTGATTTTTTGCTGATGAAGCAAAATTTGGAGCTGTTAGTGGAGGATGTGGCGTTTCTCGACAGGTGCATTCCTCTCTTCAGAAGGACCTTCTCGTGTTTACCGAAAGCGTGCAAGCAAGAAGTTGGAGCTTTTAGGCCCTTCCACACCAATGCTTTCCGGCAAGAAACGACGTCAGTGAAAAGAGGGGATTGGCCCTGTATGTTTTCTGTGCTGTAGAATGCATGTATCCGAACAGTTTGTGCCTTATTTTGTATGTGCAGAAGTTAGTGGATGATGAACTTCTTGAATCTTAGCCGTGCAATTATTACTTACTTTTCCCTCCTCTTTTCTTACCACTCAACCAAGCGTGTTATCATTGTAACTAGCAAAAACACACATTAGAGGTCATGCCCAATTGTGCTTTCTTCACTATTTTAACCACTCTAAAATGTATCCATTTTGTATAATATATATATATATATATATATATATTTTTTTTTTTTTTTTTAAGAAGTTGGAAAGTATATTGGTGTTGTTTTCATGGGGACCAATGCTTATTTTATATAAATTTGATGATTCATATGGGGTAAATCGAACACAAAAACTGATAAAACTGGCAAACCAAAAAAAGAAAGAGTTTTGCAGTCTGTACAATTGGCACAGTGTGGATCATGACCGTAATTTTATCTTTTTACACATGATCCACAGTAAATTTTAAGGAAAACTAATGAAAAGTCCCAAAAAAACTTCTCTTTTAACGAAAAGTCTTTTTTTACCTTTAACTGATACTATTCACTATACCTTTAAAAAGGACTTTTCATTAAAAGTGAACAGTACCGGGACCTTTTTATTAAACCTCCCTAAATTTTATTCTGAAATGTGGTGGTGGGTTGAAAAGAGCTCAGTCAATTTCCACAATCCAGCCTTTCTTATCCTCAATCTGTCCCGTTTGAATTCCTACTAGGGTTGAGTAAAGTTGTGGACATGCAGTCCCAGCTCCCGTTTTGTACTCCATCCTGCACATGAGAGAAAGTCAGTTTATTCTTTTCTTCGAGCGATATATGCTAATATAATCTAAACACGGAATCTAGGTCCAGATGGAGCACACTACTCTAGCCGACTTGGCTATGCCCAACTACGTATATATTGTTTTCTTCCTTGTCTAAATAAAATAATCGAATTTTGAATGCTTCTATAATACTACCTTTTGCCTTGATATGTAATGCTGCCCACAGGAGCAACACCAACAGCAGTTCCAGTGCAGAACACTTCATCGGCTTCACTCAATTCTTCCACCGGAATAACTCGTTCCTCAACCTAAACGCATATGGAGGGCAGTGTTAGAATCAGTCCATAAGGGAGATAAGAAATGGTGTAATCTACTAGCATGGAAAATCACCTGGTAACCATGATCACGAGCAATTTCAATAATACTTCTTCGAGTAACTCCCGAAAGAATAGTCCCCGATGTGGCAGGAGTTGAAATCACGTTGCCTTTCACAATGAAAATGTTGCAAGAAGAGACCTCCTCCAGATTTTTGTTATGTACTGAATCGAGATATAGAACATCCGAAAATCCCTTGCTTTTTGCTCTGGTTAGCGCCTTCAAAACCTACATATATCCAGTACAGATTATAAGTTATAAAGGTAGTAACACATGAAAACCCTAATTCAAAACAATCGTAGTTGTTCTGCTTACCGGGGCATAATTGGTAATGGTTTTGACACCTCCAACTCCGCCACGAGAGGCACGATCATACTCCTCCTCGACATATATGTTCAAGGGTGCAGAGCCCTCCTATAAAAACAATAGTAAGTATATAAATCTTAGTATAATTAACCTATATAACGTTCGCGTCTGCGTGAAAAGTGTATTGCTAACCTTGAAATAATTTCTGACCGGGGAAGCATATATAAGGAATGTGTACTCAGGTGACGGTGCCAAGCCTAATATGGGGCCACTTCCTAGAAGTAGAGGCCTAATATACAAAGACCCTTTGCCTGGAGGAGGAACCTGTTTTTCGGCACAGATATGTAAACTTACAAATAATTTGTACACAAATTCCATACTCCAGGAAGAGATTTAACTCGAAACAAATAATTCAAGTTTCCGACAGCAATTACCCAACGCTTGTTTGCTTGAGCAGTTTGCTTCACGGCATCAATATTTCCATAACGACTAAGTTGGCCTTGTTCAAATTTCCCGTCGTCGGAATATTTCATAACGTACATGTAATCAGTTTGCACTAAACCAAACCCGAGATTATCCCAATCCACATCAGCATACTCGTGCTTATCAAGATCATAGCTGCACAAATTATGCAGAAAACATCAAAAAACATGCCAATTAGCCCACCACCAACGCTTAAATGCATATTCCCATAACAGTGAATGTTGAGATAATCAATCAAATTGACAACAGAAGGTTCTGAAAGAAAACTACGAAGGCGCTATGTGTTCGAGCATGTGATTTTCAGTTCTTTTAGTTCATAGTAGCTGCTAATCAATAAGCTATTTGCTTTATAATATAATATCTCAGAATTACTTTTAAGCATTTATATATGAATGATAACGTGGAACACAAGAAAGTTTCAAGCTGCCAAATTTTGAAGCCATTCCTAATCGTACCTGTATTCAAATGAATCACATGCTTGTTCTGCATTCGATGATGCTACAGTTCCGAAGCAACGGTAAACTCCAAGATTCTAATTACCACGAGAAAATAGATATCAGGAAAGCATTAAACACGTGAAACATGCAATGTAATAGATAATACTGTAATTTGATAACGTGTAACATGTGTCGGTGGTCATGAAATGAAGAGTAATGCTAGGAATATCACATTAGTACCGCTTATATATCACTTGTCTAACAGAAGTAAGATCCACCATACAATTAGAGGTAATATATTATCGTATGTGGTCTCTTCAACATTTTTCTTGAATGAAACCAACACGCATGTTCGGAAGTTAGACACCAACGAAACACCTAAATTGTGTTATCGTAATCGTGATTCTCTTGTAGGAGAAAGCTTGTATGTAACGTAATGTTACTAATTCTCATGTTGTTATATGAGTCGGGTTCCAATTTATGTCTCATAAAACGGGCAGACGACATAGTTGATAATCATGGAACTATAGTGCGGTATTAATTAACGGATGTATGTGTTATGAAATTGATAAATTAGTAAGATTATGCGACAACGTAATAAAACATGGAATCTAAAACAGGGGAAATCGAAAACAGAGGAAGTGAAAGAATGATTAACCTTGGACGACGGAGATAATGAAGAAGCAACTCCAAGAGATCGAGCCAACTTATGAAACCTTATCGTCCTTTGAATCATGGTTGGTGTTGTCTCTCTGTCTGCCTCGAAATCTCACAACCCAGAACGCGAATCTAGAATTTGAGCAAGAGATGGAAAACTTAGAGGGAGAGAGAGGAGGAGGGGGAGAGAGAGAGAGAGAGAGAGAGAGAGAGAGAGAGAGAGAGAGAGAGAGGGAGAGGTGGGATAGGGATACGAAAAGAGAGTATCAAAAATGGGGAGAAGGATGGGCGATGGGTTACACTTATATTTAGTTATATTGATGACTTAGAGCTCATTTTGAAGAATTTTTGAAATGACTGAAAGCGCTTTTAGAAAATATGTTTTTGGGTTCCAAAAAACTTAATATGTTTCCTACAAGATGCACCAGTTATGTGTTTCACTTCCATTTTACTAAAGATTGGTTTAAAAAACAATTTCACAAAAAACGCTTTAAAAAACTTCCAAACGAGCCCTTAAATAATGAACGGGTTTGATTATAAAATTATTATGTGAAAAAGGGCATAATAAGTTAGAGCCGGATTAGATTACTAATTACGTTGTTTTTTTTTATTTGTAATCTTTTGAATGATTCGAAACTATTACAATAATTTAAGGGAGATTAGGAGAGTTTCGAATCTGAAACGCATGAGCAAAACCAACACTTTATCTATTAGAATATTAAACCACGTAGAATTGCATTTAATTTTACCATTAAAAAACTAAACTGCTTTTAATTTGAATGAATTTTTGTAAAAATCTTTTAAAACGAAAACTTGAAAAACGTTATTTAACTTACTAATCTGTAAGCCTTTGAACTCTAAATATGTGAGTCACTAGATTATCATGCAGACTGAGGTGGACATGACAAAAAGTTTCGGACGCTGAGGATGCCAGGTCAGACCACGACATAAACCTAATTATTGAGCGGATAGGATATCCATCCATGATGAACTCACACTGTCCTGCTGTCTTTATCAACATTATCGTGTAGATATAACTAAGGTTTTACGATCTCGTGATATTCTTATGTAATTTTTTTTTTCTTTTGAACTTATGCCCGTCGTCGACCACAAACAAAAAGAAAAAAAAAATGAATGCTTTTTATTTATGAAGGCAAATAGTGAGTACTTTTGTCAATTTCCCGTTGCACCTCATATGTGCCAACATTTATAAAAACTTATTACGAAAATTATCAAACTCGAAGTACATTATTGAGTGGTTATTGATCTGATAATATATTTGTTTATTATGTTAGAAAGAGATCCCGAGTTCAAATCATCCATGGATTATGTTGGACATATACATTTGGTGAACAAACTACAACGTCTATATGTTCTACAAACTTGCCAAGTTTTTGCGTCGATGATGGATCCTTCCTACTTCAAGGTTACTGTCCCGCCGAATTCTGTAAGACCCATCTGTATATTTGAAAGAGCCCGGTGCAGTTCCTGAGACACGACACCACCGGGGCCAGTTTCAATGTAAGACACCCTGAAAAAAGAAGTATTAACTCAGCTCTAGTAGCATAATCATCATACATTAAATTATGAGCGCATTACACTTTGTAAGACAATAAGTAAATCACCTTTTATCGAGGTAAGTTATGCTGCGCACCGGTGTTAAGACAGCATTTCCAGTACAAAATACTTCATCGGCTTCAAACAGTTCCTCAAACGACACAAGGCGTTCCTCAACCTGTCATATATTCGATGTGAGGATCTCAACGAGTAATCTGATTTATTTAACAATCCTAGGGAAGTAGTGGAGTTCGAAACTCATAAGAATAGAAAATAATGTTAAAAAGGTACCAGTTTGCAACTGGAGGATGCCCAAACACATACCTGGTACCCTTCGATGCGAGCAATTTCAATTACAGAGTTACGGGTAATGCCAGGCAAAATGGTCCCTTCGTGCAGTGCCGGAGTGGAGATTACATTATCCTGTAAGTTACATTTCCATAGCCTCACAATCACACAACCATTTATTCCTTGATAACCAAACGCTAGAGATTCAATAATACCTTCACTAGAAAAATGTTAGCAGTCGAAGTCTCTTCAATGTATCTGTTGTGAACAGAATCAAGGTACAAAACATCAGAGAAACCATTTGCTTTAGCATCCACATGTGCCTTCAAAGTCTATTCAAATAATTCACAGGTTTCATATCAGTCTTTGACAAGTTGAAGTGCATCTACGAGACCATGACTACAGAAAATAATATGAACCCAGATAAGCGAGATTTATGGTAACCAGCAAGGAATCAAGTGAAGTTTCTTGGTGATTCGTTAACACTGAGAATGCAAATTGACCACAATGAAGCAACAGGAAGAAAAATATCTAATAACGTAAACAACAAAAATATATATTATTATATAAAAAAGATGGACAATCAAACCGATTTCTCGATTCAATAGAAGTCCAAAGAGGTGAGGTGAATAGGGTCCCATCCCAAATAACGAGAGATATGTGCCATCAACCGCAATGTGAATATGTGGTAATTAGTACTTACAGCACCATAATTTCCTATGGCTTTCACACTTCCAGCTCCACCACGGACTGCACGATGGATTTCATTTTCTACCACCAAATTGTTTGGTTGCAAGCCCCCCTGTTGCCATCAGAGAATGGAAACTACAATTGAATTAAATCCTCTTCGAAAGGAGCAAAATCACAAAATGTTTACCTCAAAATAGTTCCCCATTGGAGAAACATAAATCAGAAAGGTGAATTCTGGAGCTGGTGTAAGACTAAGAACAGGTCCATTCCCAATAAGTAGTGGTCGAATATGAAGAAAGCCTTTACTCCTTGGGGGAACCTGTAGTGATGCACTGAGCACCATAACTAGAACATACTACAGAAAAAAGGACTTCTCTTAAGAACAAACATGGTGTAACATTACCCAACGTCGATTTGCCAAGACAGTAGCTTTTACACCTTCCACAAACTGCTCAACAGTTGGTGCAGGCATACACAGGCGCTCTGCGCCCGTCCTCATTCGCAACCCATGTTCCTCTAGGTGAAATAGTAATATAGAACCGTCATGTTTCTTGTATGCTTTCAGTTCTTCAATTATTCCCTTGACATAAAAGAAAATGAAATTCTTTTTTCAAAAACTTTGATTTTGAAGATAAATGCGTAGTCCTAATACAATGACATGTAAAACACATAAACATCAAGATGCTAATGATGCCAAAGTTCACATAAGGGCTTTTTCTAGAAAAACACTTCAAACGCAATACTTTTAGCGGAAAAAAATTCCTCATTTCTGTATAAAACTTAATTGTTTTCGAAGTGTTATTTCAAATTTACTAGCCAAATTTTAGAGCACGGCCCAGAAATCGAAAACCGAGGTCTAATCAAATAAGGGGCATTACATAATCGGAGCAGAGGACTTAGGACTAACCTGTCCATAGTTCAAAACACAGGCAGCTGGGTTGAACTCAATTTTTTCGAAACGTTGTAACCCACCATCCATAAAGTCTCCATCTTCGGAACTTTTCATAACAAACATGTAATCTGTCGACATGGGTTCGTTGAATCCGAGCGTGTCCCATGTTGTATCAGGCAATTCAGAGGTTTGACTGTTCTTTTCGAAACAAAATTTGGCAACTTTATGATAAGTAGAAGGACCACATAGTGTAATTAATCGAACAGTGCAAGTTTTGGTACCGAATGAGAGGTGGTCCGTACGTACCCATGAGCGACACCAGATGGAGTGACGGCTCTGAGGCTTGTGGCGGAGGTGGTGATCGGAGCCACCGGCCGAAGCGAAGAAGGCGCGAGTAGAAGCTGCTGCTGCTGCATCATCAAACGCATGCAAAGCTATTAATTAATTAATTAATGGGTATTTATAATCTGGGGAAAAAAAATGCGGCACAATGAAGACAAGATGTTACACAAAGTAGTGCGATTACTGCAATTGCATGCCTTGAGGGACTGAGACGAGGAGGATGAACTGGGAGTTGTTGGGAATGGGAGAGCAATTGAGAGGATAGAATTGGAAATTGCCATCTCTGATCTCTCTCCTCTTCTTCTTCTCAGCTAGGGCATGCAGATTGCAGAGCTTTTTCTGAAGGTTTTGATCCGAAATTGCTTTTGGCTTTTGGCTTTTCGTGACAAGAACGAGGCTTTGGCTTCGGATCACTGATCACGTTGCTTGGATTGTCAATCGACACCTTTGCTGTTATAGCGTGGGATGCCCGCCATATACCGAATACCAGCCAGACACGCGCTTCAGCTGATTAAAATATAATTAATTAAATTAATTATTTTGGGCTGGGCTTTGATTTTAGGACCAAGAACCCAATGAATGGGGTTGATATGTTTGGGTTTGAGTCCATGAACGTTTGGTTTTTGGGTCAATTGGATTTGGCATTGAAGCCCAAAGGGCCAAACTATGTGGATCCATCATCCATCTAGTATTTCATTTCAAAGTTGTAAAATCTAGACTATCTAGTCATTAACATATGGATGAAGAGGCATCTCCAACAGACTAGCTAAACCATTTGTCAAGTTATTGAGCTAGGACAGTCTCAAAATGAGCCTCCATCATATTAGTTGGCGACAGAGTTGGCCTACGGGGACCAGGTTATGTGTAGACTTCAATGGGTATGCTAGAGCTTGGGGGGGGGGGGGGGGGGGGGGGGGGGTGTGCGGGGGGCGCGACCAACTTAAGATTGTATGTGTAGGGACAGATCCAGGATGTTAAAATCGGGTGGTCGCTTATGTCCTTAGATGTTAAATGAGCAAGGATAAACTCATTGAAGTTAGGCGTTGAGGGAATAGAAAATGGCTAGAGAAGTTAAGAGGAATGAAGGTTGTGTGAAAGGAGAAGAAAACTATACCTGACCTAGTAACCTAGGTAGTACATTTTTCTTATGAATCTCTTTTGGGCTATAGCCCAACCTAGTGAAGGTTGGATTTGCCTATATGTATGTGAATCCGCCCTTGATGTTAGCTATATGGCAAGTCATTTTGTCTCTCCAAACGTTTGTTAGTCACTCTTAGCTAGTCAAGGGAGAGAAATAAGTTTTGCCGAACTTTGGTTTACTTTGTCACTTTTCCTTAAGGGCCTGTTTGATATCATATTTGAAATTTTTTATCATTTCTCAAAACATTTATTAAAAACAATTTTCTTTAAGACTCAAAAACTTGATTGGTTTGCGATTTAAAAATTTTAAATCTTACGACTTAAACTAGACAAAGAGATCTAAACAGAGGGGGTCGCAGGAGAGGGAGAAAGAAGAGAGAGAGAGGAAAGAAAGTAAGAGATGATTGAAGGAAAGAGAGAAACGAGAGGATCGGACGAGATAGAGAGGAAAATGAGAGAGAAAGAACCGAGAGAGAGGATTGGAAAAGAGAAAAAAAAAGGTAAAAAAAATAAAAGGAGAGAGAAAGAAGAAAAAGAAAAAGAGATTGATTTGGAGTGAGAGGGGAGGCGGTAGAGAAAATAAATGAGTGAATTTAAGTTTAAAAACTCTAAAAACTCACTTTTTATGTTTTTAGATGATAGATTATATTTTTAAGTTAGTCTTAAGTTCAATTTTTGAAAATAGTCATACCAAACAAGTTTTTAAGGCCTAAAACTTGAAAATTGTTTTTGAGTTTAAAAAGTTAGATTCAAGTAGAATACCAAACATGTCCTAAATAATTCAGTTCATAGAATAAATAATTTAATATTCAATATTAGTTGATACTAGAGAGCCTTTAATGGAGTAGCATTATTGAAGTAGAGCTAGTTATAAACACTTTTGTATTATTAGGAGTCAAATTTAACCAAACTTTTGGCTAGTTTCGCAAGACGTTCATCTATATATCTTCAATTTTAACACGACAAGTCTTGTTAGATGGAACAACATTGCACATATATGATATGGGTTATGTACTTGCTACGTGGTGTGGGCCTAGGTGGGGTTCATCATGCTGCAAGAAATCCAAAGTCAGCCCATCCTCCAAAACCCTAGCACCCATTCAGAAGGAACCCATAAGTCACAACCACGTACCCATTAAGAATGCAATCTTCATTTTAATATGAAGATTTGAAAACTCCATCCCATTTTTTTAAACAAACGATATATTATTTTACTAAATGGTGGAAGAGTGAGTTAAGTTTCACAATCAGTGATGATGCTAGAATTTTATAACAATAGAGTCATAATAAATAAGCGTTCCAAAAATTGATCATACTTTCATTTATATTGTGCACGATGTATTCTCTTATTCAAAAGGTGTACAAATATTCCATAAAAATCGTATTATACACCAATACCATGAGTTAAACGCACGGCAAAGAAGCACAGGGGAGATCTTTCGTCAAAGATGAAAACAATCCTTAATGAAAGTAAGCAAGTTGTACACTCTTACTTAGTTCTTACAATATTCAAAATGAGATTAACACTAGGATCAAATAAATTATAAAAAAAAATTAGCTCGAATATTGTGTTTAATTGAGATTTTATTTTGAGCTCAAGAAGAAGAAAGATAGAGGAATCAAAGAAGAAAATAGAAGGAAGAAATAGTTGTTTCTATTAAGGGGAGATCATGAGATGAGCTAGTTGGGAGTCGAGTCAGCTAGGGAAAAAAAAACTAATGCTCACCTCCAATATTATTTTTCTAAACTAATTATAGGGATGAAGACGAAAAAACAAAGGGGAAAATATTGAGTTATTAGGGTCAAGTGCATCCAATGCACCCACTGTAGCTCTGTTACTGTTCACAATGAGTAAGCTATAATAATGTGGTTCAAATCTGCCTTTCGTGATAATTGAACCTAAAATTTCTCACTTACAAGTGTAGAGAAATACCATTAAAACATAATACTAAGTGTAGAAGAATATCACTAAGTTGTAGTACTAAGTGGAAATTCCATTTCATTTAATCAGTAAAGAACTATTCAATGACATTTATACAATTAAATTACGTCAATCACAATTAAATGAACAAGAAGACGCATCCCGGAGGTGAACGCAAACACTTCATATAAAAACTTTTACTTGAGAGATATTCTGTTACAAAGTTTTTTGAAGCATGATTGAGAAGCAGTCGCATTCATGGAAGGTGAGGTGGGAGCTGCTCATGACATGGTCTCCATCTTTATTTCTGGGGCAAAATGATAGATGCTCCAATCTCAAAACTTAATTAGTCCCACACAAATAGAAATCAATATATACCACAAACTGAAAGACAATCCCATTGGGGTAAGTAAAGGCTTTGCTTTCGGAAAGGTCGGTGCCTTGCTGATGCTCTCCTACTCTCATTTTCATGAAAATTCAACGAAGCTTATGTTGCTATGACTAGACTCTTGTTGTCCCATCCTATTTCGAATTTATTCCCCAATTATCTCAAACATATTTGACAATCATAAACACTGATGCTTTTTAAATTGACATTGTCAACTAAATTTTCTTTTACAATGTACTTGTAACGCTACAAAACAAGTTACGTTATCACACAACTAAACATCGAGCTCACCATAAATATATTATTGTTTTCCAACCATATGGATTTTATACCTCATTTAATTAAGTTGAGACAAATATCAATAGACAAAAGGATAGTTCGTAGCCCTAGCAGATCTTATTCTTGCTCTCTAATATTGAAAAGAAAATGATTAGCTAATAATACTAGTTAATAATATGCTCAAAAGTGTAGATGTGGCTTGTGATTTTACGTAGTTGAGAAATATATACAGACAAAAATGGTGGCTTCTTGTTATTTGACATGGACGGTTGGATATGGGAAAGAAAGGAGGGACGCTGTGGAAAAGCCAAACACCTAGCACAATCATACACGCTCACTGGTCGGCTGGCCTTAAAGCCCGGAACACATCTGATGAAACCTTATCTCCAACACCACCCCCCACCCTTACAGATTGCTCTCATCACATCCATTCCATCATTGCGATGCCAATTTCTTTTTAGTTTCTACTCTACAGTCCTTTTAGGTCTTCTGAGTTCTGGCTCCATCTCCAAAATTAAACTACAATTATTTTCTTCCATTAGAATCGATTCAAATTCCTCATCATGCAAAATCATTGGTGGGGTCTCCTTGTCTATCCATTGCCGCCTTTCCACTAGTTCACACTTGCTAATAGGAACGAGAATAATTTGGTTCACAATCCTTAATTATAACGGATATTGTTTATCCACGTATCACACACTATTTATGTATTTAATTCTTACAAAACACGGTTTGAATTGTCCCTCAATAGACAATAACAATACAACATAGTTAAAGATGACAACAGGCAAATTTGTGCGTCATAACATTATATGATGCGTTTCACAATTAGATTAGTGTAATATTAGCTAATCTAGGGATTCTTTGTCGTTTGTAACCCTGCACTTTTTCCTTTACTTTGAAATTTAAACCTTGAAGTGTAGGTTAATGATGATGGATTAAGGAATAAATCTGTTTAATCTTAATTACCCAATTATTCCCAATCATCTTTTATACCAATCATATTCTTTTTATTGGCAAAACTGTTTCAAAGTCAATGGATCTGTATCATCTCAACCGCACTAGAAACTTGTAAATGAAGGATACCTAGCCAGGATAACGATAATCCTATCTCTAATCTTTATGCCATCTAACTAACTTTCGTTATTCATGTTATGTCCATGTCATGAAGAACTATTTTCGTGAACAAAGTCACTGTTAATTAGTGCTAAACCAAAGAAAAGAGAAACAAGAAGGAAAAAAAGGTGCATCCATCACCCTGACGGTTACATCTCATCAAAGACTATATGAGAGTTTTAATCATAACTCGCACAAAAGGTGCAATGAATTTGTAGATTCGTCGGTGGATTAATCGTACAAATGGCATCATTTAATTTCCATCACTACCTAAAGATGCTCTTAAGGTTTCTACCTAAAAAGTCAGATAGCTCGGCAAGGTGATAATTAACATGTAATAATTGGTTTTTTCCTTTCTGATTATCATGTTAAACTTCCATTTTTGTTAATTAGTTTAAGGTAAATGGTTGAATTATCGAATAAGTATTCAAAATAAAATTCGAAGAAACAACCAAGCCTTCATCGTTGCCAAGAAAAAACCCTAGCTAAAAAGGAGTTCAGATTTGGTTAGTATGTTAAAGTCTATACGTGTTGAGAGTGAAACTCAAGTTGAGAAATGAAGGATTTTACATGTGCTTAGATGTAAATTGAACTACTTAAATAGCTAAATTAATTTTATAGTAAAACTACTCCTCATGTTGTAGTTAGTTTTATGAAGAAATCCTAGCCTTCTACAGTCTACATGCAGAAACACAAGGGATTGTGGTATTCAGAGAGGCATTTCGGTGGTCTGCGAAGTCTAGATGCAGGTTAACACAACGGATTTGGTCTTCATCAGACTCTAATAAATGTTGTCTCCGTTAGATTGCTTCATTAAATTCATCACACACAAACAAACAAAAAAACTACAAAGATTATAAAACAGAGAGAAAAAATAATATTAATAAATTAAATTTGAAACTTCTTCTTATATATAAAGACATATATCATTAAACCAATAAATATATATCTTATGTGTTATATGAACAACTGTTAACTGTATATATATGAATCACAAGCAATAACGGTGGACAGTTTTTTTCACACTAAATCTGTTGTGTATTAACGTAATAGTGATCGAAGGTATATACGTACCTAAAGAATCTCTCTCTCTCAAGCACTCTCCAAAAACTGTAGAATAGAATAGTTTTACGTATGATATAAAGTGAAAATCCAGTAGATCAAAAAGTGGAAAGAAAAAAGGTAAAAAGTGCCGAATCATCATTCTCTTCATCACTCTTTATTATGCGTTCTTGTGTACACCCACATTCCATGTGGTTCCACGCATGCTTACACACATACACGCACAAACAGAGACTAGCTTAATTAGCTTCATATGCCTTCTACACGCATCAATTGTAAAGAGACATATATAGACATTAGAATAGTAGATAATTTGTTTGTGATAGTAGTCAACCTATGAGGACAAAGAGACATGGGGTCTATCGAATTGTTATAATTCCACAAAACCAAATTCGTCATTCACTTTCCTTCCTTCCTTTGTTTAAATAATCCGATCCCCACATCCCTACTACTCCAACTCCCTCCTTAAAGAAAATACCATATTCTTTTGCCTCCACACTCGCACCTTTTTATAAATATTTTTGTGATTAATTTGCTACTCCATAACAAAATTTAGTAATTTTAGAGAGATGGGTTTTGATCATGAAGCTTGTAACACGGGCCTTGGACTCAGCCTAGGTTGTCAAGCTAATCCAGATCATCATACAAATTTGCCGGCTTTCGATCTCGATCACCAAAAGAAGAAGAAAATACAGTTGAAATACGATCACCTATTGCCGGCTCTAACCCTAGGTCCATCATCCGGGGATTCCAAGATTGAGGCCGCCGAATCAGATGATCATTTGCACCAAGTAGTACATGTGCAAGCACAAGAACAGGTCTCTTCTCCCTGCAGCGGCGCCGTTTCGTCGTTCTCCAACTCATCTAGTTTCAAGAGGGACAGAGATATGGGTGTTGAAGAGATAGAGGGAGAAGAAGAGAGAGTAGTGAATATCACTACTTCATCAAGAGTAAGCGATGACTTATATGATCAAGATCAAGATCATGAGGGCAGTCCCAGAAAGAAACTCAGACTTACAAAAGAACAATCTTCCACTTTAGAAGACAGCTTCAGAGAACACACTACTCTCAATCCAGTAATTATATTTTTCAATAAGCCATCTTTGTTTATTTATTTGTCTTCATGTTATTATAAGCTTGTGTTTAATTAGATTATCGTTCATTAACAAATTAAAGTTTTTCTTTTTATTTTGATTTTTTTCTTGGATAAATCAGAAACAGAAGCAAGAACTAGCAAGAAAGCTAAATCTACGCCCGCGACAAGTTGAAGTCTGGTTCCAAAACAGGAGGGCCAGGTATAATTTTTTTACTTTAATTTACAAAATGTGCTAAGTGTTATATTTTCACTTGTAAATGAGATATCTTTAGTTCAGCTTACATGAACATCGAGTTCAATACTTAATTATTCTTATTATTTCTATGCAAAATTTTCAGGATGTCCATGTTTGATGCTTGCTCAAATGAGTCTCCAAAAATATAATATTCTTAATTTATTACAATTTTGTAGGACCAAGCTGAAGCAAACAGAAGCAGATTTCGAGTTGGTGAAGCAATGTTGTGAAACATTGAAAGAAGAGAACAGAAGGCTACACAAGGAGCTGCAAGAGCTCAAATCAATGAAACAAACAGCAACAGCAGCAGCACCCTTTTATATGCAGTTTCCAACTGCCACTCTCACCATGTGTCCCTCCTGTGAGAAAATCTGCAACGGCGGCGATCATCGTAATCATAATCATAACAACGGGTCATCGACAAGTCCATTCTTAATCGGATCGAATAAGACTCACTTGATCTTCAACCCCTACAGTACTCATCCATCTACAGCTTGCTAGTCTGCTGCCAAATTAATTAAGGCCAGATTATCACTAGCTAGCCTTTTTATTATGAAGCAACATGCATAGTTCGAATTAATTTGTACAGGATGAAATTTAACTGTAGAGGTTAATTCATTTCTGTCTCTTATTTACGAATATTAATTTGTACATATATATAATTCTGCGTTTTTAGCGTCATCTCATCATGTGAAGGATCTTTATTTTTTTGCGTCTTTTCCAATCACAAATCTAGCTAGGTTAACTTTGCACGTAATGTCATTGTTGTGTATGGGCAATTTGTCTTTCATAATTAATAATATGGTTTAATGTGAGTATGATGCTATTTGATCACACTAAGAATTTCAGAAAAGTTGGTAGACCGGTCGAGTGGGATGTGATTGGAACTGAGGTGTATGATCAAATTCGACATATTTCTTGGTGTGAATGTGCCCTAATTAGTTCTCGATCGGTTGCTTTTTCTAATAGTAATAACAATAATGAATGTGCCCTAAGTAGTTCTTGATTATAGGAACATAAACCCTTATGGTTGCTATATGAATTAAATTAGTTCATGAATCTTTGTACCAAACATGATTCTTTTGGCTTAACTTGTATTTAAGTTTTTACTGATTCTTTTGTAATTTATAAACAGAATAGACATGTAGCATCTAGCATGTATTTGTATTATGTTGTTATGCTAATATATGAAAAGGAAAAGAAAAGATCTTATTTTCGTTCTCATTTATGGCCTGCTAGAAGTTTTGGTATTCGAATTTTTCTATTAGCATATGGGTCCATGCGAAAATTTAATTATAGTGTATCCTACATATTGAGATTATTGATCGTTAGATTTGGTTATTACATCTTTAACTTAAGATTTAACAGTATAAAATCTAATGTTTTGAAATTAAGATATCTGAAAACATATTAGAAAATTCTGAGTCCATAACCCATTAACATCCCCAATTCAATCTTTGTGACAATTTGACATGTCAAAAGAAACCTGGCTGAAAAGATGTGAGATGTATGGAGAAAGTTTTCCATTTCAAATTATTTCAATGCTCTCTTGACGTATTCAACTTTATAAGTTGTGGTCTACCATCTAAGAAAGAAATAAAGGATTTAAGGAGCCACCGGACATAATAGCAAATATTTTGACTGAAGATAGTTTTATTGAGTGACTACATGTTTTCATTTTTTGTTCAGTAATGGTAACCTTTTTTTTTCTTGATTCCGATTCAAAAGTTATGGCAAGATTTTTTTTTTTAAAGGTTTACTTTTTTATTATATTTTATCTTCTTGTACATATTTTTTCGTCATGTTAATGAATATCATACGTTTTTATTAAAAAAAAAAGAAATAAAGAGAAAGAAAAGCAAATCTTTAATGCTAAAGAAAGCAAGAAATAAAAGGAGAAGTGATACTTTCCAATTCTTACAAACCGACTATTCATTTATTTTGAGTAATCTGACAATGATATTTTCGGAAGTACTGCAGGACTATTTCTTATGATTTTGAAATATCAAAGTTTGCTGTGCCCACTGCCCCCCACTGCCCTAATTTGTTAATAAAAACAGTACCTTAAAAACAAAATGACATAACAAAAGTAAAACAAACCTAATTGCATGAGTAAGGCCTACATAGGCAGACAAATATACTAGCTACTTAGCTAGTGTCAATATTTAGAGCGCTTCAACAATATGCATTTCCAGACTTTAGAAAACCTTTTGAATAAAACTATTTGTATCACCTTAATTATTAACTTGCAGTTATGTGTATTCTTTTTTTATATAAAGATATTGAAGAGTTTTGAATTCTCTGGGTCCAGTATACTATTTCTACTAATAATTTTATTCTCACCTTCACTACTGAGCTAATCCTAGCCCAATAACTCATGTCTACTGTCTTTCTAATTAATATATTAAAATCACTTATCTAAATCTCGTGAATCTAATATCTAGAAAATGAGAGATGTGAGATGTTACAAATAATTATATCTAGCTATTTCACTTCTTGTTGCCCCGTTGATGCAATTATGATCAAAACGACTAACAAACATCGGGATCATAATCATGTTGTTTTTGTTCCTATAATCTCGTACCAACTACCAAAAGTACTTGCCTTGATCAATGATCAGTCCCCTTCTCTTTATGCTTTGTTAATTTTATCCAAAAATAATAATAGTCAGTTGTGCATTTGCTCCAATGATCTGCTGGAGAACTTGACAGGGCTAGCTTTAGGGTTGTGTGCTTGATGACGACGATGATAATTAATTAGGTATATGTAGCCTTCTCACCAATATATTGAACCAATATGTCCGGACTTTAAATAATGTATAAATTATATCATCAAAATGGAAAAACTGGAATTGATATACCACTAGATTTAGTGTTAGGCGTAGCATCATATATATAAAGCTAATGTGGACTGAGATGATGATTGTTCAGTATTAATTTATGAGCACTTTTGCTTGTTCCGTGTTAGGTTGGTTCACGAGGGTGAAGGAGACAAATCTAATTCGTAATCTCGGAAAAAAAGATATTGTTCTTTTCTTGTCTCGGCCTAGCTACAGAAACAAAAGAATATATATACTAACTCCAAAAGAGTATGGGTGCATATCATGGATCCATAACTTCACCAAGTGGCAACCTCTTGGATAATGATTAAAAAGGGCCTGCATAGTGTCCATGGCTGCGCTATTTGATTGCTTGAACAGAAAAATATAAATCCGTGCTGTATTCAAACGTGTTAACTGACTATTAGTCCAGTAATATTTCTCTTAATTTTTCTTTCATTGTTTCCTGTAATGATATGAGAAGGGCGGTGAGTAAAATTCCTTTTTTATATAAGAACATCGTGGGATTCTTGTTTAGAAGATGCTTGGCTGCTCAAGAAGAAGCTCTTTACCTTCTTTTTTTTCTGTTTGCAAATGAATAATGCTTGTATTCTCTTTTTAACAATGAACTTATTCTTTCACTTGCAAATAATGTATCTTTACGGTATAGTCTGATACACATGCAAAATTAATGCATTAAAATCACAAAAAGAAAAGGTTTGTTAGAACATGTAAGTGTGAGTTGTATGCAAACAAGAATCTCATTGTAAGAAGTTAAGTATTTTAATGCTTAGAAATTGTTTAACACAAGTCTTGCTTCAAAGTTAATCTATCACCTTGTTATACAGACCCTGTAACTTTTCAGCTGAATATGGTTTGCAATTGAGCTATTTAAAGCTTCAACTCAAGTGATCTAGGAATAGTGAGACTACTACTCCATGTTGGGGTTAGACTTTGTTTCACAATATTGCAAACCTGTTGAAATTTGTAAAACTACATAATATACTGTACAGAAATTTGTAACCATACCTAACAGCCCAAACACATGGAATTAAAGGTTGGATTGTTTAAAGTTAACAACACTAACTAGGCCTGATTTTTGACCAGATCGGATCAGAAATACATGTTTTTAATTTGAAAAAAAAATATTCGGAAATGCATGTTATTTCTAATTGAGAAATTTCATAAACTCATGCCAAATTCAGTATTTTTGGAATTGGAGTATTTTAGAGTTTCAAAATTATAGGAGTTGTATGACTTCATCTATACCAAGATAAAAAATATGTCATCACCATCGCTCACCCTACATAATATAAAGTTTCATGGTTCTCAAATTCTCATTTTTTTGTATGTAATATATTCGAAGGAGTTATAATTGAAAAAATAATTACATATTGGAGTACAGTGTATTATAAATCCAAAGTCAATAAGTACATAATTAAGTGTATATAATAGAGCTATGAAAGTTTCGGAATTTTGGATCGAATTCAGAATATTAAATACATTCCAATTCCTATCCAAAATTTTCGAATTTAAGAGTTTTAGTTTCAGGATATGAATCAGACGAAATATTTTAGAATATTTCGGCTTGAAATCGGAGATTCATATCCAAGTTGCAGCCCTACCAATCAGTGGCGGAGCCAGAAATCTTACCACAAGGGGTCTTAGTGTAAAAGTCCAAATAAAAATTTAGGATGGAAAAACATATTGAAAATGAAATCATAGTACTTTCATTCATAATTCATAACGGAAACAATATTACAAGCTATAATTGTCCACGACGAGGTTTCATATTTTGAAAACGAAGCATTATAGCTTCATTTTCAATACAAGCAAAAATATCTCTCTCAATATAAACAAGCAAGCTATCACTCAACCATTGATCTCCCATTTTGTTCCTAAGTGGCCCCTTAACAATATTCATGACAAAAAATGCTCTCTCCACTGAAGCAGTTGCAACTGGTAAAACTAAAGACAATGTAATGAGCAAATATACATAATTGAACACCTTGATGCATCCTTGTCTCCACCATTTTTTTTGCAAGATCACCAATCCCTTCCAATTGAGAGAAATCACTACTGGAACGCACATAATGAATATAAATCTCAAGTTGATCTTCAAGTGCCAAACGATCCTCATCCGAAAAGTCTTGAGGATAAAATTGAGCAAGACGAAGTAACTTTGGTTTATCACTATCATCCTATCACCAAATTTGAACACCTTGAAAAGAAAGAAAATAATAAATGACCATCCGTCAAATTTGAACTCAACACTATCGTAACAAGAGAAATGGTACGAAGATTCTTTCAAAAGTACAACTCGCTATATGTTTTTGGCATGTTTTATAATATTTGCACGAAAATTAACGTTAACTACACATAAATTTTAATTCGTCCCATGATATATTAATATTAATCACCCAACAAATACATGGACATGAACATTAAAATTAACTAAACTAAGAGAAGAGAAGTCAATTTGTTGGACATGAAAATCAGAATTAAGCGCTAAAACTATAAGACTTTTGATGAAATGGAACAGTACCTGTCATGATCATGAGCAACTCAGTTCTGAAGTACTCGACGTAGTCGTCCACCTCGATATTGGCCGTCACCGGCGAAACAAATCTCTGCTTCGTTTCGTGATCCAGAGATTCTTTTCTACGCCCCGTATTTGATGAGCTTCTTCCACAACTGAATTCCACAAAGCCAGCTCCTCCTCCCTGCTATCTTGCTCCGAAACCGACTCTGCTTCTCTTGTTGTCCCCAATGAGGACAATTGGGAAGCCCCATCGGGGACAATTGTCCGGTACTGGTCGGATCGGTCAAACCGGCCATCACCGTCTGTGCCGCTTCCTACCGGTCGGACCTTCCCTCCACCGCCATTGTTTCCGCATACGGATGTCGTCTTGCCGTTTCCAGTCACTGAAAACCTCGCGCGCGCGCCTTCTTCTTCTTCAACCTGCCAAACTCCTCATTCTTCTTCTTTCAGACATTTCGTCGACCACGTGGTGTGCAACTCCAAGAGGTCGCACCAGTAGCTCCAAGGGACCTCTAATGTTATTTCCATGGCTTCCAAGAGGTCGTGCGACCCCATTGACCCCACTGTGGCTCCGCCTCTGCTACCAATAACCCATGTCGCTCACCTTTATTGTGATTCGTAGGTGGATTTTTAGAATGACAAGTTATCGGCTCAATGTTCTTTGAGAAAAATATTACGGTGACGATATCCAGTATTTGGTAGTGAGCTTTATTTTTTAGTTTTCACTTGTAGCTTCTCTCTTAGTCTTCATTTATCATGCGTTACAGATCCTGCAATTTTCATGACAACATGATCAAGAAACTTATTTTCATTCTATTTTGCTTCAGATTGAAAATGTACATCCCATTGGAGTAAGAAAGTTGAAGATGTTAGGTAGGAATTAATGAAGACGTGAATTAGTTCAATTGGACGTGGTTCAGTCAAATATCTTTATACTAAGGTCATCTTCAACCGAAGGGTCCAGTGGGCCAGAGGGCCGAAAATAGCCCGAAAATTGTCTCCAACCGAGGGCTAGGCCAAATGGCTCGTGGGCCCCATGGGACAAAAAAAGGCCAAAAGGCCAACCGGCTGAGGCCATCTCCAACCGAGGGCTGGCCAGAGGGCTCGTTTTAGCCCTCTGACCCTCCAAGATATTAATATTTTAATGAACAGTACATTGCCATATTTGCCTCCGTCTCCAATCGAGGGCCAAACATAATTTATTATTTAAATTTTTAAACTACAACAACTTAAATTCATATTGTTTAATGTTGTTTCATGTTACTTAATTTAATTTAATGTTGTATAATGGCTTAGGAAGTTATAGGAAAAAAATAGAATTGAAAAAAAATACGAAACAAATTTTGTGAAATAGAAGTTATGGGAAAAAAATGGAATTTAAAAAAATATTAAACAAATTTTGTAAAATAGAAGTTATAGGAAAAAAATAGAATTTACAAAAAAATATGAAACAAATTTTGTAAAATAGAAGTTATAGAAAAAACTAGAATTTAAAAATAGAAAGAAAAAAATTTTGAATACAACTGCTAGCTGACAGCTAGCCGTTGTATTCAATTTTTTCATATTATTCGTGTCGGTTATAACCGACATGATTGCAATTAATCAAAATTATTCATGTCTAGCCGTTACTATTTGTGTCGGTTATAACCGACACTATTGCAATAAACAAAATTATTCTTATCGGTTATATCCGACAGTTTTAAGCAAAATTCTGGCCAGCCCGGGGCTGGCTGGCTGGAAGGAGCTAGTCCTCTAGCCCTTTAGCCCTTTCAGATTCTGTGGGGCCCTCTCAGATTCCACGAGCCCTCTGGTCTAGCCCTCGGTTTGAGATGATTTTCGGGCTATTTTCGGGCCTCTGGATGCTTCGACTGGAGATGGCCTGACCATCTTTAGCCAGCCCGCTGGCTAGCCCACTTTTTTTTTTCTTTTTCTTTTTTTTTTTTATACCCAACCCACTTTTTTTTTTTACTTTTTTTTTAATCTCTAATTTTTCCTACACCATTTCTATACTATCTTACCTCGTTTTATTTCAATTCTTCACATTCCATACTATAGCCCTTTGGTCCTCGGTTGAAGATGTTTTTTGTCACAAGGCTATGTTTGGCCTATGGCCCTGTGGTCCCTCGATTGGAGAGGGTAAGAAATATGGTCATGCACTGTTCATTAAAATATTAATTTCGTGGAGGGCTAGAGGGTTAAAACGAGCCCTCTAGTCCTTATTCGGTTGGAGATGGCCTAATAGTGAAAAGATAAGATTCTTTTAACTATTTTCTATTGGAATTTACCCAACCCTATTATTCATGATATGATTTTCAATCCTGTAGCTGGATGCCAAGAGCACGTCACCATCCAATCCCATGACTTCTTAAAGCCCTTACATATATATTGTGGGCAGTGCTATTCATATAATTATTCTTACTTCACACGCATTTTATTAATTTTCGATCGTCAAAATGACTGAATTAAAAATGATCAATGTAACCAACCCTTAACAAAGGTGTGTGAGGTGAACATAAGTGTGTGAATAGTACTATTCGTATATTATATATGGGTTAAGATTCATGGACATATGCTTTTCACTTACATTTTGACAATATATTTTTATGGGTCACTTCGTAATGTATTTCAACGATCGAATTGTCTATAAAAAAAATCAACTAAATTTAAAACCATATGACAGTTAGATTAAATTCAGAGTATGTATTCGTTCATTTCTTTCACTACAAATGAATGTCTTAATGGTTTGAATTTGTCTAATTGTTTTACAAGGATGATCCAAAAATAATGTACTAAAGTTTAAAATATAGACGACTCGGATCAATAAATTTATTACAAAGTAAATTTTACAAAATAAGTATCAAATATGTGTAAAAAAATATGTATTTCCGAGTCCTAACCCTATATATATATAGGTTAGCCCACCAACCATAATGTAACCTATTAAACCTATCTTGTTTTGTCTCTCGATCGGCAGCCCCTAACTCAAAAAAAAAATTTGAATATGCCTACCGCCATTGAAGACAAAAAAAAAAAAAAACGAAACATATTTGGTACTGATCACTTTTAACGAAAAATCATATTTTTATTTTTTTTATGGTACTATTCACTACACCTTCATTTGTCATTTTTCTAAATATATTGTAGTAAATTAGTGGGAAACCGGATCCCCTCCGGATCCAAAAGGAACTGAGCCCAATGATCAAATGATCCGGACCATTGAAATTTGATCAAAAGGCTACAATTATTATAACTTTTAGAGGGCCCCCTGTTTGTAGCCGTTTGATCAAATTTCAATCGCCTTGATCATTTGATGAGTGGGCTCAGTTCCTTTGGGTCCGGATGGGATCTGGTTCCAATTAGTGGCACATAAGAAGATATACAAAAATATAAGTGTACTGAAAATTCCGTACCTAACTATATAATACTAAACTAGTGTACTGAAATGTCGATGCCTAAATATATTATACAAAACTAGTGTACCTAAATGTTCGTACCTAAACATATTATACTAACCTAGTCTACCGAAATGTTCGTACCTAAATATATTGTAATCAATTAGTGGCACATAAGAAAATATGCAAAAACATAAGTGTACTGAAAAATCTTTAAGAAAATATTTTCTTATATAAGATACTCACCATAATGAGAATTAAAATTTTATAATATTTTCTTAAAATTTAATTTGTGAACACCATAAAATTATAATAAAAAAGAAAGACACTGAATACATATGTTGGCATTTAATAGACTCTAGGGACTAAAATCAATTTGTAATCATGTACAAGACATTTTTCTAAACTTCATCTTATTTAGAGATTAAAATCTAGTTTTCTATAAAATAAAAGACTAACAATGCTCTAAACTACTGATGTTTCACTCCTTTTTGGCGCACAATGAGGCAAACATCAACTCTAAAAAGTCTTATATCACGCAAAATAATGGAAACAATGGAAACCGTCCAGCTTACTGCTAGCATCACATTACTGAAATATACCAAAGACACCACTAGATAAAATCGCAGCAACACAGCACGCAATAAAAATAAAAGAAAAAAAATCTATATACGTATAAATCATCAGCTTGGATTGTGGAATATAGAACATTACCCAATTAAGTACGTACGTACTTGGCCATAAAAATTACAAACTACGACAAGCAGTTTGCTTTTATCTTCAGATCATACATATAAAACTAATTAAGCCAACTTTTAACTGTAAGTCTTGCGTGAGCAGAAGAGGACACAATGTCACGGAGTTGTTTAGGTCATGGACCGAGACGGTAGTGACCGTCACCTATGTAGTGTCCATCCATATAGAGGGCTGCATTCTGTGGGTGTAGGCCATCCATCACCATAAACTGCATGTCCTCGGAAGGCTTCCAGTGCCTCTTCCTTTGATTTATGAACCAATTGTTTATTTGTTTCTGA
Organism: Cotoneaster glaucophyllus; assembly: GCA_036320875.1. Classification (NCBI taxonomy): domain Eukaryota; kingdom Viridiplantae; phylum Streptophyta; class Magnoliopsida; order Rosales; family Rosaceae; genus Cotoneaster; species Cotoneaster glaucophyllus. The sequence goes on along the minus strand of CM070073.1, from coordinate 3,618,159 downwards.
TCCAAACCCGTAGACTCCGCCAATGCCACCTTCTCCGATTCCTGTTTAGTAACATGATTATTTTACTAGATTGTAAACCCTGGCCATACATGTCATTAATGCATCGTCTAATCAGAGATATGAAATTCAGTTAATTAATAGTCTAACAACATAACACAACATAATATTTGCCACGAGCAAATTCCTCTATGATCGACGAACATCACATGTACCCATTCTTAATAAGGATTTCAAAATCTCAATGAATCGAAAACATACCGAAGGATATGGCCACTTGTAATGTAGCTCCCACCAACTAAGGAGCTTCTGCCTGGCATCTTTGGGCAATTTCCCTTTCTTCTTTTTCTTGGAAAGCTCTTGCTTCAGGCTACTTAAGTAACCACTATACTTTCTCAGCAGGTGATTCTTGAGCTCTCTGTCTTCAGCTCTTGGATCAATCTCAGGCACTTCCGTTTCTCCACCACTATTCTCCTGCTCCTCTTCGATGAACCAATTCCTTCACACTTGTCCTCTGCATATATTAACATGCATGTGACTCTTAAGTATAAAAACTGAGAAACCGAGGACGTAGGGGTGCGCAGAAGGACAGAGCCGCATGTGAAAATCCTTTCCCTTAATATATATATATATAAGAACAAAATGGAAAGGCAAAAAAATGATTCTATGCGCAGACGTGCAAATTCTATCGATAGAAGCATTCTAGCCCACTTAGATTTTGTTAGAGAGGAGCAATTCCCTTGTCTGAGAACACGCTAAGGAAGAGAAATCCTTACCAGAAAGCTGGGGAAGTAAGGTTATGAAAGGTAGTTTGCTCGCTCGACCAAAAAAGGATAATTGAAACAGCCAAGAACAACGAAAACCTTTCAAGAAATATATATATATATATATACACACACACACACACATATATATACGTGTGTGAAAACAGGAATGGAGATCCCGGAATTCTATCCCAGAAAGTGCATGTGTTGTGCTCTTATATGGTTAATTACCTAAAAAAAACCTTATAAAAGATGAACTTTTAAAGGGAGAGACACTAACTTTGGCTACAAGAGCTCGTGATAGATTTATTATATATTTTGTTACAGATCGAGTGCATTATGCAGACATTGTTAGAAGCAAACTATGTTAACTATTACAGATAATGCAGATTCCATAAAGTAAAACAACTAACCAGTCAATATAAGTTACTGTCAAGGTTAAGATATATGAACACTTCAATATATGTGGACTGCAGGGCCGGTCCTGAGATTTTTGAGGCCCAGGGCGACGTCAAAAAATATGCCCTAACTCCATATAATAAAAATTATTTGTTTTCATAGGTAAAACTTTGATAAAATAATACTTAGAAAAACACACCAAATTTAATAATTTAGAAAGGGTAATGTTAAGGAAACTAAATTTTTAGACAAATCTGGTAAACTAAATGACATGGAAGTTGATGATTGGATTATTATTTAAGAATTGATTAACATGCTTATTTCTATTGGTGACACAACATTTGGTTTGATAGAAGGGAACAAAAAAACCTCGGCTTGCAAGTAGATGTTTTCCGTCTAACTGAAATTTTGGAGCGCTTTTATATAAAACTGTGAGGTGTTTTTTCTTATTTACTTACATTGTCAATATATGCGACTAAAAAAAAAATCATATTTTTGAGTTTTTAATTGAAATTAAGCAATGCATGAGAGAATTAAAGATAATTAGAATTCTAGGTCCCACAACCTATATTTGTTCTTCATCAAACTTTATCTCTTTCACTTCCTCCACGGGTCGCAGCAGATATGTCTCTCGACATGGAACCTATCATCGTTCACATTTTAACACCTAAATCTTGTAGAACTAATGAATTTTTTTTCGTAATTTTTTCTGAAATTCGTCAGCTAGGTAAATTTGTCATCAAAATCCTTCTCCAATTCTACCTCTTCCTCCCTATGCCTTTGCAATTTTCTCCGACCTACATCCATATGTGATTGTTACTATAAAATTATTTTTTCAAGAATTATATTTCTTTATAAATAAAATAAGAGAAATTGATAGGCATGGCTTATGGTTGCTGCCAGAGAAGTTAAAAGAGACGACAAAAGGGTTGAGGAAGAACATTAATAGGTGTTGGGCACCATATTTCTCATTTATTGTTTTATTAATTATTAGTATTTTAATGAGTTCTTAGCATTAAGTTAATTGTTTAATTTGTTGTGCAAATTCCATCCTGATGTTAAATGGTGAAGGAAAAGCATAAGGTGCCTTGCATTGATCCCAAGCAGAATATTGTAAAAAATTGGAAAGAATTGGAAAGAAAAATGAACCCATCAGGTCTCGAACACGAGACCGCCTTGTTAAGTAAGGCAGCGAAACACCACCGCTACTGCCTAAAGTTCATGTTGATTTAACCAAGGTTTAAAAATTTATATGCTTATGGAAATGTATATGAATATACTACCCTATCAATTTTTGGTGCCCCTCGAGTTTTTGATGCCCTGGACGGTCGCCCTGCTAGCCCTGGGCCAGGGCCGGGCCTGGTGGACTGTAGAGTGTGATAAACATAAGAGATTCTCTACGCAACTAAGAAAGGACCTCATAGCGTTACCCCGTCAATAAATGCTTATCCTATGTGCAAAAGGTAAATCACTCGTTCAATAAACACTTAACAAGTGGTGTGGTGACTAGAAAATATCTCTTACAAACTGTCAAAGGTTAGCTAAAGCTGATCTACCACCGGAAAGGAACACAACAATTATAGATTCATGCACACATAAAACACAAATAAAAAATAAAAGAGTTAAAGAAGGATCATGTGGATGAACTGAAGATAAGTCAAATCTGGGGCATGTAGGTATAGCCAACATGGAACTTAATAAATGGTGGTATTCTATTTCAAATGAATTCTGCCATGTCCGTAACGTCTAGGTGGTGTAGCTAGCTGATTTAAATAGCATCCTATGTTCTTTTACTATTGCTTCTGCAAGGTTTTTAGTCTTTATTTGGTTTGTGGTTTGTATAAGGTTTTATTGTATACGGATTTGTTTATTCACACATTGTTAAAATACCTTTTTTACCAAATATAGTGAGGAACTAGGGAATGAAGACAATCATGTTATATATAGAAAATCAGATTTATGAAACAAATGGGGGGTCTTGGTTTTGGGTGGGAAAGTGGAAACCCTAAAAAGACTGAGAATTATGTCACCACAAAGGCATGGTAAATCTAACCCTTAAAAAAGAGAGAATTATTAACCAAATCAAATGTTTGATCTCTCTCCTCATCACTGTTTACATATAGAATAGGGTATTTACACTAAGTCTTTGTCTTAATTAATAGTCATTTCCTTTCCAATGTGAATATATTTTTAAACAAATCTATAAACTAAGCAAAGAAATTAAGTCATTATCACACTATTAAGCTTTTGATTAAAATGTGTATGTTCATCGACAGTTATTGAAGCCACTCATGAATGAAAAAATGGTAGGTGTGGTTTCTTCTTCCTCCAGCTTCCTCTTTGTTCTTGGACATTGGAAGGCACTATTTGATGGGTCAAATTGGTCTCCCTCAAAAAAATAACCGGATTTGACGTACGCCTAGAAAATGAAAGAGATACTGACAAGTTTTGGGTACTCTCCTCAAGGTGAGACAAAACAGTTGGACTCGCATTTGTGCAGCAGTTCAAGACCAAAAAATCCACATATCTCCCATTTTATGAATTCTAACTCCAAGCTCCTTCCCCATGCTCTACTTATACAATAATATTTAAATACAGTATCTGGATTTAGGTTAGCGGTAATGGAAAGATGGATAGATGTACGTTAATTACAGATTTCGAAAACGTCTAATATAACAAAAGAAAAATCTAAGCACATGGATATGAGTCCAAAATTCACTTATATTTGTAAGGAAAGTAAGTAACACTTACCAGAAGGTGAGAAGATCCGAAGAGGAGGAGCATTATTATTATTTCCAAGCATGTTAAGCTGAGTTTCAATCCTCCTCATGAAATCCATGGCTTCATGTATTGGCCTTGTTAGTTCTTCTCGATATTTCACCAGCATATCGTAGTAAGCTTCCTGTTAATTTAGTAATGGATCCATCCAGATTTTATTGTTTATAATAATAAAAAAGAAAACATCAAGCAATGCACATAATATATTAATCCCCATTAAAAAGAATAGTAACTAAGAAAATAAATTAAAATGGAAGATATGGATCACCATGAACTGATCCAGTTCTGGGTCTTTTGAAGTCTCTCTTGAAGTCCCTGAAGACCGCTGTCGTGCCTCAAACTCTTGCCTAGCAACTGAGAGCCGAGCCACAACATCAGACGGAGCTCCCACCTACATCCATAACACGAATGATTCATAAATCGAAGAGATGAGCTTAGCTGAGTTTGTTAAAGCATTGTACTATCCTTCTCTACTCAAGTTCCAAAAAAAAAATTCTCTTAATTTGATAAATTTAGTACAAAATATCGTTTGTATAAAAAAAATATTCATTTATTTAATCTTCACGGTCTAAGAAAGAGAAAAATGTATTAATTAATAAAACAATTACCCTTTGGCAATCCATGTAAGCTTCCAAGAGGTTAGAGTACTGAGGGTGGGCGATGATCTTGGCTTTGATGGCTTCAACTTCGTTGGAGCTCAGGCTGTGATCGTCGTTTAGAAGATCCAAATTATTCTGTAGCTGATGAACAACTGGTGGGTGCCCTCTTGATGAAGAAACAAGATGATTATTATTATTGTTGTTGTACTGAAATTTTTGGTGGCCATGTTGTGATGTGGTGGCTTCGGTCTTCACATTAATTGGGTGTGTTCCTGGAGACTGAAAATTACACTGATCACCACTGCCGCCGCCGCCTCCACCGCCGCTTGACTGAAGATGAAAGGTGTTGATCCCCATCTGATGATCACTTGCAGCTCTCCCATAATTTCCTCCAAGGTTTGGTGAGGCGTAGAGAAAGTTTCCCCTACCACCCGAACTCTCATGATCCATTTGATTGTTGTAGTCTTCCATTTTTTTTTCTCTCTCAGCAAAAACCCAGTAGTAGACCGAAACCCTAGCTAGTAGCTAGTCAAGACAGAAAGGAATAATTTATGAGTACCGGGAACACAAAACGCGACCAGGGTTTTATGCAAACCACTGGGATCCGAATTAATATAATTGGCAATCCATGGGATTATGGAGGCCAGGAAGTGAAGCCAAACAAGGAATTAAGCATGTTATAATTTCGTTACAGAAAAATATATATCATAAATGATTACTTTGAGGAACTGGGAGGAGATGGCGTGGCCGGAACCGGCTACTCGCGGTTCTGTCTGTGTTATGCGAGGGTGAAAGAGACTGACTTTGCTTTGTTGAAAGAAAATAAAGAAATATTTGAAAATGCTCGAAAGCAATGACTGTATAGGAGACCTAGCGAGCAGGTAACTCACTAGATTGAAGATTTTTCTTCCATCAATCTCTCTGTCCCTCCTAGTCTTGATTTTAACCTTTGTTTCATGGAATTTTTTCCATTTTTTCATTATTTTATTATTATAATTTTTCTATTTAATTCAATTTTATAGGTTCCTTCCCTTTTCTTGTTTGTTTTTCTCCTATTTCGCAGAGGAAGTTATTAGACCATCTCTAATGGTTTGACTAAAAACCAAACGTTTTAGCCCGGAAAATTTAGCTTTTAGTCCATAAACAGTTTTTCTACTCCAACCGTTCTACCCTAAAATTTTAGCCCGGGATTATTAAAGAATAAACTTAGGCTATTTTTTTTCTTAAATTAATTTTTTTTTAAATAAATATGTAGACTATCGTAAATTAATTTTATGAACATTTTAATCTAAAAAAATTTAAATTCCGATAAATATTTTCACTCGGTTCGGTGGAGCCCACACCGATTTCTGGGCTAAATTCTGGGGGGAATATGGCCTTAGGTTTAGCATTTAGCCCAAATTTTCCCCTTGGGTTTGAGTGAGTTTGGAAGAAATTTTTGGGAGTAATTTGGCTTTGAGCCCACCGTTCTTAGATTAAGCACATAACAGAATAATATAAATAAACTAGAACGTGAAGAAAAAAAATATTAAGTGCGAAAATCATTTTTCATTTACACTTTCGAGAAAATGAGCAACTTTTATAGAACCCTAATTGCATCTCAAACAAACTCCATACACTTTTCAACTAAATATAGATCCATGTTATCAAAACATGCTCCCAATTAGATGTAGAAAAGAAAATCAAAACATTTGTAATAATGATAAACAATAAATAATAAAATTTGTCGGTTGGATTGTAAAATTGGAAACAAATTTTAATTCTTTATGTGAAAATAAATTTTGGCCTTTAAGCTGTCATCTAAGTAAACAAACTTGCAGTTGAAATAAAGGTTTTTCCACATACCCTTAACACAAACCGCTAGATTGCATGCATAACATAAATGAAAAAAATTAATATATTTAGTGCTTTTCTGCTTATATTTAGTTTATGCTTAAAAATTCCTCTATTTGAAGAGCAACATTTATGGTCTTTTGGGGATGATGGACTCATTTGGAAATATTTTTAAAATGATTGAAAGCGCTTTAAAATAAACTTTTTGGATTTCAAAAGCACTTGAGGTGTTTCCTGCAAGAAACACGTGCTTCTTGTAGAAAACATTTTAAGTGCTTTTTCAATATTCACATCTATTTCTACTAAGGATTGATTCTAAAAACATTTTATCAAAAATGTTTTCGGTCATTTTAAAAACATTTCCAAACTAGCCCGACCTTTTTTTTTTATTTTATGAACTTATTATAACTTGTTGGGATTATATCCGACATTCCAAATGTAACTTATCTTACCTTACCATGTTTAATACTGACCGAGGCCTATTCTTTCTTTACCAATTAATGGTTTTACTTTGGATACTTAAACCTCTAACAATCATTTCTTCTTCTTGTTCATTCTTAAATCATTTTGAAGATGAGTTTTCTTATATATAGTGAGATGAAGTGATAGTGAATGACCGAACAAAGGTAAGTGCTTTACCAATAGAAAGATAACAAAAACAAAATTCAACTTCATTTGGAAGGTATACAATATTCTATTGAGAAAAACACCTCATCCATACCCCAATTATAACTTGCACTTGCAATTATTAATCATTCTTCAGGTCCAAAAAGCACCAAAAAATAAAGTGATGGACAACATATCTTATACAGTTCCTCGTTTTTTGTCTCTTAACCAAAGCACACTAATGCGAGGCGAAATTAATGGATAAACATCACTTGAAATGATGATTTTCTCATTATCATGCAGTTTTTTACTGTAAAAGATTAGATAATTATTGATTTGTAAAACTATAAAAGATTAGAGATCATTATTAATTTGATAATATACACGAAATTAGGAATATTATTTTCGAAGAAATTGTATCTGGACTGGAATTTATCTTTCTAGCTTGGTATTGTATTGCTTTCACATATCAATACATTTTAGGAAATTTATCTACAAGATCCTATCTGAAGGACCTTATTGAATTCACCTTGAAACAGATTCATGTTCATCTTTTAACCATGTTGATGTCAGCCACCGTCGACAGAAGCACAAGTAATTAATTAAGTCTTTCAATGAAAGGGCTTTCTGTCAAGTTGTTTATGCAGCACAACCCCTACGGCAGCCTGAAAACAAAAATTCGTATTTTTTTCTTAATGAAAGAGGAGTCCTTAAAATTTGAAATGTTTAATACCTACAAATGAAGAAAATGAGAAGTACTAATGGTTTGGTTAACATTTGAAATAATAATTAGGGGTATAAGTTGAAAGAGAAGTAACAAATTTTAAACATATTAATTGTCTAGGTTTAGTTGTAAGTGAAATGCACATTACATAAACGACTGAAAAAAGGAAAGAAAAAAAAACTAAGGAAAGTGGCTAGCATTCTCCTTGTTAAATTATTGCTGAGTTTTCAATGTTTCATAGTCTCTTAATTAACATAATTTTACATTTTTTTTAGCAAGACACATTTAAAAAACAATTGAAATATGAGTATGCGGACTCTGTCTACAGAGGATCTAATTACAAATCTCAGTAGCTAAACTCACATCAAATGCCTAGAAGAATTTTGAATGAGAAGACACTTGATTGACATAATGTCACACAACTATCAAGCATAAAAGAGATAAAATTTCAAAGTTCTCCCTAACTTCCGAAAATAAGTAAGGTTTAGGGTAGTAAAGTCCAGTTATAATTTGCACATAATATCCTCACTCTCGTACGTACAAAGTAGGTCACTAGAAGGAAGTTTTGCAGTTTAATACTGTATAATTAGATTTGTATATAATAACCTCCCTCTCATACGTACATAATAGGTCAATAAAAGAAAAATTCTATAGGTCAGTACGCACCTATAATTAGAAAGAGGAAAGCATGGTATGCTCGAATGTTCTTAGCAAAATATTTTGTTATGTTTTTTTCCTTTTGGCTAAAGTTAATTAGTAATTATTCACTAAGTATATTAATTTGAGGTATAGCCAATACTTTGGAGTGATCTCTAAAATATGCTTTTAGGAGTTAATATATTTATATAATTTGTCTCAAGTCCGATAACTATTTTAAAATTCAATATGTTGTCGATTTGATACTTGTAGGTCATATTTCAATTATATTGTTCTTATGGTTCTCAATATATCGTAAACAACTTAATTTAGAAAACTATTGTTAGCTTAAACAAAATATAACATTATATTTATATATAAATAATAGGCAGTGGGACAGGAGGACTACGACATTTCAACTGTAAACAGTAGTATAAGGAACCTAACCCTATCTCAGCATATTGTCTGTAACTTCGTATGTAGACACATATTGTTCTTTTTTATTGGTCAAATATGTATATATATTGTTCTGTAAATCACAGTAAAATGATGAGACTAGCTAGCTAATGGAATATAATTATATGAGCATTTGGGCATTGCAGGAAAACCGCGTGTGTACAATGAGTCAATGACGCAGAGGGAAGGCAATAAACAGTGACACAAGCAATATCAAATTTTACAGAAGAACGAATGGGCGGTGGGTGTGGTATCGAGATATAGCTGGCGGCGACGACCACCTTCTCCACCCGCACGCACCTAGAGATAGAGAGAGGAGGGAGAGAGGGGCCAGTGATCAGTGGGCCAGTGTAGAACAGAACTGGGCCTTTTACATAGCAAATTCCCCCGGGAGTCTCGCGCTACTAGTAACTGGTACTGCAAAAGCCGTGGGGGCCAGAAATATGGCAAAATTTTAAACATGTCCTCTCGTTGCCATGCTTTTTAGGTTAAACCCTTTTTCTTCTCTCTCTCAATTCTGAGTGGCGTTTGGGTGAGAGAAAGTTAAGATTGGACGTGTCCAAGAAGGAGAGGCACCAGGGTGGTTGTACCTGCAGTACCACCACGCTGTCATGAACTGCAGCACCATCTTCACTTGTCACTCACTCGCACTGCTCTCTTCGCCTATTCCCTATGCACACACTACTATTTAGGCAGATATTATCGTATATTTTTATCACTCCCTCTCTTGCCAAGATTAGTACTTCTTTGACCAAAAAATACAGAGAAAAAAAAGATACAGAGAGATTTGTCTATAAATGATTCATTCAAGAGAAAATTCGATTTGTTTTGTTTCTTTTATAGCTTTTTTTTTTTGGACAAAGTTGTTTCTTTTATAGCTAATTTTTAAAAACAAAAATGTTTTTGTTTTTTTAACTTTTGATTTGAATATACTAAAAATCAAGAGAAAAAATTAAACTAAAGATGACAAGTAAAAAAAATCACGTAGAAATCATTTTCTTTAGTTCAAAAGACATAATTATTTCACTGCAAACGACAGGATTTTAATTTATTCCTCACATATCGTCGTGAAATATTCTACCCTTTTCTTTGACATAAGGAGTGATTTCAACACTTCTTTTTCTCTCCATTTTTTCTTTGCTATTAATTTGATTTAAAATAATAATTAAAATATATAAACAGCAGATTGTCAAGATTGAAAAGAAGTACGGAAATGAATATTCTACTAAACTTGGTATAAAATTCCGGTGGAACATGCTACAAAACTTGTTAATGGTTCTTATCTTCTTTGATTTTTAAGGAGTGATTTCAACACTTCTTTTTCTCTCCATTTTTTCTTTGCTATTAATTTGATTTAAAATAATAATTAAAATATATAAACAGCAGATTGTCAAGATTGAAAAGAAGTGCGGAAATGAATATTCTACTAAACTTGGTATAAAATTCCGGTGGAACATGCTACAAAACTTGTTAATGGTTCTTATCTTCTTTGATTTTTAGTATTAATGTTGTATAATCAGATATGCCGTGGCAAATTCTCATCCCAACACCGATACATACACCATGGGCGTGTTGAGTTGGCTTCGATTAGATTGGCTCCACAGTTCACCTGTCTATTATTGGTGCTAACCTTTTTCCAGTCACATCACTATCTTCTCATCATCATATGAATGAGCTGTTCCTGTCAACTCACTCACAAGTTAGTAGTACAGATGCCTGGGATTAATAAACATTCATTAACTTCAAAATCGATTTCTAACCTTTGCGTAAGTTAGTTTTGCAATTGTGTAGATTAGACATTAGAGTATCTCCAACATTTACTTTGGGTTAGAATTAAAAAATTTTAATTCAAGAAATTTAAGTTTTTATTCAAAAATCGTTTTTCAGCTCTAACATTTTTAGGTTATATTTTTTGACCGAAATTATTAAAAAATGTATTTAAGATAATTTTTTCTTAAAGTAATTTTTTTTATAAAAAAAATTAAATTATGTAGACTATCTTAATTTAATTTTATAAACATTTTAACCTAAAAATTTTTAGATTCCGATAAATATTGAAAAATCACTATACTGACACCATGAAACTCGTGAAACGCTATAAAAGAATACAAAACATATGAAATAAATTTTTTTAATTATTTTAGCTGTTGGATTTTAAATTTGGACCGTTAGATCTTTTTTTTTTTACCGTTTGATTCAATACATTTATAAATATAAAATTAAAGAAAAATAGACTATATGGTGGGCTAGTCCACTAACCCAAGGGGAATCATGACCTAAATTTGCCCCAGAAATGAGTTTTGGGTTAAAAACCATATTTGTCCCAAGAGTTTGAGCAAGTTAAGGTAAGTTTAGAACCTAAAATTTGAGTTTTACTCCAAAAGTTAGAGTAGGTCTAAGTAGGTCGACTTTATATTTATGAAGTTGACAAGTATATAAAAAATATTTTCTCAATTTTATTATGACCGTATTCATATTATTGAACAAAATTTGATAACCTTCAACCATACAAGGATTTTCATTTGGACCTTATGGACTTTTTTTTTCTTATATTGTTGAAAGATGATTAGAAGTATTTGTTTTTGAGTCATCTTTAAAAGATGTCACTTAGTGAATAAAAAAATATTTCCTTCGTTCATTTCACGGAATATCAAGTATTATAGAAGAAAAATTAATAACCTTCAACCATATGAGGATTCTCATTTGGACCTTATCGACTTTTAACTTTATTTTATATATTGTTGAAGAATGATTAGCAGTATTGTTTTTTTTAAGTCATACTGCAATATAGTGGTATTATCTTTCTTCACTTGTTAGGAAGAATTCTATTTTTACTTTATTTTTAATTTTTCATTAACTTATTAATTTATATTCATTTAATTTGTTATTTCACATGGCACAAATTTTGTGGGCCAACTATGCCATAATATCATTTAACGGAAAACTTGACAAATAAAGTAACGAAAGTATTAAAGTGGCAAAAAAATTAAAATTTAAGTATGAAAGTGAGACGAAAAAAAATTAAGTATAAAAAAGAAAAACAAATTTCACAATTCTTAAGACCATCTCCAATGGTTGGGCTAAAAGCCAAATATTTTAACCCGAAAAATTTAGCTTTTAGCCCAGAAACAGTTTTTCTACTCCAACTCATTCTACCCTAAAATTTTAGCCCGGGATTATTAAAGAATAAACTTAGGCTATTTTTTTTCTTAAATTAATTTTAAAATAAAAAATAAATATGTAAACTATCGTAAATTAATTTTATGAACATTTTAATCTAAAAAATTTTAAATTCCGATAAATATTTTCACTCGGTTCGGTGAAGCCCACACAGATTTCTGGGCTAAATTCTGGGGGGAATCTGGCCTTAGTTTAACATTTAGCATTTAGTCCAAATTTTCCCCTTACATTGGAGTGAGTTTGGGGGAAAATTTTGGGGGGTAATTTGGCTTTTAGCCCACCATTGGAGATGGTCTAAGAATGGTAAAGGCGAATTACCCTACAAAATAAGGTACCAAACAAAACATAAAACTCCTAACATAATACCTAGCATTTTTCTTATGTACGAATTACAAAAGCTAAGAAAAAGTAACAAAACTTATAGTACATGTATTCACTTATACACAGTGGCGGATCCAGGATTTTCACATTGGGTGGTCCTAACCACCCAATGTAAAACATCCAAAAAAAGAAATAAACGATAAACTTACAAAAAACTAAATATTAATATTTTTCATTCATAAATCATGGTAAAAATAAAGCTAGGTCATCATGAATAAAATCCCTTCTTCTAATTTGTAAATACTTGCCACTTAATACTACGTTCTAGTGGTATTCCTCTTCACTTGTAAGTGAAAGGTTTTAGGTTCGATTCTCGCCAATGGCGAATTGTGAGCCACATTATTGCTAGCTCATTGTGAGGCTAAGCCCTCTTCCTCCCCTTTAGTGTAGATAATATCGATTGTTAAAAAAAAATGTTTTTCTTTTGTTAAATAGAAATAAAGGTAATGGTTCCTATTAAGATCATGTAGTATTATTGTATTAGTAGAGATAGAGTATACAATTCAAGTAAATCTTATTTCTATGAAAAAAAATGATTTAGATGTGATTTACAAAATACGGGATTCTTAGCACATAAAATAGGATTCACAATAAAAACTGCGTCTTTGACCATTTCACCAAATAGAGATTATAAAAATTGAAAATAAAATAATAAGAAATAGAATAGTCGATGAGAAAGTGTTTTTTAAAAGCAATATTTTAGTAGCAATGGTAGTCCCATGTAGCAGATAAAAAAAAAGAAAAAAAAAAGAGTTTCAGCCTTCTTCCTTGCGGGAAATCTGCAACTCCTCTACCTCCTCCATAGATGCATTGCACTAGAATTTTGATTGTACCACAGTCCATCCATAACTATGTCGTTTAACAAAATAAATTTCCTAGGCGTAGCCCATATAGTCCTAGGCATGAATCTGTCATCCCTATTGAAATATTTGGAGGGTCCCCGAAGGATCTTCATAGACGTTTTTCTGGCATCCGGGTGGTCCTAGGACCACCTTGATCCCTATATGGATCCGCCCCTGCTTATACATGTATAATTGCGTGATTCATTTCTCAAAGTTTCACTCATTGACTTTTAAACCAAATTTTCATCATATCAATGGACGACCAGTGATATCGGTATTTAAAATCTTGGTAGTGACCCTAACTCCAACCTCCACCACCTCTCTCCATCAAGACTATCACCTCCAATTTTGAAACTTTTACATTGGGATCTCTGATATTAGAATCCTGGATTCTGCGCACAATATTACAGAATGAAAAGGAGAGTTGAGAAAATAAAAGGATAAAGCATGACTAAGAAGAATGGTAGCATTCAATACAAGTAATACTGATATAATTTACTTAATTATTTTCGTAAAATATGTGTTGAATTAAAGAAAATTTAAAGGTGCAAGTGATCATTTACCACAGTTGTGGAAAAGTGTTGAGTCCATGCATGACGGCGTGGATTCGAACCATGTTAGTAGCTAATCTAATATATAATCTAATAAAATCTATCGGTCAATAAAAAAAAGAAAAATTAATGTTTAGAAATTAATAGAGACGTACTTAAAGAGAAATAAAGTATGTGGATTTTTCAGAAATGTTACAGCATGTGTTAGGGGTCATACTTTTATTAGAAATATGATACAAACTTGGCGTAAAAATGAAAATATTTTCGCCATCACCCTCAAGTGATGGTGAGTCTATCCACAAAAATAGTTAAGTATAGCATAACTCTAACTACTAGTCAATCTTTTTCAACAACACCTACATACCAAATTTGAAGGGTATGAATGACGCAAAAAGAAAGTTTGTGGGAAATATAAATTAGTTTTATAAGTGGGACAAAGGTCTGCGAATACATCCCAAATTATATACAATATCTAGATATTATATCTTAACACTTCCTTAACCAACCAATAAAACTTAATCAAAAGTATCCAATGAGAGAATGTTTGGCTGTAATTCCAGATTAACAAGCTTCACGTGGAACGATTATTGTATATTAACAAAAGCAGATGTTTTAGACAAATATCATTGCATTATTAGCTAGGTAAGATATTCCACTTTTGTGTCTAATTACGAAAGTGAAAAGAGGTTGAAGGGTGGCCAGCAAAGTTAAATCAAGAAAAAGGTCTCTCTTTAATCTATAGGGTAAAGACTAAAGATGGATGTTTCAATCGTACAGCGATGGGCACTAAGTATTGACTAATAGGAATAATTCAGGTATTAGATGTCTAATTAAATCCATAAAAGTCGGATTTGATGTGAAAAGTAATTTAACTAGCGTAAACGTTAAAAGTAGAATAAAGAAAGGTATCTTCTTCGTTTTGTGGCCATGCACGGTATGAATTTGCAAAGGAGTCTTTTAATTAAGGCTCTGATTTTGTTCATGATTTTAACGTTTAATTTTTGTACTGTGATACTATCTTATGGTAAAAAAAAAAAAGAAGATTGTCACGCTCTATATTTTTTCCTTTTTTAGTTTTTGACTATTTGTATTGGATAAAGTTAAAAAATAATTAAAAACTGTGAAAATCATTTATTTTCTTTACGAGAATATATAAACAATATTTAGCATTAACGTTAGCAATGAAATTGAATTCATAAAATAACAGGTCGCAATTCCTTATCCCCTATGTTGGAGATAAAAATCCAAAATGCTATACGATATCTGATACGCCAATACATCCTTTGTTTTTCAACTAATATCATCAAAAATTATATATATATATATATATAGGGTAAGACTGGTTTGAAGCAATTTTATGGTCATCTACAAAGATGTGTTAAAGTAATCAAACAATGCAGATAAAACTTCAATATTTCTCATTCCCAAAAGGTAAAAGAAAATAAAAACTATTTTAGAATTAAAACAAAACAAAATTTCAAGATTAGCAATTTTATGGTCATTTACAAAGATGTGTTAAAGTAATCAAACAATACAGATAAAACTTCAATATTTCTCATTCCCTCCGGCAAGTTTAAATTTTCAGCTGTATGATAATATTAAAATATTAGTGACCTCAAAACAATTTTAGTGCATGGTGTGGACTTTTCTCATATATTTCCAAATAGTTATCCACATGTATACCTTAAAATATTACCCAAGTTAGCAAAAGTTAACACATGACAGAATCTGCTTTCCTTCTGCGCTTTGAATGTAGATCATAATTGTTATGCGCACTCCAACAACCACGAGAGAATCTGAGTCAAAAGCTTACTTTAATTTCATTACTTAAATTTAAATACGCGTAAGCAGGACTTAGTAATAATTAAATTACTATCAATGGTGACCCATCCGTAATCTGTTCATGATTATCAGTAAATCTTCTTGCATGTCTGCCACGTCGTACTGTATAAATGATATGGTTGGACCATGGAAAATTAACCACCAAAATCCCTAATATTAATTTCCTGGAAAATTATGTGTAAAGAGTCTTTAAATAGTGTTGTTTGACGCCTCGGTGAAACTATATTCAACACCTGTCTGGTCTTTCCTTCGTTTACAGTCCTTTATTTAATTTAGTAATATATATTTATATTACTAAAACGGTTACATATTTTTTTTAAATAATACTATTTAATACATTCATTTTTGTTGTTTATACATTTTTTTTATTTCAACCGCTGAATCGAATAAATTAAACAAAATTAATAATTGAAATTAATAAAAATGGGTAGAAGATAAAAAAAAATCGATCATGATGGTTACATAGTTAAAGAACTATTAACACAAACCTATCCATTTTTTAAGTAGATGGTTACATAGTTAAAGAACTATTAACACAAACCCTAGTTAATAAAATAAAAGCAATCTTAAACCTAGTATTTATAAATCAAAATTCTCAAAACATTATCTATGTCCCATCATCTTTAGACAGTTCTAATAAAAAAATAAAATTTTATGTTTAAATTTCACCTGACCGTGCACAATCTTAATTAGTAAATGCCTAATCAACCAGGCCTAGATAATATATTCTCTTACGTAAGCCTAGGTATCTCCAATTTAAGTAAGCTTCTATTTGATTATACCGTTGAAGTTTAATTGATCGTTGCCATTAATTTTTTTTAAGGTTAAAATGAAGTCCCCATGCAAGGCAAGAGAGCAGAGAAACATGGGGTAGGTGGTAGATATGTGAGATTGAGACAAGTGTCGGTAGACGTTAGGATTGTCTGTTAGTCTGGTATAAACAGATAGCATTGGTTCTTATGAAGGTGGTTAGAATACCAAAGTCTGTTAAGAGCTATATATGTATAAAGTGAACCAATTGTATCTTCTTCTTCATTAAGTGAAATATACAGCTTTCTCTTTCTTGATCCAATCTGTCTTTCTTTCTTTGAAACTCTTTTCTTGATTTACATTACATTTCTGCATTATTAGCTTGTATGCTTAAATATATCAAGGGTTTTTTGTGTTTTTTGGAGAGGGGGGAATTAAGATTCTCTCCCCTTCTCTTTCCATCTCATCTTCTTACATTTTTTTTTTAAATTAATATAAAGATGGTCCAGCCGTCTAGGTCACCATCAGTCATTAGAGACTGAACACAACAGCAGGTTAACACACAGTAAAAAAACTGTGTAAAATATAATTAAAAATTTGATGAAATCTGTGAGACTGTGAGTGATTCTGCGAGTGGGGTGGGGGAGGGCGAAGGAGAAGTGTTGGATAATGACAGACAAGAGCTAAATCCAGAGAGGGTGGGTGGTGTTCCACAAGCGGGTGTCATTTGGGAGAGGGCGCGCGAAAACAGCGCGGGAGCTGTTTCCCAATGCACTAACTCCTCTTCCCAGCTGCTGCCAGTCGACCCAGTCCCCACTCCTGTCCTCACACCCCACCATTTACTCTTTCTTTTTTTCTTTGATCAATTTTATTTCTAAATTTTATTTAAAAGATGAACTTTTCTTTGAAACTTTCTGATACGTCTGCGACCCACCCAATACCCCCATCATATCAAACGTAAACTCTTGTGATGCTGACACCCATATATCTCAAACACTATAGCTTCTATTCTGCCAAAGGAGGTGATTTTGGATGATTTTATCTCGAATTGAATAAATTATAATGGTTAAAATTAAATAAAAGTGTGTCTATATTTTTTTTTTAGTTACTGATTGCCAAATATACATTTTCATTTATCATTAAATTTGAATTCGATATCAAAAGTAGAGTTTAATACATTAAAAACCACATTTATTTATTTTTTTACTTTTGATTTCAAATTCAAAAGTGAATAGTTATGCATTTTTTGGTTACAAAATTATCAACATTTATGCTGTGACAAAGTGTGTATACAAATTTATAAAGGATGTTGATTTGAATTAATGAATGTTCAGATACTGAGAGTGACGGAAGCTATCGATTGCATAAGTTAGGGAAAATGAGAAAGAAAAAAGAGAGCAAATGGAATGAGGCTAAGTAGTAGTTAATGCATGCATCTAGTTTTGTCGTTTTACATGCTTTAGATTATCGATGGTAATGTAGAAGCTAAATACATTTTTTTTTCTTCTATATTCGTATACGCATGGAAATTAGGAATCAAAATGTTTCTACTAAAACTCATTCCAGTGCGTTTTAAATGAGTAAATATATTGTATGACGTAGATTGATTGTTGATTCGTTATAATTCTCACACATATTAATAAATAAGAGTTACATGTCTCTGAATAATTGATGGTTTCATTTCATCTATGCGAGATCTCATACCGACCAACGGAGAGGAGGTGATGTGCCTTATAAGTTCATGCTCCCCTCCCTATAGCATGAGGCCTTTTGGGAACTAACTGGCTTCGGATTCCATCGGAATTCCGAAGTTAAGCGAGTTCGAGCGAGAGCATTCTTAGGATGGGTAACCCACTGGGAAGTTCTCGTGTGAGTTCCCAGAAACAAAACCGTGAGGACGTGACCCAAAGCGGACAATATCGTGCTATGGCGGAGCTGAGTCTGGGATGTGACAATCTAAATATCGTTCGGTGCGTACAAATATGAATTTTATCATACTAGTTTCAATGCACGTTGAAAGAAACAATGAAGGCTAACTTCTAATTTTTCTCCAAATTAACAGTATAAGGTGCATTAGTTATAAAAGAAACTTATTCTTTACATATAACTCTACCATTATGTGAAATTGAAAGATATGAGTTTCATCAATCTCATTCCTTCAATTTGAGTAGAATTTGAACGTTGGTGTTTGTTTCTTTTCTTACTTCAACGTACTAATATAACGAGTTATGCAATCTAATTCGTCACACCAACCGTGACCTCCATTCTCCATGTACCCATGTAGCAGAACATGGTACTATGAACCCATGTGGGAAGTGGGGTTCACAGGAACCAGGTATTTAGAGACAGGGATGAGACTCTGTTGGGGTCCCATTTATCATGATAACCATATATAGTAAGAGGAAGAGAGGAAAAAACAACTCAAAACTATATCGCTTTTCAAATGTATATACGTATGAGTTAGGGGTATGGAGCATAAGCTTTTGACACATATTTTGATAATTTTTTTTTTTTTTTTTTTTTATGAATTTCATTCAATGATCTAATTATTTATTTTTTATATCTTGCCTCAAAGATTACATCTATGAAAATACGAAATCATGTGACAGTAGAATGATATTCGTCTATTTTTTCACTACAAATGAATGTTTTAATAGTTTCAAATTTATCTAATTTTTCACAAGAATGATCTATAAATGATTTACTAAAGTATGAATGGTCGGATTCATTGTTTAAATTATTAAATAAGGTATCCAACTATAAACCGTTACATTATGTGATCTACCAATTATAATCCAAAAACATGAATCCATTGATTCAAACTTGTATCTAAAATAAGGTGTCCCAACTATGTCTCATACACATAAACAGAGAAAGGGATAATGCTAATGAAATTCTTTCAAAGTGAAAATTTTTATAGACATTCCATTACGGTGTAACTTCACAGTTTAAAATTAGGCAATATAAAAAGTTTGAGTTTCACTTTAAAGAGAATCTCGCGATATTTCTCGCATAAATATACATGGCTAGTCATAGTCATATAGTCATATAGGTGGTAGATACTAGAAGTAGTAGTAGATGGTGGGAGTCTATCAGGTCGATGTGATGGGTGTGGTGGGACATTCCTTTGATAAAGATGTTTAGGGTTTGGACCCTTCGGATGAAGAAATTATAATTTGAGTCTCCCAAATGATTGTTAGGATATAGACCACACGATTTATAACTGCTCCTCCCCGTGGGGGATTTTTCTATCTTTTTCTACAGATTTAGTAGGTTTAATGTGCTCCGTTTGATGTTGATCTCACGCCCCATTTTCTTTCTCTATATATGGAATAGCAAATCAAACGACACTTTACTATATATTTTTAGGGAAAACTTGATATAAGTTTAATTTTTTGAGCCAATAGTAGGAATAGTCCAATTTATTAAAATAAGTCCAATTTGTTATATTTAATTATTTAATTATCAATAGTTTTCTGTTCAATAATAAGATTTATTATAAAAATCAAATTTCTTCCTAATTATCTCTTTGCTTATTTCTTTTTACTTATCTTTTTGTTATTTCTCGTTCTTCCTTCTGCTTTAAACCTATTTATAGATTTAATTTTTAATTTTTTTAATCAACCTATTACACAGATTAATTATATTTATCTACCTATATGACAGTTTTTTTTTTATATTTATAATCAACCTGACACAGATTAATGAGTCTTACTTGTAGGTATGTTATGTTTTTTCTACCTTTTAATTAGGTTTCATATCTCACCTATATGTATAATATACATTCATATATTTGTTACTTGAGTTAGGGTAGAATGTTTTGTAGATAAATTTATGTTGGTATATTAGTTTTTTTGTTATAAGATATTAATTATATTTTTTGGAGTTGGAAAAAGCATAATATTAGAAGATTTTAATTGATTTTTAATATTTTTAGAAAATATAAAATGAGTATAAAAAAAATAAAAACATATAATTAGATAATTGGACTCACTCCTAAAAACACTCTGCCTTTTTGGACCTAGATCTAAAAGCCCCATATTTTTAACCCAAAATAAAGTTACTGTATGGAAATATGTGAGTAAATATGAAAGGGTCCCCACATCCTTAGTATTTTCATCCAATGGTCTTATTCAATTTGTCAAAAACTAGAAGAATATGAGAAGTAATAAAAGGTGTATAAAATAGCACTGCTCTGAAGTTATCGAGTCGTGTTCTATCCATAATTGTCACTTTTGTCTTGCTATTGTTCTCGATTTTATTTACCATATATATTGTACCCAAAAGTAAAGTTATTGTATGGAAACATGTGAGTAAAAAGGAAAGGGTAGTACTATTTACACACTTTATTTTATTTCTCATACATTCTTGTTAATATTTTTACCTATAAATCTTTTTCGATTCATTAGATCCGACGGTCAAAAATTGAGAGAAGTGTTTGAAAAGTAAAAATAAATGTACAAATAGCACTACTCTATTTGGTTTGGTTTTTAAGTTGTACTATCGAATCGTGTTATGTCAAAAATTGTCACTTTTGTCTCCCTATTGTCTCTTGGATTTTATTCACTTTATAAGTACTTTCATGGGCATGATAGGTTTTTGTTCAACCCAAAGATTGGCCCAACCAATATCCAAAGTTTAAAGGCCCATCGGAAGAATCAAGGGAAACAGCATCACAAAATTCACAACCAACAACATGATATCTCATTTCTTTTAACTCAGAATTACAACCCTTTACATAACAAGCAACATTTTTTCATTTGACAATGCATAAAGATATGAACATAACGAAAATAATCACACCATTTATTGCATAAGCAGCAATTTTAGAGAGCAATGGAGACCTCCACTGGGGACTCGCCCTTGTCAACGACAAATGTTTTTGCAGGCTTCTTCGAGGCAGTAAAAACTTCAACACTGTATGTTCCTGGGAAGCCCCTAAACCCGAACTCTCCCAGCTCGTCAATGTGGCCGTGCGCGTGAGACAGCCACTCTTGCTTGAGCTCCAAGAAACGTTTTCCTGCTTCGTTGATATCCCCTTCTGCATTCACTAAATGCGAATTTTCCCGACTCATAAACAGCTCCCAGAATCCCCAGAGCATTACACCTTCAACTGTTGGATTGGCAAATGCTTCGCGAAGCATCACTTCCAAGTCATCTGCTCTAACATATTCGTTACTGGATGACACATCAAGCTCCGTGAACCAGATTGGAAGGCCGAGAATGCCTAGTTTGTCGAGAGCAGAACAAACAATTGGACCCACTGGATTATCAATATGTCCTTGGATGCCAATGCCACCAACAGGTGCACCTTGTTGCTGCAAATCAAGGATTTGATCAATGTATTTTTCTGGTGATGATCTAGTATCGCATCCATCCTCGACGTGATAATCATTCACGAATAGAGTGGCAGATGGATCCAACTGGTTTGCAGTCTTGAACATGTTGGCTCTGATATCTTTTCCCAATTTGTCCTGATAGAATGAGCCGTGCAGCATCTCATTGTTGACATCATAGTGCCTGAACTTCCCTTTGTAGCGCGTGAGAAGATCTGTTAGTCGATTCTGAACAGCAGTTGACAAGTCACTCTGGCTCAAAGAGCGGATCCATTGCTGCACTGTGTCGATGACTTCCCAGAAAATACAGTGCCCTCGCATTTCTATGTTGTGACTCTTGCACAAGTCCACCATCTCATCAGCATCCCTGTAGTTGAAGTTTCCTTTTTGTGGTTCAGTCCAATACCACTTCAATTCATTGCCAAACACAGCCCAGTTGAAGTTTTTAACAAAGAAATCAACGAAATCTTCGTTGTCAATGTTTGTTCTGCTTATACATGTCCCAATTGGAAAACTATTTTGAGTTTGTTTAACTTTCACAAAGGTGCCGAGCATGCTGCTCGAGTCCAACCCTGAAAATTTCAGGACAATATCGCACTTACGAACCTGCATTGCAGTAAAGGAGAAAGACTTCAATCAGAACAAATTAGAGAAAAGCTTATTCTGAGTCGTCTATACTTTAGGCTCTTATTGAAGCAATGCTTGGTGAGGAATGATGCTACAAAAGGGACCACACCATTTACCTTATCAGTCTGCCTCTTCAGATGTCTAAATCTCGCCGGTCTGTCAACGGGGAATATCTGAAGACCGGCAACCATTAAGTCTACACCTGCAGCAGGACCTTGGATAAAAACCATTACTTTCGATGGCTGCTTCTCAACTCTGAAGGAACCACCGATTTCATGCCATCTTGTGTCACTCGCCTCAGCTTGACCTCCATTGACCCACTGGTTGTCCACGCTGAGTGCAACATTGAAGTTCTGTGGACCAGTTGCTCCAGCACCAATCCGAACCCAAGCAGATACTTGATACGTCATAAAGAGTTTCAATTTGTCACCAATCATCTGAGCAGGACCCATCCAAGTTTGTGTGCGCTTGGTTACTAGAATGTAGCGACCGCTTAAAGGTTCATGAGGTCCAAGGCTTTCTCTTGCCATTGGAGGGAGAATATGTGGTGAACCAGTTGTGACACTCAAAGTACAATTACCAAGCGGAAACCACCCGTTTATGCCGTTACTCAAATTGCTGTTCTCAATTATATTTACTCCAAATGCTGAAAACTACAGAAGCAAAAGCCTATATTTTAGCGTGTATGTCTACGAATTGAGCTCGAAGAAAACATGCTCAGAGAGTATTAGAGAAAATGAATCACCCATTCAACCAACCTCAATAACCGGTGGAGGTGAAGGAGGAACTTTCTCAGCATGCTTGACAACAAAACTATTGACAAGAATATCTGTTCCCGCTAGCGGTCCTTCAAGATAAATTACCACTTTTGACGGGGAGCCATTTAAAAGGAACTTCCCCCGCAACTGTGTCCAGTCCTTGTCTGTTGCCTGCACACTTTATAGCACACCAAATTCCATTAAGATTAAGGCGACATAATAGGAAGGGAAATGATTTCTCATCTGATAGTAACTTAGCAGCGAAGAAACAAGAAATCACAATTTCATTGGAAAGAGACAGGGAGAAAGATATTAACTTAGCAATGCCGATATATTGTTCGCGCTGATTTGGTGACTGGACCCATAAGGTAGCCCGGACAACAGCAGTGGTGACATTGTTGCCAAATATCCTAACAACAGCAGTCGCCTCATAAACTAGCTTTCGCTGCACTCTTCCGGTGATGTCCTGCTGGATGCCATTCCAGCTCTGTGTGCGTTCTGTTGCAGCTGCAAAAACCTTTCCAGATTGAGGAACGATTTTCCCATCTCCCATCGAGTCATGCAAAACAATTTTGCAGCCTCTTCCAGACCAATTATTCAGAGCATTCTCAAAGTTTGGGTTTAGGATTATATTCTCTTCTCCATCATTGAAACTCCCAGTGCTTCCACTCTTCAAAATATACATTCCAAAATCAATCAGCAATAGATAAATCAAACTAGATTGCTGTGGCTGAAAGCTTCTTGAACAAGTTACTGCTACACATGATTCCATATATAGGGAGCAAGAAAAAGTACCTGCCATTCATTTGGACTCGAGGAACAGATCGAAACTGATTTTATTAGAAGGTCAACTCCTGGCGAAGGCCCTTCCAAATAAAATACAACCCTATCAGGCATTGTCGACAGAGAAAACTTCCCATCTAAATTTCCCCACCTTCCCTTTGATACAGAACATCTGCAAGCAGTTATTGTTAGAGTATGAGTGTGATTCTCACAGTTTAGTAATAATCATTGTTATTTCAGATTGGCATAAAGAGGTCTTAATGTGTTTATAAGAGTTAATTCAACTTTGGTTTGGATTGAAACTCTACTGTTGGCTCGAGAATAGAACTCATACTTGTACAAGGATTTGGTCTTGTATTCCTTGTAGGATTATTATAGGGTAATCCAGATTTTGTAGTATAAAAACCACAAGCCCCTGCTCTCACAAAGACACGCTCTTATTGTTCCAATTACCTATAACTTGGAGAGCATTGAGTTTTGCAGAGAGGAGAAGGTTGTGTGTAGATTTCTCCAATGACTCTTAATGCTAATTTGTTGAACATAATTATGATATGGTGTCCAGTACTATTCTTTCCTGTGATCAATGTTGTGAAGAACATGTGTGTTTCTGGTGCCGTCCAAAACTTCACCTCTCAGTTTTCACACTACATGGAAGGGACTGTCGATATAACATGGCTGAGACCTTGGTTTTCTTATCACTCTTTATGGGAGATATTTATCAGCCAATGCATGTCGGGTTCAGGACATATGAGGGAGGTAACACGATAGCCTTGTGTTGGTACATACACAAATCCAATCTTCACCATGTGTGGGAGAACACACGGGAAAGACTTCGGCAAACTGTTTGCAGGTATGTGTTGCAGATATTACTTCAGTATTTGCATATACAGAATATATTTGGAGTGATGATTGTGATTTAGTTGGTTAAATCTTATGTTCTTGGCTGATGAGTTAGTCTATGAGTTAGAACTTATTCTTACAGTTATTACTGTTAAAACAGATTCCTTTCCCTATAAAGGGGAAGAAAAAAAACACTTGATGGAATAAAAGCACCATTACCTTCCAACTTGCACATGGTTGGTCGCTGAACCTCTGTATTCCAGCTTCAAAGTTGCCAGGACATCAGCGGAGCCCTGAAGAGATCCGCAGACTCCAACACATGCTGAAACCGAATATGTGGAGCCTGGGGAAATTCTCCGTGTGATATCTTGCTCTAAACCTTGCCAACTTTCCTTACGATTTGTAACAACGGCATAATTGCCTGCTTTTACTTCTGGGTGACCAGAATCAGCAGAAGCTACAAAGCCATTGCAGCAATTCGGGTGCCAAGAATGCAGTCCTCCAGAGAAATCATGGTTCATTATGATATTTGTAGCATTACCGCTACTTGAATTGGCCAAATTTTGGTTCTCAGACTGCCAGAAAAAGCAGAAGGCATAAGAAAAGAAATTAAATAATCTTTTACGCTTCTGCCATATCCTAAATGCTTATTAAAAGAAAAGAAAACCAACAGTATGATATCTTGTTTCTTTGCCTGTGAAGTCTGAACTACAACCCCAACATAAGCAATCTTTTACCGCGTAAAACCACAAATCCGTACGTACTTCAGACGTAGCAACAAAAGGGATTAGAAACATAAGTACCTGGCCTTCAGAACAAGAGATCACAACTGATTTGATATGAAGGTCAACTCCAGCAGGAGGCCCTTCCAAATAAAACACAACCCGATCAGGCATTGTCGACAGCGAAAATTTTCCATCCAAGTTTTCCCACTTCCCATTTGACACCGAACTTCTGCAGGTGCTTACTACCATTAAAACAAATCCCTTTTCCATAAACAAAAACAACAATGCACTAACAGAAACCAGACACATCCATTCACCTTCCAATTCTCATATAGCTAGTCGCTGAACCTCGAATTTCCAGCTTCAAAGTTGCCAGGACATCAGCAGATCCTGAAGAGTCCCTGAGACTCCCACACGAGCTGAAACTGAATAAGTGTTGCCGGGGGAAATCCTCCCCGTGATGTCTTGCTCCAAGCCCTGCCAACATTGTTGGCGATTCGTGACAACCACATAACTTCCCGCTGAATCCACTACGAAGCCATTACAGTGATTGGGGTGCCAAGAATGCAGCCCTCCAGAGAAATCATGGTTCAGTACGATATTTGGACCGCGACTGGTACTTGAATCAGCAACATTTTGCCTCGAGAACTGCCGAGGAAAGAACAGGTTGAAAAAATATTGGTGCATTGGTGTTAGTTTCTCAAACTCCAGCAAACACCAATTTTTATTTCCTCCTCAGGTACTCACATACAGTGTAATATAAGAATGTCTGCTTATATAGAAACTAGAAAATTTTCAGATTGAGACGTTTTGGGTTTGGCCACTGAATGAATGCGCATGAATGTGCTTTTGGGGTTTCAATGCAATGCAATAGGGTGGAGGTAGATTGTTGTAGTGTGCGTGTATATATTTATATATAAATATATGTATAATTGTGTGGGTATATATATGTGCGTGTGTTTATATATACGTTTTTATGTCAAGTAATGCTAGAGAGACTAAATTTAGTCTCCCCAACGTTACTCTTTTATGTTTTACTCATTTCTTTAACTTTTTCGAAATTATAAACATTTCATCGGCAAGTAAGTTCATGTGGAATGATTAATCATTTAATTTAAAAAAAAAAAGCATTTAACCAATACTAAAAACTTTTAGTTTATGATCAAAACATTGTAACATTGTTTTGTATATCAGCGTTATCAAGTACTGTAGCTTAAATCAAAGCTTCAGTTCGAATTTCGCTGCCAACAATCCCTCTTGTAAAAATAAACTATAATAAGATGTGTAACAGATTGAGGTAAAGTAATAAACTGCTAAAAGGACGAAATGTGACAAAATAAACTAGAGGGACCAAAGTGAAAACCCGAGAAAACTACAGGGCTATTAGTGTAATTTTCCAAAGTAGAAACCGAACCTCCGCATTGTCGGCGGCATTGTTGTTGGTTTGTTGGTTCTTCTTGTCCATGGCTTCTTTGGATCCCTGAACCAAATAAAACACCATTTCGACTCAATCATTAAAAAACCAGTTTATGGGTAACTGCATTTTCCTCCGCAGCTAAAAACAACATACCTCTGGATGCTTCTGCTTCGGATGATTGCTGCTGTCGGAGACTCGGTTTCTGAACCACCAAGCTGTGAGGCCTCCTCATATATATAATCCCACGATCCCAACTGAAAAAACTGGAAAATTTCCAGCAGAAAAGTGAAGTCTACGAAAAGCGCGGATCATTTGTTTATAATTTGTCCGGATTTAAGGTTTAATCCAGATGAAAACAGTTGGATCGACGATCCTTAAAGGCAAAAGTTCGATCAACTTGTGCGAATGTCGAGGAAATTAAGAAAAATCTAATCTTTGTTGTTTCTGTGTTGTTGTTTGTGTTTTGCTTTGGCTTGCAGATTGGAATGCTTGAATTGGAATGGACGCTCCAGGCAAGTTAATGTATGATTCCTTTTTCCTTAATTTAGTCTTTGATTGCAAGACATATGAATGTCTGCACGCCTATTGGATCATATCTTGCTTGCTAATTAGGTGGGA
The DNA here is from genome assembly GCA_036320875.1 of Cotoneaster glaucophyllus. NCBI lineage: Eukaryota > Viridiplantae > Streptophyta > Magnoliopsida > Rosales > Rosaceae > Cotoneaster > Cotoneaster glaucophyllus. The sequence continues at coordinate 3,590,717 of CM070073.1, read as the reverse complement.
CTTGGCTTTCAAAGTTTCGAACTTTCACTACTTATTTTTAAGATTGGAATTTGGAAACCCACCTCTGATTTTTTTTTTTTTTTTTTTTTTTTTTGGTGAAAGCTGCGGCGTTAATTCATTGATAAAAGATGAGTAACAGATCAGTACAGTGGGCTGGTAAGACCAGAAAGTCTAGACGGTGCAATCAGAAAGTAGAACATCCATGAGAACGTCGGGAGGCTCCTCGAGCCAAGCACATGTGCTACAAAAATAAATTTCATTATTTTGGTAAATTTGAAATGAGTTTTCAAAAGGTGAAGATATACTTAATTACTTTCTTTTGTCAAAATACTTTTAATCATTTTTATTTCACAAGATTTAATTAATCTAGTCTATGTATCTTATTTTTATAGGAAAACTAATGAAAAAAGGTTGAAAACTTTGAGTTTTAAGGATAAGAATAAAATAAAGGGTAAAGTGAATAGTACCATGTTTGACTTTTTAGTGTACAAATGTGATTTTTCGTTAGAGTGAACAGTACCGTGGGCTTTTCGTTAAAACTCCCTATTTTTATTGGTGGATACAATGACATGTAAGCCTAAACGATGAAAAGACAAATTTTGTCCCTTAAATTTGACAGAAATGCAGATGAAAGTCTAGAGGCAAAGGGTGAATCGGGTAAATTTTAAAACTTGAAGTCTTTAATATTGAAGAAATAATTATGGGGTCAATTTCAACTGAAGTGATAGTTTGGGATTAAACGGCAGTTTATCTTTTTGCATTCATGGGATTACAGATTATTACTGCATACTTAATCCAACAACAACAAAAATGTGAGCCTCACATTATAATTCAAAATTAAATTCTTGATAAATCAGGAAAAACGTATCATGATTATTTACGTAAGCATGAATTAGAATTATTTTGATGTATTAACTTCCCAACATTTACTAAAACATGGGTAGTCATGGCTTTCCTTGTGTTAACTAGCACGTATAGAATCAAGAAAAGTGTGTGCTCTACCATAAAGCCCATAAACAAAAGAAGCACATAATTAAGTACGTCTGAGGTTCAGTTTTGTTACGTGCCTCGTCTATGTAGTTGTGTTGTTCAGCTAAATTTTCTCAATTAAAATTTGACTTAATTTGGTTTGAAGATTCTTCTGAGATCATCCAAGATCCAAGATGTATTTATCCAAGACTCTTGTAACTTGGATTTGAAGTTTTCGAATAAAGCTATTGTTACTTTCAGCTCGGAATCCGACCTAATTTAGGGTTCGTTTGTATGTGCTTCTAAAATGGTTGAAAACGCTTTTAGATAAAATATTTTTAGGTACCATTAAGTGCTTTCTGCAAGAAGCACCAGTTATGTGCTTCTTCCAGGAAGCACTTTAAGTGCTTTTCCAGGATTAACTTGCATCTTTACTAATGATTGGTTCTAAAAATATTTTCACCAAAAGCACTTTCAATTATTTTAAAAGCACGTCCAAAGAAGCTCTTAAACATTTTCTTGGCAAACTTGTTGGATTTTCTTCTGGTTTGGGCCTGTCGTGAGAATATGGACTGCATGTCTGGCCACTTAAAACCAGAAACGACAATGTTCATTTCGCTAGTTAAGCCCAATTTTCAGAAGCCCGTTTGATATGTTCGGCTAAAGCCCATAAGATAATCCTTTGATTAGATTTTAATTAATCCTTCTCTTTCTTAATAGTTTAACGACTCCAACTTTTCTAGCGATCAAAAGGTTCCACAAATGTGATTAAAAAAAGGAAGGTGATGCTCCAATATGCATTTTTAAGTGAGTTAATCTCATCTTATGTTTCACATCCCGGCGACATTCACTAAACACGAGGGATTAAAACACGGACCGATGGGATTTGTCTTAGTATAAATCCCCACTAATCACAATTATCTCCTTAAGTATTTGTAGGGAGGCCAACCAAATTGCATGGAACTCGATGATTATCCACTAATTCACCGACTAACACTAAAAGCATGCCTTTTTTGCACATTCATTGAAAGCGTGGGTAATGTGATCATGTGACTTGATTCTTATTCAAATTCTAAAACCAATCTCGAAGTGTTTGTTTATTGATTTCTCCAAGAAATTGCAAATGAAATACTAAAATAAAAGAAAGGAGAACTATTATTAGTACTTCAAAAGTTGATATGTACTCTTTGTAAGAACTTTTTTTCTTCTAATTATAGAAAATTTAGAGTGTATAAATAGATTGTTCGATGCCAATAACAAAACAAAAAAATGTTATCATTGTATGAATAAATTATGGTCGTTGATATATTATAATGCGTCAATTAAGTGTATTTTTGCTGACCACCGATAATGCTCGTCACCATCAAGGGGTGATAATACTCACCACAGTTGGATGAGTTTAAATTTTGATATTTGTATTTATCCACTACACATATCTCAAAATTTAAACTTATCTAACAGTGAAAAAATAGAATAGTAAGTATCACATCATTTAAGTGTGATGAGCAAAAATATTCATTGCACCAATGTATAAAGACTTAAAATGTATGAATAATTAAGAATTGACTACGTATAGGTGATTAATTGTTAAAGAACTTTGAATGTATGATAAATATAATTTGAAAACTATTATTGATGCTGTAAAAATGTAATTTGCACTTTTCATAATATATTTTTTCATTAAATATAAAAAATTTGGAATGAGCAATTAGATTAAATAATCCCAAATTATTGTAGGGAAAAAAAACGTATAATCATTTATGAGTTAGATTATCATTTTCTTTCACTCATTTGACCCATCACAAAATTAATGTAGAAAAAAATTAAATTGCTCATCATCCCTCTCAAATGTTATCTAATGTCATTAATTTATGGAATGAGCAATGTTTAAAAGACCACATCTTTATATTAAATTGGTTAGTGTAACATCTTATGCGGTAAATGAGAAGACAATTAATCTTTAATAAAGTAAATTTGTTCATTAACCTGGCACATCATTAACCGCACAGAAATAGTACACAAATATATTACAAAATATATGCTATCTATATTGGTTTTTTAATAGACGAAGATTATAAAGGACGATACTATCACTCATTCAACTTACGATGCATTGAACGAGTCATAATAATTTATATTTTTCATCATTATTATGAAAGAAAATAAATGATTAGGTTTAATCTCCTTTCATTATTTCACGAGATCGTTTTGAGCCAAATTAATTATTCAATGTTTTGGTACCAAGAGATGAGATATTCTGCACCTATTTTTGTCTATAGTCTTCCTGTGCCTTTGTTAATTGAACTAAACATAATTAATGTTAACATGACAATAATTAAAATAATAAAAAATAAACTTAATTCTCAGCCAATTAACAAAGGCACAGGAAGGCCACAGGCAAAAATAGGTGCAGAAGATCTCATCTCCTAATGGAAACGTTTCTACTCGAAAGCAAAGAAAATCTTATAGAAAAATAAATAAAATAAAAAAACTTTCGTCCTCAAAGTCGACCGACTGGACAAGATCATGAAGATCTCGAGGAGGAGCAAACTGGGAGCCACCTAAGTCGCCACGCGTAAGCCATCAGAGGCCTCCGCTGTCAGAGGAGGACAAAGCGGGCCACCGCCACCTCGAGAACCCCAAGCCACCAACCACGTGCTAACCCGACGGAGCTCTCACGTGCCGTCCGTACAGATTTTGTTGTCTTCAAATTACACGTAACCCTCGCCGGAGTATTTACGAACCACCTGTTTTTCAGGGGGGGTCCCACTGCTATTACATTTTTGGCTACCTGTCATTGCTTTTCTTTATCCGCGAGATTTTGACCCGCAAGGCTGAGAAGATAGAATATAGACCCGAAATCTGCGGGTGGGTTTTGATTTCCGGGTCGTGGTAAAATTATCCAAACCAGGGCCGTGGTCCGTGAGTATTCATAAAGGCCAAGCAGCTCAAGGGAATAAATGCGCAATTGATTTTTATACAATTCTACGTAATTTCGATCTTCTTTTGTGCGCTCGTGTTTATTTTTTGTTTATTATTTCTCGCTTTGTTATATACAAAATCAATAATAAACCTAAGTATGTATAAAAGTTTTGTCTGAAATTACAAGTATAGAGATTAAGCACATGGTTATGTAAATTACTTTTTACATGACTTGAACTCGAAACTCGTTATTTTTTAAATTTTATGAATAGTACTATTCAGCAATTTGGTTTCAAACCATATTAAGTGCTTGAATGTAAAGATTGTTCTTTTGTGAACGAACGGTCACGAATTCAAGTCGTGGAAAAAGTTGCTTTGTAAAATAAGAATGAGGTTGCATACGATAAAAGTCATTTTCCCTTCTTTCCGACCTTAACAAACGGAAAGCCTTATTAGTTTGAGATTTTTTTTTTTTTTTTTGTTAAATGGTAAAAAAGGCAATATTCACGTAATACCTAATCGAAATTGGTAGAAAAAATGTGTTGGATTAACTCTTTCTTTACATTCCATTTGTCAATCCGAATTTATGTTCTTTCAAATTCTTAATAGGTTTCGGAGCAGTGAACTAATACAAGAAAGTCAAAATCGAAATGGTTGAAATGTTGCTGCATGATTTCATTGCCCCAAAGCAATATTACCTATGCTTGATCTTATCTTCCTATTTGTTTAATCATGAAGCATATCCTCCATTAATTTGTGCATGCTTTTTCATTTAAAAACACTTAAATAGTATTAGTATATTAATTAAACAATTAAAAATTAAATCAAATCGAGGTGAAACTGTGTAGAACATGCACACCGATTTGTAAGATTAATTATTTGATTGTAAATACAGCACACAAATATTGTTCTTTTAGCTTTATATACAAAGTCAAGGTCACAATGAACAGTATTTTTTAGCGTTACAAAACTTCATAAGAAAATAATTAGACAAAAATACCTCTCAAACAAAAAACTTCAAAAACAATCCAAAATAATGCATCAAATGTTGCAAGGGTATTTTCATAATTTTAACAGTGGTTTTTTTTTAATATTCATTTTTTTTTAAATAATTAGTATCTCACAATAGGCTAGCAATAATGTGATTCAATCAGTTTTTCATTCAATGCTATTTTCTTTATTTTTAAACACGTTCAAAACATCTTAAAAGACGTGTAATGCAGGTTATAAAAAAAGTTTTTTACATGCGGATAATAATATGATTAAATTAATTGTTAAATGATTATTTTTTCTTTTTTGAACAAGCGATATTATCTACACTAAGGAGAGGGAGGGTGGGACTTAACCTCACAATGGGCTAATAATAATGTGATTCAACCGGTTGTTTATTAAATATTGTTTTTTCTTTTTTTAATATAAATTCAATAAATCAATTTTATTATGTAAATTCAGTTGTTTTAATTGGTTTATGAGGGATTTCTTCTAGCATAATCTAAGATTATTCATTTAATTCAAATATTTGACTATCTTTTTATCAATTTACGTATATAAATACATTTAAAATATGTAAGTCGCGCATAGCATGCCGTGATTTAAAAAAAAAATACCTTATGCATGCGCGTGAGCGCGTGCATGAAGGCTAGAACAAGTATATTCGAAGGACGAGAACAAGGTGAAGTAGACAATTTGTATTTTCAAAAAATTAGTAGTACACTCGTCATCTAGCGGGATTAAACTTATACTTTTCAACTGATAAGTGAGTTTGATATATCATAATGAAAATGCTAAGGAAATTCTTTCAAAATAAAACTCTTTACGAAGTCTTATCTCTCATCTAAACTTTAATTCTTATGGTAATACTCTAAAACGTTATACAAAAAAAAAGTATATTTCCTACCAATTGTTGAAGAGTTTTAAAATATTATTAATTTTGTTAAACCATTGGTTTTCCCACAGAAATTGCGGTAGATATTTTACAAAGAGTCACCACGGTTAAATCCGATCCCACTGTGAGAGATTTTTCAGTGTGATGAGAACACGAGATGCCATACCATGTGTTACTATACAAATGGTAGAATATGTGTGTTAGAAAATTAATAATTTAAAAAATATAATTTCTCACCACTTATATAAAAACACGTGATGTATCATCCGTGTTCGAATCGCTAAGTAAAAATTATCCCACTATGTGACTATGTGTGGCCTACTTGGCATTGTTTAACCCTCTCTCTCTCTCTCTCTCTCTCTCTCTCAAAACCGGTTATATATTAAGAGCGACTCAGCTGCTCTCTACCCTCGCAATCGAAGAAACTCCGAAGTCTGAAAGGTCCAAACTCCAAAACCCCACCCGAAAAATGATGCTCGGAGAACCGACTCGACTCCATCCGACTATCCAAGTCCCTCCCTGGGACTCATTTGACGATCATACCCCCACCTCACCCTTCCCCATCCCCATTCACTCCGTTAACTCTAACGGCAATGTCGCCAACGGAGGAGACTTCTCCCCGCTCTCTCCGGTGTTCCTCGACTCCCTCGCCGCGCTCCACCGTTACCTCCCGTCGAACGAGTCCGACTCGCTAGCGGAGGACCCGGACATGCCCTATGAACCCCTATCTCCTGTGACCAGTTCCGGATGTTCGAGTTCAAGGTCCGGAGGTGCGCGCGCGGAAGGTCACACGACTGGACCGACTGTCCGTACGCCCACCCGGGCGAGAAGGCTCGGCGTCGCGACCCGAGAAAGTACCACTACTCCGGTGCCGCATGTCCTGAATTTCGCAAGGGCCACTGCCCGAAGGGTGACTCGTGCGAGTTCGCTCATGGTGTTTTCGAGTGCTGGCTCCACCCGGCTAGGTACCGGACCCAGCCATGCAAGGACGGGTTGGGCTGCAAGCGCCGTGTCTGCTTCTTTGCCCACACCCCCGAACAGCTTCGGGTCCTTCCCGGGCAGAGCCCGAGAACCCAAGGGTCGGGAGCTTTCGACTCGTATCCATTTGGTTCGCCCCCCACCTCGATCCTGATGTCCCCTCCATTATCTCCGCCGTCTGAATCGCCGCCAATGTCGCCAAACAGTCCTCAACTTGGCCCTAACTCGGTGAGTGAACTCGTTGCTTCGATGCGAAACTTCAAGATTGCTAAGATGAAAATGAACTCTCCGCCTGCATGGGGAGCCCAAATGGGATCCGGGTTCGGTCCGTCTCCACGTGGGTCCGCCTTCCGATCCGGTTTTTGCAGCCTTGCATCGACTCCGAGTCGTGCAACGGGTCGGGTCGGACCGAACCCGGTTGATCTCTGGGATCAGCGTTGCGAGGAGGAGCCGGCAATGGAGAGGGTGGAGTCCGGGAGGGACCTCCGGGCGAGAATGTACTCGAGGCTGAGCAAGGAAAACTCTTTTGGCCGAGTCGCCCGTGTTGACTCTGGATCGTTAGCTCCGGATGTTGGCTGGATTTCGGAGCTAGTCAGCGAGTGAGTGTGAAGACGACGAGTCGCGGAACCCTGACTGCTGTGTCGACTCGTTTGTCGTTTATCCGTTTTCGATTTATCTTTTTGGCTTGGTACGGTAAAAATTGGTGGCCTTATGATTCTTCTGACCTTTTGTTGTGAATAGCGCGGTTAATATGAAGCTTTTTTGGTGTAAATGGTCGACGTGGAACTGTGAAGAAGTTAATTACGTTTTGCAAATTTGTACAGAAAAAGACAACGAAGAAGAATATTGTCGGGGCTGCTGGGGATTTGGGTAGCTATATTAATGCTTTGATCATTGTTTATGAAATTGTTATTTTCTATTTTATTTTTCATGTTATATCAAATTTTCTCGGATAATATGATATTTGTATTTTCTCTCTTGTTGCTTTATCAAATTGAAGCATAGTTCCTGGACATGTTTTCTTATTTGAAATGCGTTAGTCACCGCTTATTTCAAATCATCAATTTCTTAAGAAGAATTTGGATCCTCTCATGAGCTTAGAGGTCGTTCTTCCTGAGTAAAGAACACGAGTTGTTAATTTTGATTTAACGGTTATAATTATTATAATTTCAACGGTTACAATTATTATAAATTTTAAAGGGTTCTTTATTTGTTAGCAGTTTGATCAAAATTCAACGATTTGTGTTTTTTGCTTACGAGGCTCAGATCCCGAGTCAATAGTGGATCCAAATCCGATCGCTCAAGAGGCTCAGTTCTCGAGTTCAAGGGAGGATCCAAATCCAATTGCTCAAGAGGCTCGGTTCCCGAGTTCAAGGAAGGATTCAAATCCATTTTAAAAAAACGTAAATCACTGACTTGGATTATTTCTTAGTTTCATCTATATTTAATAGAGTTTTTAGCCGTTAAATCTTTGGTCAAGATAAATTTTCAGAAGATTCCATTAGGGTATAAAAGGTTAAGATGAAGAAAAGTTGTGTTTTGGCTTCAAGCTTGAGCTTGAAGCTTTGGATTCTCTCAAGCAAAATGTATATGAAAGAAATTCAGTACTCAGTAGAGCTGTGTATTTTTCGCTTTCTTTATTCATTTTAATTTTAATGCAATGGGTGTGTGAATCTGTGGCTCACCGACTCTCTGGGTGTTTTCTTAGCAGGGACCATTTCTTTGATTTAATAACAATTTCTCACTTTTTTGTCGCTGTATGATTGTGAAGTGTTGTTCGCTTGATCAAAATAGGTGAAAAATTAGATGATATTATTTTAAATTTAAAGTTAAAGAGATGATCCGTTAAAATTAAACTTCAAATAAAGTTAATTAATTATAAAAATTAAGAGAATAATTGATTAAAATTAAAATTAAAATTTAAATTAAAATTAAAATTGAAGGAAAAAAATCAATAAAAAATAAATGATTTAAAAGGTGTTTGATTTGCAGGAAAATAAATTTGGGAATGGAAAATTAGTTATTTTCTTCTTATGCCAATTAAACATTAATAAATAAATAAAAATGGATGATTCCTCATTAATTTCTTTTTGGGAACCAAAAAAGCCTTAAGTTTAAAAAAAAAAGAAGAAAAAGAAACAAAGCCTTATAATAACAAAAGTGTCCATTTAAAACATTTTATAGTTAATGTGTGGTTTGAAATTTAAGAAAATGATTAAAGATGTGTAAAGTATAATTATATCCAGCACCACTACCTTTGCCAGTAAACAATTATATCATCTGTTTTCAGGTAACAACGTGATTGGATTTGTGACGTGGCCTGTGGATAAGCCCGTCCTTATCCACTTAGAAAATCTTTCTTATCATCCAGTTTTGGTGCCCACTTGTGTTTGACTATTCTTCCCTCTTTGATGTGAAGGTTTTGAACACGGGATATGGTCAAGGAGGCATCATTGCCTGCGGGCTGTAACTCAAGTTACTCACTGCTTTTGTTGCACATTTCTTTTGGGAGAAATCCATACTCTTACCAAAATGAGATTCTCGATTGATTCGCGAACGCTTCGTATTTTAGCACAACATTTTACAATATTAACATGAGAATTGTGCGAAAAATATAAAATTGTAAAGAGCTCATTGCAAGACTCGTCTCTCACCTTTCAGCCTTTATTTTGACGTTTATATGGCGAATCAGTTAACAAACTGGGATTTTAAATATGAATATTAACGTTAATTGAATCGTAGCTTATGGATGATATTTGTAGAATGTTTCGAACTTCGCTTTGTTCATCGTTAAAATACATTTTGTCTTGATTCTATCCGTCCATAGAATCAACTAAGATCAAATTGGAAGGATAAGAGAAGCACATCCATGTAAAATATAAAATAATAATTTTATATTGCAATCAAATCTTCAAATACTGTTTCTGATTAATAAATCTCATTAAGTCCAGAAGGTAAATATTAATTATTGAGTTTAATAAGAGTAAGTGCTGCAGGCTGCAGGATTAGTAAATGAAGGAGTGATTTAATTAAAAAAACGAAAAGGGAGACAAAGTGGACGGTGGTTCCTAGGGTTTCGTTTATTTTGTCCTGTTCGTGGAACCACGGGAACTTTTTTAGTTGGGTGGGAGGGGACGAATCCTGTAGTGGGTGCTCCTCAAAACTGTTTCAGTGAGTGGGTCTATCTACCATCAAAAGCTTCAATCACAAAAGGATAATGGTAAGATGATTAATTTTAGAGAAAATGTTTTAAAAACTAACCGATATGAAAGTTTATTATTAATTTATTATTTAAATATTGATAAGCATACTTAGTTTTATTGATGACATATTATTTAATTTGTAAATTTAATCTCAAAATTTAGTTTTCCTGGCATTACTCATCATAAAAACACTTCGAAGTTTGTGTTTCAACTCTGTTTGCCTACATGCAATGCAACGTTTCTGTAATATCAGTAGTCCGGATTATTATTGAAAAATTAAATACCTTGATAGTTGAAAATGTTTTCGACTAAGTTTGGGCGAAAAATTAGTGTTTGTAGCTTTTTTTTTTATTGTCAAAAGTTTTTGTAGTTTATGGAAAGCTTTAATAAAGAAAAGCTTATCCAATACTTTTTCCATGTATGGATGCGATATCCGTACTCCTTTTTACTTCTCACACATTTTCATTTTTCTAATTTTCGATCGTCGGATCAGATAAATTAAAAAAAATAAAGAAAATGACATAAATTAACAAGAGTGTGAAAAGTAAAAATGAGTATGTAGATAGTATACCACTTCATGTATAAAGAACTTCCAAATGTTTAAGTGGTGTTTAATTAACATGTTGCAAATTTTTATGAGCGAAAATACTTTCTACATAAACAATTCAAAATCGATCTTAAATATGCATAAGCAATTCAACAACAACTACATAAGCTAACGCCTATCTCATTTTTAAAAGGATTAACACCTAAAAAAGGTATACGATCACTTCTTCATCCGACCTCATACCCCTCGTATAAAAATGTGTTTACAACATTAAGGCTTTAAAATAACTAAAAATGCTTCTCTCGACATTTGTCATAAGAACTCGAAAATGTTTGTAGATTATAAAAGCATCTTTGAAAAACAGTGTGATGAAAAAAATACTTGCAAACAATCGTGTTTTCTAATAAGCATCCCCGATTAAGTAAACGTTACATGGGACCCCAAGTCCCTCTCAATGTCTCATACATTGTCGCAATCGTAATCAGATTGAGAGAATTGTATGCTAATCTTTGGAGCTAATTTCCCCTTTGACCCATCTATTTGTTGGGCGTTACGTTGCTTACAAGGAGGAAATACATTAATATTTTTTAATTATTAGGATTGAAAATGTAGTGGTTGCATAAAATGATGTGGACAAGTTAGGCTCTTATCCACACATTTATATGTGGATATCCATTTCTGTTTTATCTTATATAAAATGTCGTGTAATGCAAAACAAATATGTGATGATTAGCTCTTAAGTTTTAATTCGAAGTCATTAAAAATATATTTTAGTTAATAGAAGTAGTGATTAGAAAAATAATGTAATCATCATCTTAATGGAATTACTGTGAAAATGCTAGAGAGACATGTTTTTAGACCAGATTTTATAAATCATGTGATGTGACGTTGATGATTGAGTTATTTCTTTAATAATTTTTTAAAATAAAAACCTCAACCGTCAATTGCCACATCATGTAGTTTACGAAATATGGTTCGAGTAAATGGGGACGAATTCCAGACCCGTTTTCACATGGCACGTCCTTAGTTCGATTCATAGCACTGGTAAATATAAATCACACGATATGGGGGCAGAGGAAGGTTGAAATACCTTTATGAGTTTTTTCGACCTTCGAAAAAGTGGAATGCCGCAACAAAATTAACAATTGGTCTTTCTTTTTCTTTTTTTTTTTAAAGAAGAAAGAAAGCATAGGAGAAGGTGTAACTTAGGTTCAAATTTTCAGCATTAATATTTTCTTGATTTTTACATTACTCCATTTTTTAAATTCCCTTTAGTTCTTGGTATGGACGCAATTTTGCAAACTCCATAAATTATGATGCGTATGAAGGTGCATATAGTTAATGTTGGCACTTACTATATATCTACCTGTTGTGTACACTGCATTTGATTTTCGATTATAACTCGCGAGATATTTATGGTGAAATTCACGATATATTTATATTAAGCGACAGAGGATTAGGCTTAAGTTATATTATGAACTAGTATGATAGTTTATTTCAAAATTTTCATTGACGAAAACCAAACTTAAACCACAAGACCGTAATGCTCAGTGGTCAAGAACTTATATGTGACAATTCAAGTTTTCTCTCGTGTGGGGACAATTTGAATTAAACTCTTTCCTTAAGGTGAGTTGATACCGTGAATTTAGGCCTAATAATTTCCTACACGAGCCATTAATTCGACACGAAAGGTCCCATGCATAAATATACATGTTGCATAAAAATCAACGTTCTTATGATTGTTTGGGACGGCCAAATTCCTTGTTTTACATTGGATTCCATATGCATTCAGATTCGCAGTTCGTACATTAAAGAATCTTTTTTCTCCTCTTGGAAATTTCTGACTTTAATTCGACAAATTCGTTTTACTTCTCACACTGTTCTTATTAATTTTTGTCCATTGATCTTCTTCAATTCATTTGATCCGACGGTCAAAGATTAGAAAAACGTGTGAGCAGTAAAAAGTGGTATGTGGATGTGACATCCCTTAAATAATCGTTTCAGTACACCCGACACGTGTATCAAATGCCTTCTTCACTGGGCTAACATACACATTTATAGCCCACACCAGCCCAGCCCAAGTGGATCATATTTAGATCACATTGGTTCTGCAGATCCTGGGCGCAAAAGGTAATTGGGTTATGAGCTTATAAAAAAACTTCACAGACCAAGAACGAGATTGTTCCTTTGTCGTGGAATGACGGAGAAATCGTACCATTCAAGCCTTTCGTCTCGTATTTTTCTCGGATGTCAGAAGAAAGCTCCAATCAGTAAGATTTCCAAATTCCTTATATCCCGGGGGATGGTGGGCGCTAGCATTGCGGAAGAACTGCAATAGCAGCGGCCCAAATTCGACTCTTACTCAACTCTAAAAGGACTAGCTCTCACGGTATTTGTGTAGTTCATTTATGTAGAACAATCGCTTATCACTAGTTTTGATTCAACTAGACATCACGAGTTATTGATTAGGTTCATAAGATCAGAGTTTGCTTTGTTTATACTCAATTTAGTATATGCCAACTTCAGAGTTACTCGAGCATGCAGAGTAGGAAGAGACTCCATATTAGAAAGAAAAGAAAAATACACACACAAACATAATTATAACCGTCCGTGTACCAAAACACTCGCCGTGGATTGTGTCAAAATGATATGGTTGATGTAACATTTTGTAGAAGTTTACCGACGGAGAAACGTAAACGTGAGTCCGTGACAAGGAATCTGAAGACTGAAAACAGTGAAAACAACAAAATACAAAGTCAAAAGGGGAGAGCAAAAAGCAGTCACCGCCCTCAAGTTTTACCCCTTTTTGCTAACCTTATTGTAATGGTTAAAAGTTTTAAATGTAAGTAGGTCCAAAGCCATCAAAGCTTACTTTGAATAGTAAAATTAATTTTACTAAAATAGCACAAAGTAATTTTACTAAAACAGCGCAAACCCACTTTGAAAAATTCGCTTGATTTGATTTATATGGATAATCAAGCGGTTTTCGTATCAAATAATTTTTTTTTAAAACGGTCTTTAGATAATAATGAAGAGAATAAATAGTTTAGATTATGATGTTTGTAAGGTAAAATGATGTCACCTTGACAATAATATAAAAATGACTATGTGTAAAGAATCAACAAGCAACTACATATAAATATACATACAAGATGGTTCTAAAAAAAAGAAAAAAAACCCTCAAGTTGAAATATATTTAACAGTCATATGGTTTCAGATTTGGATGATTTTTAGTATACATGATCTTTGTGGGAATAGAGAGTTCAGATCGTTGAAATATATTATGAAGTGGGTCCCACAAAAACATGTGTGAAAAGTTGTGCAAAAAATAGTGTCACGAATCCATCTCCATACATACCTATACATATATGTATAATTTATAATTACTAATTTGCCACGATTTTCTTGCCGTTTGATTGCAAAGCATGTTGATAAGCAATGTTCTTTTTACCACTAATCACTTGTCAGTGGAGAAAATCAGAGAGTAGGGTTGTGTTCCACTTTTGCCTCCCTTGTGACTAAGTCCATATTTTGTGACGCAAGCTTAGAACACATGCACCGTAGAATCAAACTAGTACAATTCGACCAACCAAATTAAAGGACATTTGGACCGTCACTTTGTAACCAATGTGTTATTAGGTGCAAGATTAATGACTAATAGGCATATTATAATTTGAATAATAAGACAATATTCTAATTTATGGGGAATAAAAACGAATTCTACTATAAAAAAAAAAAATCAAACCTAAATCTCTCACTTAAAAATACAGGATCAAATTAAAAGAACCAAATACTACGAAGTCAAATACACATCCATGTGACTGGGCATGTATCTTGTTAAGCAAGAAATTGAACAACGAGGGCATCCGTACAATGGTCAAGCGTTTTATTTATTATTTATTTATTTCAAGGTGCCACCATCTTTATAAAGTCCTTCCTCCCCCAAAACCCTCAGCATTTTGCGCGTCTGAATTTTTTCTTTGTCGCCTCTGTCATTTCTTCCTTTCTGGTTGGTCCTTAGGGAGTGAGTGAGGGCACACAGTAAGCAATCATGGGACGCACTCCATGCTGTGACAAAGACAACGTCAAGAGAGGCCCGTGGTCTCCAGAAGAAGACGCAGCTCTCAAGTCCTACCTCGAGTCTCATGGCACCGGCGGCAACTGGATTCTTCTCCCCAAAAAAGCTGGTCTCTCTCTGTCTCTCTAAATTCCATCTTTTGAGTTCTTTTGGGCTCAAAAGAATGAAAGTTCTAACTTCTAGGAGAAATGAGAAAAGGGTTTTATTTTCTTTGCCAATCTCTGCAAAAGTTCTCAACTTTATTAATTTTTCTACACTCTGTAGGTCTGAGGCGGTGCGGGAAGAGCTGCCGTCTGCGGTGGCTGAACTATCTGAGGCCAGACATCAAACATGGAAGCTTCACTGAAGAGGAAGACAACATTATCTGCAGCCTCTACAACCAGATGGGAAGCCGGCAAGTAAACAAATTTAAATGTTTTTTTTTTTTAATTTCTTAATTTATAATCCGCAATATTTAATTTGATCAGTTTTCTAATTTATTTGCATTTTTTAAATTTCCCCCATTTTTTTAGATGGTCAGTCATTGCTTCTCACATGCCTGGAAGAACAGACAACGATGTGAAGAACTATTGGAATACCAAACTAAAGAAGAAACTTTTGGTTTTGAGAGGAAAGGTAAAGAATATCAGTAACAAAGAGAGAGAGCCCACGATTACAAACAATGCCAATTTTTCTGGAATCCCAAAAACTGAGGAACCTCAAGACCCTGCCTTCTCAACTTTCCAACCCCAAATTCCAGCCACATTGCAGAAGCTATCCGATGTGAACTATGGACTCAATGCCTACAACCAGACCCTGAGCTTAAACCCTGATCAATTATACAGCCCCAAGCTCTCGGCTTTTTCGAATTTCGGTGCAAGTTCAAGGAGGAGTTTCAGCACCACTGTTTCATTGTCTCAGGAGGGATCGAGCATTTCGGATTCGTCTTCGATTGCTGGGAATGGTTATCTTGATCAGGATTCTTCATTTTTTATGGATTATGGATTTGGTATGGCTTATGATAATAATGTCAATTACTATGGCATGTGTTTTGAGAATAAAACCAGTGAAGCTGTCCCATCAGGCTGCACGGATTTGGGTGAATTGTTTTCAAGCTGAAATCTACAACTACTGAATCAAAAGGGTTTGAATTGGCAAAGGAAAGGGGGGAGGGGGGGGGGGGGGGGGGGGGGGGGGAAGAAAAATCACAAATTAGCTAGAAATGCTTTAATTTCTACTTTGATTTTAGTTTTTTTTCACTTGCTCTAGTTTTCAGTGTTGTTTGGAACTCTGGGGCTGCTGATAGATGTTAACATATTATGTAAATCAAATTTAAGTAAATGACTAGTTTATGGACAATATGCATTGATCTTCAACATTCTCTCTATTTGTCACTTCATATGATAGTCTTTGTATTTCTTGTGTAACGTGATTGAAATCATGTGTTTGTTCTGTTCATGGATGAGAACATATTATGTAAACCAAAATAAAGTCGATGACTAGTTTATGAACATGCATTGATCTTCCATTCTTTCTATTTGTGACATCACGTGATTGTACGCCTCCATATCTCTCGCATCACGTGAATTAGAAATCCGCATGTTTGTGCTCTGCGTGTGAAAGTTTCAACTTTCTTAAATTTGCCATAGAAATTTCTGAACATGATGGCCTCATCATGTTTGCCTGTTTCCTTTGTAGGTCAGAGAGGTCATGAGTTGTGCGGGAGTCTGGCCAATTCAAAGTTCATGTCCCTCTCTCGACACAACAACCATAAAGATATTCTGCCCTAGCTGTATTGGTTTTTACAGTCATAACATACATCATGTTTGCAAGTTTGGGATATGAAGTGGTAAAAATCAAAGGTTATATATGGTCAATGAATTATTTAACCAAAAAGAAAAAAAGAAATATGTCAAGAAAAATAAATAATTCTTCTGATTTTCGAATACTTCACTTTCAGTTATACGGAGACAAAGCCAAAACTAAACTTAAGAAACAACTAACCTAACCCAAACTTTGTCAGTCTTATAACCTTTTGAAAATTAAGGATATCATGAAAACGAGATTTTTTTTACTGTCTTCGAAGATATATCTCTCTTTATATCTTGATCTGATGACAAGAAATATCGAGAAAAGATCGAGATAAAACACGGTCGTATGCTATAATCTCTGGCTCAGTCAGCGATATCAACACATTGTAAGTTTGTAGCATCATATTTGTCAGACGCACATGCATTAACGTCATATTATAAGCTTTTAATTAGTCATGCAGATGGCGGTCTGCTGCCGAAGGTCAGATGTCACTGTTTGAAAGTTGTAGTTCAAATCAAAATATTAACTTAAATTGGATCAAATTGTTAATTGCACGGTCAAGTACCATGAAGTCTGACCATTCAAGAATCTAGAGTACATGTCCCTCTCTCACGACCAAGGACTTAAAAATCGATATTATCGGCGATATTTCGCCGATAATATCGTTTTTTTACCCACCGATATTTTTTTAACTTAAAGTATAATATCGTTAAAATATCGCGATAATATCGCGATATTAGCGATATTTCTGAAATTATCGCGATAGATTTGGAACTGGGCACTCTGAGAAGAACGCCGGAGATGGATCTGTGCGAACCCGAGCCGATTTCGTCCCAAAAACCTTGCAAAAACACGATTTTGAACTTAAATTTCACATATAAGCTTCAATGTGGAACAGAAAGAGGTAAACCGAAGCTTACCTAACTGGAGAAATTCAAGAAACTCGCCGGAGTTCCTGCGTTCGCCGAGTTGCAGAGACGAGAAGGAGAGGGAGAAAGACGAGGTTGATGATGACGATGGGTGTCTTCCTGAAGCAGGTGCGATGGTGTGCGTGTGTGTATGTGGGTCTCGGACTCGGTGCAGAGAGAAAAGAGAGTTTCGAGATAGACGGCGCCGACGAGGCTAAGGGAGAAGAGAGATCGACAGATCTCTGTGCGTGTGTGTGGGAGAAGGGAGAAGAGAGATCGACAGATCTCTATGTCTGTGTGTGGGAGAAGGGAGAAGGGAGAGAAGAGAGAAGAAGGATCGAGAGAGACTGAGGAATCTCTCTGTGGGTTGTTGTGTGCGTGTGTAATGAGAAGAGAGAAGAAGGATCGAGAGAGACTGAGGAGTCTCTCTGTGCGTGTGTTGTGTGCGTGCGTGTGTAATCTAATAAGAAATTCAACACCACATGCAACCGCATGCCCATATGCCTTTTTTTCTTTGAGAACAATTTTTTAGGAGGAAAGTGTATTTGGATTTAAGACCTTTGCTGGTAAATTTTAAACTTAAAGGTGTGAAAGGTTCTCTTTTCTTCTTGGGTACCCCTCATTGTGAAAGGGGTTATAGCAATTTTCTTAAATAAAAAAAAAAAAAACAGTAGTATCTACATTAAGGGAGTGGGGGAGTGGACTAAGCATCACAATGGACTAGTAATAATATCCTTCAAACTTGTTTTTAACGAGAATCGAAACTAAAACCTTACAGTTACCAATGTAAAAGAACAATTATTATAATTTTTTTTTAAACAAAAAAGAAGAAGAGAGAAGAAAAAAGATAAGCTCGCAGAGGTTGAAATGGTGAACCCAGTAACTGTCACTGGATTCAGAACATGTGTGCGTGTGTGGTGGCGTGTATGTGTGTGTGTGTGGTTGGGTCACCTCAAATCAGTTAAATAAACATCCTTTAAATCCATCATGTTTGCCAGCTCGCTATATAATCAACTTGATAATGTTAAATCCATCATGCAATGCATTTCCTTCCAATTTTTTGTGATAAACTAATAGATAATTGACTAAATAAACATCCTGCAAAGTTTCAATAAAAAGTTCCAAGTTTTTCTTACAATTTCCGTGGTTTCCATGGAAATTTTATCGATATCGATATTATCCCGATATTTCCATCGATATTTCCGTGTTTTCGGACTACCGATATTTCCGATATTACCGATATTTAATACCTTGCTCACGAGTCACGACACAACAACCATAAGATATTCTGCCCTAGCTGTGTTGATTTTTACAGTCATAACATGCATCATGTTTGCAAGTTTAGGATACGAAGCGGAATAACACAAAGGTTATATATGTTCGATGAATTATTAAAAAAAGAAATGAAATATGTCAAGAAAAAATAAATCATTTATTTGATTCTCGGATATTTCACTTTTAGTTATATGATGACAATGCCAAAAGTAAACTCAAAAAATAATTAATTTAAATCAAACTTTGTCAATCTTGTAACTCTTTGAAAATCGAGGATGTTATGCAAAGAATATTTTTTACCGTTCTTGAAGATATGTAGCTTTCTTCATATCTCGATTAGGTAACGAGAGATATTAAAAAAAAAAGCCGGAGATAGAAAACGGTTGTTGCATGCTAGAATCTCTGGCTCAAGCAACGATATGAACACATTGTAATTAATTAGTCATGCAGATTGCTTTGTGCTGCTGAAGGTGAAATGTCACTGTTTGAAAGCGGTGGTTCAATTCAAAATATTAACTTATATTGGATCAAATTGTTAATTGAACGGTCAAGTACTCTGAAGTCTGACCATTCAAGAATCCAGAAGGATTGATATTGAAAAAAATAAAAAAAATAAAAAATAAACTTGTGGCGAAGCTATGATAGTTCACTTTTCAGAAGGTTGGGAAGACTTACAGAGACATTACAGCCTCCCCTTGGCTACTATCGTGCATTTTACACGCATCAATAATCAAACCCAAAACCAACCTTGTGAAATACGAGCTTAAAATCTATCCCAACCACTAAACCACCCCGTTGTGGCTATCGAGATGACATAATTAAACAAAACAATTATGCGTGAAGACTATTTCATGTGTTAAGGACTAAGCCGTTATTTAAGCCTCAATCGCTTCAATTATTTTTTGAAGAAAGAAAAAAGAAAAGAAAAAAGAAGAAGAAGAAGTCAATTGCTTCAATTATTAACTTCATTAGACTTGGTTAATCATCAATGTTTTCGAAAGCATAATTTAATAAAACATTATAGTTTGTTAGTCACCACCTTAAAATATGAGATTAATTAATTAGTTCACATGCTATAAACTACCAAAACATTGCATATGCTACATCTATGTGAGATGCCGTAATTAGGGTTTGTTTGACAGGCTTTAATCTGGTGTTTAAGTTTCTTAATTAGTGTTTATATTCCAATAAAGGAGAGGTTTAGAAAACTGGGGCTTCAAAGTTTGTTTTCTATCTGTCTCTCTCATGTTTTCACATTGAACTCTAAAAATTGCAACTTAATGAATGTAAGTTATCTGCTTCTTGGTGGCATTATCTGTGGATGAATATCCCTTCCCCAAATAAATCTTAGAACACAACAAAAAATATGCATACATCCCATGTATCCCAAATAGTAATTACCTATCTAGGAGATATGTCCCATTTTGATCTTTCTCGCTCAGCGTTCATCTTCCAAATGATGATTTTGATGAATGAGAAAAAGAGAAAGGTAACATATCCACGTGACGTGAGAGTTTTTCTTATCGTTTTCACACTTGAGTAAATGCTTATGGAAGTAAGCAAAAGCAACCTTGTTCTCCATTTTTTGTTTAAGATATAAATCAAGTGAAGAATCTTGCAATTAATCAGATATGATTAAGAACAAAAACACCAACATTTCTATTTTTTAAACAGGAATCAGTGAGTTAAGATTGGACATACATCCCTTTCAAGTTCTTGTTTATGACAGACAGAGTGATCTCAAGTCAAAGGAAAAAAAAAGATAATCTTATAAATGCCATTGCCAACCTTGTTGTCTATATAAAAGTTAAAATCGGAATTAGTAAAATATTTGAAAGTCCACATCAAAACAATATGTATAAGTTCTTGTTTTTCATGTATATAGTCATATGATGATGGATTGGTGGTTGATGGTTGATGGTTGATGGTCGCCCATCTTTTATGTTTTGTTCTATTAAGTAGGGGAATCTTGTGATATTTAAACATTGCAACATAATATGATTTGTAATGGTGGTGGAGGTGGCGGTGTTAATGATGATGTTGGGTGATGGTGGTGGCGGCAACAACGGTGGTAGAGTGTCAGTGATGGTCATTCATGGATGAGTTTTTACTACATTTCTATGTATGAATCCAAACAAAGTATTGATGCACGTCTGTATATAAATTTTGACTTTTGTCTAAATTATAAGTTTATTTCATTTTTTTAAACAGAAAATAAGTAGAGGGAGTTGTTATTGACATTAAAAAAGAGAGATGATCATCGCCGAATCCTTTTTGTGAGGATCTCAGGGATCCTCCAATCACATCCGTTTATCGTACATGATACATCGTGCGGTCAGTTTTTGTCAGGTATTTGTATTCAATTTTAAATAAAAAAATTTACAATGATTTCTGACCGTATGATGTACGATAAACGAATATGATTTAAGGATTTCTGACCTTGTGCTGCTAATAACATCATATAACCTGTCATTTATCTGTACTACACGCGATTGTGTTTCGGTATTATACAATTTCTTTCTCTTTCTGTAATTGAATCCTTCGATATATGGTATTAACGAGGGTTTGTTGTGTAGTGTATGAATCTGATCTTTCATGTCCTTATGCCCACTTCCATACGACGACGTTTTACACCTTTAAATATGCATGGATTCTAACAATGACATTGACAAAAGAGGACATAAATAATTGTATCACTACATTATAACGTTGTATTCCCATCTGGGTTTTTAGTCTTTGAACTGGGGGAAGGAGGACACAGAGGTTCCCACTACTGGTTTTACAAAGAAGCCTACAATATTCGAGTAAATTACAAAGTACACACTTCGTTAACTTAACTATCTATACAGTGTGTCCTCAACATCAAATGCAGTATAAAAAGTTTACAAGTCAGTATGGAGAGAGTCCCGGCGATTCGCATCGTCGTCCATAGTTTATTAAGCGTCTGCTGCTACATGTTACTACTGCACTCAGAGAAACGAAACCCGTCAGATTGAATGGAATTAACATAACGAAAGGCAGATGCATCAAATGCTTGCAGAAACATCACTCTTATTCAAATTCCAGCACATGAAATGATCAAACAAATAAACAATCGGTGTCTTTCTCAACTGTCATAAGATGCATGTTAAGCGTTTTCAGCACGACGACTTTTTTAAAATGACCTAATGTTCTTTGAATGATATAATCTCCGTGGACTGCAACTACCGTAATTCAATAATAGTTGATAGCGACATACAAGTGGACCGTTTTCAGCATGCCATTTTTTTCTTCTAAAATGACCCGTTTGTGCTTTGAATGATAATCTATGTGGTGTGCAATGACCCTAATTGAGCAGTGGTTGATGGTTGATACGATTAAGAAATCTTTATCAAGTTTTGTGATAATTTACATCGCATTAGGTGCATTACCCACTTGAGTGATAAACTATCATGGTCGTATTATCAAGAGAAATGATCTACCTGATACACATATATAACCGCTTAAAGTGCCATCTCTGCCTGTAATGCAGCGAGCTCATCTTCCTCACGGTTATTTCTTTGAGGAGCTGGTCGTGTTGGCTGCCTGCCTACTTCAGGATTTACAGATACTGGAGGTGCGGGAGCTGCGGGAGCACTTGTGGCAGGCTGAAGAAGCTCCTCCTCCAATTCAGCTCCTTCTAGTTCTTCAAGCTCTGCTTCCAATTCATCCTGCGAAAATAAAATTGTAATATTTGAACTATTGGTTTGGAAAAAGCATTGAATCCATGAACTAATAACTTGCAAAGACAATACCTCATCGAAATCAGCTGCTGCACCGATAGGTGCTGACAATGCCTCCTGAATTTGTTTCATGCTTTCAGTTTGGTCATTGATCTCATCCATTGTTTTCTCCAAATCATCAATTTTCCTGTAGGAAAAACAGGCCGAAGTTGAGTTACACTATGCAGAACAAAAGGATACGGAATGCTTCATTTGACAGAACCTCCAAAGACATTCATTCTTCAAAACAAAGCAATGTAAACGGAAAGTGAAACGAGTAATTTAAGACGTATTTACAAATATGCTATAGTTATAGAAATGATGGACCATGGAATCTATAACTTCTATATAATTCAGTTCATATGCAACTTACGTGGCCTTGTTCATGGCCTTCATTACAGAGGTTCCACTTCTCAATGCATCAACAGTTTCTGTCGTAGCGTTTGCGCCTTCCAGCATTATCATCTAAAAGCCCAACGCAAAACAGGTCTTCAACATAAACTCTCAACACATGTAACTTCATTATAGTTCAAACAATGCAACAAGTACCTGATCATGAATGCGCAATTGGAAATTTCCAAGCTGTTCAATTTGTTGTTCGTAAAGCCTCTTCCTTTTTAAACACTTTATCGCCGCTGTATTAAAAATAGCAACAAGGAATACGATTTAACAATAATTACCACACAAGAACATAGGTTTCACAATCTCGCTATAAGTCTGAGTCACACAGGTCCACTCATTTTCTTTTACAACCTACAGATTTACTCAACGGAATCTACACACGATCATGATCCCCTACCATGATTTGCGCCGAAAAATTCAGACCTAAGCAGGTAACTAGTGACTACAATTTGTTCTCCCTAGTCTTTAACATGTCCCTCCATGGAAAATGGATAACTCGAAAACAAAATTGGACACTGAACAGCCTACCCACATTCTTAAAAGCCAATCAAAATCGACATAAAACAAAATTTCTGTTCAAATTCAATACAAAACATATCCACATATGATGTCAAATTCACAAAACATTCAAATAGGCTAACACAAAACAAAGAATACCGAAAAAATGGAACCTAACCTGTTAGGGTTTCTTACCATTTCGGTTTTTCGCTTGAGTAAATTGTTTAGCTTTCTCCGTCTCTTGAGCTGCCTTCTTCACAAGCACTTTCTCCTTCTTCTCCAGCATGTCAAGTGTCTGCAAAATCCCAAAAAAGACAACACTTATCAGAAGAGAAAAAAACCCCAAATAATTACAATCATAAAACCCAATTCGTCGTCATAATTTCTGCAAAACATAACAAATTGAATAATAAAAAAAATAAAAAACCCAAAATTCATACATCGTTTAATTTGTGAATCGTGGGCAGGGGACTGGCCTCCTGCTTAGCCTTCCCAAACACTCGCTTGAACATTTTCGCTTCGATCGGTTCCCAGAACAAGAGAAAGCAACCGACTTCAAAAACCCTGCAACCAAATCGAAAGTTTTGATCAGTGACTTTGACCCATAAATACTTGAAAAATATATGACTGAAAAAAAAAAATCGTCAACAAATGAAACTATATAAATTAAAATTAATAAGAATTGAAAGAAAAAAAAAAATCAGACTGACAATATTGAAAACCGCGTTGAAAGGGAAGAACTTGGGGGATCGGTTGCTTGGACAGGTAAACCGTAAAACAGTAATGTGGAGGGAGAACCAAAAACTGGTAGGTGTTTTTTGGTAGGAAAGTTGGTTTAACTTTTACTCAAGAGAAATGGAGGGAGGCAGATTTATGTAACGGGCTGTGAGGAATTGTTTGCTGACGGACGAATAGTTAGTGGGAATGCGATGATTGGATTTGTTTGTTAGACAAAGTAATGTGACCGGCGGTTTACTGGTTAATAGAGTTTATGAATCGGCACGCCGAAGCCTATCGGTCCAAGCGTGTGTTAATAGAAACCCAAACCCAATATTTTGGGCCGACTGGCCGACCGGCCGACCTAACTGTTCAAGTTTTCCAAACCCAATTAAGACACTGCAAAAACGTCGTCGTGTTTACTTATCGTGAATGAGTACGAAAAACAAATATTCGAGTTCAAGAATTTTAAAATTTAGTAACACCTATTAAATAAAAAATATGTGGGTCTGACCTTAAAATCATTGACCAAATAATCTCAAAATCATGAATGAGATCTAGAGAACTAATCGTATTATTGTGTTTATAGAATGATATTTCTCTTTTATTGACGAGGTGTCATAATTTCATTGTACAAACGTTATAATTAAAATTGTTGATTTTCTTTATCATTATCCAATGATCATCTCTAGAAAATTTAATTTAATTTGAAGACCGTGTGTATCAAACAAATCGATAATTATGGTAATATTAATAGGCAACATGAGTTGTCAATTTGTTTGATTTATATGTGACTGAACGGTTTCAGTATTGAATGAATGCTTCTAAATATGAGGACAAAGATAATCAATTTCAATTATAATATTTGTACTACAAAATATTGCCATGTACCCTAAACCTTAGATACAAAGAGTCATTCCAAAATCATCCATAAAATCATCTTAAGAAAAAAGAAACACGTGAGTATTAGAGGATAATGATATTTCCTTGTAAATGATGGATACAAATGATATTTACCCATAAAATCATTTGAAAACAAGAAACACATAAGTATTACAATGTAATGATAAGAATAATACTTGAGTTCCCCAACGAGAGAATGCATATATTCCATTTATTTTGAAAAACGTATATTCACCATATAAATTTCATAATCATAATAGTTCAATTTCTTAATATTTATTTGAGATCATCCCTACAAAAAAAATCATTCGAATCATAGATCATTTAGTCATCTAAATATATTAAACAAAGTGACAAAGTATCAAGTGACACATTCGTAATGAACTATCTATTTATTTGATACATTTAGATGAAATACACGATTTTCGATTCGAATGATTTTTTAGTATGGATGATCTTTGAATCAAGATTAAAAAACTAAACAGTTCCAATTATAGAGTTTGTACTATAAAGATATGTTATTTGTAAAAGACGGAATATGTGCATTTTCCCATTGGGATAATACAACTACTATTCTAATGATATTTGTATTTTGTTGGTGATGAGTTCGATACTAATTTATTATAACCAACGTTTTGTGTCGCTTAGCCGAATGAAGCTATAATATAGACCTTGGTTTGTATATTTTGAGCTCCTTCCCCAATAGCTTATGCTACATCTAACTGATGACCTTGTTGATGCCGGTATGAACCGCTATATTGTTATTAATGACACGGCTTAGTTTGGTTTAGGGTGTCATCACCCCCCTCTAATCACCAAAAAATAAATATTTAATTATTTAATATTTATTTTTGCAAGTGAAATACCGAAGGTCTTTATTGGGAATGAGGATCCTTTCCGGATCCTCTTTTGAGGATTCTGAGGATCCTCCAATCACATTTGTTCATCATGTCACATCCCGACCCGGGGTCCACCACATTCCGAGCCCGCTCCACCACCGTAGCACGATATTGTCTGCTTTGGTCCCCGAGTACACCCTCACGGTTTTGTTTCTGAGAACTCACACGAGAACTTCCCAGTGGGTCACCCATCATGGGAGTGCTCTCGCGCGCTACTCGCTTAACTTCGGAGTTCCCATGGAATCCGAAGCCAGTGAGCTCTTAAAAGGCCTCGTGCTTGGTGGGGATAGGAATATACATATAAGGATCACTCCCCTGGGCGATGTGGGATCACACATCATATATCGTGCGGTTAGTTTTTTTCATGTACTGTTTATATTTAACCTTAACTAAAAAGATTTACAATGATTTATGACCGCACGATATACGATGAACAGATGTGATTGGAGGATATACAGGATCCTCACAAAAAGAATCCAAAGAAGATCCTTATTCCTTTATTGGTACCTAAATTTGGATCAAGAACCCAACTAAAAAAACATTTCGTGGGGTGAACTTACAATTGAGGGGCATATTGGGAAGTCTGCAGATGCAAATTTTGAGTTGGGTGAATTTAAGTTAAACTTGGGTGCCTACAACAGCAGTACATCATCGCGGGGCCTCGTTGGCTTTTACCGGAACTCTGTAATTTAAAAGCCACAAAATAACCACCCGATCTCTCTCTCTCTCTCTCTCTCGCGTCTGGCGACGCACGCCGAGATCTGAAAATCCTTTCCTTGCCTTTATCTTCAACTTTGTACTCAAAGGTCCTTCTTCTTTCTTCCTTAATCTTCTTGCATTCCTCCAAAATTTGACTTCAATTTCTCTGATTCAGTCGCAATTTTGGTTCTCCAATCTCATCGCGCATTTCCGAATTTTTCAGACTCGTCATGGATTTCATGAAGGTCTTCGATCAGACGGTCCGAGAAATGTCAGTTTTTATTGCGATTTTACGCAATTTTTTCGTTTTAATTTGATATTGCAAATTTGCAATTTAATTGACATTTTGTTTGCTTAATCTTGATGTGCAGAAAGAGGGAGGTGAATCTGAAGGTTTTGAAGGTTCCGGAGATGGAACAGAAGGTAATTTACTGTTAATTCGACGAAATTTACATTTTTCATTGGAATTTCTTATCGTGTAACGAAAATTATAGATCTGAACTCGAATTATTGTATTCATGGCGGATACAAACACCAAAATTTATTATTTAATTTTCGTCCTCAATAGTTATTGTAGCATTGCAGACTTAGATTCTATCCCTGTAGGTGCATTTGAGCTGATATTGTAGCTATACTGTAGGTCGTTTAGCTTTGAGAGGTCACTTCAACAAGTTTTCTCCAATTACGAAATTCCTGCATTGATTTGCTTTAGCTATTGTCTATTTTCTGCATATACTAGCTCAACTGGCTGACATGAATTTGTTTAATCCTGTTTCGGGGGCTGAACTCTGGATAATATGATTTGCTTTAGCTAAGTCCAGTCCGAGGTTTTTTAAGCTTACCGAATTCATTTCATTGCTGTTATACGACAGGTATTGGATGCCACGGATAATGAACCTTGGGGTCCTCACGGCTCTGCATTGGCAGAGATTGCTCAGGCCACTAAAAAATTGTGAGTCTCAACTGCATTACTGTTAAGGATTCGTGTTAAAATCTTTTTTATGGTACAAATTTCCGGAATCTTGAAGGAACATGTACTTACACAGACTTGCTGATTTTTGTTATCTTTTAGTTCGGAATGTCAGATGGTAATGAATGTCTTATGGACAAGACTGAGTGAGACGGGAAAAGACTGGCGCCATGTTTATAAGGTAGAATTTTATTGGACTGTGCAAATATGTGCTTATAGGCATATATACTAAATTTTGACATCGTTGAGTCATGTGCCTTTTTAACCCTTCGATATCTGAAACCACTTCTGTATCAGGCATTGGCTGTTATAGAATATTTGGTGTCACATGGATCTGAACGTGCTGTTGACGACATTATAGAACATACTTTCCAAATCTCAGTAAGGGCTTTTTTTTATATGTTCTGAACCTTTTTCTTTGTGTATATCAAGTTGAGAAAAAGGTTGAATATGCTCAAATATTCTATTTCTCCTTTGGTTTTCTTTCTGTTGAAGTCACTCTCAAGCTTTGAATATGTTGAGCCAAGTGGGAAAGATAATGGCATAAATGTGAGGAAGAAGGCGGAAACCATAGTGGCCCTTCTGAATAATAAAGATAAAATACAAGAAGTTAGAAACAAAGCTGCTGCAAATCGTGACAAGTAAGCTTATTTTCAGGCGACTAGCTTTTCAAGGTTACTCCAACTTCTCTGAAATCTTTTGATTAGATTTCATCGTATAAACTATTAGCACGTTGCCAACTTTAGGTACTTTGGACTTTCATCTACTGGGATAACGTATAAGTCAGGTTCAGCGACTTCATCCTCGTATAGTAATAGCAGCTATCAGAGTAGCGACGGATATGGAGGTCTAGGTGGTACAGGAGCCGGTGATAGTTTCAGGGATAGCTACAAAGACAGACATGAAGAAGACAAGACTGAGAAGTTCAGCTCTGGCAGATCACGCCGTGGAGTTACAAGTGAGAACCGAGAGAGCTCTTCAAAGAAGGGCTCAACACGAAGCAGGTATTTGATTTTTACAGTTCGCGAGAGGTTGCAACCTTAAGCTATCGTGCCTTTAGACCGAGATACTTTGGATAACACTGAAAAAGGTTCTTCTGAGACTCAGAACTGCAATGCGTTCACAGATGTACACACACTCACACACATCCTGCCCTCTGCACACAGAGAGACTGAAGCCCGTACAAATTGTCCTAATAATTTTTCTGGTATGTGATTGTGTCTGGATTAATTTTAAAATGCTTATCTTGCAGGAAGGGTCAGGATGATATATCATCTACTGTGTCAAAGTCATCAAACAAATCAAATGAAGCTGATGCATACAGTTCAATTCATACTCAAAGCGCAAGTATTCCTGATGATGATGATGATGATTTTGATCCACGAGGGACTTCTACTACTAGTAAGTACATATGAACTCTGATGCAATCGGCAGTTTAATGCAAAACTAAAAGGAAGCCTCGTGGGGAAGACATTGGCAAATGGTGTTTAGCTGCAATCAATTCCATGCCATTTGGCCTTTCAAGATTTTCTGATTTGTTAAACACAGTGATCTTTTGAAAGCTGCTTGTGCCATGGAACACAGTACATCTTTTGTTGAGTTCTACGTTATTTGTTCAAACATATACGCTTTATATGAATATCACTCTACTATTGGTTGACGTAAAGTTTTCTGCTTTTCTTCTTTCATATTCATTATGCAATACATTTAACAGAATAAGTATGTAGTGTGTGTTTTTTTTTTTTTTTTAATAATATGAATGATTTCTTTGATTTAATATAACATCTCTGTATACTATATTATTTTCAATAGAGGCTGCTGTTGGAAGCTCAAACCAAGTGGATCTGTTTGGACAAAATTTGATGGATGACTTCATAGACGCTCCAGCATCTGTTCCTGAAGAAAAGCCTGGTGTGAACAGCAGTTCAGCGGATGTTGATTTGTTTGCAGATGCAGATTTTGTGTCAGCACCACCCCAGGCAGCAACTGGAGTATTTGCAGACTCGACCTTCATATCAGCACCTCCCAAGGCAGCAACTGGAGTGAGTTCTCAGGTCAGGCATTCCTATGTTTCAATGTTGATGTTTGGGTTAAAATTTCAAACACAAAGAGGGTATAAGTTAAATTGCACCCATCTATATATGCAATTTTTGCAGAAGTTTGCTTAAGCATGTGAAATGTTTTGATTTATGATTTTGTAGTTCTTACAAGGAACTGATTTTAGGGACTTCCTTTTAAGTGTTTTTTAATTCCTCAAACGGGTCTGAAGTTCTTTGCTAACAGACTTCTTCTGCAACTAATTTGTACAGAATGGCGTTGATCTATTTGCTTCTCAACCAACCATTTCTCCACCGGCCTCTTCAACAGTTGATCTTTTTGCCACTCCTGATCGAGTTATCCAGCCAGAAACTAAGTCTACAAATGCTGCACCAACAAACACCAACATTGTTGATCCCTTTGCCACTGTTCCTCTTAACAGTTTTGATGGATCTGATATAATGGGGGCATTCACCTCTCATTCTGATTCAGCAGCTTCAGAAACTGCCCAAAGTTCTGTCAATGATGGCAGCCACGATAATTTGGGGAAACAATCTTTAGCAGATTCGAAGACTCCACCCAAGAAGGATTCCCAAGTGAAATCTGGCATTTGGGCTGATTCACTTAGCCGTGGACTGATTGATATCAATATATCTGCTCGTAAGTATATCCTAGCATACTTCCTTCCATAGCATAATTTATTGGTTTGCACATGAAATAAAATTTGCTTAATGTTCAAGGTGTGAGTTGAGAATTGAGATTCAGAAAAATTGCCGTTGTGGTTTATCTAAAAATGTGATAAATGTCTGGATCGTGTTAGGATTAAGGTTTTCCGTAATCAGGATACATAGCCAGGGATTATTGATTTGAGTCTATTTCATTTTCGGTTAGTGGATTGACTGGGTAAACGTTTGGAGTGGGTTTCTCGTTGAAGTGACGAGTTTATATCTTTATTAGTGCTTGCTTAGGAAAATGCCTGTTGTGTTTCATAAGTATTATGTATAATAATTTGGGATAGCAGTGCACATCTCTGGTTAGTAATTGTGTGAGCAAATTTTGCGTATTTGCACGTCAAATACATGTTTAGGTTGGTTTTTTTTTGTAATTGCTTATTCACTTCATGTACTTGCAGCCAAGAAGGTGAATCTGGCGGATGTGGGGATTGTGGGTGGCTTAACTGATGGAACAGACGAAAGGGAGAAAGGTCCCCCAACTTCGTACTACATGGGAAGAGCAATGGGTTCGGGGACAGGTCTTGGGAAATCAGGGTTCCCATCTTCACAAGGAATAGGTGACGACCTCTTCTCAAGCCTCAGCGGCGGCAACCAGCAATACCAGTATGGTGGATTCCAAAAGTAATTTTGTTATTTTCCGCCATTTTTCGTGTCTGCATATTCTTTAATCCTGCTCGGCCAAAATATTGGAAATGTGTTTTGGTGTGCTTGTTTTGTTCGTAATCATCAGTGGGAATATTGTGATTTGAGGAATATATTGATCCCGAGTCGAGATGGTTTCGACGCTTTTTAATATAAATTCCAGTGGATGCTCGCCCTTGATATCGAGCCTATGTTTAAGTGTAGTTATACGTATAACGAATAAAGTTGGTCACAATTTTTTTGTGGCTCCTAATCTTCCATTTTTCAAGAACATTCTCTTCCTCAAATCAATCTTCTGTTCGGCCCTTGCTGGATTGCGTACTCTTATTTTTTGCGTCTCTTAACATGCGGAAATTTGCAAGATAGAGAAGTTGCATCTTGCTCGGTCTAGGATGCAATTGAATCGATTTGGTTGTGGATTGATGGGAATGTCAGTCCTAAGATAGCAGACCGGTATGTTAATTCTAGTGCTTTTTGGAAAAGTACTTTCTACACTATAGTTAGTTTGGGCTGCTTTTGTAGCCGATATGTACAATATTTTTACTCATAATTGCTTTTAGGCTTTTTAGCAAGATAAAAAAAAAAGTCTCTGAGATGACTTTCACATTGTCCTGACAATGAAAATCAATAAAAGTAGTCCATGAGTTCGTCCACTGTATATCATTTTGATCATTCTATAAAAAATCTGTCAATATTCTCGTTAAGTAAAGGGATTGGTTTGACTAGATTACCTACACAGTCGTTCATGTGACAATTTAACGAGAACAATGACAAACTTATTATGAATGACCAAAATGATTTACTGTGGATAAACTCATAGATCACTTATATAACTAATGCGAGGAGTTATGACAATCTCATGGACTATTTTAACTAGAAAGCCTACTTTTAAAACAGGAAAAAAAATAAAATTAGGAGCCCGATTAGATAATTTTTATTTTTATTTTAATTTTAAAGAAGGGGTTGAAGAGGACATCATCATACATGTTTTTTGTTTTGTTTTTCTTCTTGTTTCTAGTAGTACTGCACGTCCATCATCCTCCCCCTTACCATGGCTTCTGCTTTCCTCACCTGCGTCACTGGTCCTATGATAAACACCTGCATTCAGATAAAACCCCCCACAAACTTCGATCAGTTCTATGCGAATACTTCGAAAAACTGTTATATTATGTAGATTCGATGGACCGGATTGACCTTATGCGGCGGACCCTTATTGCCTCCCATGAAAATTTCCGCACTGTAATATCCACAACAGTAAAATAATAATTAGGCGGCGATAGAGAGAACAGCGGAATACAGATGGAGGTACACAGAGGTAGTGGGAGAATTGTACTTGCAAGCCTCTTTTATTGCCAAGATGGAAGCTCCTCTTCTCCCGATAACACGGCCCATCTTTCCCTGAGGAACATCAAGGACCGAAAGGATTTCTTCCTCCGGAGCATTACCCTCCACTTTTAGGTTATCTGCTAGGAGAAATAACATCCTATTTAGCATCCAATTAAATTACACTGTATAGACAAACTACGGAGGATTCTTATCTGTCAAAAATTAACATTACGAACACTGATTGATGGATGACATGCACATAAACTTTAGTGGCAGAATTAATTGGATTTGAATAATGCAATACATAATAGCTTTAAGCCTTTAAGCTTGTTTATAATTCAGCTTCCGAGAACCTAGGTTATATGCATGCAGTATGTTTCATCTCGTATTGAAGTCTTAAGTATTACTTGTGTGGCATACATATTGAAAAAGATTCAAGACCTGGAATAGGGGGTAGAGATGGCCAGTCTGCAAAATTATTATCGCTGATGCAAAAACAGCGGCAATAGAGCGCACCACGAACTGCAAGATACCATAATGACTGTTGATTCAATTTCTCCATCATCTTGTAATAGATATGCAGAAGAAAGCGGACATCATCTGCAGCTGCACGGACCATCTGTTCAGATAAAGGTCTGTATGTCCAAAAGTTGGGATCCTGTACATATATTAAATACATGTCATTGACAGAAGACCCTAGTTCAAAATGATGTAATATGACTATAAGATAGTTGTAAAGTGTATACGATTCATCATCAAACTATGCAAATTTAAGTTATGGTCAATGCTCTGTTGTTGATAATCTAAGTGCAAACCACTTCATTCGAAACCTTTTTCATCAGGCTGTAATCTCATAATCATTTTCCCCGTCTACCATCACACCGACTTAACCTTCAATGTATTTTATATGGAAAATCAAGACAGGGAGAAAAAGATAATAAATGAAATCCAGAACAATTGTTATGATGTTGAAACTAACCTGCCTGAGGAGGAAACGAACTTCTTCCTTCTCAAGATAAGATATTCCTGCAATCAGACTCTTAAAGTGAAAACTGAAGCCATCGTGTGAAGATCAAAACCTAAGAATCCAATTCATCATGTCCCCATGTCTAATTTTGTCATCCCGAAAACTTTTGAATGTAATCAGATAACATGAAATACTTGGGTGCAGTACTTGATGAATGAACTTTCAAACAAATTATTCTTATGATTAATTTGAAACTCCTAGAAAACAAAAGCATAAGCTATTTCATCAAATCAATGTAATCTGAAAGCATATGGAAATATGATAAAAAAACAGAAACTTCAATGGATACCACAAAATATATAATACCACAATAGCGTGGATCAGCAAGGAGGCCAACGAATGATATATAATCAACTAGCACTCTATTCCGTCCTTCTTGCTCCTCTATCAGTGAATAGGCAATCTGAACACCAAACATTATATTATTTTTCAATCTACCATCATGCCTAACAAACAAATATAGATAGCTAGAGAGATCCAATTAAGAATCATATCGATCATTAGATTGGACCAAAGATAAACCATATGTTTATCAAAGTTCAAGGTCGACTAGGCACAGGAGTAGGAGTCGATGAAGCACTACCATCAGGCCAACCTTCAATAAAAGTGGTATCGAAGTATTATCAAGGCCACAGAAGCAAGCCACATATCAGAAAAGGTTAAATTCAAATGAGAACACAGAGAATGTAGAGATGTATTTGTAGGTGATGTCAGTGCCATTCTAAGCCAGCCCACTATGGACAGATCCTCAAACTCAAAATTTCAATTTAGTCCCCATAGATTAAACTTCTCTCCGTCTAAGGACGGACAAGGATTCTTTTTATGTTAGATTTCACATCGAAAAATACTTAGAAATTTCTGACAAGTGATAAAGGATGCTCACCTGGGTATCTACAACATTGTTCAACTTGATGCCAAACTGAAAGTACAAGGCCTGTAAAAATAAAACAAAATTCAATACCGGCAATAAAATGTCTTATTACAAAAAGGTACAAGCTGGGATGCAAATAAAACCGATCAGAGACCTCACTATCTCGTTTGCAGTCATGAATGACTTTGGTGATGTAGGGAGACTCAAGTGCAGGCTTACAGGCATTGATAAGCATCACCCCTCCCTGAATGGCATCAACCAGATATATAGCATTTGGGAATGCAAGCTGGCAGAAACAAACACTTCCAGTATATTAAAATAGCAGAAAATTTACATATGCCTTCATTATATACTTCCGATAAACAAAAAACACATGCAAATCCAAGAAATCTAATCAGAAAGCAAAAGGACAACCAATTTGGGAAGCAATGGACTGTTTCTCTTAGTTTTTTTATTTACTTATTTTTTTTAAGTAGGCTATTAGCAAAAAAGCTTAAAAGCACTTCGTAGTCATATAAGCATATTCTGGAGAAGCACGTGCTACGTGCTTTTCCAGATAACTTCCAATTGTTTTTTTCAGCAAGCATTTGGAATTTTAATAAAATTTCAACTTGCTTCTAATGAAAGCACTTCAAGTGTAAACGTATAGAAGCAAAAGTGGTTCCTACAGAAGCATTTCCAAAGGGGCCCTATATGCCTTGCTTAGATTAGACAAACAACTAATAAACGAGGTTGGTTGGACCCAAAGTCGAAGCTGATACAAAATCCATAAAATTACAGAGAAAATATCAATTTGACATACCTGCATAATACAGAGAGTTCCATGGCGACAGAGGTCAACTCCCTCGCAATCGAAACCAATGACCAATGGCCTTTCAGCGGATGGCTCCAAGAACTCAGCAGGTAGCTGAGATGCATGGGTAACTATATGAATAGGAGCCATTGGCAACTGGGTTTCATGGTTTAGGGGTTTTTCACCTGCAGTCCACCCAAAAAACAGCTAACTTTCACATGAAATTAAACAAAAAGAAATCAAATTTAGTTCAAATTCATAAAACCCACTTCACAAATATTTGGGGCAACACAGATATTGAAGACAATCATCCAAAGATTCAACATTTTGCATATATTTTTGCTTTCCCGCATTTTCCCAGCAAACAAACAGCCCAAAATAGAAAAGAAAAAAACATAAAATTAACGGTGCACGAAACTTGTAATAAAAATTGAAAAATGGGAATTGGGGAAATTGGATTGGACTGGAGAAGACTGACCTGGGTCAGGCGAGAGAGGAAGGTGAGTCTCAGGGGGAGGAGGTAAAGAGGCCATGCGATCGGACCATCCACGCAATCTTTAATTTTGCCTCCAAAAACCAACTAACCCTGATTCTCTCCCACTTCTCCAAATTATATTACGCCCCCAATTTCATTATTTTTTACGCTTTTCTTCAGCGGCAGTGGAAAGCCGACAACCCGTTGGGTAATCCGACCCGTTCTCTTATGATTAATAAAGTCCCTTAAAAATATCTCTAACACTTGGATTAAAATCTAAAAATTTTAAACTAACACAATCATTTTTTAATGGTTGGCCTAAAATATATTTAGGTTAAAACATATAATTTGGGCAAATTTAACCCAAAATTCCATACAGAGTTAAAAGGCTAGCCCACCTTATGCACGCGAACGCGCATAGAAAAGTGGAGACCGCAGCAAGGTGACACGTTAACATGTGAGAAGCGCGAGGGCTGATAGGATGTGGGATCCGTCGAGAATGTTGGCCACACAAAACGAGCCCAACGACACTTTTTTTAGACGGTTTAAATTATGATAATCAACATAATTTTTTTTTTTTTTTTGAAAAAAGTTATTGAAAAAAAAAAAACCTAAATTCATTATTTAATAATCTCAGACTAAATTTTTTATATATTATAAAAGTACACTAAAGCTTGTCTGTTCTTTCGGGATTTACATGAAATAAATATAATCAAGATGGCAACTATATAGGTCATTTTTTATTATGACGAGTTTGATATAAATTTATTATTCTACTATATATTCAAAATATATATTAAAAGGTTATTTTTTTGGCAAAATATTAAAAGGTTATTGATTTTTTATTCTTTTGAGATTTAAAGACAATTAATATGAAACAGAGAAATTCACATTCTACTTTACAAGTGATATATTGCCATGGTGTTCAAGCCCTTATTCTTCAACTTTTCGAAAGGGAAGTGTTATCGACACTCCAAAAATCTCATTCTACACTCCTCATAAGTGTATTTTTCTTTCCAAACATAGAAAGTTAGGAGTGTAGAATGAGAATTTTTGAAGTGCTAATAACAATTCCCTTTTGAAATCCTTCCATCCCCTTAAATGTAGAATATAATTTGCAATAAAAATTATATAAAAAATCCATATTCTACTTAAACCAGACACAATTGTTTAATTTCCATCTTTAACATAAACTAAATACAAGTCATCATTCATATGATTCTAATTTTATAGACCGGCCTAAAAAATGCTTACGTCTACCTCATCTCTTCAGTTACTCTTTGTTTGACCATGTACGAATAATATATGAACAAGTTCCCTACCTACAAATTCAACTCTCGTAAATTGCAAGTTTGATACTTAAAATACATACTTTGTTCGCCTTGCTTCTTTATACTACGTAAATACACCGTATACCTCGATACGAAAAATACTGTACTTTACGATGTGGGACCCCACGATTCCCACCACAACTACAAGGCACTGGTGATATATTATTTTCTTTTGGTCCAAAATTATGGTGACGTATATGATTTTGCGTTGTGACGATCCCTTGTCCACGACTCCTCCTCTCCATGTTATCTGAAAAAGTTCGGTGTATGTGGGACATGACATCAGCAGATTTTACCCGAATCTTACTTTTATGTGTTGCTTCACCATTTAGGGACCAAGATCCTCTCCTAATCACTTTCCACCTAATCCGGGATCCGGGCCGTTCAAATTTCATCAAACGGCTACAAACAGAGGGCCCCTTTAAAGTGATAATAATTGTAACCGTTGGATGAAAATTTGAACGGCCCGGATCCCGGATTAGGAGGATTAGGTGGAAAATGATTAGGAGATGATCCATTTCCACCATTTAGACCCCCCACTGCAGAAATTGTACACGTGGCAGCTACACGTCGGATCAAAAAGTGCGAACTTTTGACTCGCATCTCTATTTTACCTTAAGCTTTGCCTCTTTTTAATATCATCACAAGTTTACCTCATCAATTTTTTTGAAACAAACGATATTATTTACATTAAAAAAGATGAGATGAATTTAACCTCACATCGTAATAATAATGTCGTTCAAATTCGCACTTGACGAAAATTAAACTTTTCACTTATAAGCGAAAAATAATACTATTAAATACTAAGTGTTTACTTAACCAGTTTTAAAATGACAAAAATATTTTTTACTAATTAAAACACGAAAAGCGTTTTAGTGGCTTATAGCACTCAGTTTTTAATTTTAATTATTTCTTAAACTTGGACCGTTTCTATCAAAGTAACTTTATAGCAAAAGTTATGCAGTTTAGTGGGTATCTGACTTCAATTCTCCATCCTATAATATGGCTTGTACAAGAAAAAAATGTGAATTAACAAGTTGTTGAAACAAATCGAGTTTTAAAATCTATATTTATGAAAAAATTGTAGCTTAAATAGTTTATAATTTTTACTTTTTTTCTGTAAGCCTTATGGTCTAGTTTCTCGTCTCTCTATTTCTCCTCCTCTGATATCGCTTTGTTTACAACGAAATAGAGGGATAATGATGAAAAATAGAATAAATTGATCTCAAGTTAAATGGGCTTTCATTGTCTTTGTAAACTCCAATTAAGTTTGATAAAACAAAAAAACTACAATTAAGTTTGGTGGATTAAGAAGAAGAGATCAAATTAAGTTAAATGGGCTTTCGTTTGATCAAATTTCAATGACATAGATCATCTGATTTGGTGAATTACCAAGAATGAATACGAAGAAGATCTCTTCCCGTTAAATTCATATAAAAATATATTATTATCTCCCACCCAAAGTAGCAGTCTTTGAGAAGAAAAATAAAATATATAAATTACTTAAAGCCAAATGAAATATAGTAATAAAAAGTGGAGGTTCCTCCTTCTAGCAATCTAGTTCTATCCAAACCAGGGCCCAACAAACCCCGCACTTTTTCACTTTCCCTTTTCATCATCTCTCTCATTTGCGGAATCCCTAAATTAAGCTTTGCCCTCTCGCTCCTCTCTCGCTTTCTCTCTCCTCTCTCTCAGCCCTCGAACCCCAATCTGTTTCTTGGCTCTGCTTTTACTCCTATCCCTTCTTTCCCACAATTCACGCTCTGAGTTCGTTCCTCCATCAGTTTTCACTCCCCAAGTCCTTTTTTTTCCTCTTCTGGGATAATCCAGAAATCTCTCATTTTTTTCAACTTTTTCTGTGAATTTTGACATCTGGGTTCTGCCTGATTTCGAGCTTCCCTTTCTGGGTTGTTATCAACTAATTGGTTCAGCTTTTGGAAAGCCTGGTTTCTGCTCCTGGGTTCTTTGGAATTTGATCTGTTTTAAGAAAGGTGAAGGCTTTTCAGCTATCTACCAGTAGATTTTTTCAGATCCTTTAACAAAGGAGCTTTTTTTTTCGAGTAATTATCAAGTGGGTTTTCGAAACTGAATGTAAAAATCAGTTACCCGAGTGTTGGTGTTGAAAAATGAAGAGTGGGAACGAGGAGAAGGTTATGGGACCTATGTTCCCAAGGCTCCATGTGAATGATGCAGATAAAGGAGGGCCGAGAGCTCCTCCAAGGAACAAGATGGCCCTCTATGAGCAGCTGAGCATCCCATCTCAGAGGTTCAATCCTGGGGTGCTGCCTCTTAATTCAAATAACCAGGTAATTTAATCATATTTTGTGCTTACTCTTTTCTTAATTATTTATTTGGATTATTTTGAAATGTTATTGTTTTAAACTCGTAGGTAGGTTATGGATTTTCTCAGGCTTTTTGTTTTTGTAGTAGTCGATAAGTGTTTTTTTTATGCTATATTGAGTAATGTTGCATATTACTATGTCTATATTTGTGTTTTAATGGCTATTAATTGTAAAAAAAAGAAGTAAAAATATGCCAATATAGCTACTATTTGCAGCATGCTGCATTTAAGAGGGAAAAGCAACGGTGTGTTATAAATAGTGTTGCAAGCTTGTTTAGTATGGACGGAAAATGATTATCGCGTGTCTGAATTTTGGGAGCAATTTATGTTTTCAGGGGAGTCGTTCAGATGGAAATTTGGCTTTTCCACTTCATGGTCATCCATCTACACCTACTCATCAGGCTGTGAGGTTTCATGGTCGCCAGTCTGATGGAGCAAATGTAAACGTGCCATTCGAACAAACCGACCTAAGAAGGAAGGTCGGAGATGAAGATGATTTTAGTGTTCCTGTATTTGTTCAATCAAGGATGGATCTTGGTCACAGTAAAACTCAAGGTAGTGAGGAAAAACTTACTCCCATCAGCTCGCCTCATTCTGACCATTTAGTAAAAGTAAGAAACGTGGAGAAGAAGGATCCAAAACAAATAAGCTCCCCAACTCTGAATTTAAGACGAGAATTGAGAAGTGAGAGAGAAGAGGACCTAATAAAAGTAAGCGGTTCGACTAAGGGCCATTCAGGAAAATTTGCCACAAAAATATCAACCCTACAAAAGATTGATGGGCCTGTAGAAGCGAATGCATCACCAAATCAAGAGGATGCAGAATGTTCTGTTCCGAGATTCAACAGGTTAGCTGAGATTGATGCTTGCTTACAACAAGAGTCTAGATCTGGGTCACAGCCAAACGTTACTGGACAAGGTGATGGTCTTGTTGAGTCTTCAAGGGATGTAGAGAAGGGAACTCTTTCCCAGGAAAAAAGTGTTTCTTGTTCTGGGGCGGATCCTACCAGTCCCAATGAGCCTGATAATGACAGTGAATACCGTGGAGACAGAAAGTGTATTTCACCTCAAATGGGACATGTAGACAGAAGTGATGATGTCTCAGAGACCTCCATGGTGGATTCTATATCCGGCATGGACATCTCTCCTGATGATGTTGTAGGAATAATAGGCCAGAAACATTTCTGGAACGCAAGAAAAGCAATTGTCAAGTAAGTCTCTATTTTCTCCAGTAGTTCATTTCTGTTGTTACTTTGCGCTTTAGAATTTTGAAGTTCACTTTTTTCCCAGTATGCAGTATATGAAGCATTTGGTCTCATAATATCTTCGTGTTGTTGAGTATTTCTTCACTTATGCTTCGTGATTATTTTTTTCTATTTCTTTTTTTTTTCTTCCGCATAGCTGTCTTAGACTGTTATTTATTATTTATATAACAATTAGGAATATAGATATAATTTTGAAGGGAGGTGAGATTTCATAGTGCAGAGTCCCGGGATTCCTTCTAAAGTGGAATTATTTTGTGTTATAAGGCCCTCGATAACATTTTAACAGTGGATATGGATCATCTTACAGCAGGGAAAAATACATCTTAATAGAGTTACCTTGTGCAACGTGACCTCTGAGACAGCGGATCATCTCGTTATTCATTTCCTTTTTGTATCTGCCTGTTGGGTTTATTCCTGTCTTGGTTTGGTAATGCTTAGGGGTTTCCCTGTTCACTATGAAAAGATTTCCCTTCATGGCACTTGAGGGCTGGGAGCAAGAAGGGGAACAATAATGAAGGATTATCCTTGGGACTACATTGTCTGGATCTTGGACTATATTTGACAATATAGTTGACATGGTGGTGAGGAGGATTACATCTCTTATGTAGTATTTTTGATGTGGTGTATTGGAACTTGGAAGATTTTATTAGGTCGGGGTTTGCGTTGTCTTTTTTATACGCTTTATAGAATATGAGAGTATCCCCTATATATGGGTTCTTCTAATCATTACACCTCTTTTATTTTTCATTATGAAATGTGAATCATGTACACGTGAATCAGAAAGCTTTAGTTTGTACAATTCTTTTATGATTTTAATTGAATATTACAAATTTTAAGCTGTTTTTATGTTAAAGAAAGGAGATTTGCAGACATCTCAATGATTTATGTCGCAGATATTTGCCATGTTTCAGAATCTGTTGTAGCATTTAGTTTTCGCTTTTATTGCTCTGAAGGTTTATGTCGCAGATATTTGCTATGTTTTGGATCTGTTGTAGCATGTAGCTATGGTTTTATAGTTTTGAAGTGGTTTTTGTATCCATTATTAATTTGATTGCTCTGAATTACCTCGTTGTGTATAACTGTTTTCTGATGAGCAATTTGCTGCATCCATCCTTAAGCTGTTTCCTTCCCATGTTTGGTAAATGTCATATTTGTCTACAATCCTGATCAATATCACGCCTAAGGATTACCTTGGGGTTGGTCAGGTGGAGTTAATGGGCTATGGTGTTTTTCACGGGTAACCAGATATTTTGTGACTAAAGCACTTGGTCATTTTTTTGTTATCTCTTAAATAACATGAGTTTCTATTTTCTGTTCCGATGCATGTAATCCAATAATCCACAGTGGGGATTTGTTTGGTACAAATGATTGTCAACTGCCCGATTTTTCATTTATGTCCAGTTTATTGTTTTGTTTTCTCGTATTGGTTTCGTTTTTGTGATTTACCAAGCTTCATATGGTTTGGTGTGTATTGTGCAACTATGTTTTTGACACGACTCCTTGTACTTTCTACAGTCAGCAAAGATTGTTTGCGGTTCAAGTATTTGAGTTGCATAGACTCATTAAGGTATTGTGTTTGATTTCTTTTTGTTGAGAATGTACACACACACACACGCACATATCGGTTGACTTAGATTGGAAGAATTAGCTGAATAAAATTCTCTTTTGAACAGGTCCAACGACTGATTGCTGGATCTCCACATCTTTTGCTTGAAGATGCTGCTTTTCTGGGCACATCTACTTTAAGGGGATCCCCGGCAAAAAAACTCTCATCAGAGTATGTTGTAAAGCCACTACTACATGTTGTAAAGCGCAAACACGAACCTGAGAAGCCAAACAACAAAATGGAATGTTCTGCAGAAAATGCAGTAGGGAAAACATCTCATAATTCTGTGAAGAATGGTAGTCAGACTTCAAATTATGGGCCATATTTAGGAAATCCACAGCCAACTCCTGTGGCTTCTGATAATAAAGCCAGTCCTTGGTGTTTCCATCAGTCTCCTGGACATCAATTGTTAATTCCAGTGATGTCGCCTTCTGAAGGACTTGTGTACAAGCCGTATAATGGACCAGGATTTATGGGAGGACCAGTTTGTGGAGGATGTGGACCCTACGGCCCAACTCCGTTGACGGGCAACTTTGTTAAGCCATCCTACGGGGTTCCATCTCATCATCATCAAGGAATGGGGGTTCTTCCTGTCCCTCCATCACTCGGTGGTCATACTTACTTTCCTCCATATGGCATGTCCGTTATGAATCCTGCCGCAGTTGAACAAATGCATTGGTTTTCTGGACCCGTTTCACATGGTCACACCGATCAGTTATCGGGAGGGGGTGCAAGCTCCAATTTGCAGCACCAAAGCTCATGCAACATGCCATCCCAGAAAAATGTCACCATTCCTCACGCCAAAAGGCTTCAGCCATCTAATGACAGTGGGTTACAAGGAAGTACAGCAAATAATACAGGCGACAGAGCACCGATGAGGACGGATCAAAATCCTGAAGGAAGCGATGCGCTCCAACTTTTCCCCATGGCTCCAGTGATTCCGGACGGAGTTCCCCAATCTAGCGACACAGGCCAGCCAACGCGAGCTATAAAAGTCGTGCCTCACAATCCAAGAACTGCAACTGCGTCGGCCGCTCGAATTTTCCAGTCCATACAAGCAGAGAGAAAACAGCAGGATTCAACCTAGCTAATTTTCTCAAAGTTGGCGTGGCTCGGTCACTTCCTCCATGTTCCATTTTCGGTATTATATTGTGTAACAGGTATTTTCTTTCGCATGTCTCGGTCTTGTGAATGTATATTCATATGTATATCATATATATATATATACCTCTGGAAAACTCACAAGCAGAGCAGTGTAATCTGAATATGCGAGATGTTTTCTCTTGTATTATGTTATAGAAAAATATAATATAAGTAGCAATGGCATTGCCATTTCGGGTAGAACCGTAGGTGT
Source organism: Cotoneaster glaucophyllus (assembly GCA_036320875.1). NCBI lineage: Eukaryota > Viridiplantae > Streptophyta > Magnoliopsida > Rosales > Rosaceae > Cotoneaster > Cotoneaster glaucophyllus. Next base: position 3,547,532 of record CM070073.1, on the reverse strand, counting down.
GTAATTGCCCATTTTTGAGTATCTGATTGTTGTTAAATAGAAGATAGTCAGAGCTGGAAATATCTTCCCATAAATTACACCATATTTTTGCCATTCTCCGGATACGATATTTTGATCACATTATTGACATGGTTGATTATCTTAGAGTACTAAATCATCATTTAGAGCGTCGATTCTAGGTTTTTGAATCGCACTCTGGTTACTTGGAACCTAAAATTTAAGCTGTTCGACGCGTCCACCTTGTAAGAAAGAACAGATGTTCTGTGGAGAGGGCTCTAAGAACCTTGTAACACGACAAAATTGTACTCGCCAAACACGATTTCAATCTTAATTGTCCTCCAAATTAAAAGGGTTAATTTTCGAAACCTCAAAATGTGAGGTTGCCAATAAAGTTGCCCTATAGTTCTGCTCAGTAACTCTTATTAGCACTCTAAAATAGTAATCGTGCATTCTTTAATCTTTTATTTTCTTTTTCATTGAGAGATGGCATATAGTAACCTTCTTAGATGGATCGCATTTATAAGTACTCTTCCCTGGCACAATTGCTTTTTTTTTTGTTGACTCCACTTCTTTCTCCTCCAAACGTTCTCTACAAAAAAAACCCCTAAATTTCATCCCCCCGCTGGCCTCTGGCTTTTGCTTGGGGTCGGTGGCAGCTAACTTTTCACTTTTCCTCCTCCTCCTCTCGATCTTTCCCTTCTTACCCTGCTCCTGCGATGACCCCCTTTTCCTTCCTTAACCTGGGGATTGACACACCTTCTTCGGAAGGCGTGGATGGTGCACCATCTATGGGCCTTTTGTCCTTCCCAGCACCTGCGGTGGCCCAGTTTCCCTCCAAGGAACGTTAGAGCAACCCACCATCTATGGGTGGTGTGGATGGAGTATTGTCTCAGCGTTATTTGGCCATGGATCATGGTATTTTGATTTGGAGTTTTTGGGCGATTTGAGGCCCTGAGCTCAAGATCTTCCAAAACTTCGAATCAATTTCCAAATTTGGTGGATCTCACCTCACCACTTGCTTGCTGCTTCATTCGTGCTTCTTTCCGGTCAAAGACAACTATATGTTGTCATCCCTACAAAGGTCTGGTATCTTTTCAGAATAGTGTTTACACCACCTGACCTTTTTGGTTATAGCTTGGTTCTGGGCATTTGGATGCCCTTTGTGTGTTTGGTATCGGCTGAGGGCTACGAATGTGGCGTTCGTTATTGGTGTGGTTTCTTTTGATCTGAAGATTTGGCACTTTTTTCCCCTACATAGTGACTGCGATGGGTTCAAGCCGTGCACCTTGCGGTGGTGTCTTCACCGATTCGGCCCGTACGTGGCGGGCGAATATCTGTTTAGGATTTTTAGAATATTTTGTGTGGTCATTTTGGGCCTCTACAGTTGGGCCTTAGCTTTTGGATTTCTATGTAATTTTTGCTTTTGGTATAGATAGAAACCTTTACTCATGCACTATGTGCATATGTGGCGTCATGCATGTACAGTCCTTTTTCTGGGCTGTTTTATTTCTCTTATTTACCTGCGGAGTCTTTGTAATTTGTCTTTCTGGACTTTGTTATAAAAATTCCTTTGACCAAAAAAAAAAAAAGTACTGAATCTCTGATCACATTACAAGTCAACTGGAGCAAAACAAAATTGGAGTTTAATTCAAAATTAAAGGAGATTAAGCACCCATAATCTGAGGATTTAGAGTAATTAGTTACAATCAGGAGGATTTAAACCCGGGCCGCCGAAGTAAAACACAGGTTCTTCAGCAAGTGAAGCAGCATAGTTCAATGCAGTGTAGCAATACTCTTCGTCTGTATAACTACCTACCCACTCAGGATACTTGAGCTGCATTGAGTAATCTATGATCCTAACTTGCTTAATATAACATGCATTCCCCAATTTGCCCCATGCATAATCACCACTTCCCATTTCAGTTGCAGTGTGTGGATGGTTTTTCTTAATTTTGGAGCTGCACACCTCCCCACCCCATTCGACTAAAGCTGCAACACCCTTTGTTAGGTAAGAGAAGAGCTCTGGGGGAAAGTATCCGACGGGGATGTTTTGGCCGACGCGCACCCACCAGTTGTTGGTGTGAAAGTCCTACAGCAGGAATAGAACGGGTCATAAATTTTTAGTAAAAAACAATACTGTAACGGACTAAATGGAGACAAAATCGGCTTATTGTTTGTTCAGCGTAATCCAGTTGATATTTCAGACCTTGGTGATGCTGAAGGTGGCCTGATATTGTGGACGCATTTCAGACGAAACAGGTCCAAGGGCCATGCCGAGGGCTAGGTCTTTGTTGGTGTGCACAAATCCTGAGCAAGTGAGATCAAAGCAACCTGTTGATTTGTATGCGTCCTTCTGAAATAAAAAGGGTTTTTATTGGAAAAGTTCTCCGAGGTTTCACAACTCATGACTTTTGTCCCTCGCATTTTAATCAAAATATATGGAAGCTGGTACCGATGACATTTTCCTGACGGATTATTTTTGTAATGAAGTACTTACAGTCCAATATACGAAAAGTCGACTTGCTCCATCACCATACAACTTTGGATTTACCTAGAGGCGAAAAAGGAAGGTTCATGTATACGTGTCAAAGTGTGATTTTATAGATCTAAAGTCGATTTTTTTTTTTTTCATCTGCCGTCTACAGATGAAGAGTCTGAGTTACTTACCACCCAGCCTGATTCGACGCTTTCAAAGGCGTCTCCGGGTCCATTCTTGAGCCAGATTTGAGCAGTAGTGAACTCATCTGGCAATTGGACTCTTGGATTCCAAATATTTATATCCCCTTGAGCACCTGTATAACTATATCCAACTGTTAAAAGGATAGCAGCCTGCACGTTCACATAAAATTTGCCCATTAATTGCACAAGATACATATACAAACTAAAAACTGAAATAGTTATCGAATGATTCCTATACATAACGTTTGCTCACTGAACGATTGATTTGAGGACCGAGTTCGACTCTGGTGCCGTTGATGATTACAGCGCCTTTCTCATCGTTGGTTGAGTAGTAGGAATTTGCCGGTTTCTTCCCAAAGTGTTCGAGTGAAGTAGCTCTCAGTAAGTCCTGCCTTCGAATTCTCCGAATGGGAATGGTTCCATCTGGACAGCTTCCGCTCTTCTGCCAAATCTGAGACAAAATCTGCTGAGAAGAATTATGATCATTTTGTACAGGACTACTTGCACTAGGACTAGGACTGGGACTGGGACTAGGTCTTGGAGTAGGAGCCTCCGATGCGAATTGAAGATTCGGTGTCATCTGCAATAAATCATTAACCTCACTAACCTTCCATGTAAAATGTTTCATTTAGATGTAACCAACCATTATGTTTTCAAGTTTTTGTTTCGTACATTCTTCGAACAAATGAAGGATTAAAGTAGACCTGAATTTTGTGGTTCCGCAATGCTGGATGATCAAACGCAGGCTGTTTGTAGATGTCAACACAATCGACGATATCTCCATCCTCACTCTACAAGAAATCATAAAATCAAAGAGTTAAAATGAGTTTAGTCTGCAGAAAAGATAATTAAAATGGCGGAAAACCAGACCTTAATAGTCTTAACGCTGGGCTTATTGAGAAGCTTCAACATCTTACGAACTTCCAAAGTAGCTTGGTTTGCTTTAGATTTCACATGAGGATGATGATCTGCTGCTCCACCACTGAACACAAACAATCCCATTGCTAATAAGAGCATTATAATCCTCCTTTTCCCCATCTTCGATCTCTCGGCGTCTCGCTCAATCTTGCACAGAGAGAGAGAGAGAGAGAGGGGAAGAGGAAAGTGTCTGGTTTGAGAGGAGGAAGATAAGATTGTCTTGATTATATACAGTGCATGCATATGCGTCATGGCTTCAGTTTTAGTCCATGTGTCAAACGAACAATTCATGCAGGCTTACACAATGAACTAGAGAACTTTGCATGTATGGAAAGGAAGAAGAAAGTTTTAACAAAACACTTCCGGTACTACTGTTTATTTTTAACAAAAAATCACATTTTTATCTTTTTCTGATACTGTTCATATACCTTTATTTATTATTTTTCATTAAAACTGAAGTTTTTTTTTATATTTTTTGTCAGTTTTCTTAATGAAAAAAAGGGTTACTTCTAACTTTTGTATCAGTGAATCAAACTGTTGTGACGCTATAGAAAAAAGTGCAAATTCATAAAACATAAAACTTATTTGGAAATCTCAAATATGCCACTTTGGTAAAGATTGAAAATTTAATCTGGTTGGTACCTTCTGAGCAGAAATGGAAGATATGCCACTCTGGTGGAAATATAAGATGTTAACTAATGAACAATTTTGCAATGGATAATACTTCCATCATTTCCATAACCGTAAATTCTCTTAATCGTCATCTCAAGATAAACTCTAGAAAAAAATCATACATTGGAAGACTATTTCGTGATCTTAAAAAACAAAAACAAAAAAATTGACATTTCATCACGAGGATGCTACATATTGCCAAAACTGTCAATTCGTTCAACACATATGAATGATTAGAGATGTTCTTTCAATGATGAAATGAACGGTTTGATTTATCCTCATCATTGTACGTTAGATTGAAGTCACATTAATGGAAAATAAGAAAAATATTGTCTCATTTTGAAAATATAAGTAGTGCTTAAAACGACGTAGGCTTAGATATAAGAACAATAGGAGTATACTAGGTGAATACAAAAGCAGGAGGTATCCCTATTGATTAAGGGCACATAGGATTTCTACCAGGCCCTCCATAATAGAACTCAGGTTCTTCAACATAATCTACTAGATACTTGACATCATAGCAGTTGAACTCGTCCATGTACGCATCAGCGTATTCCGGCAATTTCAGCTCAGGCGAATTGTCGTGTATTCGGATTCTTTTTACTGAACCTGAAGTCCCCCAAACAAAATCAGCAAACTGTCCACTTCCCATGTCTGTTTCTGTGTGAGGAGTAGTTCCTACTCTTGGGCTGTAAACTTCACCTCCCCACTCCACACTAGTTGCATGATAGCTCAACGCAAGGAACAGCTGTGGCGGCCAATATCCGACGTAAATGCTCTCCCCATATTGCACCCACCAGTTGCTTGTCACCGGATCCTGAATTCAAAGGCAAAATATAAAGGAATTTAATTAATATGTTATGTTGTTAAATTGTTAATCAAATACGTTATGTTGTTAAGCTATTAATGTGATATGGTATGCTGTTAAACTGTTCATATTACCTTGAAGACGTAAACAATTATTTCATATGGAAGGTCATGAGGAAAAGATACAGGATAAATTGCTGCACCAAGAGCGACTTTGTTGCTAACTTGAACAAATCCAGGACAAGTAAGATCAAAGCAACCTGTTTTTTTTGAATCATCAGCCTGCATGGAACATCAGAAGTGCAATTAACCCTAGCTAGTGGAATTAATTCACGCAAAAACTCAGTTGTGAACTTGTGATTCATGTCTGCTTACAGTCCAATACACGAAAAATCGAGTCTCTCTATCTCCGTAGACGCTCGGATTCACCTGAAGAGGGATTCACAACAACGATTGATGTAAAAGATTTCAAATCAAGAACATGAAAGTGAAAGGAGTAATGCAGTTATGTTATACCGCCCATCCGGATTCAACCATCTCACGTGAATTTAGGAGGCTAACTTGAGAAGTACTGTAATCATCATCAAGGTCAACCATAGGATTATAAACTTTGATGTCTCCTTTGCCTCCAGTATACCTGTACCCTACTGTAAGCAATATTGCCTTCTGTAATTCAAATTAATTAACACAGTCAGAAATTAAAAAGGGTTTGGGAATGATTTCGCTTAGGGTATGCCCAAGAGTCACATAAGCGCTTTCTGTAAAAGCATATGTCAAATGCTTCTTCACAAAGCACTTAGATTTTGATAAAAAAGATTCATAAGTTTCAGATAGAGAAAATGCTTATGAGCATAAGTACTTTCGAGAGAAGCAGTCCCAAACCAACGACGTGTAAATTTATAATTAATTTCAACAATGAATTAAAATGTGATACTGAGGAGTTAATGTACCGAGTGGTTTGCTCTTAGAACGTTCACAGTTTTGTTGTCACCAAACTGTGCAGCTGCAGCATGACGAGACACAGTACTTTGCTTCTTCCTTCCATAGTCCTTAACGGAGCTAGCTCTCAGCAGGTCCTTTTTCCGGACTCGTCGGACCGGGATTGTTCCTGGAGGACAGCTTCCACTTTTCCTCCATTTTTGCTTCACCATCCTGGAAGATTGTTCATTCTTTTTCTTCAATCTGTCCATTTTTGTCACTGTCTTTCTCTCCCTTGTTGGATCATACGTGGGTGCCATCTGAAAACGGAAAATTATTCATTCCACTTGTTATGTTGAAAAATCGAGGACGGTTATCCTACTAACACGTACTTAACACGAACACTAGTATATTTGACCTAGTAAATGGTGTAATTACTTTATGAGTCTACTACACCATCGGTCATTTGTAGATGTTCGTACTTAATGCACGTTTTTACCCTAAAATATATCGAATTAGATCGAAGTTACCTGGATGGTATGGTTGCTGAGAGCAGGATGATCAAAAGCTGGCTGCTTGTAAATGTCAATGCAATCAATAATATCACCATCTTCACTCTACAAGCAATCAGAGTTAATATATGTTAGGGTTTTTCTTTGCAAGTGAAATTTATGAAGTGAGTAAATTCATACCTGAATGGTTTTAGCTGCAGGCTTTCTGAGTTGGGTTAATTTTCTTTCAGCTTCCAAAATCTTGTGGTTAGAGAACACATCACCCTCCACAATTACCCCACATCTAATCAGAGTCATAGCCACTCCCAACATAATTACCATCCCCCTTAATCTAATCACTTCACCAAAACACAACTCTTTCCCCATTTGTTGTTAATTAACTAAACTAATAATTAATTAATTACTTTGAATATGTAATTAAGATATGAAGAGCCCAGCAGGAGCTGGATCTATTTAAAGGACATTGTCTCTGCAGAATGTGCAGCATGTGATTAAGCAGACATCCAAATCATTTCTGCCAACCACATTTCTGCAAAATAATTTGCATGATTCACCTTCCATTCATGCAAATTTCACTTCTTTTTTATTTTCAATTTTTGGATTGTCACGTGTAAGTCACCACATCTCAAAACTTGAAAAGTTATCCCATTTTATTTCCTGTAACTCAAAAGTTACTGTGTTTTTAAATAATTAGTAATATTTTCACACACACATAAAAAAGTATTGTAAAAATTTAACAAAATCGTATTAGTAAAAACAACGATTAAGTATCTGAAACTCCTCAACCTTTTAGTGTCATTCCAAAATGGTCTCAATCTTTTAAAACATTTCAAACAAGTGCATCTACCACGATATTTGCCTCTTTGATAGCATATGTTGAGGTTCTATGTGATCTGTAGTGATGATGTGAAGTGGATACCTTTCTTGACCAAACACATCCGCTATATATATATATAATTTGCTAGTGTTTGGAGTTGTCTTGAGTTGTAGGGTGGTGTGGGCGGTTGTGTGTTGGCTTTGGAGATGATGGCCTGATGGAGGTGGTGATCGTTAGTTATTGAAGACCAAGCTTCCATGACCTTTGATTTATTGACTTTAGAGACAAAGTAAGTCTTTATTAATTTAACATAAATTTAATTGGCGCTTAATAGATGTGACATTTCAATAGATTAAATACTCGCTTTGAATGTTTACAAAAGTTAAAACCAATTTAGAATAATACTAAAATGTTATGGGATTTTAGGTAACTTCATGGTAGAACAGTGGCGCAGTTACGCTTAAGCGTGACCCAAGTCGTCCATTTTAATTACCAATCCTGCCACTCAGCGAGTCAGAGGCATTCATTTCATATACACACACAGAGTAGAGAGGAAGAGAGAGAGTGTGTAACTTGAGATTTACGTCGAAATCCAAAAATGGTGAAATTCCTGCTTCAGATCACCGCGGAACTCGAGAACCTGACCGACCTCCAGCCTCAGGACGGCTGCGACGACCCCGACTTCTCCTATCTCTTCAAGGTCGGACCTCCATTTTCCTCCAATCCATTTCGTTTTGCTATTTCAGTTTGCGTTCTCCTTTTCTAGGGTTTCTGGCTTCGAATCCATGTCGATTTTAAGTCGCTAATGCTGCCGATGCTTATGAAAATTATTGAGACGATTCTTTATTATTTATTATTATTTTGTGAATTTTGTAGCTGAAATGTGAGAGGTGTGGAGAGGTGAGCCAGAGAGAAACTTGTGTGAGCTTGAACGAGACTGTTCCGCTTCCAGTCGGCAAGGGAACCGCTAATCTCATCCAGAAGGTAATCCCTCTTTCTCTCCCTCTACTGATTACACGGGGATTTGTAAGTAAAGGGTTTAGGGTTTGGTGAGAAAATCCAAGGATTCTTGTGTTTTCGCTTGTTCTTGCGTGAATTAGTGAAATGCCGTGTTTGTTGAGTGCCTAATTGTTGTAAAAACGACCTTGAGATTCCCGTTTCGTTCTGCTTACCCTGTGTTCAATCAATTTGACGTATGCCTCTGGGAGTGGGATGTTGGGTGATGTTTTGCATAGGTAGGTTTCAACTTGGTTGTATACAGTTCGAGTGAAATTGTTTCTTATCCCGTTTGTTGTTTGACTGATAAGAATTATTATCGATACTTGCGTTTGGTTTAGTGAGCATTTCAGATTTTTTAGTTGTTCGTAGAGCTCCGATCTTACATGAATTGGCCATATTTGTCACTTTGATTTGAGATAGTTCTGTTTGAAATTGTGTTGTGGCATATTGGCAACTTATCGATTTTGATGGCTACAATATTCCTATTTCATAATTTGAATGTTGATCGTATGGGTATGGGGTTTCTTCCTATGTTTGGTTTTACCCAAAATATTTTCTGGCTAAGTTTGTTGTACATGGTTGGTCATTTTGCAAATTTTTCCCTTGCAGTGCAAGTTTTGTGAGCGCGATGGAATGATTATGATGCACCCAGGTCGTGGTAAGCCACTGACGCAGGAAACAAGTGAAGCCAGGAAGTTTGCCCCATTGATGATCTTCGAGTGCAGGGGTTATGAACCTGTGGACTTTGTATTTGGTGATGGCTGGAAAGCTAAGTCTGTAAGTTTCTCTTCCTCACACACAACTTTCAATCATATAGCATATCGAATGAACATTTCTCATTGTACTTGAGGCCAAAAAGTGCCTTTTGTTGGACATTGAGCTTATAAATAGAGAGATTATATTCACACACCCCAAATTACTTCTCCCACACCTTTTTAATTTTTTTAATATTTTCTACACACCACTAACACTTGATAGAAAAATATTAAAAAATTAAAAGGGTGTGGGAGAAGTAATTTGGGGTGTGTGAATATAAACTCCCAATAATACTTGTGTGAACATTCCTAAGCACTAAATCCCTGTACCTCCATGAACTTCAGCACGTATGTATAAAAGTCTTGCTATTTGAGAGAGGTGGTCAGTAAATGTGGTACAAACACCATAATTATCAACATAATTATTCATGTATTGAATTCTTTCGTTCTTCACTTTTTAAATTCAGCGAGCATTAAGGATTGGCTTCCTGTTTTATATTGTGCTATCCTTTCAAAGCTTATTTTGGTATTGTTGTTTGCTTGTGTTTTGATCCTTATTAGTTTCTTGTGAGAAAGCTTTAGTCTCTGTCCTTTCCTATAAATGTCGCACGGTTAGTACTGTTACATTTCATGTTATGAGGATAGCACATTCGAGACGTGGGAACTGCAGATAATTGTGATGCTTTCTTTTTTGACCTCGTCTTTTCTTGTAATAACATTTAATTGTCACCGAGTTCAATTGTATTGCATCTTTATGTAAACTTAAACTAGTGTTCATTTCTTTTGTAGTTGAATGGCACAAATTTTGAGAACATTGACTTGTCGGCTGGGGAGTTTGTTGAATATGATGAGAAGGGAGAGTACCCAGTTATGATTTCTAATCTTCAGGCTGCTTTTGTGGTGAGTTCTTAGACTATATGCCACATGAAATGCGTCTGGGTATATAAAAGTTGGTATGTGAACTTGGGAAGCTAACCGTTCGTTTGTGAATAAGATAGACTGTTTCCTGTGCCGTGAGCAGAAAAACCTATGTAATTCGTGGACAGTAAGTGTTCTGAGAAAGTTCAATGTTAATGTTGTGCTCGTTATTCAGTTTTAAAAGGATTCTGTTACGTGGATACAACATGGTGTACTTTCGTAATGAATGCATGGATTGCGAAACTTTGTTGAATCATGAAATGTTGACGGGATCACGATTCAGATCGGTGAAGGCTTTATAATTCTACTCCGCTTGAGTAGTTAGAACTGCTTTTTCTACGAGTGTGGTTGAATGGGACTACACTTCTAGTCTCCAATGCGACCCAAAGAGTCCAATTTCTCCAAATTTCGAGTTATAAGTTTCTTATATTGTGGAATTCCTAATTTTTTTTTTCTTTTTTGAACAAACAATATTATTATGGAAGTTTTAACGAAACACTTTCGGTACTGTTCACTTTTAACGAAAAATCACATTTTTACCTTTACCTGACACTATTTACTATTTAAAAAGAGTTTTTCGTTAAAATTGAAGTTTTTTTGGACTTATCATTAGTTTTCCTTATTATTCTACTGGTGGAGTGGGCTAAATCTTACAATGGGCTAGCAATAATGTGGTTCAAATTTGTCTTTGGTGAAAATCGAATCTAAGATGTCTCACTTACAAGTGAAGTGAAGTACTACTAGACCGTAGTACTAAGTAGCTGAAATTTCTACTTATGTTTTGGTTTTTTCGTCGCTAGAAAGTGCATGAATAGTCTGTATTTGGAATTAAGATTTGTTTTATTCCAATTACGAAGCAGTAAATATGCCATAGTTCTTAATACATTGAGTTTAGGCTTGGTGAGCTATAATCGGAATCAAAGTTTTTTTTTTATTTTGATTCCGATTACGGAGTAGTAAACATGTTATGCGATGGGTTCTTAATACGTTGACTTTAGGCTTGGACATCCCACCAACCACTAAAATAGCTGTATTAATAAAAGGCTAGTCTCTATCAAACGCTAAATTAAGGGTAATGAAAAGCTAATTCTTGCTTTGAGCGATGCTAATTATGCTCCACATTTGTCTGTTGCTACAAAGGGCGGAAACGTGCAAGACGGTCTCATTTGTCTTGCTGGAAGTTAGCCAAAATGCGAAACCTATCAAGTTGTAGGATAATTCACAAATTACCCCATTTTATATTCGCAATACTTTAAGCACCATCGCAAAGGAAAAACTCTTGGACTCAGACTGCTATTTTATTACTTATCTATATTTCTATTCTTAAAAGTAATTTTTCACTAACACAATATACACAAACTTAATTGCGTTTTTGTGCACTCTCTATAAAAATTAAAAATAAAAAAAAAAACTTTTTTTGGTTTGAAGAAACTCTGAATCTCATCTGTGACGCTTTATTAGAAGATTATAGTACCTCATTATATGTCGATAATGTGAGCAATATAGTCAATTTCTAAGTGTCTAAATAACATTTCTCATCATAAATTCCAATTTTTCAGTTGCAAACAGAAATACATTCTCTCTTCTACAAATTTAGGTGCAACTTTTTCTTCAATGACAAAAGTAGTTAACATGAGTCTATCTCTCATTTATTCCTTTGATTTGTTAGCATTAAAACTTAAATAATTTTCACTTTTACCAACTCATAATTTACCCAAAAAATACACACACGCAACCTGGACGAGGTGGTTTGGTTCTTCTTCCCACCTCCGTTGAAGAAGAGAGACGTACCACCCGACAAACCGATCCCGTCTCCTCCTCACTCGCCTCGTGTGGTAGAAGAATCGTAAAATATAGTAAACAATTAAACATTCTTGAAATCTCAGAAATATCATTTCTTAAATCTCTCACAAAAACGCACTCTCTCAAATAGTTCAGACAACCTTCGTCTCTGTCTCTCACGTCCTCTCTGCGTGACCTGCCTTATCGTGTTCTTCATCCAAGTGGCCGCTTCCCGTACTTTCGGGCGCAACTCAAGCGGTGAAGTTTAAGGATCCAAACCCTCCCTTCATGTCCTTCAAGTCAACCTCCAACCTTTTACAGTCACATGGTATGTCGTACTTTTTTACTGGTGCACAAGCAGTTCGATTTGTTTAACATTTGATCCCAGCTTAGATTCTTGTTTTTAAGTTATAACCTCGGTTTATCGACAACCCATGTGAAAAAGTTCAGATTTTTATGCAGTATGTGTTTATTTTGGATATTGGGATGCTGTGGAATTAGTTTTCGGATCTGCCAAGAGTTAGTTTTTGCTTAGTGGGGTTGTAATTTGGGAGAAAACTGCGTGATTTCGATTGGAATCTGGATTTTCTGCTTGTTTGAGAGAAGAAGTAAGTTTGTGGGGAAAATTTTGATCTCAGACACTTGGAGGTAGTCTGTAGGAACCGGAAGAGTTAAGGAATTTGATTCTGGTGGGGTTTTTTTTATTGAGATGCAGAATTTGCAATCGAGGGCTGTGCCGTTAGACGAAGGCAAGGACCCTGGTGTTACTAGCAGCCGGGCAAGCCAAACGAAGGCCTTGCCGATTAGGCTACTTCAGTTATTCGCGCTGTTTCTGCTTTTCTGTATTACTTTCTCAGCCATTAGCGTATACACAATTCGGCATTTTGGAATCAATGGCATCATGACAACAGCCGCGACCTCTTTCCAGCCATGCCTTGAGGAACCAAGAGGTTTGGACCGATGGATTAAGCCGCCATCAAGTGTTAAACACACCATGAACGATGAGGAACTGTTCTGGAGGGCTTCTTTTACGCCTAGGATAAAGAAATATCCTTTTGAGAAAGTTCCAAAGATTGCATTTATGTTCTTGACTAAGGGGCCGTTGCCGCTGGCACCCCTTTGGGAGAGGTTTCTGAAGGGATACAAAGGGCTTTATTCAGTCTACGTTCATTCACTACCATCGTTTCAACCCCATTTTAATCCTTCGTCAGTTTTTTATGGGAGACATATTCCAAGCCAGGTATGCACCTATCTATATGTTCTATGAAATCCTTTTATGATATTCATGTTCTACGAAATCCTTTTATGATATTCATGTTCTACGAAAGATTCTGCAATAAGTGCACAATTATGTTTTTGGTTCCGGTATTCATTCAATGGTTTCTCTGGCTTTTACCTTTTGCACATCTTGATTTTCTCTGTGGTGAGCACACACCCCGGTTGCTTGCAAAGTTAAAAATGTAACGAAAATGGAACGCGCCTCTGCAAGAGGCGGTAATATTTAGAGGTCATCAAAGAAAGGGTTTAAACCTATCTGTGTATTGGTAGAAAAGGGGCAATTCTAATTTATCATGTTTGGAATTACAGGGATGTAGAATACCGTCTCCGAGAGAGGGCAGGAAACCCAATTTGTTCCATGTACTCAATTGAACGAATGGATTTGACTTTTTAAATTCATGAAGTTGATAATCCTGCTTGTGAAATATACACTAGGCACAGATGCATTCATATGAACAGATGATGTAAAAGCATAACTTATTGGGCGATACTCCGACCTCATCTCATATTCATGATTTCTTATTAACGTTCTTGATTCATCTCCAACTATCATTCTTGTGCCACAATTATGATGTTTCCTTTTATATATTTCAAATGTGTGACTATATTTCGTATGTTTTATGCTTCGTTCAACTTTTTCACTTAACGATTTAATTAACAAAAGAGTGTCCATATCTAGTAGCTTCAAAAATGAGTTTCAGGGAAAACGTTTTATGGTCATCTTGATTGCCATTAAACATTCTTGCTGTTTAGATCTGGTCTAGTATATCAGCTAAGAGTTTTGGTTTTCTCCTTCGCAGGTTGCTGAGTGGGGAAGAATGAGTATGTGTGATGCTGAGAGAAGACTCCTTGCTAATGCATTGCTCGACATATCCAACGAATGGTTCATTCTTCTTTCTGAATCATGCATTCCGCTCTATAATTTCAGTGTCGTTCACCACTACTTGATGAAGTCCAAGTACAGCTATGTCGGTGCATTTGATGACCCCGGGCCACATGGAAGAGGACGCTACAATTATAAAATGGCACCTGAAGTGAATACATCCGATTGGCGCAAGGGCTCCCAGTGGTTTGAAGTTAACCGAAAGCTTGCCATCAGCATTGTCGAGGATACAAAATATTACCCCAAATTTAAAGAGTTCTGCAGACCCGCATGTTACGTTGATGAGCACTACTTCCCCACGATGCTAACCATTGAAGCCGGGAAGTCTTTAGCAAATAGAAGCATTACTTGGGTGGATTGGTCACGGGGCGGACCTCACCCGGCTACCTTTGGAAGAGCGGATATCACCGAGGAATTTCTCAAGAGAATTTTCGGGGGTCAACGCTGCACTTACAATGGCCAGAACTCAACAATCTGCTTTCTTTTTGGAAGGAAGTTTGCTCCGAGTGCCATGGAACCTCTTATGCATTTAGCACCAAAGTTTCTGGGCTTCTAAGTTACAAGTTTCTAACACATAAACAGTCGGCCAAGTCGACGTCTCGAGCCGAAGAGCGTGCAAAACTCAATCGCCACGGTGTGTATTTACTTGTTACCATAAATTCAACCTCAGTTGTAATATTTGCTGGTTTGGGGTTTCACCTGATAAGTCTTTGGCAAAATATACTGTTTATAACAGTGAGATGTACAGAGAAGGAGCACCCAATTTCGCATTGGGGCATATCATTTTGTTCACAGTTTTGTATTTGAGAATTTGATATTTTGATGATTGATAGACATTATGTTTGAATAATATGCTAAAGAGTGGCCCACGGGAAGAGGCAGAGACGTGAAGGGACGACGATGGTATTAGGCCCATTCTGATTTTTTTTTTTTTTACGCATAAAAGTGTAATGTTATGCATGATTTTCAAGGTTTTTTCTTAGGCACATGCTCCAATCCGACGTTTTAAGTTTAATTTTTTTCATTGGATTTTGATTTGAGGTTGGTGGCTCTTATGAAGTTCAAGCAATCTGTTGCATATGAGCTTTGCGGAGAAGGGAGAGAAGAAGAAAGTTAGAGAGGATGACACCATAGCAGACCTAAACGACGGTGATCAACTACTCAACACACGACAGTAATTTTATAAGATTACGAGAGCTCATATGAAGACTTTTGGATCCTTTGTAAAACTAAAATCTTGATTCCGTCGCCGATCTCATGCAGTGATTGTTAACAGTAAGTCTATACGGCTCAATGATTACTATATGGCTCCTCTACACGCGTGGCGATTGTTGGTAGGATTGTACGGCGCGTGAGAGAAAAGCCCATTTATGTTGCAGGTGTAACACCCAACCTCTTCATTTGATGTGACCAACGAAGAATCTAATGGGCCCACATGAGACCCATTACCCTCCGGACACGCCATGGAATGTGGAAGAAATTTTGGAACATCCTCCAAGCCCGTTTGGTTTCACATTCTTTTTGGTCAACACCTTCTGTTTCTTTTTATTTATCAAACGATATTAGCTTTATTCGTAGTTCAACTAGTCTCGAGTTCGACTTAACATGAAGTTTAGTCACTGATTAACGATAAAAAATATTTTACAAAAGAAAAGAAAATAGGTTCGCAAAAATCACTTTTCTACATCAAAATTGCCCAAAAAAAGGAAACGTGATGCCAAATTCATCAAAATAAGAGAAAATAACAAGCCTGAAACGGCAAAGTTATTACATTTGAAAGCCGAAACAACTTAATATCTGCACATTGCAAAATTTAAGTTCCATCACAAACACATAAACTTAATTTGTAACTAGTCGTCACAATTTGAATGAGTATCGTCATCAAACTTGCAACATCTAACTAAAAAAAATTATAAAACAAAATACGAAATTGACGGAGACTTGGTCTCCAACGATCCAACGGGCCTTAAAAGCAAATTTTTTTCCTTAAATGAAAAAGGAGACTTATTAGTCTCACGTACCTTTATTTCGTATGGCGACAATCATAGACCACCCAATTATTTAGGGGCACTTTTTTTTTGTGTCAAAGAATTATTTAGGGGCACTACAGTAACTTCCACTCATGCATGTGCGCCCCTCAACTTCCAAATACATGATGCCAAGCGAATGTTCTGGAAGCAAACAGAATCAAATCTCCACCCTACACCTGTCGTTTTTTTTCGTTTTCATACTTCCCACGTGTCGGACCCCTGTCGGTCCCCCAGTTGTTGACCAGAAAGTCACGCAATTCTGCGCATTGTGGGCGGTTTTTTTTTTGTTTTTTTCCAATTAAAACTTTTAAGAAAAAACGGAAAGAAATATAAAACCAATAATCTTAACGCGTAAAAGGCTATAGTCTCTTCCTTTACCGCGTGCCAGCACGCGTTCATCCCCGTCGTTGATCGTACGGTCACTAAATAAATACGTGTCACTAAATAAATAGAGAAATTTTTCAGTGTGACCGGTACACAGGGTGGTACATCACGTGTCATTAAATAAATAGTTGGATATGTATGCTAAAAAGTTAATAATTTAAAAAATAAAATTTATCACCATTCCTATTAAAACACGTGATGTACCATTTATGTTCCGGTCACAACTAA
The DNA here is from genome assembly GCA_036320875.1 of Cotoneaster glaucophyllus. NCBI lineage: Eukaryota > Viridiplantae > Streptophyta > Magnoliopsida > Rosales > Rosaceae > Cotoneaster > Cotoneaster glaucophyllus. The sequence goes on along the minus strand of CM070073.1, from coordinate 3,530,952 downwards.
AAATTTCTCCTCCACTTGACCAAAAAAAAAACCCAGTCGTTAAGGCATGTCTGAATACGTCGTCGTTTAGGTTCAAAAGTAAATTTCCCCCGAAATTTAAAACGACGCCGCGTACACAAATGAATTCACATGCTGCACGCGATGTGTTTTATAGTGGGACCTACGGGGAAAATAAAAGTGGCTGAATTGCAGCATTAGTCGCCGTAGCTTATTCGAATTTTCAGCTTCCTGCATTTAATTTTTCTTCTTACACATTAGTCCTTAGAATTTAATTGTGTTGGGACTTGGCACCAATTGTGCACGGAGACAATTTCGGCGTGATTGTTTTCTTTCTCTGCACTTAGTTTACCTTTTTACTGAAGCTAAAGCAAAGAAAAATTAAGAAATATATAAAAATAAATATGTTTATAATGAATATATTTACACTGAGGAGTATATACTGATTATATTAAATTAAAGTCGGACTTGATATGAATGAGAATTGAAGTTACAACTTTTTATTTATAAGTGAGTAGACTAACACTATGCTATTAAGTGGGAAATGAAAACATTTGCAAAGGAATGAATGAAAGACGGTTCCATTGCGAAAATTTTTCAGTTGGATGAAAATTTAAAAAAAAAAAAAATTCAACCAAGTGTATCATTACACTTTGTGTACCATACTGTTTTTTCAAGACACTAAAAAAAATCTCTTAATTGACAAACTGAAATAAAAATGAAACGAAAAATTTGTCAAATTTTAACGAAAGTAAAATTAAGGTAAACTGTAGGGTTATTAGAGCAATTATTGTAATTCGGACAAAAATTTACCATACCAAGCAATGTGAGCTGTTGCGCCGAACAATAACAATTAGCCAGCCTGTGTTCCGCGGGCAGCTGCCCGACCTGCCCGTCACTCCTCCTATAAATAACGTTCCTTACGCCCACTCCATTCCACCACTCACCACAACTCATATACTTGGTACTTTCAGTCTCTCTGCGTCTTCAAAAACCCTAGCTTCCTGAAAGCACACAGAGGTCCGAACCCTATCAACAATGGCAGCCTCAAAGGCATCCTCCGTCGTCGGCCTCATGGCAGTCCTTTTCGCCGTCCTCTTGGCCATCGGCGCCGCCCAGGAGTCTCCTGCTCCCAGCCCAGAATCCCCCGCCTCATCCATCACCCCATCGTTCGTCTCCGCCATTGTCGCCGCCGTCGCCGCTCTGGCCTTCGGATCTGCGCTCAGGGCTTAAGTTCGCGTTTTCTGCCGCTGGTCTGGATGTGGCTGTGTAGAGCGGTTTGGGGTTTTATGATTCGTTTTGCTTAGTAGCGAGTGTCGTTTTAGTAGCGGGTGGTTATGGATCTTTAGCGATTTTATTTACATATGATGGCTTTTATTATCATTATTACTATGATGGATTTTGTGGATTTCTGAGTATTATTATGAGTAAATAATTCATTTATTTTATCTTGTTTGTCTAATTTTCTCGTTTCCTCTTCTAATTCTGTAATTCTGTGTGTGATGAGTGATTAGCTTGCGATCTCGAATTTTCTTCTCTTAATTTATTGTAATTTCATGAGAATCTTGCAATTAGAAGTAGAAAATGTGAGTTTGTATTATTTAATTTACTTTTCGAATTTCCTTAAAGAAATGGACTGCAAAAAACTGAGTATCTGAGTCGGTGGTAATTATTTATTCCAACCAACGAAGCGATATTTTCCAGCTGCAAAAAATAAAATAATAATTTTTAACCTGCATCTCATCACATGTAAAATAATTCTAAAGCTTTGTGGGCACGACGATTACAATTCGGGATATTATTTTCTTTGGCCGAGAGAAATAAATCCAGATAAGAAAAAAAATGCATCACGAAATTTTTGTGATCAAGTACCAATTGTTAACCACATGCATAGAATTCCAACTTATGCAGACGGTCTGATCAATTGGCCTAATTCACATTTAACATGTAACGTCGGAATATATTTTTTGTTGTTGAACACCTTTGAAACCTCTTTGTTTTTTTTTTTTTTTTTTAAACCTCTTTGTTTTGATTTTTAAGTTTCGGGTCGTCGTCCGCCGTTTCAAGCATAATTGTAGGAAATACACGAAATTTGAATTTGAATGCAAGAGGAAAAGGTTATAGCTCTGGCAACTACTCGAACTCACATTTATTAAATACTGATATTTTGTAATCACCTGTAAATATTGTGATATGTGTAGTTTTTGGTCCCCACAATCAGGGAAAGGGATCCTTTCCGAATCATAAGTCCTTTTTATCAAATAACTTGGATCGTTGAAATTTGATCTAACGGCTGCAAACAGGGGCTCACTTTAAAAGTTATGATAATTTTAACCGTTGAATCAAATTTCAAGAATCCGGATTGTATCCGGATACCTTCCATCAAGTCCTTTTCATCAAATAATTTGGATCCTTAAAATTTGATCTAACGGCTACAAATAAGGAATCATTTTAAAATTTATAATAATTTTAACCGTTGAATCAAATTTCAAGAATCCAGATTGTTTGACGAAGATAACTTGGTGGAAGGATCCGGAAAGGATCCCTTTCCCCACAATCAACGTTAGAAGTCGGATGATTGGTGATGGGGCAGACTCAGAGAACAGATCTTAAGAGGTGATTATTTTCTTAGTTAAAGGAGATTAAGAATTTAATGACTATGATGATGAGTTATGATTGTAAATGTGAACGGACTCATTACTCAACTCCCCTATTTATTTCTCCGACTCATGTTTTCTCACTTTCATATAGTTTAATGCAGTTGATTGGTTACCGTTGAAATTGTATATTGCGTTTAGAAATAAATTACCACTGACACGTCTTCCTAATCACGTAAAATGCCAATTAGAGATGCCACATAAAACGTAATGTGACATTGACAATTTGCTAATTTCTACGTAACTCTGTTTTTTTACGCTTGTCATTATCTTAACAACTGCAAATCAAATGTATCTTTCAGAAAAATATTATCACCGTATCATTAATACGTACGTGATTTTTTTTTACATCTAGAATTCCATCCGTGGTATTATTATTTTATTTAAATTGTAATTATGTTTTTTTTTATTAATATATTTTAAAAATGCGATATATCAATATATTTATTCACTTATATTATAATTGATAGAATATTAACATCATGCGACGATACGTATAAAAAAGTTCTTTGGCATCTTGAGAGCGATGGAGTCCGGGTTTCCACTTGGATGGCGAAGTCTGAAATCCCCATTGTCCATTTCAGCATTATCAAAGTTGTCAATTCGATGCAACGATGAATTGATCCATATTTAGTTTTTACTTGGTTGGAGGAGATATTAAGTTCGACTCATACACATGAACAAACCGTACATATTTGTAATGAATTTTGTACCAAATTATTACCCTTAAGTTAATTATGCATGTCATTCTCCTATATTTCAGGTAACTTTTTTTCGTCAGGTAACATTTTTCTTTACTGTTGGGTGAAGATCGAACAATAAGCGACCACAATTGCCGATTGTATTTTTCATCAGGTAACATTTTTCATCATTGAACTAAATCCCAACAATGCTTCCACCAAGGGTGAATTTTCATTCCTTATCGTGCTGTTCGGAACATGGGACGGAACGTAAAAACAAAGACGTTAATCAAATCCGTTCATTATTTCAGATGGTTGAAAGGTGGAAGATTTACAAAGTTCTAACATTTTCTCATTCCTTCAAAACGAAGGCAAAAAAGGAAGACTTAAGACCCTCTCAACCTTATCATCTTCGTCATCAACACAAACCCTATAATTCTATCTTTTTTTAACTAGAACTCGTTTTATTCAGAGTCAGACTCCACCACATTGCCCATTGCCTTTAACCCTCTTGGTCTCTGCATCATCCAAAAAGTAAGAACTAGTTAGTTATAATGCATGAAAACGAGAAAATTAGAGTAGGACAGCCCGACCAACGAGATTAACGTTTAGAAAGGCACTCTCACGAAGAAGCATACCCCGTTGTATACCATCCGGCCCAAGTAGGTATAACTTCAAATGCAGACATACCTACATTTGGTGACCATTTGTGAGAGTGGCCTAACCACCGCGACCCCTACTTTCATCCGAAATTGATGAAAATTGCTTTAAATTCAAAATAATTGAATACCTTTTTGGAAATCTTCTTCTCCCGGACCTCGTACCGTTCCAGCGTCAGATCACAGAGCCATGCTCCCGGGCTCACAAGCTATTAAATATAAATGCAGAAAAATAATGGAAAGAAGTAGATTAATCATTGCATTTTATGGACAAAGGCAAAAGGGTTGGCTGACTGTTGCTTTAAGTAACGGGCAAAAGCACTATAGGCTTTTTTCATAAGCACTTTTCTCTGCTTGGAATCGAAAAAACAGATTAATAGTGCGTTTTTGTTCTCTCTGCACTTGGCACTTGGCAGTGCGGTCCAAGCCGGACGACAGTCAGGCTCACGTAGCCACCCAACAAAATTATGACTGCGAAAGTACGTATATGCCCTCCACATGAACCATATTTACCACAAGAACATAATTAAGGGCCCACTGGCTTTTAAAAGTCGGATACCAACTAAATCACATGCGTACACGTGGGAGGCAATACACCGCCCAATCATCATGAAATCGGAAAGAGATCCTCTCCTGATCTCTTTTTCCCAAGCTTACGGATCAAGTTATCCGAATCCTTAAAATTTGATCTAACGGCTAAAAACAGAGAAGTTAATAAAAACTTTTGAAAGTTATAATAATTTTTTACCGTTCAATCAAATTTCAAAAGTCTGAATCACTTGATCCGTGAGTTTAGAGATCTGAAAAAAAATCTCTTTCCCATAAAATCCACCGAAAAGCGACCACCAACTATTGCCATTTGCCATGTTCATATTAATTAACAATTAAATTAATATTAGATATTACAAAAAAATTAAGCCCAAAAACCAATAATTCGTCATTCCACTTGGACAACTAAGAAAATTTAGGGGATGAATTAGGTATAGATGATGTCTTTGGGACACGTGTATGTCTGGTTCTTGCTGTCACTTTAGCACACTCCGTTGGCTTTTTATCTAAAACTAAAAATAAAAATAAAATATTAAATAAATCATATAACGTGTCACTAATAAAAATTAAACGGTCTCACGAGAACAATTTATAGGACACATACACTACTAAAGTGACGTCTCTCGTGCCAATGCAACATCACCACTTGAACAAAACTCGAAACATGTTTTTTTCTTCTATTGACGCGATACGCAACGATGACATTGTACCGGTGCCAACTTTATGTTTTATTTTCCTTTCAACTAATCTAGACCTAGTCCACATTTTGTGACAACAACAAATTGCATGTATACAAAATAACAAACCAATCACAACAAGCAATGTAAAATTTCCACCCAAAAACACAACTCTAAAGATCCGAAAAAGGAGTGTTGAATGGACCTCCCTAATGCTACGTTGAAATTTCCACCCAAAAACACAATTCTAAAGATCCGAAAAGGAGTTGAATGGACCTCCCTAATGCTAACGTTGCGTATTTCAAGTTAATCACGCACAGTTACGAAAAAAAATAAATATACATAGCATTACGTGATTAACTTAAGATAATGTTGCGGCTAGTTCTAAATTTTTTTCCTTAAAAAATTGACTTTTTCCTAAATCAAGCAACTAATAATCAAACTAGGATTTTGCAATGGTGTTCAAAGCTACTTAAATCCCTAATAATTAATTAAGGAAAGTAATTAAGTAGAGATTAAATTAAAAACTGAGTGAGAGAGAGAGCTTACATTGAGGGTGCGTTGGATGAACTTGGCACGCTTCTTTGGTCTCTGAGGCAATTTCGACCCCTTAATCGCCATGAAGTCCTCCTCTTTCTCTTTATTGGTCAAAGCAATCACGAACTTCGGCGGCCACACCATCGGTGGCCCCGCCACAGCCTCTCCGCTCCCCGACGAAGACCCGCCTTTCTTGCTATCGTGCGCCGTGTCCGAAGACGCTGCAGACTTGTTGTGATGATTAATCTCATTATGATGGTGGTGGTGGTTTTTCTTATCATGCGCACCCCTGTCCGGCGAGGTAATTCCCCTCACCCCTCCTCCGCCGTTGCTCTGGCCTCTCATGGCAGCAGCGCTCGTAATCTCTGAGTTTCTGCAGAACCAGATATGTAATCAAATCATCAAATCAAATAAAAGCACACAAGATAGAACATAATAAATGAAATTATTGCAGAAAATAAAAATTAAATTAAATTAAATTAAATAGATGAGATAATGAATTTTAACGTGGATCCGTGAAATTACGAGATTGACCTCGGTCGATCTAGATCGGTCGGTGAGAGAATGCTAGTGAAATAAACTCTCTGGGTTTTTGGCGTAGAAAATGAAGCGTGGTTTTTGGCTTCGTTGCGGGACCTTTGCGTTTTGCTTTTATGGTGGGAAGTTGTTAGTTTTTTATTTAATTTTTTAAATAAATAAAAAGCCAGATAATACATTTTCAGAGAGAGAGAGTGTGGAAAAGCGGTGTGTGATGTACTGAATGACGCGCCAGCTGGTTTTCGGCCGTTGGATCGAGGGTGCCTTTTTGGAGGGTTAAGGACACGTGTCCGTTGTAGAAAGAGGTCGACCTGTTGCCTAATCCAATCGGACGGGTGACGATGGGTTGTTGATGGAATTCGGTTATGGGATGGACACGTGGAACGGGAATTGCCCGTTCCTTGTTTCCAATGGAGCCGTGGAATGAGGGTGCCGGTCTCTGTGGATCGGATGCCAATCATGTTAAACGATGGAGTGGAGGCTCCGATCTGGTGTGATCACAGTAGGAATAAGCCTGCTACATGTTATAACCGGATTGGATGGTTTAAAGCAGGAAAGAAGAAAGATATCATACCAGATTTATGATCAAATCAGCTTCAACAATTCCTATGATAATAAATCAATGACACTACGGTATTGGGACGGCGCACGCGTGAGTGATTTCCGACCATTGATGCAGTGGGCAGTCGTGCCTAGCATCAATGGCTCGGAATTGTCCGCGCGCACGTCATTCCCGGAGCTAAAACTCGAATCAAGTTCATTGCACTTAGAACACAACTCACCGATACTATGACTCGATCCCCCTAAATTACTCGATAGAATCGGTTTCACAATCTAAGATCTAAGGCATGAGAAGAGCAGGAGTCGAACTCTTACCTTAGATACGAGGGTGTAAACGCTCCTCGGGCGACTCGAGACTCTCTCTTTCTCTAAATTTAGTACTTCGTGATGTGTGTTTCTGTTGCACAAAGTGAGTTGCGACTACATGAGCAACCTATTTATAGTGATTCAGCTACTAGGTTTCCTAGAAAGACAAGGAAATAAGGCGGGCTCATGTACTTACCATGAGCTCTCTCCTTCTGGAACTTACCCATCTCTGCACCCCCACCTGACCAATTGGAGAGCGGGTCAACATAAAAACCTCCACAACAAATCCAGCCCCAATTCTATAATTAAAGTCCTAATCCTCTAAAAAACTTCATTAAACACATACTTAACATTAAACACATACTTAAAGCTGAAAGTTTATAATTAAATGAATGAAACCTCAGGAATATAAAACATGTGGTGTGGGGCAAAAAGATCATTAGTGCTACTCTCCAGCCTTATCCAATCCTATATAAACACTATCCAATCCCACTCATACAACTTGTGTGGAGCAGTTGAGCTGGCCGTTTAGGCCACTCGAGCCCCGTGTGTATTAAGAATTGTACTTAAAATGGTCACCCAATATAATGGAATCCGTTTCTTCGCTTAGAGTGTCTGACTATCTAGTTGATCGAATTGTCATACCAAGTTTCCGTTTATCTTTTTTTTTTTTTTTTTTTTTTTTTTTGGTCAGAAGTAGAACTTTGTCGATAACCTTAACTGTACTTCGATAAATCAGAGCAACAAAACACTTTGCTTAAGATCAAGTATTCTAATATTTTCTCACAAATATAAAATCTCAACACCGAGACTGAGTGATTTAAAACATAATGATATGACTGTGCGACTAGAATTAACGATTAACGATGAACTCATTTCATATAAATCATCCTCCAGACAAAGGCTAGAAACCAAACGCAAAATTACTGAAAAAACGACAAAACCCGAGCGCATCTGCCCTACGCGCCACTAGTTTAAGCGACAAACCCCACCATAATCAAACCTCACTAAACGACGAAACTACACATTAGCGAAGAGAAAGAGAATCTAAACGACGTCGGGCGAAGGAAAAGGGTAAGTGCTTGAGTGAGAGTAGTGACCTGAGAATACGCTGAGGTAGCGGTTGCTGCGGAGATAACGGCCGTTGACGGAGATTCAAATACCCGTTACTCGTCCGATTAACGGTGGTGGAAGGCTGATTGGCCAAGTCCTTATCGGGTCGAACGACCCGGCGATCAACCCGGACAGTGGTTCGGGTAACCGGGGCGCCGCTCGAGTCGTCCTTCTCCTTGACCTGGATCTTCATACACCGGAGGCGCTTGCGGTTCCCCCACTGCAAAACGAAATCCGACGTCTTTTGGTGTCGGATCTCAACCGCGGCGGAGGCGGATGCATCCCCACCGGTTCTATCTCTACTGCTGGTACAGTCCCCTTCCATCTGCATTTAATTACAGCGGTTAGGTTAAAATCGTACTTTTACATTTTAAACCGGGGTTAAACAAAATTAAAAGAGGACGGAAGAGGCAAAAACGAGAATCTGGAATTGCGTTGTGGCTGGCTGTCTGAAACTGCAAGAACCCAGAAATAAAAATTCAAATTAAAGAGAACGAGTTTATCCAAAAAGACTTCTGGTGTTTGAATTTCTGAAAAACTGATGGAGGAGAAGAACATAAAACATCGGAGTTGGAACTGGCAACAAAAAAACTCGAAAGGTTGGTAGAATATTGAAAGAGAGGGCCGTTTCTTTTGAATGCTGAAAAATTCAAGGACAATCGATGGAAATGACCCGGTACAAAAATAAATAAACCAAAAAAATATAAGAAAATAAAATCTTCACCAACACAAAGTTGAATTAGTTGCAGAAAACTGACAGAACCCAGAATGCGAAATTTGAGAGAAGATTCGAACCGAAAGATGGATTCAATTAGAAGATGCAGAGAGATTGAGATTTTGAGAGAGAGGGAGAGAGAGAGAGAAGGGAGAAAGAACTCTTGGAATTTCAATGGGAAAAGCATATATTATGTTGTGAAAGTATGTCCGTTTGAGAATCCATAGAAACAAACAGATTGCTTCGACTCGATGGAGATGACGAAAATGGAGTTGAAAGATGAGAAGATTCGATGAACTCAAAAAACGGGTGGAAATGGAATCCGCCAGTAAGATCAAAGGCGGAGACTTTTGGTTTCATCTCTGATTTATGAACCGGATAAATGAATCCTCACCTGTAATGCTCAGATTTCGCAACCAGCTAGAGTCCGGAACTTGCAGATGAAGTTTTGCTTTTTCTGGGAAATCTTGTTCTGCTCGGCCTTTGAGACCGCAAATTGCAAATCTACACACAAAAATCGACGAAACGATCGAAATTCAGAGCTCGTCTCCCTGACACTCTCAGAAAACTAGTTGAGATTTCTTCAGAAAACGGGTCGAATCTCTTCGAAATGCGCCTGAGAATTCGAAATCAAAACCAAACGATGAATTATAACAGGGAAACAAAGCAAAACGACGAATTTCTCTGCAAATTCCAGTGAAATGAGATCGGTTTTGCAAATTACCCAACAAAATCGCAATCGAATTCTACTTCGGAAACTCTTGGAATGTATCTGCAAAACATAAATTCCACCAGAAAAACAAAAACCCAAGTCAATTTTCCCAATTTAGATTCCATTAAAGCAGCACAAAAGGACCTCTGTTCTCAGAATTCAAACCTCTCCAAGCTCTCGCAGACTCGGAAAAAGCTTCGATTGGATCCTCAACATTCACGCAGGCCAGCTTTACGAATTCGAATCTGAATTCCCAATTCAAAAAGTAATGAAACTCGAAGGCTAAAACTCTAGAGAGAGAGAGAGAGAGAAAGAGAGAGAGAGAGCTTCGTGCTTTCTTCTGGTTTTCTGATGGAACGAAATGTACTCTTGCGTTTCAAACCCAGTTTTTATACCAAGCCCGTCACTCTCTCCGTCACACATCAAACGTCCAACGCCGAGCTTTCTCCACCCTCGATCCATCATCCAACGGCTCCCGCATCTTCCTCTCTTAAACCGTCAGCTCCGTCTCTTTTAAACCCCGTTACGACGTCTTAATGCGCTCCCTTCACTTCGCGGCTTCACAGCCTTCACCCACCCTCTTTTGTCCCTTTTTAATTTTAATATTTTTAATTATTTTTGTCTTTTCCATTTTTAAATTATTTTTATTTTATTTTCTGGTGAACCGGTTCGATGGCGCTTTGGTTCGGGTCAAAGTGAGCTAACTGTGGTTAAATTTTAACCGGGGTCGTGGATTTAAGTTATCAGACAATTGTCCGTAGTATCCGGTTGCTCTGGTCGATTATAGACCGTGTACAAACCGGGCTTAAATGTTGTGGGTACGGTCTTTGACCAAATTATATTGTTGAATCTTGAGCGTCCATCAAATAAACAAAAAGAAAAAAGAAAATCTTGAGCGTCGGTTTTGCTACCATTGTCCATTATTGGTCTGAGCAAATGGATCATATTTTTTTTTGGACAAACACATATGGATCATATTTTAAGTTGAGATGTGAGAATTGAAAGACACTTTGATAAGACTATATTGTTAGACACTATTTACGGGCATTTTGAGGATTACGTTGGTATTGTTGTGTTTAAAAGAAAAAAAAAGTTTTTACTGTGTTTTAAGAATAAACCGTTATAAAATAAAATTGTCAAATATTTGGTAAGTCTTTTTTTTCATAAAAATGCTTTTAATAAAAAAAAGCAGTGTCTGCGTTTTTGATAAATTTTTATATAAATTGTTTTGAATATATTAAATGACTAAAAATGATATAATATTTGATGTGATATAATAATTGTCAATGACAATAATGTAGGGATAAATATTGTAATTTTGTTAAACATATAGGGTTATACTTGCCATTTGAAAAGTTCATTAAATGATTATTGATTACTATGCTTTGAAGAAAAAAAACACTTTATTAGAAGCATGGTGGACAATGTTTCTGCTTTTATATGTTTTTCTACTTTTATTAACAACAATTTAAAAAAAATGTTTTTGTTTTACCAAACACATTTAATGTTCTATATTTTTTAATAAGCTGCTTTTTTTTTGTAAAGCACCACAATCCCAAACCAACCATGAGTGAAAGCGTTTTTAAAGAAAATGTTTCTGAATTCCAAAAACGCTTAATGTGCTTCTTGCAAGAAGTATCAATTATGTGCATCTTGTAGGAAATATTTCAAGTTTTTTTTTTCTTCAGAATTCACTAGTATTTTTACTAAAATTTGGTTCCCAAAATATTTCCATAAAAATGTTTTCAACCATTTTAAAAATAGTTCCAAATGAGCCATACATTGGTAGATTATCATGGGGTTGAGTAGGATCAAATCATTGGGTCTCATACTTGTTCAAAAAGTATTTCATAAATGAAGTGGTTGGACACTCGTTTTAAATTTAATTTATGAATTTTGGTAAATGGTAAAATGCATTATAATAATTGTTCGCATTAGATTTTAGGATTTTGCGAAGCTCATTTGAATTCAATTGATGACTAACATGCGCACGCAAACAACAGAAGTCGAGAAATTGACCAAAAAAAAAAAAAAAAACAGAAGTCGATAAATTTGAAAACGCAAATTCTAACAACATTAGGAAGAAAGTAGAACAATCATACACGTTTAAAATATTTTAATATGCAGATCAACATGGTGAGTTGTCTGTTCAACTTATCTTATTATCAAAAATAGATATGCATTATTAAGAGATTGTGTACGAGTTCGATTCCCACTCTTGTCTTATTAGTTATAAAATCACTTTATTTCAAAGTTTTTGGAGTGTTTCAGGATTAAAAAGAATATTAACAAACTAATGACAAATCCATATTCGATTTCATGAGGGTAAATAGTATATGGTTCTCTGTAGGACCCACAACGTGGCTGTTGCTTACAGAAGAGGATTCTATCCGGATTTATTTTGTGGGGATCATAAGAATCTCCACATCCTTAACCGTTCATCGTACATCTTGAGGTCAGTTTTCGTCAGATACTATTTGTTTTTAATTTGAAATAAAAAAAAAAGTCAAATGATTTATGGTTGCACGATACACGATGAATGACTAAGATGGATCCTCACAAAGTGAATCCGGACGGGATCCAATTTTGTTGCTTACCTCGATTTTGGCAGCTACAGGTTGGAGCAAGTTGAGGAAGGAAATTGAAGGATTGGGCGCATGTACTCCTGGTATCTCATGAAACGGCGACATACTTTTGGCTTCGAATTAAATGATATGCCGAAACAAAGCTGAATAAACTTCCGTGTTAAGTTCACGAAACGAGAATAAAAGATTTTATCGTGAAGTTACTCTATGATAATTTCAAGCTTAAACGTGTCACCATGTGTTTTATACTACCTTTCAAGTTGATTCCCGTGTTTTTAATTTTTTGGCCAAATTAGTCCTAGTGTTTATTTTCGTTAACCAATTTTAGACAATCCGTTAAAGGACGGCTAAAATTGACATGTGCCTTGTACATAAGAGGGCAAAAATGTAACTTCAAAGTAAACCCATTAAACCCAAGCAAGATCAAATGATCAACGATGACCATCTCATGTGCAAGACACGTCTATTTTAATGGTCCTTTTAACGAATTGTCTAAGATTGACTAAGGGTAACACAAAGATCAGTTTGACCAAATTAAAAACACAGGAACCAAATTGACCGAAAGAGTAAAACTGAGGGACCATATTAACATTCAAGACTAATTTCAATTATAAAGGGTACTACTACTACTAAATCACCATACTAATGACATTATATCGTAAATTGCAAACTTTTTTTATAACCAAAGAGGGAAAAGTCGTACAGATCAATACATAACAAACGCGCTAATAATACTTACAAGTTGAAAAGTACGTCCATTACAAAGCAAATCTAATACAGCAGACGAGCTTGAGTTGGTATTTACAAAGTTCCACCCAAGCAATCGAAATGCATCCTTATATATGTGTTTTTTTGTATATAGATGACGGCCACAGACTGGTTATTCAAATTCCACATTTTGCTTACAAATCACGCACTGAATCCCCGGTGCAGGGAGCTCCAGCGACCGGAAGGGGCGCTCACGCAGGCTTGTGCTGAAGCCTCGGCCATCTGCTCCTTTGTCATTCCGGCGTTGCAGATGTTTGCCAGGGAACGCATGTGTTTCATCCCGTATTGCGATAGGGATCCACAATGTGTCTCAAAACTCCTCACCTGTACAAGACCCATCAGGCAACTAATTGGCGTAATCCTAAAGTTTCAGAAATGCTTTTAATCATTGAGGAGATATTGCACAGTAGAAGTTTTACCATTGTCTTAAGGCAGTCCCAGTCATCAACAAGCGGCTGCCCAGCAGGTCGAACGGCGTTGAGTACTTGTGGGCCTTTTTCAATTCCGAACAGGAGTTTCCCAATGAGCTTCATGGTCTGATCTATGTGCATTCTGTGAGACATTGCTTCAACAAAATCCTTTTGAGCTTGAACTTTCCTTGCAGAGCCTTCTGGAGCCTTACGATACTGCAACCAGAAAGGCAGAGGAAAATGAAAACAAGGGGATTAGATCTTAAAAAAGATGACCAGTACACGTATTATCAGAAACGGCAATAGTATTCACGGGTGAAAGAGATTAAAAACCTTATGCCAGAAATGAAGAAGATCAGCATCACGTTGGTTGACAGCTTTTGAAGATGGCCTCAAGGAATTCTCACCCAGAAAAGTATAGTTGTCATTTGCAGGATTTGTCCCCATGTACACAAAGAGGTTGTTCTTACTGAGCCCTACATCGCCGTATTGCATGACATGAGAACCAAATCCAGAATTGTCATTGGCTGTCCTCGTTTTAACCTGGCCAATCATCCAAAGAATTGCCATTAGCAACTACCAAGAACACATCGAAGTAAGGGCATCTTGATACTTCCTGGCCAAACCCTAAAACTTAATATAAACAGCTAGTCTACCTAAATTATAATGGGACAATGAACGATTCTTTTCTGTACAAAACAAAAATCTCTATTAGTTCTATAGCGATGTAAGGGACAAATTGTTACCAGTTCATATTGCTGGTGCAAAGTTTCTGACCTCAAGTTGTGTATGTCACTGTTCACAAGTTGAAATGTCAAATATCGAAGTAGTAATTTATAATTTGAACAGTTTCACTCTATAACCTGAGAAAAAAACTTATTCTTGTAAAGGTAATCCAAAGACCGATCGGAAAAACCAACTTAAAGTAGTACTTTTGTTTCAAAGGAAGCTGCAATTGCTGTTTTCCAAAAAGGATATGCAAACAAAAAGTCTTCGTACCTGTCTTCCATCCAAGCAACACTATACAAGTCACCCAAGCAGGTATCGTATTCTGGGGGAGGACTAGGATACTCTCCAGGGCAGTAAGTTCCCCAACTGCTCTCTTCTGCATTCGACGCAGTGGTTGCAAAGATATTCAAACCTTCCGGAAGAAGACCCTCGAAGATACTTCCAGATTCACACGCTTCAAGATAAAATACCTGCAGTTTTAAGAATTAGGTCAACCCTAGTTGTACATGCATCCATCTGTTTACACTTTACAGTTCAACTAATAACTTACCAAGCTTTTATAGGTTCCGGCAGCATGCTTCTTCTTCAGGACTTCTATCAGATTGTTAGCATAAATATAAGGACTAGTCGGCATCCCTAGGAAAATAGTAAGTAGATAAGATAAGGGATACAGGCAAAAGAATATCAGTATTTCATGCGTAGACTTGATATCTCCCAATCAGGCAGAAGGCTACACCAAAAAGTTGTGGTATTTGCTCTTCTCAGAGCTACTAACCAAGAACTCTGAGACTGCCACAATTAAAATAGTATGTAGAAATATTTCTGGGATCACTATCCACAACATATATGAAAGTGTCGCGGTAATTGCTCTACCGAACCAACATAAGCAATCCACCAATATCGCCCTTACAAACGACACCTAAAGCAGGCCAAATAAATTTATAGAAGTTGCTTTTCAAGAGCTACTAACCAAGAATTCCAGGACCGCCATGATCGGTATAGTATATGAAAATATGATCATCTGGACCGCTATCTACAACCTTCCCACTACCCCCTGTAAGAGCAGTTTTATTCCCAAGGATAGCAGCAAAAAAGTTGTTCACAGTAACATCTTCCCCGGTGTAATCCTGCCACAATAAAATTGACCGAAATGAGGGGAATTTTTACAATTGACAACTCAAAAGTAAGTGAACACCTAAAGGGGAAGGTATCGGACCTTTGGAACTCCTCCGTAAACGTCACTCCCATGCGGGCTGTTAATGATGACACCTTGCCTCGGGTTCTCTTCATTGTAAGCAATATCATCGTACATGAATACAACGATGTTTTCATCTTTCAACCCACCTTTCTTCAGTAGTTGATAGGCGTGACAAATATCAGCCTAACAACAAAAATAGACTCAATCAACCAATGGAAGTTTCTTTCTTTGGAATATACGAAAACAAGGAAGATAGATATCGACAATCATGACATGACGATAAAGACGCAAAAGTATTGAAATTTTGAGACTCTGTGTTACCTACAAGCTAAAGATTATGTCGAAGTTCGATTCTTTCGGATTCTGATGAGATTCATGTGAGTTCTAAAACAAATTCCATATCAAAATTCAAGCTCTGTGTTATCTATAAACCAAAGTCAATGCCAAAAAAGGAGACGAAATCGACGAGAATTAAGAAAGAAACAAACTTGAGAGCTAAATTCACATTACTTCCACAACAAACTCAAGCTTCCTAAATTTAATTTGACAATTTCGAAAGCAAAAAAGGTAAAATAAACAGAAATTGGATCATTTAAAGTCAAATTAAACGAGATTATACAATCGTAAACTTTCCAAAACAGAATTTCAGATGTTAAACAATCGAAAAAGTGAAATTAACATCCAAAATTATTATTCAAATTCTACTAAAAACTAAATTACAACAGAAATCATTTTTAAATTAAGAAATATGAAATGATTGATATGGAGGGAAAAAAAAATTACCTGATGCCTGTAATTCCAGTATCCATTGGAGCCGGCGATCAGAACAGCCCACCTGGTCCCGACGGTGCCGTCGTCCTGCTGATCGGGAGCATCATCGCCTCTCCCGAAGAACCTGGAAGCTTCCGACGGTAATCGCAAAACATCTCCTATCAGGTCCCGGCTACCGGCTGCGGAAGCCAAGACGGAGGCGAGAAATAGGAGGACGACGGCGCTGGCAAACCGAGTCATGACGTTTCAGGTGAATTGAGGTGTCTGATTGGTAGAGGTGGAAGGTTGGGTGGATATTTATTGGTGATCACGTGGGCCTTTCTTTGTCAGTAAGACTTTCATGATCAAGTTGCGGGCCCCATCGGAAACTCTAGTTTATGCAATCTGGGACGTACACGTCAGCGCCATGTCTGGGGAGACGTAGTCTGTCTTTTCTCGAGTACGGGAATTACAAGCGCATAAAATTTCAAACAATTTTAATATTTTTTTTGTAAAATCATAGTCTGTATTCGATTATTATATATTATCAAAGTTCTAACATAAATTGGAGCTAATCAGGTGACATGTTGAGTTTTAGTGTTTAGGAGGAGTTTATATGAATTTAAGTAAATATATTATATTTCGTGTTAAATAATTATTTGCTTATATTTAAAATATATATAATTTTATCACAAACTACAAAATAGAATAACATATATATTATGAAGTATTAGAACATAAGGAAACATGAGGAACAACAATATAATGTATTCGTTTAAGTATACAATAAGTCTCTTACAATTTATTGAAAAAAAATAAAGGAAATTATTATTGGCACTCTAAAAATCTCATTCTACACTCCAAACTTTATATATTTGGAAAGAAAAATACACTTGTGAGGAGTGTAAAATGAGATTTTTGGAGTGCCAATAACACTTCCCAAAATAAAATGCAAAATAAAAGTTATCTATTTTCTTTCTAAGTGAGTCGCGACCTAGGCAAGTGCCTAGACGGGTCTGGGCGGGAGTCTCAGCACGTCTAGGTGTCCTTTCTTAATTTTCAAACTCTATGCATTAATCAGGATAGTGATCAGCCGCCTAGCGCCTAGGCAGGACCTAAACGGCACTAGACGGAAATTTTTAGAACACTGTATATTATTGGGAGTTGGATTTTGAATACAAATAAGGAGTACAAAATTCTAACCAATGTAAAATAGTTTATTATAAAATCATGTGACTTATTATTGTTTTTGGGTCAATATGTATTTTCTGTTCTTTTATAAGGAAAAATACTTAAGGATGGATAATCAAGCTTCAAATTATGAGTGGAAAAATAATTATTTTTAATCATTTCAACTACAAGTCATTAGCAATCAAGGTGTGGTTTAGCATTGTTGTTCGTAGCAAAATAAAAATCATGTTCTACCAATTGAAGTTTAGTTGGTGAAATTTCAAATTGCTCGCCAATGCTTTTATTTTATCACTAACGTGAGGACGAGTTTGTAATTTTCTTTTTTGCTATATTGGTTTTACTGCTCCACTTATATATCGTTGATATATATCGCCTGTATCAGACGATTAAACCTTGATAAATCCATAAAATATCACTTAAATTTTTTGTGTTTTTTTTTTTTTTGAAAAAATGACATTATTTCAAAATGATACAAAAATGATGACGCATATAAGGTATCTCATTTACTATTCGACTTTATGAAGCAGAAGACAAGATTCCACGCAATTGCGTGCTCAAGAAAAAGTGTTTCGACAATGATATGATGACTGTGGCCTCTCTCGGCTCTTTTTCGGGGAAAATGATCCTGTGTGGGATCCTTTTATTAGAGATTTTAAGAATTCTATGATCGTGATCGATTATCGTACATCGTACGGTTAATTTTTGTTAAATACTATTTATATTTAATTTAAAATTTAAAATTTTAAAATAATTTTTAATCACACGATAAATAATGAACGATCACGATTACGGAATTCTTAGATCCCGTCGGATCTTTTTTCCTTTCTCGAATCCAAAATTTCACACTCCACCTTTCGCATCAACTCTAACACTGTTGTGGACGCTTATCGAACACTGCCCGGTGGGAGATGGCCTTTCATTATAAAATATCCAATCTGGACAGATTCAATGAACCTGCACATGATTCTTTTACCTCTTTTTTTTTTTTTTTTTGTATTTGCTGTAGACCAGTGGCAGATGTACGGTGGTTTCAGGATTATACGAAGTTAAAAAATATACATGAGTACACATTTTGTGCTAGCTAAGTATTTGATGTAATGTATGTTAAGTATATCTTGGCAGTACTTGGTAAGTTACATTGGGAGGACTAGACAAATTTTCTCGATGATATTCATCAGATTGCTTCGACATATGTCGATATTTATTAATATAAGCACAACATGGTTCAATTGACGACAATAAGCTCACCAAGTGTTCGATGAAATGCCTCAATAAATAAAATGAATTTTTTTTTCCGCGCTCCACACTCTGTTTATCTTAAAAAAACCTAGTCATTTAACATTGGAATCCCCAATGTTCAAATCTTGGATTCGCCACTGGTTTAGGCTAAAGCAGTGTGCTTCTTTTCAGCTTTCACAAATACTTCTTTTTGATTAAGTTTATGTTAAAATATTGTTCGAAAGAAAACTGGAAAAAAACAAAGGAAAACTAATGAAAGAGTTTGAAAACTTTGAGTTTTAATCAAAATAACAAAAAGATATTGTAAGTGAATAATATCAGGGGTGAATTTTTAGAGTAAAAATATCATTTTTGTTAAAAGTAAATAATACCAAGAGTATTTCGTTAAAACTCCAAAAAAAACAAAGCCTAAAATTAACAATTTTACATACATAGTCGTTTTTAGAGACTAACCATCGAGTTAATCTTTTATTTTCACGTAGTACTCGGGCCAAAGTCTTATGAACAAATACTGCATGGAACTTTTAAAAAGGAAAAATTTTAACATTTTTTGATACAATATAATTAATTATCAAGATGACAAGTTGGCAAAATACTGAGAAAAGAAAATTGTATAAGTTACAGTTGACAAAAAAAAAAAAAAAATCTTAAAATATCATCCTCTATAAATGTCTAACCATTGGGCTTGTTTAGCTACTAAAGGCCCAATGTAAGGAAAGGATAAAAGAGCCCAATAGCTTTCAGCCCATAACGGAGAGCAATAAAATCCCAAATCCGTAAGAACGTATAAATATTCTGATTTCCACGCACGCACCCAAAAACAAGAACTATTGATCACCGCCACCACCTTCGCTTAGCCTTCTGTACTGTAAACCCACCATAACCTTCGACAAAACGACGCCGCACGCCCCGGTTAGGCTTGATCGTCCTTGCACCTTGACCTAGCGCACAAATTCCAGCAGCTTAGAATTGGTAGGTTTTCGTTTTCTGCAATGTTAGGGTTTGTTCATTGCAAAAAAGAAAATCACAACCGATTTATGGAAATTTGTTTCTTTTATTGTTTTTGTTGATTTTTTCGATGATTTTAAGAGAATTATTTGTTGGGTTGTAGACGTTGATTCGATTTAGGGTACGTAGGTCACTCTTCAACTTTTCGCCTGGAAAGTGTTTGATGTTTTGCCTCAGAGAAATTACAGTGTTGGGTTTTCTGTTAAGATTTCATCAGAGCTGGAAATAATGTTTATTATTTTTTGGGTGCAGTTTTTACCGATTGAAGGAAGAGTTATATGGAAGGAGAAGACAACGTATTGGATGCAGTATTTGAAGATGATGACTTCATGGATGGTGGGGATGTTGAGATGCTCGATGTCGAAGAAGGAGAGCTTGTGGATATCAATTCACAAAGTGGGTATGGTTCGGGGCAGGGCAGTGGTGGCAATGTCAGTGTAGCAAACCAAGAACGTCAGGGCACGAATCAGAAGCCCAAGCCGAAGAAGAAGAAAAAGAAGAATAAGAAGAGGAATAACGGCCATTGGACTGCGAGTATTGGGACTGACATTGACAGGTTATGACCGCCCCAGTTAAGAACCAAAGTAATTACATGTTTTGGAGATCTTTTGTGGGTTTTAACATGATTTTGTTTGCTTTGCAGGTTTGTGATAGAGACATGTAAGCGACTGAAGGAGAGGAAATCGTATTTGGTATATACTGCTGTTGGCTGCTTGGGTATTGCTGCATTGAGTGATCTTATTAAAGAGGTATGGTACCCTTTGTTATGCTTTCATGGAAATGCAAAGAAATTTCAGTTTATTTAACTCACGATGATTCTTGTTATCTTTTTATATTCTCTTTTTTTGCTCAACTAGCTTGCATTACTGTTTGTACATTGTAATTGTTCTGCTGAAAATGTCTTTGGCAGACACCATTAGCGAGTACATGTTTATCTGAATTCAAGTGCCACACTTTTGCAATGTTCCGACCTTGCTGCTAGTGTTACGAAGTTTGTGCTGAGTACATCTGAGCTGGCTTTCCAGTGATGTTATCAATGAAAACCATCTAGTACAATTTTCCTGTCAATTCAGCTAATGATAATCCTGTTTTGGGCGAATGGGTTATGTGCCCGGACAACTTTATGGGTACTCTTTGAGGTTTCCTTTACGCCCTGAGCCACCTATATCATTTTTTAGCCCACTTCACATCATAGCCTTAGGGATCAGACCTTGGTGCTAATGTCCGGAACATGGGCTTCGAACTCATAGATGGGTTTTTAGTGACTTCAATTGACAGTTATCT
This sequence comes from Cotoneaster glaucophyllus, assembly GCA_036320875.1. Taxonomy (NCBI): domain Eukaryota; kingdom Viridiplantae; phylum Streptophyta; class Magnoliopsida; order Rosales; family Rosaceae; genus Cotoneaster; species Cotoneaster glaucophyllus. The sequence continues at coordinate 3,510,090 of CM070073.1, read as the reverse complement.
ATTATGATTCTTCTTGTCAATTCTATTCTATTCTTTCCTGAACACTTTGGATCTTTTGCGAATTTGCTAATGGGAATCCTGGAATTTGGAGGATGAGTTATGCATCCAGAAATGCTTTATGGGTAATTTCAGGGTTGTTTTGCATCCTGATCCATCTGTTCTTTCTAGCCCATTCACATTTTAGCTTTACGAGGAAGTTAGGGACGTAGGGTACCCTTCAGTGAGAATGGACGAATAATTCAACTGAAATTTTCAAAGGGAAGGTGAGATTCTGGGTTGCTTAATGGATCAGCTTAGGGCTGACGATGCTTATCCACACTATTTGGCCATACAGCCTTTCATAATGTCTGATGCTCAGTATTGTTTCCCTACCCTTGCAGATTTCTCTTGCAGAAGCCATTTTGCTCCTTACAATCATGTGATCTGAACTCTGATGTCCCCTGGATGACCACTCCATCGTGTGCTATTTGTGTATGTTGATATGATTTTTTCTTAGCGTTACATTAGCCAATATGCATGCAAAACACATGTAAGAGATACGAGATGAAGCACTCATCTCTTTTTCATTTAAAAAGCTCACCATTCATGTTTGCTCCTCCCCCAGGCACCACAAAGCTCTATCCCGAGATGGTTAACAGATTTTTTTGTCATTGTGAACATCTTTGAGCTTGTTTTGATTGTAGGGAGCGATATTCTTAGTTAAGTATCTCCTTTGGGTAATTTCGGAATTTTATTAGATGTGGTTGTTACAAGTGTTTCTAAGTTTCTAGTGTATTAGTTATTAATTACCTGCAGTCCAGAGAGAATCCAGTATCTGGAGAAAGGATATTTTTTCCCTGCTAGAGACCATGGCATAATTGATGATGAAATGATGAAACTTTTCAGGTGGATGCAATCCAGGCGTGCGGAGGTCAGATGACTTCTGATGGCAGACGTTTTCGATATGGTGGTGGGATACTTTGGAATATCATTAAATCACGTGAACCAAAGGCCTACAGAGAGATAATGAAAAAAGCAAGGGACTTTGAGGTACACAATTAATCATATTTTATATAGATTATGGTATTATTGTGCCCAAACTTCAATTAAAATGTCATTAGAGCAAGTGGTGTGTGTGAGTGACCTTTTTATGTATTCTTTCCTCATGCAGAAGCAATTCAAGAAACCAAATAGACCAGCAATAGAGCAAAGGAAAGAAGGCTCATCTGCCAATTCATCCAAGGATGGTACTCCAGCCAATGTGTCGGATGATTTACTGGTCCTACGTGAACTGCAGACTCAAGCCAATCAGTCAAACCCCGAGGTGAAACACGTTTCTGTTCGTGATAGGTTAAGGTTGCCTGTTTCATACGATGATGACCTGCTTGGAGGGGAGGCGAAAGACGATCCACTTAATTGTTAGAAGAAATCGATATTTTTATCCGCTAGGAGTTTCTGTTTGTAGATCTTCGGCAACAGGGTCGGGATCGACATTCAGTGTACTCCCAGACGGGAGTTTGATATGCAGAGAATTCTCTTTGTTTTTGTTTGCCTGGAGGCCACAGAATTTTTCTTCCCCTGGGGAAACAGTTTTACTGAACTATATCGGCGTTACGATATTGTGATGAGAAGTAATATTTCAAAGAAATTTTGAAGAATGCTTTTGCCCTTATTGTTTATTAGGTTTCGAAATTATTTTTTATTGATTTTTAAAGTTGAAAAATAGAAAAAAAATAATATAAACTAGTAGTGGGAATTCCAAAGGGATTTGTAGGTGTCGAAAATCTTAGTAATATCCTAAAATAGATTTATTAAACATGTGGTGTGACTAGAACGACTTAAATTTTGGGTTATATTGAATCTTGTAATAATCCTCAAAATTCCTTAGAAAATGTGAGATAAAAAAAATTGAAATTGTGTGTTTATTAGGTCGCAACACTATTTTTTATTAATTTTTAAATTTTCGTTAAATATATAGTTGTCGGACCTATATATCCCTCAGAGCTCGCGCGCTTGAACTTTCCGTGCGAATGCCAAAAGAAGGATCTTTGCGAAAACAGTGAGCCATTTTCGGAGTTCACCACACAGGGCGAAAAATGTAATTTCGTCTTGAAACTGCAACGGTTCGCTCCTATTTCTGGTTGCGTCCATTATCTTCCTTCGTCTATTTTTCTTGTGAGAAATTCAGTGATCCAAGGGAAAGAGAGATGGCTTGCTTGCACGATCACAGCTGCGAAGATCACGATTGTTCGTCCGGTTGGACTCTCTACGAGCATATCGACCTCCCCAAGGTTCCTAAATTCTCTGCCTTTCTTCTTTTCTCACTCTTAATTTTACGATTCCTGCGTTTTTTTTTTTTTACTGTATGAGTTCTCACACTGCTGCTCTATATATGTGATTTTTTGGGTGGTTTTGTACTTTGCTTACTATTTTATGATTTTTTGGGCTCATCTGAAAGTACCCAGAAGGAAATTTGTAGTTGAAAGAACAGTGATTCAGATTCTCAGATTAACCCTTTAAGCTGGAATTCTAAATCTTGCTAGCGTTTTGAGTAAGCATTGTGTTTGTTGTGTATGGAATTTTTGATTTAGTGGAAAACAATGAAATGGGGTTTCGTTGGGTTTTTCGATTTCGGTGTGGGTGATTTTATGAGGATTGAGGAGTAGTTGATGATTTCTGATGTGGGTTTGTTGATACTTTGGAGTATTTTCACACTTTATTGTTCGGTAAATGAAAATTATGAAATATTTCAAGGGAGCTCGGGTTTGTGATTGACATCGTGCCACTTTCAGCTGAATTCTGTTTGGATTCTAATCATTAATATGCACTGTGGTCCCTGCTTGAGAGAATTTCGAATGCTGGTTTGTAGGTTTCTGCTTTGAATGAGGCGGTTCCAGGAAGCGTCAAGTCAGTTTTCAAAGCTTGGGAGCAACGGCTGAATTCTAGTGGGGTAATGATCCCTTCGTTGTGATTTTATGTTTTATCTTCTTTTTTCTGAAGGTGTGTTGCCTCCGAGCAAAACAGTAGAGAGTTTTGCGAATGTTATTTGTAGACATCTTTATTAATGCAATAATGCAAATTTCGTAAGTTTGTAAATGAATTTCAGAATGACATCTTCATGACAATATGTTAGCTCAAGTTTAAGAGGTTACTGATTGAGATTCAGTTCAGGTTTACCATATATTTTGGTGGTAATTTATGTATGAATTTATAGGAATAAGAAGGCTCACTGGTCTTACTTTCTGCTACAGGGACACTTGGAGAGCAATGAGGGTGATCCTGAGTTGCTTGTTTACATTCCGTGAGTGTCCCATTTTTGTTGTTTTATATGTTGTCATTTATAACATGAGTTATTGACTGCGTGAACACGAAATGGATGGGGACAGGTAGATCCAGTGGTTTAGTAGTTCTACCATTTTCCATCTTTCTGTTCAATTTCAATGGTAACATGTGCCTGATTCTTCATAATCTGGTCTGTATAAGTTTGAGTAAGTGACTTAACCTCAGTAGCATCTTCAGGTTCTTCCAAAACATGACACTTAATATGTGCATTATTTTATAATTATCCGTTTGTCGTGCACTCAAAGCTTCTTTCGTGTTTCTTGAATGGCTTGTCATTTTGTGAAACACGTAATGTAGGAGATACAAGTCATGATGCTGAGGATTTATTTCTACTTTAACTTTTCATCGCTTGTTTTCTGCTATCTATGATAATACAGCTGTACTTATTTATGAAACATTTGGTTGGCATCTTCAGAGATTTATTAGAAGTTAGAACCTAGTATTCTCTGATGTTGTTGCATACATCTAACTGAATTATATTTTTCTCATTTATTTATTTTTATAGATTTACATCAGATGTAAAGATCAAGAGCATATCAGTTGTGGGTGGTGTTGACGGAACAAGTCCTTCCAAGATGAGGGCGTAAGTTTGACCTTTTCAATACTATACCTAAGGCAAGGCCTTCTTATATTTGTTTAGTTAGAATGGTGAGGCAAGAAGCTCTAGGATTTAAGTAATAATTCGTTTTACTCAAATAAACTCATTGGTAATCTATAATGTACCACCATTTCCTCACATCAATTTCAACTTTTCTTGTCTCGTCCATTTCATGTTTTTGTAGTCAATATCCAGGGAGTTTTTGCTCTCTTTTCATTATATTGTAGTGGTCATGAGTGTATGTAGCCCTGTATGAGTTTTCTGACAAAATAACTATTGAAACAGCCTTTGATGGATGTCAATATTCAATTCATCTCGTTTTTATATTTGTAAATACTAAAATTAGGACTGCATTGCTTAAATTAGGTTCATAAACAAAGAAGGAATTGACTTTTCAGATGCTCAAGGAACGCAAGCTGTTCAGGTATTGCGTTCACATTAGCTTGTTGCAGAGTTAATTGATAAGTCAAATTTTTCAGCTTTGAAACATGTGTTCTTGTTGTTTTAAGGAGTGGGATCTGGTCGAAAATTTTCAAGGAACGTTGGAGTACCAGACAAGGTATTTATTCACTGCCTCCCATACTACAGAAACCATTTGTCGTAATGTTTGAGAACATGATATCTATAAAAATTCAGGGGAAATCTTAATTCTTTTTCAATTGAGAGCACTGAAGGCAGTCCCTTTGACTTGGTACTGAAATCAAGAGGATATAATTTTATCTGAGTTTTTATCTAACCATTCAACAAACCTTCTGATATTACTTTTGTCCATACAATTAGATATTCCAAATTTCAAAACGTGGCCAGCATCACATTGCATTTTCCCGATAGTTTTGGTGGCGATACAACTAAGATAGAGTACATTGGCTTTAAAGGCGAAGCTACAAAGGTAATTTCATTCCATATGAGCATATTTTATTGTGTGGTTCTGCAAATAATAGATTTTCCTGTCTATGACGAACAGTTGAAGAGAGATGTTGTCGCAACAATTGTTTATGAACTCAAGCCAAATCCTTCCGATCATAAGTAAGTCTCATCATCCTTGTGGAATCGTAATATTGGCCATTTTGAAAGAAATGTCAATTACTCCTTTATTTAGACATAGTAAGGCATCATAAAGTCTCGCTTCATGGGCTTTGCATTTTCTTTAGCACATCAGTTTACCAGTACAACTCTATCCATCGAACTTAATGAACTGATGTATGTGTATGTTTCGTTTTTTGACGATTGTTCTTATCTGTAGGACAAAGGCCGAAGGTGGGGGTCTCTCACATGTTGAATGAAGAAGTAAAACGCTAACTGCGATCTGCTGTGCTTCTGAAGGATTAAATACTGTTTGCAGTTTGTATATTGGTACCTTTAAAACAAGGAAGTGCTGAATTGTTGTCACAATCCTTTTATCTGTGGCATCTTTATGGTTGGGAAATGTTGTTTTAATGAGACCAGATGGAGGTTCTGTTAAGGGTTATGAAGTCGGAAGCCTTGTGTTTGAAAGCAGAAAACATCTTGAAGACAAGGTGATAATGTAGAGATGTCTGTATCTAGTAAAAATTAAAAACTCATGGAGGGCTTTTTGACTACTGTCGCTTCTTTTTCTGAGAGCGGGAGGGCCGAACGATTAGAGTTAGCGTGAGAAGGAAGACGGCAGTAGTGACTAGCCCCCTCCATCCTCCCAGATGGCAGTTATTACCTCTGGCACTCGGTGCTGCAATTTTGTGATCAGGATCTTTCTGTTGCTCTTCTTCTTTGTCTGAAAAACATACAAATAATAGAAAATTTAGAGAAAACTTAAGGAAATGAATACGAGCAGACCCATAAGTGCTTTAATGGAGCATAATTTACCTGAGTCCATGATGAGGATATTCAACCATTTCGGCCCGCAGAAATTAACATTTTTCATTTCTGCTTCACTCAACCAGCAAAAGTGGTATATTCCTGATACATTCTCTAGAGGTGACAAATCTCCACCGATGACAAATGGATGATTAGGATCTGGAGTGGTGGTGTGTTGGGTACCCATCTTGTCTTGGTGCTCTTGCACAAGCTCAACCCCGAACTCCTTTACCCGAATAAACTCATCATGTTCCGTCGTCATTACGGAAACAACCACTTCATCTCCACATTCTAATATTATCATTTGATTGTCCATTTTCCAATGGCTCAACCATGTTGTGTCTTCTCCTCCCTCTCTTCCAAAACGGTGACGGGAGAATCGTGGGCCATATATCCATTTCATACCCTTGCTTTTGTTGCTCACTTCAATACGCATAAATGGATGATGCGAATACGTACAACGGCAGTCCACGTTTGCATAGGTAGCAAAGATACTCAAGCCCCGAATTTTGTGACTTGAAAGAGAATGCACAATAAAAGATATTGAGGAATTTTTACTTTTATAGCTGAACCGGCCAGGAAGCTCATTCCCCTCAAAAAATGTGCTGTATATACCATGTTGATCAAGTCCCTGTATGAATGACACGGAAACGACGATATTAGTCAACTTTTTCCGATCAGAGAGAGAGAGAGAGAGAGAGAGGCACCTGAACGGGACTCCAAACCCAATCAAGTTGTTTAAAATTTTGCAAGCTGAAAAGTTTCCTCATTTCCAAGTTGTGGAAACTGGAAAGTTTCCTCATTTCCACGTCAACTCTTTCAATTTGTTCTAAATTGTCATAGTACTCACACTCAATTACGTTGTAGGTCTCACCCGTATAGGTCTCACTCGTATAGGTCAGCGCTCTCAACCCATAGGATTGATATGTTACTTTTTTTAATGATGTGCAACCCTGTACATCAACTCTTCCAGTTTTCGGCAACCCCACAAGTGATTCGAGCCTCTTACAGGAAATAAAAGAGAGAGACTCGAGCTTCGTCAAACCTTTGATGAAAACAGGTAGGCTACAAATTGGATTATCATCTAAATATAGACTGTGCAATGAGGATAGATTACTTAAATCCGTAGCAAAGGCATCATCAGAAAGATTGCAGCTACCAAGTCTTAACTCTACTAAAGAACATGGCAAATAAGTCAAGATACTTGAACTTCTTCCCGGCCATATTTCACTTCTGGGAATTCCATCAGTTTCGAGCATTTTTAAAGATTCCATCTTCTTCATCATCTCATCAAGATTTGAGCACCCAGATAAAATGAGTTTCTCAAGTGATTTTAGCATGCACATGTTCTTTGGAAGCATCCTAAGGTTCTTGCAATCCTTCAGATTCAAGTACACAAGTCTCTCTAGGTTTCCAATGGATTCATGAACATCAAGCAGGCTTCCACAATCTACAAGAATCAATTCCTCTAGATTGGGGCAGTATGAGAAGTCCATGGTTTTACTAAGGCCATGAGAATGGCTCACATCAAGGATCTTCAATGATGGAAGAAACTACAAGAAAAAAAAAATTAAAATAAAGAAAAAAGAGAGATAAAATTTGTGGGAGTTAATTCTAACATATGCAATTAGTCAACGAATCAAAGCTTTAAAAAGGAAAAGGAAAAGGAATTGAGATACACAGAGCAACATACTTTTGTTCCTTTGTAGAATTCTCTCAACCTACTATATTGCATTTCAAGAACAATTATACACTCCAAAGGAAAATCAATGGGTATAGAATCCAAAGGAAATTCAAGCCAACGCAACCATCTTAATCTTGTAGGGAAATCTGCATAACATCCCTCCAGCCGTACACGTCTAAGCTGGAGTAGTTGTAATTTGTGCATCCTTTCAAATGCATTGGTTTCAAAGATTGTCTCATTTGTGTTTATTGGGCTGTTTGCAGGATGTCCATGCATGTCCAGAACAAGACCTTGGATTGTTTGTGTACCCTAAGGACAAAAAAGTGGAACAACATTAGTATGGATACTTTTCACAAGAAGAGAAAAACATATAATAAAGACATAAAAGACATGTTTCTTACATTCTTTTCTCTCAATACTTCGAAAGAATCCTTATGGCGCCATAATCTACTACGTTTCCCGAGCTCTTCTGATTCTAGGCGAACTATATCTCTTCCCATATCACGAATCAGATCGTGCATGTTCACCTTGCTGCCTTCAATTTTCACCAAGCCTCTATCAATGAGATTTTGAATGCCAACATTTGTATAGAAATCACATCCATCTAGTATTCTAACAATGTAGTTTTTGTCCCTTCCTATTAGGAAACAAGCAATGTGGAGGAATAATTTCCGGTCATGGTCATCTTGTAAACTGTCATAGCTTATTCTCAGTTTCTTCATGATTTCGTCATTAGGAATAACTTTTAGTTTCTCCAATGCACTTTTCCACACATCCATACTCCTACCTAACAGAAAAGAACCCAAAACTTGAAGAGCTAATGGAAGTCCTCCACTATGTTGCACTAGCTCTTTTGAATATTCCATGTAACCTTCACAGGGATGGTCCTGTCCAAATGCATGCCAGCTTAAGAGCTCCAATGATTCATCGTAATCTAAAGTTTCAACTTTGTGGACCTTAGTAACTTGATGTGCCTTTAGCAACCCTTCATGCCTTGTTGTTATGATTATTTTGCTTCCGGGATAAAACTGATCCTTCATCCGTAGTACTGCATCTAGTTGGTCCATATGGTCTACATCATCAAGAACAAGAAGAACTCTTCTAGAGCTTATGGCTCTTTCAATCTTACTTATTCCTTCACTAACGTTGTGTACCTTCTCCTCTTTCCCCTTCAAAATATCATAAAGAAGTTGCATTTGTATTTGAACTAACCCATTCGGTTGATTTGCCTGTTTCTCTGATATTTTCAACAAAGCTGCTTCCTTCAAAACTTGTGAAATTTGAATTGTAAACATATTTAGCAATGGTTGTCTTCCCTATTCCAGACATCCCATACACAACAACTATACCAACATCAGTTGATCCATCTTGTAACCATAAATTGATGCGTTTGACTCGAAATTGGATTCCAACCAAGTTGGATTCAACACTCAAGGGTGTGCGAATTAGCTTGTCACCAATCACCTTAACAATTTTTGTGATAAACTTTGACTCGTACCTAAGAATTTGCAAACAAAATGAAATATAAATCAAACGTGCTGTGTACCTAAGAAAGTTATATAGGTACAGACAACTGGAGGGAGCTAAACTTATACATTATTTTGATAGCACACTTAGTTAGGTTAAAAATTAAAATGAAACTTTATCGACAACATAAAACAAGGGTAAACGAAATTATGAAAGTAATTATTTGCATCTTTTGTAAAAGAAGTATAGTATACACGTATGTCAAGTCTAAATAACCAAACTAATTTAAGCTGAGAGGAGGAGATTCGAACTCGACAACTTTAGGACACTATGGGTTTAGAGATAAGAACAAAATTTTCATGTGAAAAAAGAAGGCAAAACAAATTGTTGGTTAAAAAAGCAAATTACCCTTCCAATATTGACACTAGAAAGATAAAAGAGAGAAAATGAAAGTTACCCATCAGCTTCATTTGGTAAGACCATCCCTGCAAGATCAGCAACCTCTGCAAGAGCCTCCCTCCATCGCTTCACCGTATTCGGCAACTGAGTTTTCTCGTGTCTAGCAAATGCTTTTCCAATGCTTCCCGTCTGCTTCCTCACATGGGATGGATCGACATCGTAGAAGACTGGTAATACTACATGGTCCAAGGTAGTCCTCCTTCGTTCAAGGATCATGACAAGCTCATCAAGGCACCATTTGGATGACGCGTAATGTTTCGAAAACACGACAACAGATGTTCGCGACAGCCGGATTGCTTTCTGTAGTCCTGGCTTGATATCTTCTCCTCTCTCAAGTTCGTCGTCATCTCGGAATGTTAGAAATCCTGCGTTGTTCAAGGCTGTGTAGAGGTGATCGGTGAAATTCCTGCGAGTGTCTTCGCCTCTGAAACTCAAGAAAACATCGTAACGGTAACCCCGACGAGTGTTGGAATCAGAGGATGTTCCTTGAGCTGCTCTCACAAGAGACATGGTTCACGATCGATGAACAAACAAAGGGATTGCTCTTGGTCCTTGCAGGGGAAATATTTAATGCTTTAATTAATTGAGTCATTCCTTTCCTTTTTTGTTCTTTTTGAACGAGGGGTCAGTCGTATCTACTTCCTGGAAAAAACTACAAACAAATATAATTGGTTGTTTTAGTCAAGCACGTCAAAAGGCGTCTTGCTTTTTTACATAATTGAAGACCGAGGCGCAATATTTAATGCTTTAATTAATTGAGTCATTCCTTTCCTCTCTTTTTTTTTTGTTTTTTTTTTTGAACGAGGGTCCTTCTTAATTCTTATCTACTTCTTGGAAAAACTACAAACAAATATAATTGATCGTTTTAGTCAAGCACATGAAAACGCGTCTTCTTCTTCTTTTGTTTTGTTTTGTTTTTTTTTTTTTTTTGGGTATATTGCGTCTTCTTTTTTATATAATTGAAGACCGATACACAATATACAAGTTAATTATTTGTGGAAAGGGATCCTCTCCGGATCTCTTTCCACCAAATCTCAGATTCGAACTGTTAAAATTTGATTCAACAGCTACAAACATGTTTGGTGGAAAGGGATCCGGAGATTATTTGTGTTGTCTTTTATCTACTGCTTACTAAAAATGCTTATTAGAACCGATGTGTTTACATTAAAAAAAATATAAAAAAAAATCAAACAATGTTATAAATAGGTAAAAGTGAGAAAGAGATAACTTTTGCTAGAGATAGAAGTAGAACGGGTGAAGGTATCACACAAATAATGTAGGTAAAGAGAGGGGATGGATATTTATATTATTTCTTTCACTCTTGATTTTGTGTGTTGTTTGATCATACACTGCATGCGCTTTATATAGAGCCATTTACGTACGGAAGTCTACAAGGGAAATTAAGGCATGTTGAAAGCCATGACATACAAGTTGAAAACCATGTTATCCAATAATATAAAAAAATATGACAATACCACAATTTTTAGTCCTTCTTACTTTTTCACTTTTGACTAAACCATGTGGCATTCGATTCCCATAACTTTTACAACACTACCTCTTGAATGCCAATATATCAACATTAGTTATCTCGTTAAACATTGCTATGCAAAATGGAGTGGGAAAAAACCGTAGTGAAGGAAAGAGAGTGCAACTTTTCTTCAATTATTGATATAGTGTTAAGTATGCTAATGTTACCTCGTTAAAACCTTGATAGGAAAAAATTTAGTGAAAAAAATCCTAGTCGAAAGAAAAAAAGTACAACATGCATGTGTCCTGAATACTACCCTTGATGTGTATCTCCTCCTAATCCTGCATTATTCAATCAATCGATAAACTGACATAATCCAATAGCATGATTTATGATCGATGTGCAAACAAAAGGATTGCTCTGTATTTGCAGGGGAAATATTTGGTTCATTCCTATCTACTTCCTGGAAAAATTGCAAACAAATATAATTGGTTCGTTTTAGTCAAGCAAATGAAAACGCCTCGTCTTTTTATATAATTGAAAACAGAGACACATTATACAAGTTAATTATTTGTGTTGTTTTTTCTTTAAATTTCAATTTTTATAAAAAAAAATTTCATAATAGTATAAATTTATAAAATTTGGCTAAATGATCATAAGTTTATTTATTTAGTTAATGGATTAGAAGTTTAATTAGAAGCAATGATTTTTGTATTTAAAATTAATGAGAGGTCATAAGTTCAAAATGTTATGTGCATGTTTATTTTTTTTAATTTTTACTAATATTTGTTTGGTTGTTAATTTATTTTTAATTACTAGCTAGTAACTATGTGGGTTGCTATTTTTAAACATTCGTTCCAATTCAAGTCTAACCTTCAACAAAGGGTAATGCGTAGACTAAATTTTTGAACCAAATTTACAAATCATATGACGTATCATCAAAAAGTTTAATTTGGTGCTCATTCATTACTTATACATATATTTAAAGACTTGAAAATATCATTATTTTTTTAGTATTATATTGAAATTAGTAAATATGAAAAAACACCTCACGATTTATACAAAAACACTTTAAAAGTTCAGATGGAAGACAAAACTCATAATCTATCTACTTGTAAGCCTGAAGTTTTTTGGTTTCCTTATCTCGATACAAAATAAATTAGTTTTTTCGTGTTTCTAAATTACTGAGTTTGAAGTGTTTTTCTAAATATAATTTTATCGATATCTTACGTGTAAAACAAATAATTTTTTTATATGAAGTGATGACACATTTTTTAGCGTCGTCCCGGGCCTCAAAAATCTCTAGCCCGGCCCTGGCTTATACTTAAAATATTTATAATTTCATCATAAATTACGAAATAGAATGATATATATATATATATATCTATTATAAAGTATTGGAACATAATGAAAATATGGGGAACAAACATATAATGTGTGTTCATCTAAGTATTCAACAAGTCTGTTACAATTTACTGAAAAAATTTAAAATGCAAAATGAAAATTATTTATTTTCTGTCTAAGTGAGTCCCGACCTAGTCGGGTCTGGGTTGGTTAGGCGGGTGCCTATGTGGTTTAGGCAGACACCTAAGAAAGTCTAGGCGTCATTTCTTAATTTTCAAACGTCTAGGGCTTAATCAGAGCAGTGACCAGCCGCATAGAACCTAGGCAGGGCTTAAGCGGCGCTAGACGGAGATTTTTAGAACAGTACTTGATGGTCGTGGTCGACATGAGCAGCTACGGTAACAATTAATTTCTCTCAAAATTTCAAACTCATAGCACACATAGCAGCAGCAAATTATATTGACATATAAAAGAAAAGAGAAGTTTCATAGAGCTACTTACAAGGAGTTGAACAACGATACTGTTATAAATGGTATAACCAAAGGTCCAAAACTGATGTAGGACAAAAATTGGGTTATTTTATATCATTTTGAATAAAATATATGTCGCCATATGTTTACCTTGAGGTCTAAGCATACTCTAGAAATTTGTTCTGCTATTTTGTTCATCTTTTCATTACTGTGTGCATTGAAAGATTTTAATGCAATTCATTCCATGCGGCTTACTTGGTCTAACTAAGACCTGTCACGTTGGTAAATACTCTTTGCAGTTTGTATATTGGTACCTTTAAAACAAGGAAGTGCAGAATTGTTGTCACAATCCTTTTATCTGTGGCATCTTTATGGTTGGGAAATGTTGTTTTAATGAGACCAGATAGAGGTTCTGTTAAGGGTTATGCAATCATATGCTTCGGTTTGATGTTAAAGTGTGCACATTTGTAGTTGAAAGTTTCAAATTTCATTCCTTCTTCTTCCTGTTTTAATTGCTTTCTGGGTTTTCTAATTGTTTAGTAGTCTGATTTTTGAAACTATACATTTCATATTTCCTTTGTAAATTTCTGTTTTTTTTTCTGTCAATTCCTTAAGAACTGGAAATCTCATCAGAAGCAACAAGAACAATCAAACGGACAAAGCGGAGTGTTTCCAGCATCTACTTTGTTAATTCCCAACTCATCTTCTGTGTAAACCGTGAGTCCATCCTGCCTTCTCTTTTTCGGCTGAGAAGACATGTCCCCAAATCCGCCATCTCTAATACCTTTATCCTTCTTCTTTGTCTTCAGCTTGTCAGGTTTCTCAATCGCGGTTTCTTTTCGTTTTTTAGCCCTTCCAGTTTCAGTTTTCTTCTTCTTTTTCGCTGCAAATATTTCATCAATCTCAGAAGCGGGCTTCTTTGCAGAAGACACAGGGTTTTCAGCCTTTTCAGTTTCGGGCTTCTTCCTCTTTTTGGCTGAGGATGTTTTATCAACCTCAGAAGTAGGCCTTTTCGCCGAAGATGGCAGCTTTTCCTCTTCTACAACAACTGTATCATCATTCACCTCTCTGGGATCCTTTGATTTACTCTTTTTTCCCATTTGTTGGATCCCAACTCCCAAACCTGGCATCAAATCCACAACACATTACTGAGAATTGACAAAACTACAAAGACGAAAGGTAACCAAAGAAACTACGGAGAACATGTGCACAAGCTACTTGATTATTAACCTGAGATGTCACGGTAGTGTTTCCGCCAGACACATGACACAAGCTACTTGATGAGAGGGATAATTCAGCAACACCAACTTTAAACATGCAGCAAAAGCCTTCCGATCTTCACCGGTCAAATATGCAACCTGCAACAATGAACAAGAGCTTCATCAGGCCACTGGAACAACAGTTGTATAGCATCAAATCCAGTCACTGAAACTACGGACATTGTTTCCGTATGTTGCACCCAAATTCAAAAATCAGTTCCAGAAAAGTAAACGAGTGTCGTAATCTTTGTATGTAGCCAAAAATTGTAGCAAGAAACCACAGAAAAGATTTCAAGCTATCTTCTATTGGCAAATTCATATCGGCTCCAAGCGGCAGTCAAGGCACCATCAAACTGGTTCTTGCTGTTGACTCGTTTAGATAGAGCCTCCCTCGACACTTACAGGGCTTCCTAATCCGATTCGATCATCAAAATCTAACAATTAAACCAATTACGGATCTTTCATTCAGCCACATTGCATCAATGCAACACTAAAACCTACAATCTTCAGATTCTTCACCATTTAATCACTAAAAAGAGTAAAAATTTAGATTTAAAACACAAAACCCAACAAATTATTCATAAAATTTGGAAGATTTAGCTGCTTTAAATTTGAAGGAAAGCGTTGAAAAAGAACATCTTTCCTCCAATCGTGATAGTAGCTATTTCTAGGCACCATGCAAAAGGTTGCTTGTTATTGGATTTAGCAACAAACACCCGTGTCTGACTGGAGTGCCCAAATTCTATTATTTTTCATAAATCCAACAAAAACAATAAATCCAACAAAAACAAAAAAACAAAAAGGAGAGATTTCGAAAAATGTATAGCGGATATTGTGTCATGAAATAAATTGGGATTTTGAGTTTCAAGGATCTTCACCCACTACCGAGTTTTAGTTTTGGCTCCAAGCGGCAGTCGGGTCGCCACCGATCGGGCGCCTGCTGTTGACTCGAATATGGAGCCCGCTTACATCATAATCCACAAACAAAACCCAAAATCCAAAACGATATAAATATAAAAAATTTAATTTAATTACCCAGTAAAAGCAAATTGCAGGAAGTTGGAGGTTCCGATGGAACTCTGGAACGCAAGTAGGCAGAGACTTGAAGTAGAAGGCGCCGGAGAGACGGGAGAGTGAGCTAACCTGTAATTTATAGCTGCTGAGGCCGCCTAACCCTAACAGTACGAGGTACTACAAGGTCAAAGCCTACTTCAAAAGCCCACGAGATTTTTGTTATTTTTTTGGGCTGAGCCCACTGTATTTGGTTCATCATCCAAATCAGGTCTGTTCGAAAATGTTTGAAGGGTTAAAAACGGCTTTCAGATAAACAAAAACGCTTTTGAACAAAAATAATTAAGCGCTTGTTTCAGTCTTTGAGACTAATTATCAGATGATTGGACCACTTTTAGAGTCTGTCAAAAATGGATGAAAATGCTATTGTGGAGAAGTACATGGGAGATGCTTTTCCAAGTAATTATTTTTTTCGAAAACGAAAATCATTCATGCGATAATGTGTATAATGCATCGTACCGAAAATTCTTAACGAGCCTTAAAAGTGTCTCCATGCCCTATGATATACGAGTATTAACCTATTAAACGAGTTTCACTTCAATAAGTACTCAATTTTTTAATAAATTTTTCAACATATTTTTTTAATTATATTAAAAAATTACGAACTCTCAACCTAATCTACATCTACTTCTCAAAGAGTCACAGTATTAGGTTAAATAATCTCGGAAAATGATCGTCTCTGGATTCCTTCCACCAAATTCTACCAATTAACAAATCCGAGTTCTTGAAATTTGATCCAACAGCTAAAAACAAGGAGCCCTTTTAAAAGTTATAATAACTTTAATCGTTGAATCAAATTTCAAGAATCTGAATTTATTGATTGCTATGATTTGATGAAAATAATCCGGAAATGATCGATTTCCAATAATCTCAATGGCAAAGCATGTCTTTTACACAAACCACCTCAAGCTCAAGCCCAACAGTTACGGCACGTGATATCACGTGACCGCGGACTCGCCCTCGACAAAAAATGGTAAACAATGGCAACCGCCTTTTCGTTGGACTCGTCCGCGTGGACGTTTGACCCTTAGAACACGTCTTCTCAACGAAAATTAGAAATCTCAGAGGAGAGAGAGAGAGAGAGAGAGAGTGGGTTAAGGCAGTGGAGCTCAAATCTTCTACACCCAAAAGTTTGGAGAGTCGAGAGACTTCGTTAAAAGCAAGTGCTGAAGGCGTTCATTTTACGCTTCCAACGATTCGACCAAAGTTTTGGGATTTTTTTTGCCGCCGCCGACCGCCATGGACGCCGCCGCATGCTCTCGTGTTCTTCCTCAGATCAACCTCTCCCATTCGGATCATAGATTATCCACGTAAGCCCTCGAAATCATAATTGTTTTTCTGTTTTTTTTTTTTATTTTATTTTTTTTTCAAGTTGGATCAGTAAAGTTGGCTTTTTTACGTAATTAGATTTGTGTTTAGAATTAATCGCGCGAGAAGATCCTAGTTATTTCTTGGGAGAGAGCTTTGGATTGTATGTCAATCTTGTTTCCTGGAAAATTGCATTGAAAATAAGCATTTTTCCGGGCAACCAAACGGAAAGTTTGCATTTTCTTTCGACAACCAAACAGGAGCGTTGAATTATGGCAATCGAATTATGTTTGGGTTTTGGTTTATTGGTTTCGCTACGCTGAGTTTTTGACTAAATGTGTAAATTTGCATTTTGCCAGCAACCAAACAAAAAAGTTTGCATTTTCACGACAACCAAACAGAAAGTTTTCATTTGAACGACAACCAAACAGGAGCATTGAATTATGGCAATCGAATTAGAGTTTTGGTTTATTGGTTTCAGACTTTCATTTAAGCTAGCTAAACTGAGATTTTGACTAACTCTCTAAATGTGATTTAGTGGTAGGTCGGGACCTGCCTCTTTCCGTTCATCCAAGCGATTGCTAGTTTCGAAACAGCTCACAGTTTCTTGCTCTACACCGATTGACAAAGGAAATGACATGTTTGGAGTATCACATTGTTCTAAGAAAAACCCTGTGGGGGAAGTATTATGCCCTGCGGGTGTATGCACTTATGGTGGGACTGCTGTAGAGTCTCATTCCCATGCTGCGGAAGAGAAGGTTGGAGTGCTGCTTCTGAATCTCGGAGGACCCGAGACGCTTAATGATGTTCAGCCGTTTTTGTTCAATCTTTTTGCCGACCCGGTATGTTCATCTGCTCTTGTTGCCTTGCCTTACTGGTGTCAGCATGAGTTGTTAACTTAATGCACTCATTACTAACATATTCCTATGTTGTGTGAAACAGGATATCATTCGTCTCCCAAGGTTGTTTCGGTTTCTCCAGCAACCATTGGCAAAATTAATTTCTGTGCTTCGAGCTCCAAAAAGCAAAGAAGGTTATGCTGCTATAGGAGGTGGTTCACCTTTGCGTAAAATTACAAATGAGCAGGTAGAGCAATATGCATAGCATGCCTGTTGAAATGTTTCCTTTAGTTTTTATTTGTATAATTAGGTGGCTGTTTTTTGCTACTTGTTACAGGCAAATGAACTCAGAAAGACCCTGGAATCAAAGGACTTGCCTGTTAATGTCTATGTGGGAATGCGTTATTGGTACCCATTTACTGAGGAAGCAGTTCAGCAAGTGAGTCTTAAATTTCAGTAACCTAGTATTATTTTTATATATGCCGTTGGTTCTAGGCAATGTAAAGGACGTGGGAAAATAGAATTGTAACCTAAAGGTCTCCCAACGATTCTATTGGTTAGATTCATTGAATTTGTAGTTAGTCATCATGGGGCATCTTGTAATTGAATGGATCAAATGACTGAACTTTTTTCCACATTATCTGTGACAGATTAAGAAAGACAGAATAACCAGGCTTGTTGTCCTGCCTCTATATCCTCAGTTCTCTATCTCTACAACTGGATCAAGCGTTCGTGTGCTCCAGGATATTTTCAGGTGACCATTTGCTGTCACTGTCAGTTTATGGAACTAAGTAAATGTTTGTTTACGATGGTCAATTTTCTGAATGTGAGCGCCCATCTTGCAGGAAAGACGCCTACCTATCAAGGATGCCTGTTTCTATTATAAACTCGTGGTATCAACGTGAAGGCTATATTAAGTCAATGGCCGACTTGATTTCCAAAGAACTAGAAAGTTTTTCTGAGCCTGCAGAGGTGCGCTTGATGTTTCTATTGAACATATGCTTTAAATTCGTCAGAAATGGCTCTTTTGATGCTATTAAGTTTCATTCTCTCTTTGGGTTATAGATGTTGCTATTGAACGTATGCTTTCATTGCATGGTTATTCCCCGAACTTCACAGCTCCTGTAAACATTGCTAATTTTGTATGAAATTCAGGTCATGATATTCTTCAGTGCCCACGGAGTGCCGCTCAGTTATGTGGAGGATGCTGGAGATCCTTACAAAGATCAAATGGAAGAGTGCATCTTCTTAATAATGAAAGAGCTGAAATCTCGAGGAATCAACAATGAACATACTCTTGCTTACCAGGTGGGTTATGAAATTCTATTTTCTGACTTGTACACTCCATTTCATTTTTCTATCTTTCTTGGTTCTCAGAACAAGCATTGGTTGTTGTCTACCATGTATGTTGCCAAATTTCTTGATGTTGTTTTCTGATTTTCTTTTCCTTATTTTGGGGTTGGGTGGTGATCAGAGCCGAGTTGGTCCTGTGCAATGGCTAAAGCCCTACACTGATGAAGTTCTTGTTGAGCTTGGCCAGAAAGGCGTGAAAAGTCTCCTAGCTGTTCCAGTCAGGTATTTAACTTCGTTTCTGGCCCCGGGCATCATTTGGTTTTTTTTTCTCTCAGAAGTAAAGTAAGTTAATTTGGCATCTATTTTCTTATCCAGCTTTGTGAGCGAGCACATAGAGACTCTTGAAGAAATTGATATGGAGTACAGGGAATTGGCCGTCGAATCTGGCATTGAGAATTGGGGTCGAGTCCCTGCCCTTGGTTGCACTCCTTCGTTTATAACAGACCTCGCAGATGCCGTGATAGAAGCCGTACCACTTGCAACAGCCATGTCAACCCCACAAACTACCTCAGAAGCAGCCGATCACGACCCTGTGAGATACGCTATCAAGACGTTGTTTGGTTCCTTTTTGGCTTTCATTTTGTTCTTTTCTCCAATGCTAATGGCATTCAGGAACACCTGATTTAAGGAGGATATTAAGCAGTCACTTACGTAGAATCCCCCATCCGCTTCCATTTGACCCTCATACTCCATACGGAACAAGCTTTTTGCAGTTTACAAATTTTAAAAGTTTGGTGAACGCGCTTTGAGTCGAGAAGCATATCTTAGATTCTACTTTGTACGTTTTGGATGTTACGATTTGTACCTAAAGCTCGTTTTAAAATTACTTTTTGAGTATAAACATCTGCTTCTGGTGTCATTCTGCCATCTCCGGTCGGACTCACAGTTTCCTTTCGATTTCTCCTTTGTAGCCGGCACCCCAACTCGCCGGTCTCGCATCCTAAATTAGATGTAAAATAAATAGATTGAACGGTGATTTATGTACGAATTTGCAAAATTAACTCAAAATCGTGAGCATCCATGTTTTTTTGTGAAAAAAATGCAAATTTTTTTATTTTCTCGAAGTATTTTCCGTGAGCATTAAGAAAGTCTAAATAATGTATTCGGAAGCGGATTTACAATTTATTGAGCAACAAGTTTATATTTAGCATAATATTTAAGCCGAAAAGTCAAAAAATAAGTGAAAAGTATAGACATGTTAAAATTTTAGACAAAAAATGGCAAAATTTTGTTTTGTTAAATAGTCTTTCACCCTTTTTTTTTTTTGTTAACAAATAGAGTTCTATTAATATGTAGTTTATATTTAGATAAAAGAAAAATTAACAAAACAAAAAGGTTCAAACGTCTTTAAATTTAGGTTTTAAACCATTGATTACATGTGTTTAAATACAAATTATAATAGATTTTGCACAGAAAAATATATTTTGAAGAACATGAATATGATAGTTTGTTTGGTGGTAAGAGAAATAAAAGAAAAATTAACAAAAATGTTTCAAATTCTTCCGGGTGCTAGAAAGTCACACGTGGCTTGCAAGTTAGGTGATTAACACTATGTTTGGATAAAGAAATTTAAGATTACTAAGGAATTTTAAAATGACGGAAATTGAAATGACGGGATTTTATTTTCTAGAATTTGTTAATTTTCTTGTTTGGTTAACCCTAAAAGAACAATGGAATTGAATACCAAATTTGTTATTTTTAAACTCTCATCGTAGAAAATGAAAAATGACACCTATTTACATGAAATTTAAACTTGAGAATTGGAGGTCTCAAATTCTAAGTTTTTTTTCCACGCGGAAATTCTAAATTTCTATGTTTATGAATCCAAACAATGGAATTGATGCATCTCAATTTATAAATTCTGACTTTTATCCAAATTCTAAGTTTATTTCGCGCGTCCAAACATAGTATAAGAGTATTCATCCACCCAAAGTCCGCATTCAAATCCCCCCACAGTAGTTAGACGTGTTTAGTGTAAATTATGATATCGTTGGTCAGAAAGAACAACTATAGTTAAAACTCCCTTCTAAAAAAAACATCAATAAACAAATAAGAGACTTAAACAGAAAGAAAGATCAGCACTATAGAACAGAAAAGAAGAAAATCTGCAGAGAAAACAAGATCAAACAAATTCTTGCAATTACCAAATCCTTACAAACCCGCAATTCTGAAAACATAAGTAACATGTTCAACAAATACTAACCTAACTAGCCTTTGCTACTACGGAAAATACAATGAAACATCACCAAGTACCCAAAACGTTAACACCCGCCCGCCACAACACATCAACTCTGAGGGGAAGTTTTGGCAACTCCGCCGCTCGGTGGAGCAGTCTGTGAAGCAGGTGGTGGAGCATCATAAGGTCCCGCGGGTGTTCCCATTCGCGCTGGCATCAGCAGAGTAGGGAGGAGGTTGTGCATATCCAGCACCATACGATGCGTTATAGGGTGGTGGCGCCTGACCATAACCTGGCTGGCCAGCTGGTGGTGCACCATAGGACGGGGGCCCGTACCCGGTTTGTGGTGCTGCAGCACCATAGCCAGATGTTGGGGGACGGGTAGCAGGATCTGGCTGAGTATATGCAGAAGCTGGAGGCTGAGAATGAGGGTATCCTGGCTGCACAGGTGCTGGCTGACCATAGCCTCCTGGAGTGCTGGGTGACTGAGCGGTTTGCCCATAAACTGCAGGATTTGCAGGAGGCTTTTGTGCTGGAGGTGCTCCATATCCAGCTCCATATGCAGGCTGCGCTGGTGGTTGGCTTCCATAACCAGTTTGAGAAGTTGGGGGTGCTCCATACCCTGGCTGAGTAGACCCTTGGGGTGGGTAACCAGCAGGGTTAGGGCTAGGCTGTTGACCAACATTGTATCCTTGCTGGGCAGGAGGTGCTTGAGCTGAATCGCCCTGAGTTCCGTAAGAGGGAGTGTGACCATCTTGAGGTGGGTTACTCACATTACCATAGCCCGCTGCAGAATAACCCTGCTGTTGATCATATGCTGGTGGCTGACCGTACCCAGATTGAGGTGGTGCATGATATCCACCATAGCCATCTTGACCATAGCCTTGTCCTTGTTGATTATAGCCTGAAACTGGCGGCGGGCCATAATTGTAACCAGCACTGTCAGCAGCAGCAGCGGGACCACCAGGATTTTGCTGTTGATGTGAAGGTTGTTGCTGACCATAGTAATCATAACCACCACCTTGGGAAGTCTGCTGAGTTGGTGCAGCAGCTGACTGGTCCCAACTGGATGGATATCCACCAGATGTTGGTTGAGGAGGATAGCCTTGGTAAGAAGGCTGAGACGCATTATACTGCTGTGGAGGGCCAGAATACGCTCCAGACTGCCCATAGCCATAACTAGGTGGTTGCATTGGGGGGCCAGAAGGAGCCCATCCTGAGGGAGGCCGTGCTTGATAACCTTGCTGAGAGTATCCTCCAGACATTGCTGGATTTCTAACACGGTTCTGCAATAAAATTATTCTCACATATAACCATGGCGTACTTTCCATGATGCTGGGACATACGGAGGAATAAAAAAACACATGATGTACAAAAAGCAAACATTGGAAACATGTATAAAAGAAAAGTTCTATGATTCAACGAAACACATAACAAATACGAAAAACAAATACATTCATATAAATGATTAATGGATTTCATTATTATATTGGGAAGAGGTGTAATCACCCACATACCGTACCCGTGGTTGTATAAATTGAGTTACTCCAGCAGAAGCCCACACTCTACCTATTTGAAGTGAATGGGTACGACAAATAACAAAACACTATATAGAAGCTTTTATATAAAAACAAACTTACATATAGCCCTAATTGCGACGATAGTCATAAAACACGCGCAAAATGCAGACTACAGTACCAAATATCAACATACGCATAGGTATTAATTAGACATCTTAGAAGGAATTCCAGACCAGAAGACATTGTTCATGCACTAATACTTCCCAAATAGGCTACCACATGTGGGATGATCAGTAATTCCAAACAAAAGCTATCTAAGCTTATGTAAAAAACGTAAGTCATCAGCATAGAAAACCTGTTATGTCAACCAGGGACATTAGTCATAGATCATATTAGATGCTAGCATAAAAAAGACCATTTGAACTTTCCACAAGTGTGAAGCCAAACCATTATTGGCCGAATAATATCCCAAATAAGCAGCAAGAATCTCTCCAGGATTTATTAAACAGAACAGAAATATAGCACTAAAAGGGACAAGAGGTTCTGAACAATTAGGATCAACGACCCACAATATGCGTAAATAAAAATTAAAGGCAATACTACTTTCAAAAAATAACTCATCACATAGGATAAAAGATTAATGTATATAAACTGGAAAAAGAATGGAGAAATGAACAGAAAGCAGGTGAGGCTGACCGATCATAATATTCAAGTTCCACAAAAATAAGCTGGACATGAATAAAATGGCACTCAGATATTAAATCCAGCACAGGAAAACAAATTTCATGAAAGCTAACCAAAACTGTCCAATATCTAAAAAAAAAAATCAAAGAAATTCTCACAACTATAATGCTACAAAACATTTTAAAAAACCCCAAGAATAAACAGTATAAAAATTTGAAAAATAAAACCAAGAAAATCTAACATTTGACAGAGGCTTCAACACAGGCGAAGAACTACATAATTATGACAAAATCAAAAGCACTCGATAGAAAAGAACTTTGATCGGAAGTTCAATATTCCAACATTAAAACTAATTCACAACTAATTAATGTACTTGGAATAAAATGGCTTAAATTTTCTGGGAGTTATACTATTAACCTTCAGTCCTTCTATCAGAGCTTCACTCCGCAATATCATTACTAAATACCAGAAAACGGGATTTAGAACCATACCAGAGTGATGCTGAGGGAACACCAACACAAAGGATTCCATGTTGGTGTCACCAATGGTCCAAAACAAACTAACCCTACAATAGCTCCCAATAAGAATCGGTTAAATGATACAAGAGAAATAAGCACATTGATGGTAGGTGCACAGTGTTATCCCAATAATTTATCACTTAATGAACCAATAAGTGTAATGTTAAACATTATGAGAGTTAATGAAGCTTTAATGTAACTTAATAACCTAAACATGTATATGAACTCCCATATACTAAATTCCCAATAAGCGCGTATGGCAAGGACAGCCCAATGTGTCGTAATAATCACTCCTCCAAATATCTGTTCAATCTTATGGTCAGATTAGCCACTATCTGCATCAATCATATGGGAAGAAGAAACTTATTGCAGATAACTATCCATTTAAAATAACAATTCAGAAGACCCAGCAGGTTCTATATATACAGTTTTTAAAGCTAAATCTATATGACATCCAAATGGATTTTGAGAGGTGAAATTGTGCCAACCAGTTTCTAAAGTTGAAACTAGATCCCAGCAAATGCTAAAACCCAAATAATAAATAATTGCATAAACAGCCTCCCTCCAGTGTTCACTTGACATGTTAGACTCAATCTCAGCCAGCTACACTGTGCATGGCAAAAAGATCAGCACAGAACAAAATTTCTGGATTAATAAGATCTAAAGCAGAAGAAGGCAATTGCAGAACATACAAACTGATCCAATCCTCAAAAAATCATAATATTTGGGTCATAGACATGTTCAAAATACCAAATACAGTAACCAGTACAACATTAGGGATATTGTGGCCCACCATTAGCCAAAAATATAAAGTCAGCAATAGTTCGACTGGAATTAGTATCCACAATTTACATGACAAAGTGGAAAAATTGCACATCCAGATGGACAACAAAATACATATCTAGAACAATTGTACAGTGTAAATGCAAATAACCAGCATAAAACTCAAATCCATAGAATAAAGAGCTGAAAAAGGAAGAGAAACCCAATTTAGAGACAGAGATGTAGTATTATGCACAACATAAAATGCAAAATGAAAATAAAAAAGAGTAACTCATTGTCAATGAAAATGTTTTAACAATATCAAGAGATAAAAGTCTCCAAAGGCTAATCAGAAAATGATACAGATTAATTGAGCACTAAAAATAAAACTAACACAAAGCCCTGCAAGAAAGAAAATTAATACCAGAGTAAAATACAAAAAACGTAAGCCTAGTAACCAGGTCGATTGACCTAATTTGAGTACGAAATATGAACACTAGGAATATTCAAAATAAGTAACAGCCCTGCAACAGGGAGCCTCAACGTATCAACAAAAACACCAAAATCTTATAGGAGCACGTAGAGGTGTGGCAATTAAATGCATTGACAGAAAATGGAAGTTCAAACTTCAAATAGCCATGCAAAACTATACATCCTAGAGAATCACATCTACTGTAGCTTACTCCTCCTGAGGTAACAATCTCTGACTACAAATACATCAGAGAGGCGTACAAGCCAAATTTTTAGGCAAACACAAATTAAACATACCTCACTAATAACTTCAGCTACCAACTGTTTTGCAGCTTCAATTTGTTCAGTAGTCCCGTCAATCTGTAGCGTCCTTTCTGTTGATGGGTCACCAGGTGGCAGATGCAAGGGAATAACCTAAAACAAATATAATGTCAGCTCACAAAACCATTTCCTATATTTGATTCCACCCAAACACATTACTGAAAACGATATACTAGAAAAGTTGTGGGTACAACGTATTGTGAAGAAGAATGATAGAAGAATACATCAAGTTCCAAAAGAAGACAGAGACAAAAACAGTAGAAAAGACCAGTATTCTGCCCAGGATTGAAAACAAACCTGGATACGAGCTCCAGTCCTAGCTTGCATACTTTTTATTGTTTCACCTCCTTTACCAATGACAAGCCCAACCTGAGATTACAGTCACGAATCCTCAATAACCAAATAACTAGAACATTTTGATAAATGTAGAAAAATTATATAGCCTGTACCTTGTTGTTAGGAATTTTTGTAACATATTGTTCACCGCCAGCTTGTACTGTTAACCTTCTAGAAGCTATGGCAGGACCTCCTGATTCAGCCTGGCACAAACATAAGAGCTATATATGTAAGCCATATTTCCAAGTTCATATGTACAAATTTGATAAAACTCAACTATCTAAATATTGAAACAAAGGATCACAATGTGGAGGGTTTATAACTTAAATGTGTAAACTTTTGATATATCACAAGCAGGTAATTGATAAAACTAATCTAAAAATTAAATGCACAAGCCGAACCTCAGCAAGAACTTCATTGATCAAGTGCTCAGCCTTTGCGATCTGCTCCGGAGTACCCATGAGCTCCACCATCCTAGTTGGAAAATTGAGGTCCGCATCAGAATCTCGGGTAACTTGAATCTTGGCTCCCGACTGAGTCTGTAGATACTTGATAGTCTCCCCACCTTTACCAATAATGACACCAACCCTGCCATTGGGAACCTCAATCTTTTTGCTCGATCCCTGGAAACCACCGTAAGATACCGGGATTGAAGAAGGAGCTGGGTTTGAGAAGTGAGGCTTCAAATCTGTATCGTTTTCACAAAATCACAATTACAATTGCTGCATTCATATTCACATTCACATCATAAACATGTATAATCAAACAGAAAAAGCAACGTGAATCGCCCTAGAACAACTAAACCCAATTGAATTCTTGGATGTCAAGCATATGAAAAACCTAGCTGAAACCCGAACAATAAAATAAACAAGGATAAAAATTAAATAAAAATTTAAAGTACAAAAATTAAAGGAAAATGCAAAATTCTAAAGAGGGGAGGTGAACCTGGCGGACCAGAGCTAAAGCCCTTGTCAATAGAATCGGAGCCACCATTGTCAACCCTAGAGCGCTTAGCATCCCCGCCGTTCAACAACCGAGCTGCGATCTCCTGCGCCTTCTGCTTGGCAAGCTGGAAATCTTCCATGGGCGGAGGAACGCTGCTGTACGACGTCGGCGCAGAGTCGGGGGACGATGACTTGATGGGGGCCGAGAAGCCGGTGACTCTGCGGGTGGACGGGGGCGTTTGCTCCTCGTACTTCCGCTTGTTCCCTGAATCGGGACCGGATGAGTATTGGGCTTCGTCGGCCATTGTCGTAGCGGTAGAGGAAGAAACCCTAGAAGATAGATGGGAGAGAGAGGAGAGTGAGGTGGAAAAACACCACTGGGATATTTATACGGACGTAGACTCTTTTTAGCGTTTGCGTATGGGAATAAAGGTCTATAAACTTTTTCAGACGGAAAGCGCGTCTTAAGTAAAACAGTAAAAAGTGAAAAGGATTGTTTGAGATTTCTAATTTTTATTTTGGTGATGCTGTCAACAGACAATTCTTTCTCACACTTTGTTAATTTTTGTAATTTAATTTTTCTGACCAAAAAATAAATAAATTTTGTAATTTAATTCTTTTTTATTTATATCGATTTAAAATCCAAAATTAAGAACTGTGTGTATAAAGTAAAAATAAAAGTCTGCACTAACTTATTTTTTGTTCAGTCAGTTTTATTTATTTTTATGAGGTAACTACAAGTGAAATGTTAAAAAAAAAATTACAAGTATATGGTTCATAACAAATTATGGACCGTCACTTACAATTATGACCATTTTTGTAAGTATGAAATTCATTGTACGGTTATTCGCTGAACTTCACAGCGAATAAATTATGGACCGTCACTTACAATTTTGAACATGTGCTTTCATTGTATGGTTATTCGCTGAACTTCACAGCTCCGGTAAACATTGCTAATTTTGTATGAAATTCAGGTCATGATATTCTTCAGTGCCCATAAAAAAAAATTACAAGTATATGGTCCATAACAAATTATGGACCGTCACTTACAATTTTGAACGTGTGCTTTCATTGTATGGTTATTCGCTGAACTTCACAGCTCCGGTAAACATTGCTAATTTTGTATGAAATTCAGGTCATGATATTCTTCAGTGCCCATGGAGTGCCGCTCAGTTATGTGGAGGATGCTGGAGATCCTTACAAAGATCAAATGGAAGAGTGCATCTTCTTAATAATGAAAGAGCTGAAAAAAAAAAATTAGCAATGTTTACCGGAGCTGTGAAGTTCGGGGAATAACCATGCTGGAGATCCTTACAAAGATCAAATGTAAAAAAAAAAATTACAAGTATATGGTTCATAACAAATTATGGACCGTCACTTACAATTATGACCATTTTTGTGTGGCGGGAACATCATATAAGATTTACGTTTAATTGGTGCGATGGGCGCATAAGTGAAGATGAAACAATTTAAATGCATTCAACGCAATCAATTTTTTTTTTTTTTGAAATTGTGCGTTGGGGTTGTTTCACCAGTTTTGGCCACTCTATTACGACAGATTAGAGGCAGCCTTGACCGAAAACTTTTAAGATGCGAAAGTTACTGCTTGCAACCAGAGTTTTATAATGCAACATTCGGAGAAGTGATAATCCACAATCTCATGTTTGTTGAGTGGGATTGGACAAGATTAGGAAGTTAGGAGTTTCAAATCTCATGTGTTGGAAGGTCCCAGATTTGAGTCCCAAGCTTCCGAAGGGGTTTGGGAGATGGGGTTCATGTCCTGCACATCAAAGTACTCGGGCGCCTAGTTCACCAGGTTGGGCCTTCAACGCCTAAGCTCCGAGTCGAGTCGTAGAACCCTCGGACCAAGTCTCAGGCAAAAAGATTTCCAACAATAATATGACTACTTGAAACTGAAATCATGAACTCAAGGGTTTACAGAAAAACATGGATACATTACTTAATCCCGGGTTAAACAAAAACTATGAACAGCTTCCAACAATCAATCAAACAAGTAGATAAACATGGGAGATTAGTTCAAGCACCCAGTTTGAAACAGAGAAAAGTTTTACAGAATCTTTGGCGACTGTTATAGCTCCAAAACGACGGAAATATGCAGAAAGCACAACACAGGACACCCTGGGATCTAAAATTTATAACATGTAAATGCAATGCAAAATCTCTCCCTTTTCATGGTGCTTAGCCAGGGCAAACCATCCCAGATAGACTTATTATTGGATAAGATATAGCGAAAGCAGGCCCCCAAACACAAGATGAAAGTCCTCACTTGGTCCACCAAAGGAGGAAATCCTTGCGCCGGTTGATCTTCTTCTGTAGCTGGAGAAGGCCGTAAAGTAGGGCCTCAGCAGTGGGAGGGCAGCCTGGAACATAGATATCAACGGGGACGATCCTGTCACAACCCCTAACAACAGAATAGGAGTAATGATAGTAACCACCCCCATTTGCACAGCTTCCCATGGAGATGACCCATCTCGGCTCAGGCATTTGGTCATAGACCCTGCAACAAAATTTCAGCACAACGATCACAACAACTCATACCCATTTGTTTACTTGTGCAAACATTACAACAACGCGTAAATTGAAAGATTCGTGAGGAGCTCTTAACTCCCAAAATCAAAGGCAGTTATGCACTTCCCAGAAGAAATTCCTAAGAAATCCCATCCATCCAAAGTCATGCAACACAAAGTAGTTTTTTCTTCGATACAAGCAATATTGTGGAGGACAAATCCCATCCATCCAACGACACACAATCCTCTTTAACTATTTCAGCTACAACCCCCTTGCAAAACTAGTTTTTGTTACCGAAAGCTAATACATTGTTTATATTCGAGCCATAATCTAGTCTAATCTAACTACAGGAAACATACCGCTCTAACCAACTTGGCTAATCAGCATAACCAGCAAGCACTTTCATTGGTAAAATTCATGCAAATGCAAATAAATAAAAAATCAAAGTTGGTTCTCAAAATTCTCCTAATAACAAACTGGAGGAGAAGGGTGGACATGTTATTCCCATTTTATCGGAGATTTCCTTAAAATTGAGCTTAATCACAGCTCCAATTATGCCAAGTTGAGATTATATTAGGTATATACGATAATTACCGCCAAAACATTTTCTAAGCTCAAAAATCCAGAAACCCTAAAACTGCGATTTGGAAAAATGAGAGGGAAGGTAGGGCTTGTTGCTTACTTGCGGAGAGCAGGGGCCATCTTGTTGGTGAGAGTGCCGGCGACGATCATGCAATCGGACTGGCGAGGGCTGGGCCGGAAGATGATGCCGAATCGGTCCAAATCGTAGCGGGCGGCTCCGGTGTGCATCATCTCGACAGCGCAGCAGGCGAGGCCGAAGGTCATGGGCCAGATGGAGCCGCGGCGGGCCCAGTTCATGAGATCGTCGACCTTCGAGATCACGAACTCGGCGGCCTTGGAGAGGCCCGGCGGGGGCGGGGAGGCGGAAGGGGGAGGAGGGCGGGCATAGGTGGCCGGAGTGGAGCCGGAGGGGGCAGAGGACGAGAGGGAGGGGACGGTGGTGTGGAGAGAGAGGGCCCGCTGGGCCGAGAGGTGGAGAGGGATGCGGGCTCGAGTCAGCAGAGCCATGACCGTGGAGCTTCGGAGAGAGAAGAGGAGGAGGAGAGTTATGGAGGAAAGCTGAAATTTTAGCCTGAAGCTGTTTTCTCCGTGTTAGTTTTGCATCTGGCGTAAATCACAATTTCTTATTTTCGCAGGATTAGGTTGCTAATTGGGATTTACCCATTTTTGGACTTGTACATTTTGGTTTTTCCTAAATGTTGTGCATTACTAGATTTAGAGGGCTTTTTTGGTTTTTACCAATATATTTACACTAATGATAAATTAGTTGCAACATTGTCGTTTTCGAGATTCGAAACTAAAAACTTTTACTTACAAATAAGTAAGAATATTACTAGATCTTAATAACAGGTGACTAGAAATTTTTTTCAATAAATCGAAAATTTTGAGCAATAACTTAATACCTTATTCTGGTTTGTCTGAATTTTCAATTTATTTACGAGTCATTTTCAATTCACCCCTAGTGTCAATTCCAAAAATTATTCCGTCAGATTGAGAGTTGTTTTCATCAGTTCAATTGAAGGAAAAAACAAACAAACAAATGTAATAAATTTGATGGTTGATGGCAAATTGCACATTCAAAGGGGTTTGAAAACACAATTAAAAGTCGTTGGGGAAAATTAAAAGAAGATGTTAATTTCTAAATTGAGGGGGGCGTTGCTAATTTTCATAGCTTTAATGTTAAGTTAGTCAAATAATAGTAACTAGTTAACCATACATAAAACTGACTGAACTAGAAACAGTACCAATTGTATTATTACACGCAGTGAGTCAGCGTACATAATTATGTTCCCCGATACACCGAAACATTTCTCCATGCCTAACGTCTATCTCATAATAAGAGCTTCATCTTTACGATGTGGGAGAAACACTTTCAAGCATCGTTGCACAAAACAAATCTCTCAAATAAAAGATCGTGCTACTCACATTATGCTGCAAATGCGAGACACTTGTTTCATAGAAGAAAGGCCCGAGCCAAATCCAAGGAATTTACCATGGTAAACCAAAAAAGGGGAACGAACTCACCGCGGTCAAATATAAACAAAGAGAGAATTTTACCATATACAGTTATACTTGATAAAATAGTGGTTTAAGAACAAGGTAAAAGTTTGTTACAGTTCCTAGCCCCCAAGGGCAACACTAATGTAAGCACAAACTAAACAAAAGAGGCACCTAATTCAACAAAGGTAGTCCATATGCTTCGATATCGCGACCGACCCTTGAATAATATAGAGATGATCAGTTTACCTACACCAAAAACATTTACCTAGACAATAAACACCCAAAAACCAGACGAATTAAGACCGAGGAATTAAGTCTAACATGGAGCCTTCACTGTCTAAAGGAACCAATACTTGCTAAGGAAAGAAAATCGGCAGACTCTGAAAGAGGGGGAAAGAATGGTTAGAGAAAAAACAGTGATAAAATTTCACAAACCCTTTTAACTTTAGTTCAAATAATACAAGGTTGAAGGCCCCGGTATCAACCAGCGTTGATGGCACCACTACAGCTTCTCCTCGCTTCAGGATCTAGGACCCAATTGGTTTCTACTGTGGCAGCAAAGCAGATATTGACCAGGTATTCTTTCGGTAGGCGGATCAGCTAATATCACATCTCTTCAACTAACAAGACACTATGAGGACAACAGCATTCTCCCTTCGAGTTACCTTAAACAGCAATGTTTCGCCTGTATGGGTGGGGCAGATGCTACTTTCTTCTTGAAAATGTTGACATCAGCCAAAATGCTTCCTGATTTTGCAGTTAGGTAGGGTGCAGCTTAACATCACTAGCCGGAGAACAAGGCAAGGCAGCCTTTTGTCAATAGAAATCAGAAAAGCTTTGCCTGCCAAGACATACAACTTTCCATACTATTTTTATGCATAGTACATGTAAAGGCTGTTTGAAGCAGCACAGGCGATTGAATTCTCAGAAGGGTGCCATGCAAGATGTAGCAACTTTGTTGTGAAATCAAAAGAATTTCCGTTTGCGTCAGCTCCAGAGTTATCCGCACCTTTTATATTACAATGGAAGAAAATATGTACAGACAATGGTTAGCAGATAGACTACCATCAAGTACCATACCTAATCGATTCAAATCTGAATTTTATTCTCTTTTACAAAAAAAGTTTTAAGTTCATTCGAGACTTTGAATGGAAATCAATTATGTTAAATTTTACCAAGACCACTTAATTTTCAGAAAATGGACTATGTATACAAAATTCATATGCAAGCAAGAACATACCTCGCCTGAGAACACGAGGAAGGCTGCTCAAAGATCTAGAAGGCCTTGCTGGCGTTTGAACTTGTCTCCTGGAAGTTCATGAGAAAAATAATAAGCACATTTGACCAAGAGAACAAAAAAAAAAACAAAATAGAGTTTTTCTTGGACTAAATGATACTATGCCCTAAAAAGAGCATGCCAAACGAGCATTATATAGAATTTGAAAAATACCTCATGGGGTTTTTGCTGGCCTCCAATGTTGTTGCTTCTGTGCTCCCTTCAGAACAACCAAACACCCGAAACAGATTGCTGGAATCACAGAAATGTGTTTCTTCATATGTTGAGCCCCACACAACTTAGGTCAGGGTGCAAGTACAAAAGCAACAAAGGATGTATATGGTATACAGCTAACCTGTAAGAACCTGTTGCCACTCGGTGTCCATCTCCACTTAAACAGCACTCAAACTTATCGAAGATGGAATCATTTTCGTATAAATCACAAAGCTGAGAAAGATAAAGAACTAACTAAGTTGCATTGTATGGTATTTACTTAAATAGTATTGTCTTCTTTTAAGATTATATGTGATCAAACAAACTTTTTGAAGGAATACATCACCTTTGGTCTTAGATATTCATGAACCTGGAAAGTTGCAACTGGGCCAGAATCCATGTTGATGTCCCATAACTGAGAAAACCGGGAAAAAAAGGTGAGAATAGAATTTGTAATGGACAGGGTTGTTAAGAATCCGAAAAATCTGAAGACAAGAGTAGCCGCAATCCACAAACTCACCACAAGAACAAATTGAATATCATGATATAAAGTATTCACTCTAAACATCACAGTAACAACAATAGCATATTTTAGCAATCCAGTCTCAAGAAACAGAGAGAGAGAGAGAGAGAGAAGGTTTTTAAGCATTTGTTACTTGCAACTCTGTTTGTAGGACTATGATACAAAGTTTCAAAATATTGAAAGTATGAACCATCTTTTTATAAGAGTCTGAATATGTAAACCTTAAGAGTCATGTAATCCCGACTAAGTATATGTCTTCCATTCTTAGCAAACTTAATATCTGAAATCGATGCTATTATTTCAGTGAAAAAAGATCTTGAACCGGGCGCTTCTTGTTCTTCAAACCTGCACCATTATAACTCATAATTAGGATTCAAGGGAAACCAAGAAATTAAAGAGGGCTAAAAGTGTCAAAAGATTTTTCATACAGTTATTTTATTACAATATTAAATCATCTTTGATGAGTGCAAGAATGGAAGGGAGGAAGAATGAAAGACAACTCACAATTTGCTATGAGTGTCACATAAAGCTGACTGCCGCAGATCGATAAGACGAATTGAGCCTTTGGAGCTACTGTATGCCAACATGTTACAATGAGTAGGGTGAAATTCTGCGCATGTTATCACCTCTGCACATAAATTTCAAGTATGTAAAGATAAATAATTACACATGTGAAGCTGTTTGACCAACAAAGCATATAAATAAGGCATAATTCAAGTTTACTACATGGCCAGAACATTTCAGCCATATAGAAACAGACGACTATGAAAGACATGATAGCATGCCACTTAATGAAACGTTCACCAGGATATGACTGAATGGAAGACCAGGAGCCTTGTAACAGGCCCAGATACTTGGGTCAAGGTTATGTCTACTGCCATTTCTCTTCAAACGACAGTCAAAAGTTAGAAAAGTAAGCAATCGTCATCATAGTGTTGTGGGTTTTACCAGTTAGATCCTCCATGTTTGCAGGCTTCACGTCAACAATATTAAAACTTTGATTGCTAATCTCTAGGTTCCAAAGATTAATTCGCAGGTCATCAGCTGATATAAAAGTTTCACCATCGCTGTGAAACCAAAAGATAGCTACATTAGTGACCAGAAGATGGAGACCATGGTAGATAATATCCATGCAACAATACCAAAGTATATATTACTACATAATACATAAAAGTAAGACTCGACATTGAAAATAAATCCTTTTTCCTTCTAGTGACAAATATTGGTCTTCAGTGTCAACGTTTACAACAGAAACTGTTTTTTTTCTTTTGGGGGTGGGGGAAGTCCAGCAACTAAAATTTGCTCCTCCATGATCACATAATCAAATAATAAAAATGTAAGTTCAAATAGGAGCACAAGCATCAAGGCAAACAATGAACATACACAACATGATTTAAAAATAGATGAAAAGGTGAAGGCGTATTCCATTGAATAAAAGATGTACCTGTTATTTGAAATCGAATTAATATGATAGTCATGGGCATGGGTATACACTCTTCGACATCTAGCCACAAGGCTCGTCTCTTGACTGGTCACCTGGATGCCACAAAAGTTCAAGTGTTAGAGCTAAATAATAGGATGTCATTCACCAAGAAAGTTAAGCATAATTGACTCTGGAAAATTTTCTAAATACCATAACAGCAAAACCATATGCTATCAGAAAATAAACAAATCAGATTGTGTACAACTACCACTGGCAAGCGCAGAGATGGAGATGAAGTGTCATTGCTTGAAGAACTGACTGGGCTCTCTTTACATGCTCCATTTGCAAGATACGGTTTTGAGCTTGCAGACATAGAACTAGCAACTGAACCATTTTCCATAGATTTAGAAGCATCCACATTCATCTCACATACTTTCTTTACCTTCTTCTCTTGGACCTGCTCAGCATTAGAGCAGGATTAGAACATTTCCTTCCATACGAAAAAAAAATTAAAATAATTACATCTTAAGTCGTTGTACCACCTATTGGAAGCCATAACAAGTCATGCACTACACTCTGCATGTGCATATGTGTGCGTTCATCCCAAGAATGAGGTATAAAATGAAATGGCTGGAGTAATCGCCATCTTTGTTCCGAACAATATATAAATGGAAAAGGTAATGCAACTAACGTTGCTTAAAAATTACTCTGGCAGATGTGATATCTAGAGAAATCATCTTCCCTATAATAATCTAACCACATACGAGTTCAAAAAGGGTTGGTGCTACCTTCCAGTATTTGATGGTTTTGTCATTAGTGGAGAGAAGAAACAGTGCACCATTAGCTGTTTGACACCATCTGATCTTGTTGATTTTTTCCTCAATTTCCAAACTCTTAAGATAATCAAACTGAGTTTTGAAAAAACAAGAAAGAGCAAGTTAGTCAAATCCAGATTCTGGCAAAGAGGAAATCTTTATAAGCCTATCTACAGTCCTAGTTAAGCACAAAGAAAGTCATACCTCAGGTTCATGACTTTGAAATTCGGTTTTATAGCGGAACTCAGGATGCCTACTGATTGAATAATCCATCCTCTCCAGATCTCTCCGATGTCCACCATGCTACATATTTAAGTTTATACAATAAAAGTACAAATAAATCACACCAGTGTAACAAAATACAACAACAGAATAAGGATAAAGATAATGCACTCCCACCCCCAACCCCCTCATGATAAAAATGTATAAACTTACATCCTTTATATCCGTTCTTTCAAACAATACCACCCGGCCTCCACGATCTCCAGTGGCAAGGTGGTCCCCAGTTCTATCGAATTCAATAGCCGATATTATATCAACTGCAAAACATTCAGCATGTACACAAGCTAAGTAGTTGCGTATGTTGGTGCACCAAAGCACACTACTCAACACCTTCAAACACCCACTATCGTTTTCAAAGCTTCAAAAGCAGGTATTCAAGTGAGTCCATTGATTGAAAGTGATACGATTTCTTAACATGTCTCCATCGCAACAATATGTTCGAAAATGAATCCCTATACTAATCAACTAAATGTAGTGATTTAAAAATTAAACGGAGATTAAAAACAATTAGACAGCCTCCAAATGTATAGCTTCATCAATTAATAGCCACAGACCATTAGCCAATAACGTAAGGTTCACTTGGAAGTGCTTTTAAAATGACTGAATGCGCTTTTAGAGAAAATGTTTTTGTGTTTCAAAAGCACTTGGAGTGCTTCCTGCAAGAAGCACCAGTTATGTGCTTGTAGGAAGCACTTGAAGTGCTTTTCAAGATTCACTTGCATTTTTATTAAGCATTGGTTCCAAAAACATTTTCAACAAAAACGCTTTTAGTCATTTAAAATGCACTTCCAAACGAGCCCTTAACTATACAGCTCAAGTGCTTGGGTCATCAAAAAACCAAACTTTTTCGATTAAATTTCATTGGCGTCTTATGAGTCTCATCATTCAATACACAATTTCTGCAACTAATCATCCGATAAATGTATTTAAGATTAAATTAATTAGAATTAAATGTAATGAGAGAAACGAAAGCAATAGTGAATCCCTAACAATACGAAACGAAATGAAAACTAGAGGAAGAGTATTACTATTACCTTCCTGAACTTCTTCGCCCGCTGTCCTTTCTCCGAAGACCTGCGAAAACTTCCATTCGAGCGGCGATACGGCCGCCCCTGACGTCGCCGGAGCCGCGAAGCCCTCTCCGCCGCCGTTCATTTGTTTTATTCCAAAAAAAATCGACAAGGAAATGAGCCGAGAAAAAGAGAAGATAAATCAATGCAGAGTAAATCGATCTGAGAAAATCGGATTTGCGTGAATCTCAGGGATTCGGAGCAATCTTCATCGGAAAATCAATGCAGTCTCTTCCTTCTTCTTCGTCCATTCCAAGCCTTACGCGTACGGTCCTCACAGCGATGGAATTTCCACTCTTTCTGATTCTCTCTCTGATCTTTCTTTCTTTTTTTTCTTTTTTTTTGCTGAAAATAGAGGGGAGGAAAATGACGCAGCAGGACGTAGCTTTTTAGCTGATTTGTCGTGATGTCTAAATAATTCAGACTCCCCACATTATTGATGGTTTTTTTTTTTTTAAGTGGATCTTAATGAAACACTCTTAATATTATTCACTTTAACGTTAAGGACATTTTTACTTTGAAAAATCATTCCTTGTACTATTCACTTTCACTTACACATTTATTTTATCATTTTTGTTAGTTTTTCTTTTTTTTTAAATCACGGTCTAAACTGCTCTAATTTACGTTTATGGTCCTAGATTATTAGGAGTTTTAACGAAAAGTCCGCAGTACTGTTCACTTTAACGAAAAACCATATTTTTACACTAAAAGTCAATCCTGGTACTATTCATTTTACCCTTTATTTTGTCCTTATCGTTAAAACTCAAAGTTTTCAAGCCCTTTTCATTAGTTTTCCTTAGATTATTATGACAAAAAATGTTTACGTTCATACATTTTATTGTTGAAATTTTATAATTGAAATGGTGTAAATTTCTTAGTCAGCGTTTAAAAATCATATTTGTTTTAATTAATTAAATTCACTATCATTTAGTTTTTAATAATTGTTTCGTCACGCATATATGTATACAAATTGACAATTCAATGTCAGAATGTTAGTTATTACCAACATAATTTAATTGTTTTAATCAGAATGAGGATTATATCCGGATCTTCAAATCGTGTCCGTTTATCGTACATTATGTGACCATAAATCATTTTAAATACTTTTATTTTAAATTAAATATGAATATTACCTGATAAAAACTGACCGTACAATATACGATGAACAGATACGATTTGAAGATTCGGAGAGAATCCTCCTGATTTTAATCATACACACAATTAAGTTATTGTCAGTTTAATTGATTTTTTTCTTTTATAGTGATAGTATTTATATGATTATTGAGAATATAAACAATTTTGATGATATAAAATATGTCAAACACAATTGCATCGACAATTAGGTGCATTAACAGAGTCAAAATTTTTTAATGTGACTGAAACATTATTCGGTACACCAAATATCATAATACTATTAGCAAAAAAAAATTTATTCAAATTTCTAAATATTGTATTATCCAATTGACGTACCAAAAAAACTCTTAACCGAGTAAACCCAAGTTTTTTCATTATTTATTTAATCTCTTCATTTTTTTGTGTTTATGTTTTTTGAGGAATATTTGGTTGTAAAAATTGGGAACTTTATTAAAGCAATAATAATTAAATAAAAGTGGTAAAGTGGTATATTTAGATGTGATAACCATTGAAAGGGACATTAATAATATTATATTCGTTTATATAATTTTTTTTTCTAATCTCTCAACTTTATGGATACGATCGAGTGAAATTCGGCGTAACATACAATGCAGTTGTCTTTCTTTGATCCAACGTTGTTTGTTGGTTTGTAGCAAAAAAAAAAGGGTAAAATCAACGGTGCATGTTTTATCATTGGAGAAATGCTGAGATAGTGAGAGGGCTCTTTTAAGATAGAATTTTCTATAAATTTTCTGTCATCTTACAATTTAATTTTAATGTTAATATTATAAAAGGATGTGTCAAAAAATTGAGGCAGCAAATAATACATGAAGAGACTCACTCGTAAGAGCCCCTTTAGCATTTCTTATCGTTGTGAGCAAAATACTGGAATATATTTTGCTTTTGTTTTGTTGTAATCAAAATTTTATCAAATCAAATAATTTTTAAAGGACAAGTCTTTATCCGTATAAGATTTATGTGTGTATTTGCAAACAAAAATGTTGATGGGTGTTTTTTGGTATTCTAATGGAAAAAATGTTACCGTAATTTTTTGATTCGCTCTTAAATTTAATCTAAATTTCACATATGATGTATAAAAATGTTGTATATTTTTCAAATTCGTATGGGGCATTCGATCAATCCAAACCAAATTCATTGTTTAATTGTACTTAACAATTTAACCAAAAGTTAATCATTTTATTATTCTTTTTGTTTAAGTTAAGGTTTGAATTAAGATTCAACCTACCTCTAATCTCACATCACTTGTATTAAGTAACGTTAATGATGAGACTCACAACACCTAGTCATCGTGGGTAGGTTATCGTCCCACTCTTTTAACTCCACAAAGTCTCTTAATTTGCAATTAGAAATTGAACCACTCAGTATCGCTCGCAACTTAATTTGATCAATTTCAAGATGTGCAGTTATTGTATTCTTCAAAAATAACATATTAATATTTAAAACTGAATAAATTCTTTCCTATAAATTATTTTTCACAAGTGAGCAATTGAGATTTAATTTTCAAATTTTACTTTTTGATTTTGATGCGGAACTCTCAATTTTTGTTTTCTATTTTTGATGTGCGGAAAGGAGTCAGCTCATTAAAATTGATATTTAACCCCCCCCCAATCGAAGCTTAGAAGCAAAGCTTTTGACCCATTTTAATATGAGCCTGGCCCACAGAATTTTGGGTTGGGCCTGTTTCAACTATGGCTACAGACAAAAATACACGTCAAATCTGATTAAAGGTCGTTTTTATAGAAAGATTTTTCAATGTGATCGGAATACGGGATAGTACACCACAAGTTCTTATACAAATGGTGAAATATGTGTATTAAAATGTTAATAACTTAAAAAATATAATTTTTTCATCACTTATATAAAAACACGTGATATACAAACCGTGTTTCGATCACAATAAAAAGTTTTTCGTCTTTATGATCGACAGAAGCCATGGGGCTTTTAAGTGGGGTCATAATTCTTATGCCCTGTACCACAAGCAACGCGCATGCAAACTATTGTTAGTGATTTAGGCTTCGCAACAAGAGGAAAAGGAAAAATAAACAATTTGCCTTGGAGTGAATTCTATATAGTTTCCAAATTCCGATAATAATTCGGTACTCATTGGTGAGTATAATTTTGTTAAATGATATATTAACACTAGTTTTATTATTTCAACAAATAATTGACATGTTATTTAAATTTTTTTGAATTTTAAAAGAATAAACACGTGATATTTTTTTATTTGGCTTATTCATTAGTGAGTACTCTAGTCTGATATGGTCTATTAAAAAATGTGATGTGTTCTTTGTTTTCTAAAGTCCAATAAACATTAATAATATATCTGTTATTTTTAAAAATAATTTCTAGTTTTATTATCTTTAATTTATAATTTCTAGTACCGTCGTTGCGTTGACAAATATGACGACCGACGCATGCCAAAGGTGCAAGTTAAACTGACCGACAATCTAACGTGCAGTTCGTTGAAAATAATAAGGTATCCATTTTTCTTTTGGATAAGCTGATCGACAAATATAACATACTATTATTATAAATAAAATAAGGTATCCTACCAAAATATAAGTTTATTGGCAAACGATACGATGATATACCGTGCTAAATGTTTGTGCATAACAAGCCTAACATTTGACCCAAAAAAACCACCAACAGATTGCCCTTTCGCCCTGACAGCATCGATGGTAGCGATCATCTTCTCTAGGAATTTTATGATTGTTCTGGTGCTCCCCATTACAGAGGAGAAGATAAAAGTTGATTTTCTTTTATTACTATCAAGACTGAAGATGAATGTTAAGATCAGTTGTTTAGGAGTGCGATATGGATAAAACAAAAGAAACCGAAACCAAACAAA
Organism: Cotoneaster glaucophyllus; assembly: GCA_036320875.1. Taxonomy (NCBI): domain Eukaryota; kingdom Viridiplantae; phylum Streptophyta; class Magnoliopsida; order Rosales; family Rosaceae; genus Cotoneaster; species Cotoneaster glaucophyllus. Next base: position 3,469,668 of record CM070073.1, on the reverse strand, counting down.
ACCAAACCCAAAAGAAAATCGAACCGAACCAAATTGAAAGTGGTTCGGTTTCGATTTTGGCAAAAAATCGAACCGAATGAAACGGAAACCACCCCTATCCACGAGTCAAATTCAAACGAAGTTTGAATTTCAATAAGTAAGATTGTGACTTTTGAGTTAAAGGAGATAAAGTGAGATCAAAATCGAGTTCTAAAAAGCGTAACTAAAAGAAGCCTGAAATTTATACAAAAGACGTATGTCTATAGAATTGTGTTAATATCAATTGCGCATTGCGTGGACGAGCTATGCTATGTCAAAGTAATGAACAACACAATACTATGCTAACACATTCGTGCACGACCGATGTTAGCATCTTCCATCCCATGATGAGATGCAATTTTTCTTTTTATATTTGTTGCCAAATATTGATGAGATAAAAATTATAGTAATTATATATGATTTCTCATGATGGTTGGTGGGTTAATGTTGATGGGATATTGGAACTTATGGTGTACTTACATATGTAGATTTTTCTAATTTATAACCTTAAAAGAGTGTATCATAAGTATTAATAATCCCAAAGAAATTCCATTACCATGTTTGTTTAGGTAATTAATTTTTAAGCAAATCAAGACAAACAGATTATGAAGTTGGTAAGTGTCATATAGACGGCCGATGAGGGTTTTATTGACGAGAGCATCTCATGTTGCCAATAAATACATTTTCTAAAATTTATTAAATAAGATCATGTGTCCAAACAGATCGTGACTTATCATGACATTACAAAAATGTTCCAATGACGCACAAATGCAAACAACTCGTGTCTAAATGTAATCTGGCCTTCAATTTTTCTTTAAACAATCATGCTAAATGACACAATAATCTACGCAAGTCATGTCACATCCCGACCCGGGGTCCACCACATCCCGGGCCCGCTCCACCACCGTAGCACGATATTGTCCGCTTTGGGCCCCGACTACGCCCTCACGGTTTTGTTTTTGGGAACTCACACGAGAACTTCCTAGTGGGTCACCCATCCTGGGATTGCTCTCGCGCGAACTCGCTTAACTTCGGAGTTCCCATGGAACCCGAAGCCAGTGAGCTCCCAAAAAGCCTCGGGCTAGGTAGGGATGGGGAATATGCATATAAGGATCACTCCCCTGGGCGATGTGGGATCTCACAATTACTCCCACGAAATGCGCACTCTATCACTATTTGGTATTATTAGTTCTATTTAGTTTAGTTTAAATTTATTTCACTTTTCACGTCACATATCCTTATGGTTACGTCACCCCTCGGTGATGGCCAGCATGCTTCGACCTTCCCGGGTCGGGGTGTGTCAAGTCACTTGTAGCTTAATTGATTAATAATATTTAATTTTGTGCTCGAGGTTTCGTGTTCGAATTTTATACTCTGTATTTTTTTTAACAAACGATTAGCCTCACTATGAGCTAGCAATAATTATAGGAAGGAAAAAAAAATTAAATGACATGTAATTTTTTTTTTTTGTCATATAAATTAAATTTTAAGTGATTTGTTATATCAATTTTTTAAAATCATTAATTTGTCATCTCACCTTAGCTCCGTAAAGTTTTCCATTCAAAATAAGGGTACGTGACTTGGTTTCAATATTATTTTGGGGTTTGGGAAGTTAAAAAGTCCAAAATAATGGTGAACACAAGTAATGTGTAGTGCACGTGGTTTATTTTGGATGAAAAATAACGAGGTTAGTATGAGATGACAAAGTAATGATTTTGAAATTTTGATATAAAAAGTTCATATAACAAATTGAAAAAGATGTATAAGTATATATGTCATTTAAAAAAAATTCTCTTACAAGAATTTTTGTTAATAATTAACGGCAAATTTTTCTCGAAAAAATTGTGACTTGGTTGTGTTTTGTCTGGCAATTTTCTTCGAAGAACCGTTATCTGGTGACCTTAGAATAAACGTTTTAGTAAAAGGACTAAAATTTGTGTGAAAATTAACTTTTGGATTGTTGTCTGGTGAGTGCTAATGACAGATACCAATAACTTGATGAAAAATTAAACAATATAATTGCATGTTTGCACTTATAAGTTATATCTAGCCATAAGATGTCTCAACTGCTGAATTCTGTGGTTGTGACTACGATGGCCTACCATGCATTGCCAAAAAAACAATTGAAATAAATAAATAAAAGAGTTGCAAATCTTTCTATATCTTTGGATGTGAACAATACAATCTATGTGTATATTCCAATTTTAGCAACATGCTTTAGTGTTTAACTCGAAAGGACCACAACTTGGTCTTACTATTTGTGTCCCACTTGTTTGGGAGAATGAATATGCGAATTAAATAATACGACTTAATGTAGTAAATGATGATAAGTGATCAAGAGTATTTACTTGTATGTTATTTTATTATAATGGGCAAATAAATAAGGTCTGTAAGATCCCACATCGTTCAGGGTGTGGATCTTGTAATCCTTATATGTATATTTCTATCTCTACCTAGCACGAGGCCTTTTGGGAGCTCACTGGCTTCGAGTTCCGTAGGAACTCCGAAGTTAAGCTAGTTCGCGTAAGAGCAATCCCATGGTGGGTGACCCACTGGGAAGTTCTCGTGTGAGTTTCCATAAACAAAACCGCGAGGGCGTGGCCGGGGGCCGGGGCATAAAGCGAACAATATCGTGCTACGGCGGAGTCGAGCCCTGGATGTGGTGGGGGCCCAGGCTGGGATGTGACAATTTGGTATCAGAGCCAATCCCTTGGCGGAAGTGTGCCCGACAAGGACGTCAGGGCCCTAAGCGGGGGTGGATTGTAGGATCGCACATCGCCCAGGGGTGTGGATCCTGTAAGCCTTATATGTATATTCTCATCTCTACCTAGCACGAGACTTTTTAGGAGCTCACTGGCTTCGGGTTCGTAAGAACTCCGAAGTTAAGCGAGTTCGCGCGAGAGCTATCCCATGATGGGTGACCCAATCGGGAAGTTCTCGTGTGAGTTCCCAGAAATAAAACGTGAAGACATGGCCGGGACCCAAAGCGGGCAATATCGTGCTACGGCGGAGTTAAGCCCCGAATGTGATGGGGGCCCTAGGTCGGGATGTGACAAGGTCTTTGTGACTTCTCTTGTTGCATTTAACATATTAATAATAATAAAAATATGTGGATCAAACAATGCAACTTGTAAAGTAATATAGGAAAAACTTATGGGTTAGATTGATTATGCTTGTTCATATATGTTTATTTTCATGAATTAAATATATTGAATTTCAGTGGGTAATTGCAATTTTTAGACTCACAATAAGGTAAAAAGCCAAATTTTGACTACTTTTTCGCAATTGTACCAAGAGTTTGCAAAATGACTTTGAGGTCTCGTTTGGGGTCTATGATTAACTTAGATAAGATAATTTAACATATTCAAAGCATGTCAAATGAAAACATAAATGTTCAATGCCATTTTTTGTCTTCTGAATGAACTTAAAAGATGAATTCGCAATACGAGAAATGTTAAGAGAATTCTCTCCAAAATTAGGACTCTATATTGATGTTTTATAATATTAACACGAGAATTGACGTTAAATTATAAAGTAACAAATAATTTCATGATTAGATTTATTATGTATTATAACATATCCGTATGCAGAAACGATATACCACTTAATATCTTCCTATTCTATTCATCATATCCACTTAACATTGCAATTAATAGGATTAATTACTAAGCGCAGTAATTAATCTTCCCAAAATCCACATTTATTTTTTAAAATAATTTCCTTGTTGTCTTCTGAATGAACATAAAAGATGAATTCGCATAAATGTTAAGAGAATTATCTCCAAAATCAGGACTCTATACCGATATTTTATAATATTAACACGAGAATTGACGTTAAATTATAAGATGACAGATAATTTCATGATTAGATTTATTGTGTATTACAACATATCCGTATACAGAAAGGATATACCACTTAATATCTTCCTATCCTATTCATCATATCCACTTAACATTGCAATTAATAGGATTAATTACTAAGCGCAGTAATTAATCTTCCCAAAATCCTCCTTTATTTTTGAAAATAATATCCTTGTTGTCTAAAAACGTCACGTAAATAATAGCAAATGCTTGATATGCGTACCCACCAACATCATGACTTATTTACAATTTAGCCCTTGCTTCAATTTGCAACTAACAATTTTTACTAATTTTGTCTGAAAAAACAAAAAAACAACTCCAACTACGACTAAACAAAAAGAAAAACAACTTCAAATACATAACTAATTCACCATTAAAAAAACCCCAAATATAAATATAGTCTGTTTTCAAACAAAAAAATAAAAAGAAAAATCGTTAGGGTTTGTATCTTTTAAAGAAAAAAATAGAATTAAGGAAAGCAAGGGTACTTTAGTAAATTTGAAAAACTGTCGGCCTCTCGCTCTTAACTCTGGTTAAATCAAAACCCGTTCATATATACGGGACCGCTTGTGAGACCTCTCTGGCGATTAAGCGTCGGTGACTCGGTTCGCGACTCGTACGAGTTCACAACGAGTCAACATTTAAAAGAGAGAGATTTGTATTTTCATATTTATTTATATATAAACCATGGAAACCAAACCCAATGCCTCAGCCATTTGAGGACTTTTAGAGAGAGGAGAGAGGAGAGAGGGAAAATGGGGGATTCAAGTGATTCGGTGTCGGTGGATATGGAGGGGGTTTCTCTTGGCGGAAAGGTAAACAACCCACATTCCTGAAATTTTGTATTGTATTTTGCTTTTCACAAACACGTTGTTCTGTTTGGTTGCCGAGAAAATTTTGAAATTTGTATAATGCAATATGTATTGCGTTTGATCCTGCTATTCTGAAAAGGCCAACTCTTTGATTACGAAAAATGGGTGGTGTTGAGAGGAATTGACTTATATTTTCTTGCTCATCATGAACGATTGCTGCAACATTACTTTTCTTAATTGCAGGCTAACAAATTAAGATTGTCTATTTTTGTTGTTGGGTTTTTGTTAAATTCTCTTTCTTTTGAAAAACAAAATGCATTTTTTCTCATTTGGGAGCTGAGTAAGTGAGTATATGAGTCGATTATCTAGAAAATAGTTAGTAGTATAATTTTTCTGCTTTGGGAAATATATTGTATTTGGTTGGTTAGTAATTGGAATGCTGCTGATATTCTTGGAGTCAAAGAATAAAAATTCAAACTTTCTTTGATGATTGCTTTGTGCCCATATGAGCAAAAAGTGGTCAATTTTCTACTTTGTTATTAAGGGTACTAACTGCATACGATCACTCTACTTTTCTTCTTGATGGTGGTATACTTTGGTATGGTTGTTAGTGTATTATCATCTCCTCACAGTAAATATCCCGAAAAGGCGCCTTTTTAACGTGCGCGGTTTATCTCTTGAATGCTGATTCGCAGTCATAAGAATGCTTTGTCACTATTCTGTTTCAATTTTACTTCCCTGAAATGTTGTCTAAATTGTATCCTGTTATGGCATCTCTATGCAGGAGCATATTGTGAGAACCGGTCTTGGTTATGTGTCGGTCGCTGTGTTGGGAGATCCGGACAAGCCAGCTCTTGTCACGTATCCTGATTTAGCCTTAAACCGTAAGTAGAACATAGCTTAGCTATCGATAATTATTGTTTTGATTGTTTGTACATTTGGTTTGTCTTTGTCTTGCATACGTGGACGTGTGCTACTCATGAAATTAAAATTGATTGCCTGGCAGTTTAGTTGATTGATCTTACCCCTCATTTTCAATTCCAAATTTTTTAGTAGAATCAAATTGTTGATAACCCTGAAATATTATGTGTAGTAAGAAAATATGTTTGATCAATTTCTATCTCTGAATTTTATTTGTTATGAGTGCAGTTTCCTAACTAGTTTGATCTTGCTTTTTTCTTACTAAATTGTAGAAATTCTGTCTTAATTTTTTACTAACTCAGTACAAGTATTTAAAACCCTCGAGCATCATGGATTATCTCAACCAAACGTCTCAACGTCGTCGTTTCTTTTCGTGACATTAAGGCCCAACTTATCATTTGTCTTATTGTCTGATTTACCAGATACGTCCTGCTTTCAAGGATTATTCTTTTGTCCAGAAGCTTGTTCCTTGCTGCTCCACAACTTTTGCATATATCATATCAGTCCTCCTGGCCATGAGGTTTGTAAATCAATAACTTGACTATATATATGGCTTCCACTTGATTTTTATGACTAATTTTCTCTTGTATTTGAGTGCTATTTTTCACATCGTATCTTATCTTGTGCTTTCTTCAAGAACTTTTTCAGTTGGGAGCTTCTGCAATTAGCCTTGATGATCCGTTGTATTCTGTTGATGATTTAGTAGATCAGATTGCCGAGGTTCTCGACTTTTTTGGGTAAATGAAATTTCCATTTCATGCTTTATTTCATGTAAATCAAGAACTTGCTATGGAGTGATCTGAATTAAATGCCTGTTCATTAGAATGCTTCTGGTTTGGTGTCTTTACTCCCATTTACTGAACACACGCAAATAAATAATCATCCTTCTATTTAGATGATTGAAAAAGGAAGGTAGTTACCCTGATCTCTCTTTCTCTCTCCGTAGACTCGGTGCAGTGATGTGTATGGGGGTTACAGCTGGAGCTTTCATTCTCACCCAATTTGCTGTAAGATCTCTTGGCACAGTGCAGATTGGTGCTTATATGTGTTCCTTATCTTTCAATAAGTCCTTAATCGTCTGATTTTCCTATAACTCTTGGCAACAGATGAAATATAGGCCACGTGTCATGGGTTTGATACTTGTTTCACCTATATGCAAAGCAGCCACTTGGACAGAATGGTTGTATAATAAGGTTTTTCTTTCTCCCCTTCCTGGATGTATAACTTTGTTGGGTTTAAGGAAAATCTGGTTCTCACATGACATTTAATATCATTTTCAGGTGATGTCGAATTTACTCTACTTTTATGGCATGTGCGGGGTGGTTAAGGAGATATTGCTTAAGCGGTACTTCAGCAAGGTCTGCCACTGTTAGTTGAACTCACATATATTTGTGTCCCAGCATCTATTTTGGTTTGATTGTTTTAAGTTTTAAATCCTGGCTGCAGGAAGTTCGTGGTGGTGTTCAAGTACCAGAGTCAGATATAGTTCAGGCATGCAGAAGAGTTAGTGTTCTAGCCTTTTTTATTTTCTCTTATTATGTTACGTTCCATGTCTATAAAACCAATGATGATGGTGGTTAAGTGCTCTCTTATTATGGTTACGTTCCATGTCTGTATAAAACCAACGATGATGGTGGTTAAGTGCTGATCTCATGTCTAATGTCTGTATGCTCTTACAGTCACTTGATGAAAGGCATAGTTCGAATGTTTGGCGATTTCTTGAGGCAATGAATGGGTAAATTCTGTTCCTGAGATTTCTTTTATATTTTTATTTTATGATCAAATCCCAGTAGCAAATCACCCACTTAGGAAGGGTTTGTCCCCGGCAGACAAATTATCAGTGAGATATTAGCAATCACTGTGGCATTCTGTAGTGTTAACTGCACAAAATGCATACAGGATGTCCAATTATAACCACTTCATAATCGGAGTTTGATGCATTAGGTGGCATGGAATTAATTCTATTTTTAATGTCTCGTAGGAGAACTGACATTTCTGAAGGATTGAGAAAGCTACAATGCCGTTCGCTAATATTTGTCGGTGACAGCTCTCCGTTTCACTCAGAAGTTCTCTACATGACTTCAAAACTAGATAGACGATATAGTGCCTTGGTTGAGGTATGCAACCCGGCTAATTTCTACGGTCATATCAAGTTTTAGTCGTACTTTTCCATGAATATAGGGTAAGCTCATTACTAGACGTGTGGGTGACCTGCAGGTTCAGGCATGTGGGTCAATGGTGACAGAAGAGCAGCCGCATGCGATGTTGATACCGCTAGAGTACTTCCTCATGGGATATGGTTTGTACAGGCCTTCTCAGTCCAGTGTCAGCCCAAGAAGCCCCTTGAGTCCGTCCTGCATCGCACCTGAGCTTCTTTCACCAGAAAGCATGGGCTTGAAGTTGAAACCGATAAAAACTCGAATTCCTCGTTCCTGAAAGGAGTTGAAAATGGGTTTGCGAAAAACGCTTCTTTTCTGTGAGTTTTAGATTTCACTTAGATTTTGGGGGTTGAAAAAAGGGAAGGGGATTAGCGGTTCTGTAGATATATATATATATATATATATATATATATATATATATATATATATATATATATATATATATAGAGAGAGAGAGAGAGAGAGAGAGAGAGAGAGAGAGAGGGACAGATACAGGGGATAATATCACAAGGGAAGCAGATATAATTCTTTCATTTGTAATCACAACTGTTAGTTGAGGACGGGGAAGGTCTAGTTTTCTGTATATCGTCGAAATAAACATTTAGTTACAAACAAAAACGTAAATCTCAATAATGATATAAAATGGATGATGAACTTGTGTATTTTTCGTGTTTTGAAGTGGGTTTTCTGTTTATTGATTGATTTTCTGCTTTCGGTTTTACTTTTAGTTATTCTCATAGTTATGATACGTTGATTCAACCGGGTACCCGACGCACCTAAAAGATGCTCATCTTTAGTTGTATCACAAATCCGACAAGTTACATAAAGTTAGGTAAAGACCGGCTTCGTTTTGGTTTTATTGATGTGGCACATTCAACTTTAAGTGGTGGATCATGTGTCAGCCCAAGTAGCCATCTCTCTTAGCACTAAATATGACTCGATTAATCACCCTGCGATAAAAGGGAGGGATTTGGTGGAGACTGTCATGGCCTGCATGATATATAATGTATGGCTGGGAGCATCTTTGCTTTATCATCACTAACTTAGATTAGATGGATTCTTAGCACCATTCTAGAAGATTACCACGTGTCCTATTACTGATGGGATGGTGCTATGTACAAAAGGTTCTAAAAGACTCTAGGCGCTAGTCGAACGGTGGGTTGGGTCTAGCACCTAGGCGGTCTAGGTGGGCGCCTAGGCGGACTAGGCGGATTTAAGTAAATCTATTATATTTCGTGTAAATAAGCGTCTATTTATACTTAACATATATGTATTTTCATTATAAACTACAAAATAGAATGTCATATATATTATGAAGTATTGAAACATAATAAAAATATGAGGAACAATCGTCTCACTACCGCCGCTATCTTATGAAGAAGATGACCTGAAAAAATCACCGCCACTACGATTCCTTGGGCTAGCGATGGCCATGGTTTGAGACAAAAGCAAGGGAAAAAAAGCTCATATCTTCGTCTAGTATGCGCCTTCCCAATCCTATGGCCATTTCTTCTGCGCTGCATATGGTCACATGGAGAAGAAGAGTGGTTGAATAGAAGGATTTATCAAATGTAAATCAGTTTTAGAGATTAGGTGTGGGGTGGGAGAGAGAGAAAGAGAGAGAGAGAGATAAAGGTGAGGCGGGTTAAGAAGAGAGAAAGTTGGCTGCCGCTGGCAAGTTAACCAGAATTAGGTGAAAGGGCACGAGGCAGAGTTTAAGGTGTATGGTGAGCATTCATCATAATTTATGGTGGTGTGCAAAAGTGCACCTAAATGGGTAGTGCATGATTATTTCTCATTTCTTTTACATGCCGTGTGTTTTCCTGTTGTTGTTTGGGCTGCGAGATTAAATTTTTATGTTGTTAAACTGTGAATTTGTATTATTAATCAGTACAATTTAGATTCATAGTTTAACAACATTATTTTGCCAGTCAGAGAATAAAGTGGTAAAGCTAAATCATTCCATAGACGTAAGGGTACACAACAAAGATGGAGCCAAAACAAGTACGAACCATGGATTGGTATTCTTGGTGCCCCAAATCCTAACCATTGGCAAGGAATTGTTCCCACACCCTTAGTGTTAAATCAGTCAATCAGAACAATGTGATTGTCTATTTGTACCTAAGTTCTAATTTCCTTATTTGTAAATTACAGTAATTTATAATATCGTCTTGTTAAACAATTACTGGCGAGGAAGCGGAACTGGGAGGGCATTTTGAAAGGCATCATGGGCTGAGGCAGATACCGAACTGCTTTGAGACTTGCAATCAATTGGAACCAAATGATTACTTCTCTCTTTGCCAGGCTTGTCTCCAGTGAAGAATGCCTTCACTGTGTTGAGCAAAATAGTCCCGAGCTCATCGCACTCGTTCCACTCGTAAATCTTTGCCTTGGTAAGCAAGGGATTGGCAGAAATCAAATCCCAGATTGGATAGTTCTTCCTCGGCAACAGAAAGTCTCCTTCTTCAAGCTTCAAACCCGCGCAAAAATCGGGAGCTCCATCTCCAACATAGATGAAATGCTTCTTCCCATCTGCTGAAACAGAAGCTCGGATCTTTTTCATCACTAGACCCTGCAGCAAAAAGTTAATAGGCTTAGGAGCCCAGAAGCGCTTTTGGGAAGTGCTTTTAAATGACTGAAAGCGCTTATGAGGAAACGTGATTTTGGAATCCAAAAATGCTTTTAGTCATTTTAAAGTTTTCCAAACAAGGAGGACTACTAAATGCTTCCTACAAAAACACTTTCGACTTTTAATAAAAATTTCGACAAGCTTATTATAAAAATACTTCTAGTAAAACCGTTTATGAGTATAAGTGTTTTTTTATAAAACCACTCCATGGAGCCCCTAATTTACCTTGCACATGTTGGGAGGGCAAAGAGTGCAGCCATGGGAAGACGAGATGAAATCATGGAAGGGCAAGATTCTCAGCCTGCCTTGTTCATCAATAAAACTAGGGTTTGTCTTGATTTCTGAGAAGCAATCCATTATCCCATGATGCTTCAATATTGCGTCTATGAAAAAATCATTTGCATCACTTAAAACCCTCAGATCACACCTGCATATATGTGTGACAATTATAAATTACAGAAAGTATGAAAACGATTTCCGTACACGGTTCTTTTCACTTTTTGTCTTTGAATTAAATAAATGAAAGAAAAATCAAGCATGGATGTCCATAAAAGAGAAAACGAGTGTGCGAAAACATGACATAATTTATGTTCATAAGAAGATGAAATTACCCAAAAGCATGGGCTGATTTAATTGCAGAGACAATGTTGGGATGGATTGGAACCCTCTTTAAGCACTCCGAAATGTCCTGAATTGTCTTTCTGCGTGCATGAAGCTCCGTCATCATCCGATCCTGAACAGCGAGTTAGAGTTACATACCGCTGTGTTCGAAAATTCGTTATCATATAGTTAGTACCGTTAATTAAACAGACCATAAGAGGGTTCCAAGGCTTGGTAGGGAGGAGCTGAGTGAACAAGTCCTTCACACCCAACTCGTCCACGACCCAGTTGTCGCTGTCGCAGTTGATGATCGTCTTGTCAAAGTCGAAAACAACCACCATCCCCGCCGCCATTGCTCCGAAATGATCAAAGAGAGTGGCAATAGAAGCAGTGTGTTAATTGTGAGACAAAGAGGAGGATTAGCTTTACTGTGTTCTTATAGGGTTGCTTAGCAAAGTGGTTACAGCTTAGCAAGCACTAAGTCCCTAGCTTTTGGGATGTAAAGGGAAAAGAGTACGCAGTAACTGGAAAGCACATATTTAGTGGACGATGTTTGTGTCCTGCTTGAATTCCAACTCTTGATTCGAATCCTATAAGAACAGTGCACTTGCTTACTTTTGACAATGCATGAATGTTATATATTATGAGTGCTGCAAATTATAACCGGACATGCAAATTACAGTCTGACACGTTAAAAAATATAACTCAAATCATAGTGTATAACACATAAACAAACATGACTCATTAAAAATGCCAGGATATGCAAATTACAGTCTGACCGTAAAAAATAATTTTCACATGGATTTCATTAAGAAAGAATCTGCGTTTTTTTTTTCTCATGCACATCCTCATTTATTTCCGACCTAGATCAAAGCGAAATCAATGAACATAAATTAACAAGAGTTCAGAAGAAGAAAACGAGCGTGGAAAATTGTTTTAAATTAAAGTTAATATTTGACTTTTAGTTGTGTTCTTTTGGTTAACAGAAATATATAATTTAGGACCAAGTAGGCATTGATCAGGACTTCAATTCTGCTTTTGCTTACAAGAAAATTACTCCTTAAAACTTTTGACTTGCATTCAGTAATAAACACTTGTAATAATGCTGTTGAATATTTGCATTGTTTCCCTACATAATGATCCAGATGTGCCCATTCCTTCCATTTGCTATGCACCATTTAAAAACCTTCAATTCACAGCAAATTTGTGGTTGTTAATCCTAATGTGGTGGCTTCTGTGGGTTCTCTCGAGGTTTTTTTTTGACGGGTCTTTCTTCGGTTCATCTCCGAGTACATTTCCTCAATCATCGGTTTCCATAGCCGACACGGGCATTTATAAACCAATTGGATACCTAGTATAGCCAAATATGTAGAATAAATGAGTTCTTAGAAGCAATGGATTCAAATTCCTAATAAAATCAGTGATCACATACCTGGTTTCTTGTCAATCCACTTTTTACTGCAAGAACATGCTTCTCCGAATCTTTAGGGTACCTGAAAATTGATTAAATAGATAAGACATGTTATAGATAAGAAATTGTTTGAGCTCATTCGTGAAGACGGGTATTATAATAAGCCAAATTCTAAGACATGTTCATGAAGAGCTCACGGATGAAGGAAGTTCTGAAACATCCATGCACGTAACACTGAGACGGATCTTTCGGGCAAACCTCTCTGAGGTCTCCATATTTGATGTTCTTTCTTCTTTAGATGCTCAAGAGCCAACTGCTTATGGAATTCGAAAGACCTTTCGCTCTCATTTGGGGATGCAGGGCTTGAATTTTCACTTATCAGAAGGAAATGCGTGCTAACCCGCTCCCTCAGACTTTTATACAGCACACAGATAGTTTGAAGCACAAAACGAGCATGTATATGAGGATCTGTCTCGGTTGCAGCATGAAATGCTGATACAACTGTATGAATCTCATCGACACATTGGTTGTAGCAGTCATCAAGCTGCATCAGAAAGAATAATATCAATCTGTTAAAGTGCCCCAATACTATTTCTAAGTCCAACACATTCGAAAAGAAATGTTTCAGAACAGGAAAATTCGGGGTTTCTACACCTTTTGGATATAGAAAATTTAATTGACAACCAAATCAGATAATTTAGACTAATTAATAGCACAATACAACTACATACCGTCTGTAAAAGGGCCAGCAATTTGGTTTTCTTTGTTTTGATTTCCTGTTTTCGTAATGCAGGCTCCCTTGTTACCTCAAATCTACCATCTAAATCCTCATCCATGGCCGACATCCCTCTCTTGGACACGAGCCTGGCAGATGAAAAACTTGATTGGTCTAGATTTTCTAAAGAATAGTTTGCGATATCAGAAAGTATTTCCTGAACCACATGAAGATATCTTGATCCACATATTACTTGGGATAACTGAGGTGGTTTGCAAGAACCGTAACTTAGGGAAAACTCCTCACTGTTGCTAGAATATTGCTCTGGCGAGGCAAACTGTGTTTGATTCAGACAAGGTTGAGCAATCCCTGAAGAACCAACATCTGAACATTGATTTCGAGTTTCCAAAGGTCTGGACGTGGCAAGAGTTAGAGCAAACTCGTTACTAAATTTGGAGGAACTGGAAGAATTATATGTCATCACACTTGCACCATCTGATGATAACCATCCATTTGGATCCACATTTCCAACGGATGAATACGTTTGAAGCCCTGTTCTTACTGAAGATCCATCACCAAGTTCCAAAGGAGCTGAGTACTTGTTGATCTCCCACTGTCTATTTATACTACCAAGCATTTCATCATATCCACAATTCACAGAGGCAGCAAGCATATAATTGGAGTTGTTAGAGCAGTCATTCAAAACAGAAGCTTCTGAAGAATTAATCGGCATTGCTGAAATCGCTACATTGTTGAGATTTTCTTGAAGAATAGTACTACCCCTTGCCGCGGAAAGGGCGGCAAGCGAGGCAGAAGAATGTGGTGTTGCTTGGAACACCGTATTATAAGCGAAACTTGAACTGACGAATGAGGATTCTCTCACATTGCTCCCTCTTTGAGAAATAAGAAATGGACTCGATTCAGCCACACTAACGCAGTTCGCGTTGTTAAGATCAGAATGAGAATCCATGACAGGTTCTCCATGAAAGGTTGAAAGCACTGGAAGCAAAGCCATCATACGGTTTTGGTGATTGAGATCAAATGAATAGGACTGTACAAGTGAGTTCACTGTGGTGTGTGGTACAACCCCATCCATGTCTAGAGAATTTCGGCTGTCCGCCGGAACATTATACATCTCATTACCCATCATATCACAGGGAAACAAATTTCACATTTCATTTGGCATAATTGAAAAATCGGGAGATAAATATTCTATCAGCCAACTCTCTTCCATCATGAACTGATCAATTTCAATCAATCTTAGCCTGGAAAATTTAAATTTCTTCCACCTACATTTCAAAGTTTAAATTCAAGTAAATAGCATGAAACAGTTGGTCAGATAAAAGTGCATGCAAGTAACAATACTTTCACAGAATGGAATTTCTATAGACCAATCAATTGAAAGTGTTAACCCAACACAGTTTCTTTTCATTCGAGTGACATTATAAACTAATCTAAACTACGAAGAAAACAATTAGTAACTTGGGCACAAAGGCGGGAGCACGCTGCCCTAACCAACTTGACTATATCAAAATGCTTAAACTCAGTGATAAATTTAAGAAAACTGAGAACTTAATCATGCAATCAGTAGCAAATTACATGAAAAAAAGAAAAGAAGATTAAATGCAAAAACTACGGTAAACATTTAACAAAACAATTAATTAACAGTTTATAAATTAAATACTGCAGTCAGTAACAAACAAACTATGAAAGTAACAAACCTGAGAATGCAGATTCTTCCCAGCGAACCTTCTCTGAAGCAAAACAAATTTATGAAAAATCTCCAAGCAGATTCATGGGTTTTTTTCCTAAATCAGACCCCCAAAAATTCGAATGAAAAGAAAGATGGGAATGTTGATTGACACAGAATGTATGTATACTTCTCCTAGCAATAATAATTAATAAAACCAGAAAGCTCACAAAAGATATGATTCTTTTGCTTTGGCCTTAAAAGCCTAAAAGGAGTACAATGAAAAAAATAGGAAGGGAGAATATGCAGTGGTGAGCAATTTTGTTCCCTTAACCAAAAAGGAACAAGAAGAAAAAGCTATCTCCTTCCCTCCCACCTTTCTCAAATCACAAGAAATATAAAAGCAAAACAAAAGTCTTTTGTTTTGGATGAACAGAAAAGAGGGGGATTTTTTTTTTACTTGCAAGCTAAAAACCAAAACCCAAGAGACTGACACAGTTTCGGGAATCAGGAGGACCCATCAAAGTTCAGAGAGTTCATCTCTCTCTCTAGCTTGAAGCCACGAGATTTAAAGGAAGAAACAGAAATGGGTCTGAAATATAGGACACCCATCTCAGACAAACCCAATAAAAGAAACAAGAAGAGGGAGAGGGGAAACACCAAAGAAAACTAAAACCAACAAATGAAACTTGAGAGAGAGAGAGAGGAGATGTGTCGAAAAAAAGTAAAAACCTCCTTGCTTTTTATCTATTTTTGACCCCCAAAACTCTGATTGATTGAGAACAAGAGTAAATGTGGCAAAGAGGCTCTCAAACTTTCTCCTCAGAATCCAACACTAATGGCTTAAAAGCAATCTGAAAGGTGACAATGCTGATGACATTGAGAGAGAGACAGCCAATTCACTGTGGCAGCAGCGCTAGCAGTGTACTTTTGTACACATGCAGAAGGGATGGAGGAAAAAAAATTAAAACGGACAGTGCTGATGCAAGCAAAACCCCAAAATCTCTTATCAGAAAATCTTGATAAATTATGAGTGCAGTTACAAATCACACCTACTTTTTTCCTTCTTTGCATGCATATCCAAATTTAACGTATTTAATCCAATGGCCTAATTATTTTATAGACCGCATTATTACTATGTAAGTAGGGTTTCTAAAAATCTAGCAAATAATGATGAGGAATCTGCAGAGACTGGAGATGAGAGATACTACAATGATGAACAGTGGGTTGGTGCTTGAAGTGATCTTGTTTAAAATTCTTGGATCATGAATTTAATACTGATAAATAATTAAGTAATTTCCTTTTTCTATTGTGTAAAATAATTTGGAAATTATAGATACTGGGGTCCCGACGATATGACAGTACATGCAACGTTCTCTGAGATGAGATCAAATCATTTGCATTCAAAATGGGTGTGGCCTCTCTGTGACCTCAATAAGTGTTCGACACATATTAAATTTATAACAACAAAATTAAGAAAAATTAAGATAATGAATACGTGTCAAACACTTATTGGGATCACAGAGAGGCCACACCCATTTTGGGTGCAGAAGATTTGATCTCCTCAGAGATTTTGCTGGCCATGTTCCAGTATATGATTTGGCGGATACAAAGTAAATACACTCAAGTAATCAACGAGAGGAAAAACTCATGTCTTTTTCCGACTTCCGAGACTAACTTTGGTTATCTCCAACCGAATAAGGGTCCGAGGATTCTCTTTTGCTCTATATTCATCCAAGAAATTATATTTTAATGAACAATGTTAGACCATATTTCATATCATCTTTAACCGAAGGAGCCAAAGAGCTATAGACAAAACATAGCCATGTGACAAAAAATCATCTCCAACCGAGGGGGCCAAAAGTTCATAGCTCAAATATAATTTATTATTTTAATTGAATTAATATTGTTAATTAAATTAAACTACCATATTAAAATAAGATTTTCAGACATATTAGAATATTAATGAAAGAGGTGACCAATTGAAAAAATTAAAGGAAATATTATTGGAAGATAATAGAATGTGAAGAATTGAAATAAAATGAGATAAAATAGTATGAAATGGTGAAAAGTATGTGAGAAATAGTGTAGGAAAAAATTTAGAAATTAAAAAAAAATTTCATTAGAAAAAAAAAGGCTGGCCTCATCGAGCTGGCCTGTTGGCTAGAGATGGCCAGCCGGTTGGCCTGATTGGCTGGTTTTGGCCCGATGGAACCCACAAGCCCTTTGGCCTAACCCTCGATTGGAGACTGTTTTCGTGTCATTTCAGACCATTTTTAGCCCTATGATCCTTTAGCCGGATCGGTTAGAGATGGCCTTACTTGGAATGTTTATTCTTATTGATATACATTTGTAGTTATTAACATTATATCAATAACATGGGAAATATCATAACTAGAACTTGTATAATATGAGACTTATGAGTATATTACACCACATCTTGTATCAATAATGTAAAGATATATATATATATATATATATATATATATATTAATTTTTCTCTATGTGCTATCTTCTTATATATAAAGCCGTTAGGCTTTTGAACAATGATTTTTGGTGTCACATGCTTCACAAAAAATAATTGGACAGAAATACCCCTCAAACAAAAAACTTCAAAAGCAACCCAAAATAATGCATCAAATGTGGCATGAGTATTTTCATCATTTAATTAGTGTTTTTTAATAATTAATTTTTTGTGCAGTTTTATTTTTTATTTTTTTATTAGTACCTCACAATAGGTTAGTAATAATGTGATTCAATCAGTTGTTCATTAAATATTATTTTCTCTATTATTAAACACGTTCAAAACATCTTCAGAGACATGTAATACCGGTTATAAAAAAGATATTTCACACACGCATAATAATGTGATTAAATTAATTGTCAAATGATTGAGATTTTTTTTTAACAAACGATATCATTTGAATTTCCTTTTATCAATTCACGCATATAAATATATTTATAACTGTACTTATGCCATACAATTTTCTCTCGACACTGAATTATGTTCTTTTCCTACCTTGGTACATTCTGCTATCTGAAATGCTAGCTATCGACAAAACCCAAAAAGGTAAAAGAAACAAATAAACGTGTCTTGATGATATGAACACCACAACAACTGTGAGACAACTAAGCTAGAGGAAAAGGAAGACATGAATTGGGCGAGGGCCAAGACCAGTTTAAAGTACTATTTATGGACCTGAAGCCGAATGTAAACGAGATGGCCTATAAATCCTGATGATTGAATATTTGGATAAAATTTGAAGTGCGAAGGTTCTTCATATCTTCATGTATTGTTATTAATTTAGAGCTTGTTTGGAAGTACTTTTAAAATAATTGAAAGTGCTTTTACTAAAATTAATTTTGAGTTTCAAAAGCACTTTAAGTGTTTTTTGAAAGGAAAAAAAACACAAAATTTGTGCTTCTTACAGAAAGCATTTAAAGTGTTTTTCCAGGATTCACTTAGGCCATCTCCAACCGAAGGGTCCAGAGGGCCAGAGAGCTGAAAATAGCCCTAAAACCGTCTCCAACCGAGGGCTAGGCTAGAGGGCTCGGGAATCTGGGAGGGCTTCACGGAATTTCAAAGGGCCAAAAGGCCAAAGGGCTGGCTATTTTTTTTTTTGTATTGTTCCTATTACTGTCGGTTATAACCGACAGCACTAATGAATATTTTTTTAATACTGTCGGTTATAACCGACAGTAATAGTTATTCAAAGGCAAATTTTTTTTTTAATTACTATTAGTGTCGGTTACCGACACTAATAGTTTGAAATTTTTTGAATATAACGGCTAGTAGCCGTTGTATTAAAATTTTTTTTTATATGAATTTAAACTTTTTTTTTCCTTTTCATATGAATCAAATTTTGTTTCATATTTTTTTTTCAATTCTATTTTACAAAATTTATTTCAATTTTTTTTTAAATTCTATTTTTTTTCCTATAACTTCTATTTTACAAAATTTGTTTCATATTTTTTTTAAATTCCATTTTTTTCCTATAACTTCTATTTCACAAAATTTGTTTCAATTTTTTTTAAATTCTATTTTTTTCCTATAACTTCTATTTTACAAAATTTGATTCATATATTTTTTTTCATATAACTTCTATTTTACAAAATTTGTTTCGTATTTTTTTTAAATTCCATTTTTTTTCCTATAACTTCTATTTCACAAAATTTGTTTCATATTTTTTTTCAATTCTATTTTTTTCCTATAACTTCCTAGGCCATTATACAACATTAAATTAAATTAAGCAACATGAAACAACATTAAATAACATTAACCAACATAAAAATTATGTTTGGCCCTCGGTTGGAGACGGTTTTTTGTGATAGGGCTAAAACGAGCCCTCTGGCCCTCTGGCCCTCGGTTGGAGACGGAGGCAAATATGGCCCTGTACTGTTCATTAAAATATTAATATCTTAGAGAATCTTGGAGGGCCAGAGGGCTCAAACGAGCCCTCTGGCCAGCCATCGGTTGGAGATGGCCTTAGATTTTTACTAAGAATTATTTTGAAAAACATTATCACCAAATGCGCTTTTAGTTATTTTTAAATTTCAAAATGAATTATTCTATATTTATAGATATATAGAAGTCATGAACCCAATAAACAAACGAGTATTTGAATTTAAATTGTGATTGGCAAATTACACTACTAAATTGTTCGACCTGAAATTTTGGAGATTAGTTAAAATTTTCACTTGTAAATTTCAACCTTAAAAATTGTAATTACTCGGAGGGGTACGAGCACTTTTCGAGGGGTCTAAATGGAACTAGCAAAAAAACTTATTAATACACTTCTAGCTTGTATATATTACCTCTTTCAATTTTTAGCTATCTGATCAAATGAATGAAGAAGGTCAATGATAAAAAAACTAATAAGAGCGCGATATAAGTAAAATTTGGTGTGTGAATAGCACTATCCATTTACTATTCATAATCATATTATTTGAAATTTTTTTTTGAGTTTTTTTCCTTCTGAAATTGATGTAAGGCTATAAGCTGCAAGCTTGAGATTTATATAAGAGATAAAAATTGGACGTGCTTCTGTGTTAAAATTCTAAATCCGTCTGCTTAAAAAAAAAAAAAAAAAAAAAAAAACTAATGAAAAAAATTTGAAAACTTTGAGTTTTAACGATAAGGATAAAATAAAGGGTAAAGTAAATAGTACCAGAATTGACTTTTTAGTGTAAAAACGTGATTTTTCGTTAAAATTCTAAAAAAAAATGACAAACGAGCCAGACTTTTTCTATATTTCTTTGTTTGACCAGCTATCTAGGTTACTACTACCACACACACTACACTCAATAAAGTGGCCAGAATTTTGCTGATTCACCAAAGAGTTAGATATGAGGCATCACATGTCCCTCAAGGTTTTGCACAGTCTCTCCCTAGTTTTTTCTTCCTCCCTTTTGCTGGCCTTTTGCCGTTGGATCCAGGGTTGACATTTAAGCCACACGAAAAAAGCACTGGACCAAATTATGCACCTAATTTCTGCCCTCCAAAAATCTCAATGACCCAGTCTCTCTGTCTCTGTGTCTCTCTTGATTTTTTTATTATTCGTGCAAAAATTAAAGGTAGAGATCTGTCAATTTTTTTGCTGGATTTAAGCTCTCAGCCGCTTCTTTAATATGCACGAAAGCTACGTAGAAAATTATACGTTTTTTGTCAAAAAATAAAGAAAAATATACGTCCACTCTTCATCAACTCGGTTGATACAGAGAATAAAAAATACATTAGATGCCGTGAAAGTTATTTTAGGATTGTTTGAATAGTTTTCGTAGCAAAAACACTAGTGTTCGTAAACACTTACAGTGAAAATATAATGTTTCATGAAAAATTATTAGAAGTGTTTCAGGAAGAAACATTTAGTAGGTATTTCTCCATAAAATGACTAAAACGTATTTCTACTCTTTTTTTGGCCTGAGACACAATAAAACCTTTTATAACTTAGAAAAAAAGTGCTTTCACTCTTTTCAGTCGATAAACAATCTCAACTGAGTAGAATAACTTGGTCTGATCCGATGCCATAAGAATTTTAGAGCATCCAGCTTCCAAACAAAACTTTAAATTCTCAATGTACGTAGGATTATATTATATATGAACTATTTGTTTAATTAATTGAAGACAAGTTTCAAGATAGTACGGGTCAAGTCTTGAGGAGGCCGGTGGAATGGAACCCAATAAGATAATAAGAATAAAATGCTTATAATATGTTGAAACTAACCAACCAAAGTGCTTTTGCTCTTGTTATTTTATTGAAGAGAGAAAAATGATAACATTTAAAAAAATAATATCCCCCATAACATATCTCGAATATATCCCAATATCCAACTATTATGAGGTGGTTTAGTGATTGAAGATGAACTTCATGCTCGTATTTCATATGTCATGTTTTGGGTTTAATTTATTATGATGGTGGCCAAAAAACGCTTAAATGACTTTGTGAATTTTTTTACTTCAAAAAAATAGACTACCTTGATGAAGCCACCATTTATATATATTCCCCGTGGAAAGAGATCCTCTTCGGATCTCTTCCACCAAATCCTACGGATCAAGTGATCCGAGCCTTTAAAATTTGATCTAACGGTTAAAATTATTTTAACTTTTAAAAGAAACATCTGTTTTTAACCGTTGGATCAAATTCCATCAAATAAATATGTACATATTTATCAAATCCCCAACTGTACCATGTGAAATAAAAATCATAAAATAAAAAAAAGAAGAAATGGGAACAATATTCAACTTGCTTCAAAATTAGCAGCAATGGGCTAACCACTAAAATTTGAATTTTTTTATATAAAAATTATAATAGTCAATTCATGATTGATCATGTCCTCCTCCAGTGTTGCCATGCACATTCGCCGCCATAGCCACCACTCCAAGCTTTTGCAAGTTCAACTTGATCACAGTGTCCACAAACATCTTTGTATCCTCCCCGGTGTTCCCTTCTGGTATGTCCACCACATACGACTCCAAAACAATCGAGTACACCTGATTATTCCCCTTCTCACCTTCGCAATTAACGAACTCATTAATCGAAGTAACGGACCTATAGTTATTAAGCCTGTGCTCCCCTCCCACAACTCTAAAGCTTATTATGTGCTTCTCGTCGTCCAAAATCTCCAGCCTCTCGGTGCTCGTCGACGCCGGGAGCCCCGAAACCACCGTCACCTCCCTTATGCTCCCAACTCCGCCGTCGCCTTTCATGTTGCAGCTCTTGATGAAGTGCTTGTATTTTTGAGGGTTGTCGAAGTTCCGGACCAACGGCCAAACTTGCTGTGCCGGAGCTTCGATTTTCTGCGTTATTAGCGACGTGCATGTGTTCGGCGACGGCTCGAATTTGTGGTACGTGTCGATGAGGCCCTCCAGCTCGGAAAACTCAGCTAGGGTTAGACCATATGGCGGAGCGTGGCCAGCATCCATGTTTGTTTGCTCAAACGTGTGAAAAAGCCAACACAGAATTAATTAGAGCATAGAAGGAGGAGAAGAAAATGAATGAGAGCTAGTGGTTCTAGGGCAAGTGAACCATCATATGAACACGAGAGGGGGGCACATTTATGCTTGGAGGTATTTTTCTTTTAGGACGGATATGCCCTTGAGAATTGAGATGGATTTTATTGTATTTTTTATAAAGTGGCCACTGGCCAGTGGGATATTTGTATATATGGAGAAATTTTTCAGATTTTCGGTTATACGGTCTGAGCATAAAATATATTCTACAAGTGATTGAAATTTTTTTCTTCAAATATTCAATCACTTGTATTATAATCTTTAGTGTACAGAAGTGTGTTATTGACGTAGTGAAAAATCTCTATTTTATGACAAATGCAATCGTCTTTTACTTAAAGACTGTGTTTACTTCCAAATTAAGAGAATTAATAACTGCTATATTGAGAAATGTCTTGGTTTAGCCAATGTCCGAACCTGGATGATAAAAAAAAAAAGTTCGCAACTGGCTAGCAAGCAGCCAAGAAGATGAACATGAGGTGGAAATTTCGTGAAAGCATTGTTTATATTTATGAAATTTGAATAATACCTCATCAAAGTGGTTAGAATAATATTAGAGTACATAAGTTGGGAGCGTGATGATTCATCTTCCGTAGTTTCCAGAAAAATCTCGGTTTTTAAATAAAAATTCTGGCGTGCGTTATCAAAATAAATTTTTAATGGTATTTTTATTTTTAAAAGGTGTTAAGAGTTTTTAATTTTTTTGTGTGAATACAACGGTATTTTATAAGAAAAACTAATGAAAAAAGTTTTAAACTTTGAGTTTTAACTAAAAACCATCTTATAAATTTATTTCATGATAAAGACAAGATAAGGAAAAAAAAACAAAAAACAAAAAAAACCTAACTAAAGGCGCTTGTAAAGAGCACCCAACCAATCCTTCAGTTGCATAATCCTTTGACATAATCCAAGCATATTTTATTCCTCTAAAATTAAAATTTCAAATTGAAGTGTGTTCCATTTGATTCAAAACTACATCTGGGGCAATATGGTTGGGAGGGAGTCGGTCAGGTGTGGTGACACGCCCCGATCCCGGTGTCCAAAGGACAACGGGATGACCACTTGCTAGTCGACACTCGAGGATGAGGCAAGCCATTTCATGAATGCATGTGCTGAGAACATGAGGAACATGCATAAAATTTTTGCGCATAACCATGTAATATAGTATTCAAATACAAACCTTAATAAAATATAGTAATCAACTGCCAACACTTTTAAAAGTGATGATGCATGACATGTTCAGAGCATACAACTAATTCGAAATACAAGCGGACGTAATATTTGAAAGTGCGATTACAAGAGATGTCCTATGCAGAAAGGAGGACACAAATTCACTGATATGGGAGCCTCGTAGCTCGGGTAGTATGTCTCGTTCCTAGGTCCTTAAAGGGGGCGCAAAATAAAACATAAGTGGACCAAGTTTATATATAGTAATACTATATCAATTACTCTTCAAATGTACTAACCCCCAATTTTAGAAAACTCATATATAGCATAGTAAGTAGCAGGTTTTCCGAAAAACCTTAGCATGCCATAAAACCTTCATAAAACATATATCGTGTATAGTGTGCTTAGTAGTGGTATCACAATCGCCTGAAGGCACTACATCACCCACCCGAAGGCATATATATTATAACGACCCGTCCTAATATTTAACAAAATTAGAACGACAAGGGCAATTTTGTAATTTCACTTTGGTTGGGATATTTATTTTAAATGTTATATTTGGGGGATCTTGTAGTGTGAGCCACTAGGGCCCACAAGTTGTCTCGTGTCCCTCATCTGTCACCCTCTCCCAGTTACTTTCTTCTCTCATCTTGGACTCTCTCTCCCTATTTGCAAATGCCGAGACACCAAACCCAGTCATCATCCTCATTGTAACGGCAAACACCACCACCATAAACCTAGGCTAGTCACGAACCATCGCCTACTGCCATGATTTCCTCTCCCTCACTCATTACCTCTGTTTCTCTCTCATTCTCTGTGAAACACTGAGACACCGAACCTAGCACATCCACCACACAGGCGAGTTCCACCTTCTCCGACTAGGTAAGGCTCGGAATACCCTTGATCCTTCTTTCTTTTCAACGTCCTGGGTTGATTTAAAGACTATAGGTATGTTTTGTTGACGTTTTGTGACAGAAAACACCTCAAAGAGATTTTCCCAGATTCCGGTGAGAACCAGAGCCTTCCAGACCATTTTTCGGTCAACTTTGGCCACAGTTGGCACGAGATAGGTATAATTTTCGTCCTTGTTCCTTGGGCTTCAATTTGGTATATGGAATGACTAGTTTTAGTTAAGTTTTAGGGATGAACGGAGCTTGGAAAACTCCAGCTTTCTTCTTTATGGAGACCGGCCGACTCACAACCTCTAACCGGGTCGACTCGACTTGCAACCCAAAATCGGGCCCAACCCAGCAACCCAGATCTGACCTGACCCGACACAGACTCGTTTCCAGATTTATTGGGTGGCACGTGGGCCATGCGTGGAGGGCTGCCATGACCGACGCGTGGAGCACACGCACCTCTGCTGGAGATACTGTGTTTCGCTGCCGTCCACGGCAACACGGGCGAATTTTCCCGTGACCTATCTAGGCGTGTGGCCTCCTGGGTCACCGCCCCGTGGCGCTGCCCACGGCTGCGTGGGTGAACCTGAGGTTCCCCCTTAGGTTTTTCGACGTCCTGAACCCGAATTCGACTTCCATTTCCCAAATTCAATCATTTTAGTATAGTTTTATTAATTGATCCCTTTATGTGCTTAAGTGCATTTGTTAGTGGTCACCTCGTTTTCTCTAGTTTGCACGGCTCCTCGACGACGGATTATCTGTAAGTGGACCCATTCCAAAATGCATGATTTTAATTACTAGAAATGCATACATGAAAAGTATGGTTTTATGACTACGTTTACGCTTTATGAATTATCATGCTTGATCGATTTTATGTTTAATGAAATATTTATGAATATGATTTATGATATGATGTTTGAGCTATTGAGCTCCGATGAGATATATTTTGGAAAGATTATGTTCATAATTTTCTGTGCTTGCTTAGTGGATATTCATACATATATGCCTCGGACGAGTGATGTAGGCCCTTCGGGTGAATGGTTTATACCTTCGAGTGGGTAATGTAGGGCCTTTAGGCGAATGATATTTATATATATGCCTTCAGGCGGGTGATGTAAGTCCTATAGGTATAAGATTTATATATGCCTTCGGGCGGACGATTGTGGAACCACTATTAAGCACACTATATACGATATATGTTTTAAGAAGGTTTTATGGCATACTAGGGTTTTCGGAAAACCTATTACTTATTATGCTATATATGAGTTTTATAAACCTGGGAGTTAGTACGTTGCAGAATAATTGTTTTAGTATTACTTTTATATAAATTTGGCCACTCATGCTTTGTTTTGCGCCCCCTTCAAGACTTAGAATCAAGGCGTACAATCCTGGCGTTAAGGCACTCCTGCATCGGTATTTTCGAGTCATTTCGGTGTAGGACCCATTCCTTTGTTCGTACATTTCATAATATTTCTTCTACAGTATTCTTGATTAGTTGTATGCTCTGAACGCGTTCTCACATTTGCATATTCTTTATTGTTAAAATTTACGTGTTTTATTTAAGTTTGGTAACCTACATGCATGTTAATATGGCTTCGTCACATTCGGATGTCAGTCAGCACGTGCCTACCCTGGTGTTTGGAGGATATTGGGATCGGGCATGTCATATATCTTCTGCCCGAAGGCACACACACACACACGCGCGCACGCACACACACACACACACACACACACACACACACACATACACACATATATAAATATCCACTAAGTGAGCACAAAAAATCATGAACATAATATTTCCAAAATATATACCATCGGAGCTCAATAGCTCAAACATCATATCATAAATCTATGTTCATAAATATCTCAGTGAACATAAATTCGATAAAGCATGATATTTCATAAAGCGTAAATCCGATTTACTCATAAACGTTTCATAAAACGTGGTCATAAAATCATGGTTTTCATGTATACATTTCTAGTAATAAAATCATGCATTTTAGAAGGGGCCCACTCACAAATACTTCGTTACCAACGTGTCATTCAACAATAGGGAAGACGAGGTCACCTTAAATGACACACCAATTTAGGACCGAGTGGTGGCCGGAGTTGGCCGGAAAATGGCCGCAAAGTCGTTGTCTTCACCGAAAAACTAGGTAAGTTTTACCGTGAGTTTCCTTCGCCATAAAATGTGGGAAATCGCCGGAGAATGTCAGTGAACAGTGATGGTGCAGAGGAAAGAATAAGGAGTTTGGGGGGTTCCTCGTTCGTTATGAGTTTGTGGTTTCACCTAGGGAGGAAGTGGTGGTGGTGGTGTCTTTGTTGATATTGTTGTTGTGTGTGGTGCCCTTAGGGAAGGTTGGTTCGAAGAGAAGAAGAGGGCCGAGAGGTGAGGAGAGAGTTTTGAAAGAGATAGAGGGAAGTGACATATAAAAGAAAAAGGGAAGGGGGATGCATGGGTAAGAGGGAAATAACAAGGGGACAAGGATCCAAAGTGGGTCCCAATGGCTCACAAATTAAGGTCACAAGAGACGAAACATGGAAAGCTTGAAAAATGTTTGACGTTTTGAAACATAAAGTCTTTGTTATAACTCCAAATTCGAATCCGTTCATGCCCATACGCGTTCGTGGCGATGAGTAAAATAAGAATAAACTAAGAAAATTAGTTATACGTGTTTCGATGAGATGGTCAACGAAAGTCAACATTCTTGCCATGAGGGCATTTTGGTAAATGCACACTATTTAATAATACAAGAACATTAAATTAAGGATGGGGTATCACTTGTGGGTTGGGATGGTTGGGGGTAGGGGTGGGGCAACATCGTTGGACTCATCACCATTTTTTCTAGTAATGGTAGAGCTATTAGCCATGCATGACTTTAAGAGCGTGGACATTGATCGCTATCATTTTTTTTTTTATCTTTTTATTGCATTATGGTGAAAGAACTTGAAAATTTGGGATGAGCATTTACTGTTAAGTTTTATAAACAGTGTAATATCGTTAAGTTTCATAAATAGTGTAGAATGTTTCATAAACAGTGTCGTACAGTTTAAGTTTCATAAACAGTGTCGTACAGTTTAAGTTTCATAAACAGTGTATTACTGTTAAATTTCATAAACAGTGTAATAAGTTTCATAAACAATTTGTGTGAGGGCGTGCGGGTTCGCGCGTCAGTTTTTTTTTAAATATTAAAATTATGTCTTTTTCATTAAAATTTAATTTTTTTAATCCTTTTTATTAAAATTTAAGAAATTTTCATTAAAATTTAAGTCTTTTTCATTAAATAATGTTATAGCATGATTTTTTTTATTAAAATAAACTTCGTCCAAGTCATTTTCATGAAAGTTTCCTATTTTATATTATAGGAGTGAGGAATTTGGGGCATTGCTTGGGTGGTAAGTTGCCTAATTACAGTCTTTCTTTTCAGTTTAGTGTGTTCCGGGTTCAATGGATGCGGAGTGTAGATTTCGATAGTTTTCATTAACAAGAGTCGAACAAAAAAATTTCCACTTAAAATTGAAGATAAATAATACTAAAACGAACTACTGTATAGCAAAAAGTTTAAAGCTATTATCCTATTCTTTTTGTTGATTAAAATTTTGAATTCATCAGATGCAGCGTCTTGGTTTCCTTCTTGCTCTTTTTTCTTTAGCAGCTAGTTTCTATTTGTTTGCCTCTGTGTAGGCTTTCATGTAACCTTTTGGCATCTTTGCCCGGACAATGCAAGTCTAGTTTCCAAAAAAAAAAAACTACAATATTAAGCGTAATTTAGAGTATATAAAAACAAGCTAGATCTCTACCAATTTGCCTAACTTTGAAAGCCAAAACCCAATAATTAAAATTAAATTAGTATCGTGGACGAGTTTATTTGATTTGTCAACTCATGATGTGGACACAACTACTTAGTACTACGATCTAGTGATGTTTCTTTTCACTTGTAAATGAGAGGTCTTAGGTCCGATTTTCGCCAAAGGCAAATTTGAACCACGTTATTGATAGCCCATTGTGAGGCTTAGCACACTCCTCCACTCTTTTAGTGTAAATTATATTGCTGGTTAAAAAAAAAAAACTCATAATTAGGAACAAGATTAGTACTTAAATTTCAAACAACTAATGCATGTCCATGTCTTCCTTTTTCTTTTGTATTGATGCATGTATGTTAATTGTCTTGATTGAAACTCAAACGAAAATTAGTTAGCCCATGAGATCATCAAAATTGGATTGGTACTTAGAGTTAGAGGTAGCTGGTGATAATTTTGGGAGGGGCATGCATGTAAATTTGTGAAAAAGTCAGGGGTAGATATGGTAAAACAAGAAAAAAGGCCAAAAAACTGGGAGTATTTGCAATCGTTGAAAAGGGAAGCTGGAGATACGTGGATCATGTGACAACCCTAACAAACTCCCGCGTGATATCTAAATTCAGCTTTATCAAAGTTGTCGAATTTTTGCGACCAAAAAGAAAAAATGAGGTAAATGTCTTTGTAATATCTTGACAAGGGATAATAGAAATTGAATCGAAATCAAGATAACCAATCGAGTTATAAACTCCTTTCAAAGTAGTTTATTCATTTTAAAGTTTGTTTAGTATGAACTGTATATCATTTTCGACAAGGAGAATATTCGTCATAGAATCTTTAAAGATGAATATTTAGCCCTACATCAAAGCTGTTTGTTATTTTCGTGTTTGTTTAAACAGTTTAATAAAGAAATTAAGACTTGTCTAGTAATGAATACGAATGAATTTATAATGTGTTGTTGTTGGTTGCAGGGATAGAACACTTTATATCCTTTTTGGTTTGAACATGTGTTATGATGCAGTCGTGGGGTTCTTGGATTTTATTCCAAAACACAGCAGATCATGTTTTGGCATTTTCTTTTATAATAAATTGATAGATGGATGGATGATATTCCGTTCTTCTCTCAACAAAACTGTTTAATATTAGGTAAATTTGACGTATTAATTTTCAGTATATTATGGATGTAAACTCCGTCATTCAATACACAACGGGCAATTTGCACATAAAATTTCTATATTTAATGGGTGTTGTATTTCTATATTTAATGGTGCAACAACTAATCAACTTGTATGGTGGCCATGCAGTCATGCTTATCTGGGGTTCTTGGTTGCAGTCTTGCTAAAATTCCTCATTATAATACTAATAGAAACGGTTACAATAAAAAAAATTCAAACATTTTGATTGAATAAATGGATAAAAACTATGTAAAAATAAAAAATAAAAAATGGCAAAAGAATGTACCCATAGTGTTAAAAAAATTGGTACATTTCACATATAACAAAGTGGTACATTAATAAAGAAGAATGGGTACATTATAAATAAATTAGGGTACATATAAAACATTAAAAAATTATGAGTACAAATGAATTTAAAAAAAAATATAGGCGCTAAAAGAAATTAATACATGGGTACAAAATAAAACTAAAAAGAAAATACTACAAATTAAAAAAAATGTTGCGAATTAAAAGTGGGTACAAACTAAAAATATAAGTATATGATACAAAGTTTAGGCATAAAACATAAATATACCATATGTAATTTTTATATCATTGATTAAATATACAATGTCATATGACGGTATACACATGGGTACAAACACAAATAAAACTTTAAAAAATATGGGCACAAAAAAAACTAATATATGGGTACAAATTAAAAATGAAAAGAAATTGGTACAAATTAAAAAATATTTGCAAAGTAAACATAGGTACAAACTAAAAATAAAAATATATGATAAAAATTTAACCATAAATATAAATATACTAATTGTAACATTTTTAACACTAAAGGAATATATTTAAAAATAAAAATATTTTATTATTCAAATAATTAATGATGTTATTAATACCCAAGAACCTTGATAAAAAATTGAAAATGAATAGGATTTTAATCAATGGAGTAGCAAAAAGAAGAATGTGAACCTAATTTCTCCATATATATATATATATATATATATATAATTTCTCCATATATATATATATATAATTTCTCCATATATATATATATATATATATATATATATATATATATATATACAGAACCCTTATGCAAAGGGATCCCCATTTTTTTCAAAAAATGGGGATTAGGTGTGGGACCCACTCCACATCAAATTTCAACGATCCGAACCGTCTATTTTGTTAGTCTCGATTCATAGATCATCCTTGCAAAAATTCAATTCAATCCGAAACCATTTGCCTATTTAATTATCAAGATCAAATTTCATTGTTTCTTATATAACAAAGTATTCGTTAATTTCTTTGAACCCAATTAGATGCCTTAAACATTTTCGATTTGCCTAATATTTTGCAAGGATGATCTATGAGGTGCAACTTGAAAAATAGATGGTTCGGATCGTTAAAGTTCGATGTGGTGTGGACCCCACACCTAATCCCCATTTTTATAAAAAAATGGAGATCCCTTTGCATAAGGGTTCTGTATATATATATACATATATATATATAGTATAATAGAAATGGTGCAACAACTACTCAACTTGTATGGTGGCCATGCAATCATGCTTATCTTGGGGGTCTTGGCTTCACGCAAAGTGGAGAGAAAAGAAGAAACAGATAACATACAGATCTGCATATATGGCTGTCTGCTGAAATCTATGCCGACTATGGATAATATTTTCATTTTCCAGATATTCGGTTTTTTTTTATCTTGTTTTATATGTTAGTTTAAGTTGCTTAAAGTCTGTCTCCAATACAAAATGATCAAAGTTTATCTATGTATTTATGATGGGTTGAAAGAGCTTTTGTGTGGACCATGTATTTACCGTATAGGACTCTCGTATTTTAGAGAAAAAAAGAAAAAGAAAAAAGAGAAACGATGAAATTAATGCATAAGAACTTTAATATGTACGGTGAATACATGGTCCTATACCAATCTCGTATTTGCTACAGCTGAGCGGGATCTCAAGAAGCTGCTCCGCTTAATATTATGTTTTCAAGTTTGGTTCATATATATGTAATATAGATTCTTCTGGCTGCAGGTGGGGGTGATTAAACTGAACGTTTTATCTAAACCTATTGAAGCTTTCAGCAGCTCTAAAATTCCATATCGGTGTCCTTCAAACCCTCTTATGCGTTTAATGTCGAAATTCGAGCCTACTTCTTCATCAACTTTAGCTGCAGTGCTGCCTGCACCTGCAGCAGCAGCGGCAGCTTCTCCTCCTGATTTAGAACTTAAGCTTGCATCTCCGATGCCCTAGCCAGGAAGTTGGAAACACACTACTACACCATGCATTGAGCTCCTTTTCTAGAAACTAGTTTGTAAATTGTATGCCTTTATAGAAACCTAACGGTTAATTCATGCATGGCCATGTAGCTAGCAGAAACTTGTCGTCCATGCACTGCTTCTAAGAAATATCTCAGTTGCTTGTCCTAGCTTTGATCGTGATTATGATCTAGAAATATCCATACGAATATCTGTTTTATGTTTTTGATCAACTAGTTTTGCACACATATCACACCGTGATTGACAAGAATGCAACAATTTCTGCTTTCCGGAAAGGAAAAGAGCAATATCCATAAGAATATAGGTGCTTTCATTGTTTATAGTTAATTTTTCAGATGTTTTAAATGGCTAGCAACTTTTGTTCATGTACTACAAGATCAGTACTTATTTTGCATTTGCTCCAAAAGCTGTAATGTGGGGCCATTTCATAATTATTTTGACGATTTAAACGGTCAATCTTTTAAAATATCACTCATAGATTATACTTGTAAAAATTAGACAAATTCAAAACATTAAGACATTCATGTGTAATGAAGAAAATGAAGAATATGGTTATACAAATAAACCCTTAATCTAACATTTTTTTAGAAAAACTTAAAGAATAGACAGTTCAAATCGTTGAAAACATTACAAAGTAAATTCCACAAAAACGTGTATAAAAAAGTGATGCCAGTAATTATTTAGGTCTCTTCCTTCTATCACAGACAACAGCTAGACGTTTCATCCCCATTTATTATTATTATTATTATTTAATGTAGTTGGGATTTTACCTTAATGAAACAAAATGTGTGTGTGTGTTGTTTTTTATTTTTTTTGTCGCAAAAAAAAACTTTCATTATTAATTGGACAATTCACAAAAACACCAACAAAAAAAACAATGCGTTTGCATTTCACATAAAAATGTCATTATTAATTCGACAATTCAAGAATTTTATTGGTTTTCTTCGAGCTGGTAATCTCAGCTGATCTCACGACTTACCCTGTGAAGGAGACGAAAATATTAATATAGGACAGAGTAGCATGGACTTCGAGTGGCACGAAAAGATGATGAGAGCGATAAACACATGCTTGTATACAAATATTGACGATACAAAAATCCCACCGGCCAAAGTAATATATCGACGGTGGTGTACCAGTACTCATTTTCAAGCTCACAAGTGGACAACTACGATAATTGAAATTCCAGAAGGAACGAAAACCCATTTAATTTAGTGTGAATGTTTACAATTAAGCTTAGAGAAAGGAAGGAGGTATGATATACAGATTACTTGATGTATCCAAAATTACAAGACAAAATTATGTTACAACTCCAAAAGAATTAACGGTGGGAAAGAATGAATATTATAAAGGTAAAGCATCATTGTGTTATTTCTTTCAGCAGTTAGATAGTCTCTTCTCTTTCCTGTTCTTTCCATTACTGCGGCTCGATTTGAACTGTTGACTTAGGCCGGTAATGTGAAACGGAAATTACTCCAAGTAGGTTTGTATGAGAAGTAAAGAAAATAGTTACCTCCTCCTTATCAACTCCACTGGAACCACTCCCCAAATGCGGCTGGAGTAAAAACAGTGTGGGTAAACCGGAGATTGCCTTTACAGTTTTTCCTTTATACAGAGATCACGAATCATGCGATTCTCGGACCATCAAAATGACACGTTTGCCACTATCTGAGCGAAGGTTATCTCCTTTAAAACCAATCTGAAGTCGGCAAACATATGTAAGAGACGTCAAGATAAAGATGTAACGCAAGCATGGAATAGTTGATTTCGATCAAGTTGTATGGAACCATTTCTACAATTGAGTTTAAGTCAATACCTCAACAGCACCATCTGGAGGGAACCATCTTAAAAGCACACCAAGATGCACTAAACCTGGAATTAGCTTGAAAAGAAAAGGAGTGGTCACCTGCAATAGATTTCAGAAAATGTGTCGGAAAACACTATTATACGAGATGCCATTGCTAAACTTCATGTTCATGACCATTTTTTTTTTCTCTGCTTCAGAGAATCGGGTGATCTAACTCTTTTTCCATCAACAAAACCACAAGCATTAGGGCCAAAAAAGAGCCAGGAAAATAAGTAACAAGAACGGACTAAAAAAATCACATTATAACACTGAACAGGGAGAATTTTCATACCAGACTAAGAGCTGTGGTTCCAAGAAGCAGCAGATATAATTTCCCCTGAAAATGGTCGAAGTTTCAGCAAACTAGCTCATTATTATCACACTATTTTTCTAACAAGATTGAGGTTACAGATCCAGAGAACACAGCCAGTGATGTACCGTGGGCCTTAAGTATCATCATAAGCTACTTCAATAGTAGCACTAACCTCGACTAGATGGAGATTAGAGGCACGACTTAGAAGAACAAAAGCAAATTCGCCTATCTGTGCCAGAGAAATTCCAACCTACAATTACAAATACAAGAATTCAATAAATGTGAACAACTAAATTACTAGAAAGAAGCAATATGAAAATGTGACTTTCAAAACTAACTTACAAGAAATGATGTTTTGTTGTTGTAACCAAATCCCTTGACAACCATGGTGATAATAATTGTTTTTACGATGATAACCAATATAACAGATGCTAGTAATATATCAACATGGTTCCAGAGAAATTGAACATGGATTAGCATCCCGATGCTGGCAAGAAAAAGAGCAGCAAAAAGGTTGCGGATGGGTTCAATCTGCAACAAGCAACAAACTTCAGTGCTGCTATCTTACTATCAAGGAACTTCAACATTATGAGCAACAATTTATCATCCACATATGGACCACAAAAGTAACCGTATAATGACTATGATACTGCCAGTTGTACTATTTTTTATGCCAGAAAACTAATATATATAATGCATCTCAAAAAATCAGAAAATCAAATTGGAATGGGGGGGGGGGGGGGGGGGGGGGTGAAGGAATTTCATTTTCCAGCGGATGAAGCAAGGATAAACAAGGAAGATCAGTTGAGCAATTCAAGTACCGTTACTAATTACAGTATAGAGTACAGCCTTACTTGTTCTAGAGTATGTTGTGCAAGATCAGTTGTTGATATCATCACTCCCGCAGCGAAGGAACCCAGTTCCAGACTTAGTCCCAGCTTATCACTACACTGAAATTGAAAAAGCAATTAGACTACAGTGGCATGACTAGAATCTGACATGCATGTCAGGCAACTAAAGCATTCAACTATCTTACATCATTTCAATAGACTCATAAGATGCACAAGGACCCTATTAACCAGATGCTGAGGGTCTATGCATACATAGTTGGACTAGGACATATTGACCAATTTATGGAAGTTGAGGGAGCAAAAATTTGTAGCCAAAATTATTCTTAGGTCATCAGTCAATCTGGCTTGCTATAAAATTAAGTAAAACACCAGATGTAATGCTCCTAATGCATTAGAAAAGTAACTTGTAAAAATGGAAAAGAACCAATAAGTATAAATGAAAGAAACATGGATGAATATGATTCTATAGCAAGCAGAACAGGAGAAATGAGAAGCTCGGCAAGATAGAACAAGGATTCCTCATTCCAGACAAATAAATTGAGAAGGAAACATACCCAGGCAACAAGCAAGCAGAAAGCAACTGATGCCAATTGGTATAGTTCATTGGTCTGCAAAGATGACATTTGAAATTAAAGAAAAATGTAGCTTACAGATAATTAGCAATTTTCTAGGACAAAGAAAAGAAAATGGTACCTGTGAAGATAAACTTATCATCAATTTAAGTAACCAAGGAACACAAGTACGAGATGAAATAGAAAGAACAGCCAAAAATGTAATCAACGTCACCATCCTGTTTAAAGAAAAATAAGATGTTATAAACATATAAGCAGCATATAGATTTGTCACTAATTAAGTAATTTTATAGAAAAGAATGAGAAAGATTGTAAATATCTTCAGAACTTCATCTTCATTAGTTATAAAATCAATATATGATAACAGAGCTACCAGCCAGTTTACATTTTTTTATAAGATTGATAAACTAAAAAAAGTAGTCCAACCGATTTTATATAGAAATCATAATGGGTGACAGCAGTGATCATGTATGCCTTCAGTAGATTTAAACATCAAGCTAGTAACATGTATACTACACACATATCAAGTGAATATAATACGTTTTTTTCAAGATTGTTCCACAAGGGAAAGGAACAAACACATTTAAAAGAAAAACGAAAACTCACAGCTTAGCCATAGATATCACTCCTTGAAGAATACCCGAAGTCCCACCCAGAACTGGAAGCAAAGCAAACAGCAAACCCACAGCACAATCCTGCAAAGCAAAATCCTCTCCACGCATATTTAGAAGATTGATAAATCAGTGCTAAAATGCAGAAATTAAAAATTCAAAACGGAAACTGAAAGTACATCAGAGGAATGCGCGTATAAAACCAACAAACCTGCAGAATAAGGGTGCCAATGGTGACCTGGCCATGAAGGGCATTAGTGGAGTTCTTTTCCATCAAAAATTTCAACACCTAGGGCCACAATAAAAAAAAATTGACCTGTGAATACCATGCATCCAAGAAAATGGATATATAAGAGTGAAGGAGCCTGCA
The DNA here is from genome assembly GCA_036320875.1 of Cotoneaster glaucophyllus. Classification (NCBI taxonomy): domain Eukaryota; kingdom Viridiplantae; phylum Streptophyta; class Magnoliopsida; order Rosales; family Rosaceae; genus Cotoneaster; species Cotoneaster glaucophyllus. The sequence goes on along the minus strand of CM070073.1, from coordinate 3,433,460 downwards.
AAGCTATGCGAACGTGGGCATGCATGAGGTAGATTTATGGTAATTTACCACTGCTGTTGAAGACATAGAAAGGAACACGCCAACAAATATCCCCTCGGAAACTTTACCACCACATAACTGCAAACAGCATCCAATCAGAACTGCGGCATTGAGAATGAGAAACATCTATAACAGTACATTAACAGAACATTAAACTTAAAAAACTAATGTTGAGAAAATTTATTGGAAGTGCACACTTGCATACACTAGATATAGTAAACTATTACAAATTACATAAGGAATCAACGTAGAAAGAATACACGAATGTATCACAACTCTATGTTCTAGTTTTGAATGGATATTTCAATAGCAAGAAATTAAGGTGGAGATGTTTTCACATGTAAGACAGATATAAGCAAGCACAAACTTTTAAGGAAGTCTGTAGAAAATTAGTAGACATACTGAGGCGGTAATACCACACAGGCACATAAATAGGAAAATTTGTAGCAGCCCTCCTGGAACAGCAACTGCTCGAACAACTCGAAGCTACAATAATGCAAGGGTGAATTTGATTATACTCAGCTAAACGCATATCAAAATTGCAGAGAGAGAGAGAGAGAGGGGGAGGGAGAGAGTCTACCTTTGCTGTGGAGAACTCCAGACCCAGAGCAAAAAGAAGAAAGATTACCCCAAACTGAGCCACAGTTTCAACCTGCACCCATAAACCAGAGCGAAAACAGATGTGAGACATACAAATATCTTTCCATCAGAAGAATATCTTAACAATCAAATAGAACAAATCCTATCTCTAAGATAAAGTATTGTTTAGGCATACTTAAGATGCCTTACCAAAAGCTTTTTATTGTACACTACAAGATTAAATGAAAAAGTTCTTCTTGGATAATAAAATTGTAGGGTAAAGTAAACATACTTGAACCATTTCACTGACGAAGTTGAAACCTCCAGGTCCAATAACAGATCCAGCTAGCAAATATCCACTAATAACCTGTCAAGTTTTAGTATCAAGGAAACAGAATATGAACATTAAGTAAGATCATAGCATTATATTTTCTCTATGAAGTTTGGAAATATATGTAGACATGTATGTATGCGTGAATGTATGTATCAGACCGGTTGTCCAGCGCAAGCAAAGGCAATGCCACCACAGGTTGCAGATACAATAACGACCACCAAATCTGATATTAATCTACAATGCAACAAGTAGATGCGTTCAAATTAGCACTTCTGTTAAGTGAAGACCATTGAACTTTACGAAACTGTAATGAGCCAGTAAGTTTACCTCAAGTCTAGTTGCAGCACTGGATATTTTGATTTAAAATTTGATATAATGAAGACATTGTCCTAAAAATATTAAACAGAGTTACACTTAGGATAATGAAGATAAATACCTGCAGCAATTATATTTTCCATGAAGCAATCTTACCTTGCGATCAATCAGCGTTGGTGTATCTTCACCTCTATTATCATTATCCAGATTGAAAACATCATGTAGTTGAAACGACCTGTTTATTCGACAACAGAGTTAGCGTGAAACAAGCCATAATGCTTAGATTCAAGTGATAAAGAATACATGAAAAATTGTACTGATTTTAAATTATAAGCATGTACTTTTCTTCTTTCGTCTCATTTTTCTTCGACTTTACTCTCGCAACTGTTTCCAAAACTGCCTGATCCACACAAAGATGGGTAAATAATGAAATTAGAAAGACTTACAACGTATTGCATTTGAGACCAAATCAAGTATGCATCAAAACATTAGATTGCACTATATATGCACCAGCAACCCATGAATTACGATAAGAAATGGTTTAATGCAAAGGTTTCAAATTTCTTGAATAAAAGGGAACCAGATCTTAATGTAATGACTCTCCACGGTTGAGAACCATTCATTCTGTAGAAATGCTGGATAAATTAGCTTGGTATTCACCTGCTGGCCGGCTACGCTGTTGTTGAAACTTCCAGGATCAGTAGCTGCAAGTACAAGCAAGCAAAGGGAAAGAAAAAAAAGGTTTGATTTAAGACTAAAAACATGAATTACCTAACAATAACAACTGCATTTAACAATTTAAGCATGACCTGATGGATTTTTAAGAACGAAATTTCACCACAACCAACTTTTTCTTTACAAATTTTTCATCTTTTCCTCTCAGCCAAACACAAAATCCGAAGATCCTTTAAAATTTCTTCTCTTTTCGTTCCGGGTTTCGACCTAAAACCCTAATTTGAGCCAAAATGCATAGAAAAAGGAAGAACATCGGATCTAATACGAACCTTCGTTCTGATCATTCTCTTTGAACTCGTTCTCCAGAGCTTTATCGATCATATCCGCAAAGCTTCCTTCTTTAGGCTTAGAGAGCGAGACATTGGACTCGGTGGCGTTCGCGTTGAGGAGGAGATCTGCTTCAGTGACCGAGTCGTCAGCAGCAGCGAGCGGGTCAGCGAGCGAGAGTGAGAAAAGCAAATCTGAGCTCAGAAGCAGCAGAGCAGGGAAGACAACGGCGAGGAAACCGAGCGAGGAGGAGGACGCGCTTCTTCTCAACATTGCAGAAATGCAGCCGCGCGGCGGGCGGCAGTTAAACGACGGTAACCGCGACTGTCGAAAAGCTTCACCGATGGGAAATCGCGATTGGAAGAGAGAGTGTAGAGAGAGAGAGAGAGAGAGAGAGAGAGGAGAGAGAGAGTGGGGGACTAACCAGAGTTAGGCTGGCGTGGTCAACATGGAGTCATAGACTCATAAATCTTGGAATTAATTAAACAAAATGTGAGTGGGATTCCGTCGCCGGTGGAAACTGTAAATCGTCACGCTTATGGGAGTTTTTATAATGCCGGCGGGTCACCAAAATTAATGTTTTTTTTATTTCGGATTTGGAAGTTAGCGTTTAAGGTTTGTTTATAGGTCAAAAGGGTTAGTTGAGGCTAAGTGTGGGCGCAGTCCGGTTTGGTTCGATCTTAGATGATGTTGATATTTGATATTTGATATTTGAATAATATTTTTAAATTTTGGTGTTAGAATGATTGATATAATAGTTCATTGGTTAATGTGTAATCACAATTCAGAGAATTAAATTGAGAGGAATTACAATTCGGTTTTGTTTTTGTACTTTTTAAACAAACCACACAACTACGATTTAATTCAATCTAGTTGTATAGAAACTGAACAAAATTGCTCGAATCCCATCCGAGTTTTTTAATTAAATCAAATACAAAAAAATGGGAAAATGAATACAAGACTGTGAACATTCTAAACTGCTCAAGCTACAAACGCTTTTTGTTTTACCAAAAAGAATCTTCACTTGATTTTCATTTTCTAGTTTCCCACTTTTATGAAATATTGAAACATGTCACATGAAAGTTCCCTTTTCTTTTGATGATTTGGAACCAACCATATAGTGCAAATGATAACGGCCTAAGACTGAATAATTTGTTGGGAAGGAAAACAAAAGTTGGTATAGTTTAGTAACATCATTGTACTTGATTAGCATAATATGTAACCCTAATGTAATCGAAAACATAATATATAAAACTCTATATGTTTTGCTCACATTTTTTCTTATGTTTATTTTTCGTCTTTTAATCAAATAAAAATAAATAAATAGAATTAAACATAAGTGTACAAACGATAAAATAGCATTTGTTAATAATTTTCCAACACATTACCCATTAATTGGAATTGGAAACGTGAAAAGCGTATGTGATTGAGCTCCAATTTGTTCATTGCATTTGGCTATTTGTCACAAGTCAAGAAAACCACGTAGTTTGATATCGGTTCACTTTTAACGAAAATGACATTTTTATTATAAAAAGTCACTCATGGTACTATTCCCTTGCAACACCTTTTTGTCATTTTGATTAAAAAATCAAAGCTTTCAAATATTTTTCATTAGTTTTTCTATTCTTTTATGTTTGAGTTGAGATAGACTTGAAGCCAACTTGCCGACTAAACCAGGAATAATGGCATCATTGCTGCCCCATAAGCTGGGAAAAAAGGATACCAAAACATTAAATATTAACTAGTTGATTTTGTACGGCAATGGATTCGCAATAACGTCAAATCTGATACTTTGTTAACTCCACCACCATTTGGTAAAAGCATATGTCAACGTAGGAACTGGTCTCCGCCCGCCTTAGCATAGTAGAGTCGACGGCACTCTTTTGACCTCAGTCGGAAGAATTACCTGTAGGCTGTAACCCAAGGGGACATTCGGGACTCCCTGATGAGCTGCCGGTTGGTTAAAATCATTGAATCCGGCATGCATGCAGACCAACCAAACCCTCAGGAGGAATGAGGACCAGCCTTTTGTCTACTGTCTAGGACTAGGAGAGTAAAAGTAGCTTAGAACGCGTGACTATATGTACAGATACAGCTACAGCCAACCAGGCTGCAGATGGATGAACTCCCCAACTACTTCTTCACCTACAGATTTATACACACATTGCTTTTACTAAACATACATGCCTATCTCATTTCAGATTGATACGTCATGCGCGAAGGGATTCACGACTCCAGCAGTCTCTTCGATCTTCAACATCTTCAAAGCCTCAAATTTGCTGATAACAGATATTACGACTCTCAGATTCCATCTGCCATCGGAAAGCTTGCAAATTTGAGGTATCTAAACCTATCCCGTAATGGTTTTTGGGGACAAATACCAATTGAGATTTCGCACTTGATAAAGTTGACGGTTCTTGATCTTTCTGAAAATTACTTGGAACTTAAGGACCCCAATTTAAGCATGCTGGTTCAAAATCTCACCGAGCTTCCAGAGTTATATTTTGATTATGTAAACCTATCAGCAGAAAAAGGGTGGTGACTGGTGCAAAGTGATTTCATCTTCACTTCCGCAGCTGAGAGCGTTGAGCTCGTACAGCACTTCTCTTTCAGGCCCCATTGATCGGTCCCTTGCCAAGCTTACTTCTCTATCCGTGATTCGATTGGATTATACTCACCTCTATTCCCCAGTTCCAGCCTTCTTTGCCAATTTTTCAAACTTGACTTCTTTGACTCTCAGTGTATGTGGGTTGTGTGGAACATTTCCCCCCGAGATCTTCCGGATATCTACATTGCAGACTGTTGACTTGTTGGTAAATCAAATGCTTCAAGGTTCCTTACCTGAATTTCCAAAAAAGGGTTCTCTTCGAATTCTGGACCTGAGTATCACAAACTTTTCAGGGGTACTGCCCGACTCTATTGGCAACCTCAAAATGTTGTCCGAAATAGATATTCCAATATGCCACTACCAATTGGGAAGCTAGAGATCAAGTAAGTGGCATTTATGAGGATTACTAAGCTGACACGCTGGAATTGGATTTTGACGTTCGGATATCTCTATGAATGGAAAGGGGGTGCTTCGGATCTGGAGTAATCACCAGTGATAGGGCAAAAATCGGGGGAAAGGATAAAGGAAAGAGCGATGCCCACATTAAATACCACAAGAAAACTGCTCCCCTACCCCTATCTCTAAGGGGCCCGTAACGAGCCGCTACTAAAAATCGAAAAGGTTCACAGTGAGTTCAGTCTATAGTGGACTATCCACTTTTCTGGGGTCTTTCGTACTCAAGAGAGAATTATTGAACGCACTAAAATCTAGTGGATGGGTACAATATTCATGAAAATCCGGGTTAGAAATGATCTATGTTACGGAACCAAGACAAACTAATATAAAAAAAAAAAAAAATTTGCTTGAAAGCATCAAGTAATGGGAGATTTATTTGGAATTTCTTATATTACGATTTTGTTGGCTATCTGTGCCTGATTGGACAGTGATGGAGTTCCCAAAGTGGATGGCAAACCTCACATACTTGTACGATTTACAAATGTCAGAGAACAAGTTCAGTGGTTCTAGTTCCCTCATGGGAAAACCTTGTTAATTTGGCGTTTGTTGACTTGAGTTCCAATCTACTCGATGGAGGCAGTGCGTTGTCTATATTTTCTCTTCCATTGCTGCAAGCACTAGACCTTTCAGACAACGAATTCTCTCATCAACTCCATGAATTTTCTGATGTCTCTTCTTTGGTGGATACGCAAGTCAATGACAGAGTTTCGACATAAGCTGCATTGATCGATTCCTCTTGACCTGAAAAGTGTCAAAGATCAGTAGCACCTCAGCACCATAATTAAATAGAGAGTTTTAACTAAACATTCCCGGTATTGTTTACTTTCAACGAAAAACTACAATTTTATCTTTTTCTGGTACAATTCACTACATATTTATTTGTCAATTTCATTAAAACTAAATTTTTTATGAACTTTCTGTTTGTTTTCCTAATTAAATATCCACTACAGTCATCCATCAGTACATTTGAATTCGATTCAATGAACCCTCTTCTAAACTAAAGCAGTAGGTTTGGTCTTCTAACTTTAATTAATTGATGGTGTAGTTTAAACTTACTCTGAATCTCTGATGATGTTTTTAGACTGACTAGTTGTCTTGTACTTGCTTCTTAGATGGGAAGTCAAGAAACCGTAAAACTAATTCGTAGGACGAGGAGTAATCAAACTCCTGATAAGCCTGTGAAAGGGTTTACTTAACTTCCGACGCAGGACATTTCTTCATATCCTCACAGGAAGCCATTGAAGAAGGAAAAAATTCCTTGATTACAGTATCAGCAAGGTAAATGCAACTTCTGGGATTTGCTCAAACAGTCGTCATTGGCAACTAAAAGTTACCTCGAAGAAGCTTCATCTTTGTGATCCATGGAGATTGCAGCTTCCACTGGCCTGAAAGAGTCCTCAATCTCCTGCCCTTTGTTTCTTCAAGTCATTGGTTTGCACTGGTCTGAATTTTCACTTCACACTTTCTGGTGGTAGATAAAGGTACCCTTTTTACCATTATCTCGCCCTGAGAGGCATCTGGCTTTTACTGCTACCGCCTCCAAATCACGCCACGTGCATAATGTTCCCCTACCATCCATATTTATTTGGGGTACGCCTTCCCAAAAATCGCATCTTTCATCTTCCTCCTCTCCCAGATACAGGAATGGCGGACAAACCCAGCCGAGCTTTGGTTCTGTACGGAGATGGGTCGGCCCGGTTCGTCGACCCGTCACACACCCATCTCCACTCTCTCGCTTCCAAAGCTTCCTGTGGATTCCTGAGCCTCCCCATTTCTCCTCCCTCAGGTTTTCACTCAATCTGTGTCTCTGCAAATTCTAATCTTTGAACAATAGATACAGTAATTATCGTTACTAAGAAATAATCCCAATTGATTTCTTATCAAAACACTAATTAAATACGTAGATAATCATGGATTTTCAGCTTTGCTTTTGTGGGTTTAATCAAGTTTGTTAATTTTTCAAGTGCTTAAGTTTTCTTGGCATTTAGAACCCTATACATTTTTACCCACCTGGTAAAAATTAATTGCTAATACATTGCATTTCAATTTATTTATTTTTACTGATTTCGTTTCCATGTACATTTTGGTATGCTTTTTTACTGCTTTATCAGCACTGTGATTTTTTTTTTTTTTTTGTCAAAGAGCACGGGATTTACTTGAATTTAGACTGCAGAAAGCGAGGATGTGAGAATAGTTAGAGAGTTTGCAGTACTGCTGGATGCATATGAAGCCTACCTTGATACGGTATGATCGACATACTTGACATTCTTACGGAGCTGTAATTATAAATGTTTTACGAAATGGTTGTCAAACGGATCTTAATTAGTTTTTTTATACTTGGTTTCTCAGAGTTCAGGAATCACTGAAGAAGAAAGAGAGAAGAAATCCTTGATTCCCATATCCGAAAGGTAAAACAACTTTTGGTTCGTGCTCACTCAGTTATAATTAGCAATGTTCCGAAAAGATTAACTTTTGATAATCCAATTTCAACTGGTTCATAAGTTGTGTTTTTGTAATGCTTCAGGTTCATGGGGATGAAAGCTGCTATATTTACAAACAATTCAAGTTTGAAATCTTTTGGTACCAAACTTGGTTTCAGCGTATTCCAAATTGACGGTTTTCTTAAGAACAGTCCAGCAGGCGCTGAACAACCAGTTAATTTCGGGGCATCTGAGTTACTTAAGCTGCTTGGATTTCAAGAAGGGAAGGCAGTGGAGTCGAGCCAGTATGATTTGGTCCTTGTTCATGTTGCGGCTGCTGAGGTGGAATATCTCAATGCTTTGGTTGGTGCTATATCGCAAATAGACCAGCTGGGATCTGAGGTCAGTTCCCGCTTGCACTTGTCTATTGTGTTGAACTATGGGAAGGTCTCAGAAAACGATGTTACCAACTTGTCTGTCTCAATCAGAAAAGATGATGAAAACTCTGATCTTGCGAAGCTCATTCCTCGTCAAAGTTACAACATGAAAGGAGAGAATCCTCGGAAGGATGTTAGGCGAGTGTAAACTTATTGGTTTCTTACGCCATTTGAAATAACTCATAACTCCTACTATCTTTGTGTGAACAGGGACCATTGCCCAATGTTAATTGCTCAGTGGCAATATGCCGTAACCCGCAAGGATATGGCAGAGACATTTTCCTTTAAAGATTTCAAAGAGGTACGCTGGGGATTATCAGATACTGGTTTTACAAGATGGCACATGCTGGATTTCTTAACAGATTTACGGCTAACAAAACTTCCTGAGTTGATCTCTGTTGTACAAGATGGCATTATCTGGTTATAAATCTCACGTCGAGTTCAAAGATTCCGAATTTACCAAACTAGGATACATTCACTAGAATGGCTTAGTGCATTTTTACAAATGAACTCTGAAACTTGTTCTTTTCTATGCAGAATGGTGGAAATCTTGTAATACCGGCAGATAGGTTTCTGCACGAAGTGGCCTTTAAGCTTTGGAAGACCCCCAAGTATGGTGCATGAGTTGAAGTGCTGAGAACGGTATAGATACCCGACGGTGCATAAGTATCCTCCGCATAAGCATGGAAGGTAAACCGGAGGGGCGGAGCTCCCGTTGCTCATCTCAAACGTTGTCCCGGTGCTTTTCAAGCAATTCTTAATTTTGCCTTGCCTTACCAGACTCGACATGTAATAAGATTAGTCTGCAAGTGACCAAAAACTTGCTGATGTTTCGATCACCCCACAGCGGGGGCAACGACTAATGATCACTGTTATCAAACTTGATAGAAATTTTGTTCGCTCTAATGGTAAGTATGAAAATGAGAGAATTTTATTGATTCGAAGCAGCTGAGATACAATTTGATTAAATCTGAGTATATAGCTCCGTGAAGTTCATCATCTGGCAAATAGACCAGTTATGAACGTTCACTCAGTATGAGCTATGGATGCAACATGGGTTTTCGACTCGTTCGGAATCATAACCCGAGCATGTTACAGACTGCACAAAGTCGATAAGCTTTCTAAATCATTCATCTACAATTGAATAAATTGACTCAGTTTGACATCAGAAGCGTTATTCACAAAAAACATATAAAAAAATTGCATCAGGAACTAGAGCCATGCAGAGGAACATTACCACATAACTTCCTGCGTACTCCCTCAAACTTTTCGACATTGTGACGGAACTAGCACTCTAACAAGGTCTTGAAACAATAACTGCCCAGTATAAACCACACCAGAAGGAGGAGCGAGAAGGAGAAAAGCGCAACAACGAATGGCCATCCAACCATGGCAACACCAAGAGCGAGCACCAATGCAAAAGGAAGGAACGACCTCAAGACGGATGTGGTGTCAACCCAATGCCCCTTGAGCAGTACTAAGCCTGCCACATTGATCACGTTCCAACTCATTGATCCGCCATAGCAGAGCCGATTGAGACAGTTGGCCACAAATGAATGGCAGTTGCAAGTGAATAGGTTGTAGGTTTTATGCTCAAAGTACCGCGAACTTGACCGCAAGGCATCATCCCACGTTATTGCTGTCCCAAGCTCTGAATGCTTGTACCCATGCTTGCAAGTGTGGCCACCCAGATTTGGGGCAAAACAACACTGCACGTAACAACCAAAAAGATGATAAGAAATCAAGACGCCTATGTCTAACTGCTTGTTCATCTAGCTCGGAAAGGGGCATAAAAATTTGATCTAAACAAGTTTTACTCAACTTCTTAAAGGGACAATTTAAGAGCAATGACACGACACATTACCTGTTTTCTATCAATTTGGAGATATCTGGCTACGGGACCAAACGCGAAATCATCAGCATTCACAAAATTGGAACCAGAAAAATCTAAAATATCTCCATCCTCCCTGCAAATGCCAACATGTCCGATGAATGGTGCCAACCAAGAGACTACCGGGAGCGGAGTCCAAACTATACAGCAGGGAAACTTTGCCTTCTTCGGATCAATTTCATCGAGTGGCCACAGCTCATGCTGAATATTCTGCGTAGAGGCCATATGCTCGATGTCATAAGCTTCCTTTAGCTCCATCATGGGAAATCTGAAGTGCTGGCATATACTATGTTCAATCTTTATCTAGGCATCCCAAATGTCAAACTACACCTTCGGAATACCGATTGCGTCTCCGAATACAATTACCATATCATTTCAATCTGCCAGTAAACGAAAACAAAGGCGCCTTTAGAAGAAGAACAGAAAGATTATCCAATCTAGGATACACAAACTAAAAACTGGAAAGTACCATGTACAACAGATTCAAAGAGGATGTGGAAATATTAAGAATCTAAATATGCTTACATTGTTAACTTCAAAGGTTTGATCATCTTTTTTCTTTTCGACAATAATACGATATTATATTCCAAACTACTCTAATTTACGAGGAGAGGTGAATTCTAATTTGGATGAGGGTGGCGTCAACTGGCCTAACTCACGTGTGCCAATAGTTTTGGTCTTCTACTTCCTGGAAATTATATTGCAGCCCAAAAAGCACTTAAATTAAGCTCAAAAATGAAAGCATCAGCTTCCAAGATTAGAATGCACCTTTAAGCTGGGAAAAATAAGCAACACAGTCGTGCTTAATAGCAGGAAATGGGTGGCTTAAAAATTCAATCTTTTTAGACTTCCCCCAAGGTTATAATTGCAAACAGACAAATACCCAAATGGGTTTCCCATCAATTTATTGAAATATTGAAAGAAAACAAGATCCAAACCACACAAAATGCATCTGGGTCGCCAAAGATTGGAGCTTTAAGCAAAGATTTTATGCCAACTGACCTGCAGAGGATTCCAATAGCTGTGAAGAAACTGAAGCCGGCGCCGGAAAAAGTTGAAGTTCTGAGAGGAAAGCATAAGATGAATCATGGATGAAATTTTTAATTCATTAAAGTTTTAATTTGTTTTTCTTGTTTTGGAAACCGAAGAAGAAGAAAGAGGGCAAAGGAACCTCTCTGAAACTCAATGATTCATGCCCCTCGGTGGGCCCCGTTCAGCATGCTCATTTAATACAATAATCTTTTTTCTTCTCTCTTTCCGTTCCTTGATGGAAACGGTTGAGGTTGGTTTGTTGTAAGAGAAAGTTTGCAACCGACTTCCTCATCAATCTTACCCGCCAAAAGTAGTTATAAGGGATGTTGTGACTTGTGACGTGGAACGTAGTGTGAGCGCCACCCATATGAATATACATGAAGAAGCAAACTAACATGCCATCAAAGTGAGCTTTGGTGATAAAGCTTTAGCTGGAAAAGTTTTAGAAAGACGAATTAGTAAACGTAGATGATAACTTTTCACTCGTGTCATTGTTTCTTACGGGTGTAAGATTTTCATATCTAAAGGGACTTTTGTAATGTAAACATCATTCATCATTCTACCTACCTATCTCGGTAAACAATTTGTGCCAATTTTACTTTTTTCCCTTACATCAAAAGTAAAAAGTGAATACTTTTACCTATTTATAACATATTGAAGTTTATAAAGTTACTTATTACACCAATTTTTACGTTTAAAGTTAATTTTATTTGTTCGTCATTTTTTTCTTTCTAAAAAAAAAAAAAATTATCGTATATGTAAAATGGTACGTATATGATATTATATAACGACACAATCCGAACCCCAACTTTGATTAACTTTTGGAGGACAAAGTATGGCACTTCACTTTTTCAAGATGCAGCAATTCAAACACCACCGCCACTTTGAGAGCATTGAGGCAAGCATGCAGGGCAATGCTTTATTGGAAGGATTGCAAGTTTGTAAGCATCGACATTGAGGTAGGCACCGACAATAGAGACTATAGATGAGAAGACGAAACTTCTTAATATAAAGTTAGACAAACCCATTCCCGTGCGAGTGAGAAGGTGAGAAGTAACAAGTTGAGGGTTTTGGCATTCTTGGGTGCCGACGAATAGACCACATGGCCGTCCAACCCCTCTCCTGGTCCAAACCCATGTGGTTGAAAATATTGCGCTCCTTACATGTAAGAAGTCTTTCATTTTAGCAAACCAATCAGAATTTGAAATGTACATAAATTTCTTCGTGATTTTATGAGACATTTTTGTGTGTGTCAAAGATTTGCAATTTATATCATTGCTATGTACATATGTCAAGGGGATTATATTCTACATGCTTGCATAGACAGTTCATATGTATAGAAATAGCACTATCTATCACAGTAACAAATTGACGTCGAAATGTAGCGTGGACTCATAAATAAACAAGTAAATGCACAAACGCAAATAAGCAAGAAAATCTTTCTTTTTTCTTCCTCCAAATGTATTTACTCTTTTTTTCTTTTCACAATAGCATCTGCAGAGATCATATGTTTACAATTTCTCAAATGAGATCTCCACACCAACACAATTAAGACTTATTAGTCTTTTTCTTCCCCCTTTTTCCTTTTTTTTTTTTTTTTTTTTTTCCCTACAATTTTTTCTTGCATGCAGATTGATTGATACAACCTACCAACTACTACTGCTAGAGACTGATCGGACATCTTCAACGGAAATGGGAACCTCCCGACTGCCCCTTATGCAGTATAAATTCAAGGAGGATTTCCCACTCTGTCCAGTATACAGGTTGTGCTGAGCTCCCACTTTGACTGAGCCAACACTTCCGAATCCAGCATCGAGAAAAACTTACGCTGCTGCTGCCCTGACTCTTCGAGACAAGGAACAACTTCCGATTATTAACACGGTGGTCAACTTTTTCTTTTGTTTTTTTGGGTTATTCAGTCATTTGATTTGTAGAGTTTGTTCTTCCAACAAAACGTTGAAGGTGTCGGAGGCGAACCATGAGTTGCGAGAAAGATGGCCGTAAGTTTGGCTCTCTGAAAAATAAACAAACCAGTAGTAATTAAAAGGACTCAAAGTTGTAGGACTAGCCAAACCCTATAGTATAAAACAATGGGAGTCTATAACTTACGTTTGCCAACAATCACGTATTATCTCGGCAACCACTGGATCGATGTCCTCTGGAATTTCAAGACGCCTGTTTTGGAATCCAACGGCTCCAACAACCTGCATTGGGTTCAATCCTTTCCATGGGACGGAGCAAGTAGCCAGTTCCCATAAGATAACACCGAAGCTGTACACATCACACCTGAAAGCAGGCAACATGCAAAGCTTATGAAAACCTCCAGAGTGTATAATTTTCAAAATACATCCACCTTTCAGCAACTTACTTCTCATTAGCTGGTTCATTCCTTAAAACTTCTGGAGCCATCCATTCGGGCTGCAATCAGATAGTATACAATGAGTATATAAAGCAAACGGGTACTTAGAATCTATGATGATACGAGAGGGTAATCAGATATTATATGAACATTCACGTTTAACGAATATTACCGTTCCAGCAGTAGACTTGGAAGACAGAAAAGTATGGTGCTTCGTCCGTGACAACCCAAAGTCACAAACCTATATAATATAAACAACATATTTGAGAAAATGGAAATCAATTTTTCTCCCAACAATAGAGATATCAATCTATCTAAGTTGACAAATAATAATAATAAAACAGAAAAGCATTATCAATGATTAACTTCAGAATGTAAGTTGTGGTTTGAGTTGACCTTCACATTCCAGTTCTTATCAACAAGAAGGTTTGGAGACTTTAGGTCTCGATGCACAACAGTAGGATTGCTAGTGTGCAGGTAATTCATTCCCTTGGCCTGAATAACTTCACGGAGCTCTGATTAAGAATCAAAACGAAACCAGAAATGAAAAACTACAAAATAAGAAACAAAAATGTTTTTACCACATCAAGAGCCATTCGCATTCGCCTCCTTTCATCAAGTTGAGAATTGGGACGGTGCAGCAATCTGTATAAACTCCCCCTGTATACCAAGTGAATGTTTAAGTAACAAGACAAGAATGAGATGAAACAGATAATGGAACACGATTGTAGAATGTAGATGTCTAGTTTGTTGGAAAAAAATTCCTAGCTCTGTAAACAAATTTGTTGTTTGAAAGGCCAATTTGTTGCCTAGTTGGGTTTACATCATGCATACACATAATGTATTTTTTACTTCGTATGATGTTAAATTACATCGTGTTCATCATTCAATTTTCAGAATTATATAAAATTTGATAAATAAATAAAAACTGATAGGGAAATTAACCTGGGAAGAAACTCTGTCAGGATAGAGAAATGTGGAGAGCGAGTAACTGCCCCCATAAAAAGGACGACATTGGGATGTCTGAGTCTCAACATAATTTCTACCTGCATGAACAAACACCACGAATCAATTAATAAAAAAACCAATGAATTTGAACTTTAGGCTCATAATACATCCATAAAATCACATACAAAGTTTAGAATTGGAGCTTACTTCACATTTAAACTGAACTAATGCATCACCAGAAAAACCTTGATCTAAAAACTTTTTTACAGCTACTTCCTGTCATGCAAAAAGTCAACACAGACCAATAAACAATTTGTAAATAGTAGAAACCAATAGCAGCCATATTCCAGAATTATAACACTAACAAGTCTCACGCTATGAACAACCAACATATTAAGCATTGACGTTCAGAAAAGTATGACAGTTCAAAGCACAGACATCTCAATGATTATTGACAAAATATCGATGTTTGAGAGAAATCATACAAGAACTTTGAGAGCTAGAGATACAAAGAAAATATGGGAAAGTATAAAATAAATAATACTTACAGTGCCATTCCAATCTGCACGATATACCTCGCCATAGGAACCTACAAAACCAGAAATTATATTGAACCTGTTTTTACAATATATACCAAATTTGAGCAACAAAATTCTAAACCTGTGCTTACCAATGCCAATGCGTTCACCAATCTGAAGATCCTCCCATAGAATTTCCCACTCTGCAACTTCCCCCAGTGCGGGATACCTCTCGTAGTGACTATCACAACTAGTACACAGGCCACTATTGCATGTGTCCATTGGTTTATTCACTGATTCTTTATACTCGTTAAAAGCTTCGGAGTTCATTGGGGGACTATCAAGAACAGGATTACAAATCTGGGTTGTTTCACTAGTTCCATCAGACACGATTACAAATCCCTCATCAACAGTATCTAAGAGAAGAGAAAACTTGTTTGTCTCTGATTCATTTCGTTGCTCAGCTAAATCCAAGGAAGATTGTTTCAGCAAGTTATCAAAATTGGCATAGCTCACTTCAGCAGCAGTTTGGGTGGACTGCTCATTGCCTGATAATAATTGAACCAAATAATTATGAATCCCGTCATCTACAAGTTTTCCATCTGCATTCATTTGACCAAGCAACTTGTCTTCATTCAGATATTGAGGATTCATATCTGAAAATAAATCTGCAGGAGGTGATGCACCACTTTCCAATAAGACGGCATGTAGTTTTTGTGCAAACTCTGGGTTCTTTGCTGCACTAATGACATACCTTGATACATTTTTCACTTTCCTTTTTTGCGAAGATGTGGCTTTTTCAGTTGTACCCGATGAACTTTCACATGATTTACGAAGTGATCTAAGGGGAGTCCCCATATCACTGCTAGAACTCTCCATTTGGTTTTCGTCAACAATGATTCTTCTATCATCTTTTGTTTGAACGCCTGCATATAAAGCTTCTTCTGACCGTGAGCTGCCAGCTCTAGAAACTCTGTCAAGATCGGAAGGAACTGCTAACATTCTACTGCCCTCAGCTTGAGCCAAACACACATCTTCGGGCATTTCGGTGGCATCTTGAAAGCTCCTTATGGCAAAGAAAGAATTCGGGAGCTGACTAGTAGGCACCTCAGCAGGAATTAGTGTTCCAGGTGCACCCATCAAATCAATAATATACTCACTGCACCGAGTAACAAACCCATTAATCATCATAAATCCAGGACATCTTACGGCCTGCACTAATTCACCTTAGCAAGATGAAAAATGTGCATGGAATTGTAGGAGCAAAGCAGCAAACAAGAGCATGCACCTCTAATTCTAACATCCATTACTAAACATGATGGTAAATTCAAATCCAACAGCTTAAAAGTAGAGGTGCATCCGAAATGAAAAGAATTGCAGAGATATTGCAACGACATATGAATTTACCTTTTCAATGGGGACTAAAAAAAAAAAAAACATAATTACTCTTAATCCAAGACTCCAAGAAACTTCATTAAGCAACATGTCTTGCAGAAATAACATCAGCGGTTTCAAGAGCTGTTCAAAAAGCAGAGAAAAATTGGTGTATGTTGAACTATATTTGTCCTACTATAATTTGGTTCCTGTGTCTTAAAGGAACAACCAAGCAGCTACAGTTTGTGGACAAACACATTGGGCGTTGGGCAGCCCCAGAAAAACCATTGAATGTTCAGACACAAGGACACTGCTAACACGTGTTTGGATATGATTTTGATGTTTGATTCACATGCCAAGCAAGTCACATAAAAAAAACAACCTAGATACTAGTAAATAGGTCTGGGCCTCTTGGTGTTAATAAATTTTGAACGATAAAAGAGTATCTCCTACAATATTGGACACAGGTAATCTGTCTATTAAGCATCGAGATTTTCATTATCAGAATAAGAGCTGTGCTAAACAAATCATAGTAGCTATAGATTGAGCTTGCAGCTCTCACCTTTGGTACTCCCCTTACCCATGGCACCCCCCACCACACCTGATAATCTGAACCCCTCATAAACACCCCCAGGGACTTCACCACTGTTAGTTGCAATCCCACTTGACCAAGCATGACATTATGTAAAACTAACAATTCAGTGACAAGCATAAGGCACATAAAATGTCATCTAAAAGGGACTACATCAATACAGTTCTTACTCAATACAGTTGTGGTGGAAATTATTTCTGGAAGTTAGAGCTAGTTGGGTCATTCCAAATGGTTGTTTTGATTTGAGCTTCCAAGCACCAAGTTTGAGGCTTTAGGAAAGGGGAGGAAAGCTAAAGCTTTGTGGGGCTGTTTGGTGTTGGCAGTTTTTTGGAACATTTGGTTGGAGTGTAATAGAAGAGTTTTTGAGGATTATAATGGAGTGGGGGTAGCAGAACTATGGGGTAGAATAAGATACTGAGCAGCCCTCTGGGCATCAGTTTCGAATGAGTTCAGGGGTTATTCTCTTTCTCATATAGTGTGGGATATGTTAGCAGCCGTAAAATGATTTTGGTTGAGGTTATGTACTTGTAAATAGATCTTCTTGAGAGGTCTTAGCTAGTTTTGCTAGATGGTGGATTTCTTATCCACCATTTTGTAATTCATGTTATTATTTTAATAAAGTGTTATCGTTTCTTCTCAAAAAAAAAAGTGACTGCATCACAAAATTTACATGCACCAAACTTATCAGAAAATTATCCAAAAAAAAAAAAAAGAGAAACTTTGAGCCGGAAGCCACTACCTTCCACTATCAATTTTAATCAAATTTACAGCTCCATCATCAGTACCAGTGTAGTAGCTACCTTTGACCAGCATACATGGAAGGTTTATCTTATCAGCCAGTACCTAGAACCAGAAATACAAAACATTAGCCACAGAAAAATTCCCCAAAAGGACAACAAAACTTCACAAATTTATTCCATAATGTCATCAACATTTTTCCAAAAGAAAAAAAATAGGATGAGAGTCGGATTTTGAGAAAAACCAGTGAAGATGCTACTAAGTTACATGGTGCACAATGAAAAATGTAAGTTAAGAAAACCATCACAACCTTAAAGAGCAGGGCCCTGTGGCGTGAAAGTCCAACATCAATAAGTCCAAGGGGAAGAATGATAGTTTTCGTCGAACTCCGTAACTCATACCTCCTCACTTTCCACCTTCTCAAAATTTCATCAGCATCGGCAACTGGACCACCCATTCTATCAACAACAATGTCAGCAATTTTCTGAATCAAACCACTTAAAAGGACACCATGTTGAGAAATTCGTGACTCTAAAAAGACAGCAGATGCTCTTTTCTCAAGTTGTTGCAGATCAGGATCAACCAAACGGTTCACTAATATAACGTCATAATCAACATTCTCCGAGACAGATACAGCTTTAAGATCCACCAACAATGGCATCTTCCCTTGTCTAAGCAAATTTGTGGTCATTCCATACACGTCATAAAATCCATCGACCACCTTTTCATTATAATCTACAACATTCTGGCTCTGCGGGTTATAGATATACAATTAGTTAAAAACCTAAAAATCATCACAATTGACAATTCTAAACAACAATATGCAACATAAAGTAATTTCAATATGAACCCAGCTGTTATCATCCTTTAACCGAATGCACCAATCTTACGGACATTATTAGGTACCAAAGTTACCAAGAAGCGCCCACCTAACATGACTAGCGTGAATGATTCAACACGAAATTGTTATGAAAATGTCACCATAAGGAATACAAAGCATTCCATAATTCAAGCTATCAAACACTAGTACCATCTCCCCTAGTCAGAAAATGACAAACCATAGAAGCATAGAAATTAAGATCCTAAGTTCTCAGAAAACCTAATCCACTCCAATTCGCACCGACTAAGTCGTTAAAAACGAGAAAATTAAGAACCCTAGAAAAATTTCTGTGAGAAAAACGTACCCAGTAGCGAAGCGAGAGCATCTCGAAGGGAGCTTGAGTGTCGGTGACAGTAGACGCCGAGCAGCCGAGGCTAATCCGCTTGGCGGCGTCGATCTGAGCCGTCTCGGGGTCATCGCGCGAATCGGGATCGGAAGCGCTGATCGCTAGGGCCAACTGGACCTGAAACTCCTCCTCAAAGAAATTGAAATCCACGCCCCCGCCGCTACCGCTACCACCACTCTCCCCACCAGCCGTCCGATCACTCACCGATTCGACGGCTGCGATTCTCCCCATTGTAGCGGAGCCCGTGGACGACCCCGGAGAAGAAGCGGGCGGATTCAGATTCGCGCTCAGACTCGTCAAGGGTCGGGCCTCCGCCAATCTCTGGTGCTCATTGAGTCCGCCGCCGATGTGAAGCTTTCTTAGTAGGTGCTTCATCTTCGACATGGATCATCAATGGAAATTACGAAATCCTCCTCCTCTCTCTCTCTCTCTCTCTCTCTCTCAAAGGCTCTGTCTTTCTCCTCCCCGTCGACTGGATTAAGCTGCGCCCACTTAGAGAACAAATCAGATTCGCTTAACCTGCGCACCCTTCTTCGTCAAGCTACCACCACTTAGAGAGAGACTTAAAAATTAACCCCATTCCCTCCAACACGCCTAATAAAAACCCCACGAGGCCAATTCAGCCTTTTTTCAACCTTTTTTTTTTATTTTTTTTATTTTGTACTTTTTTTTGTTTTTTGTTTTTTATATTTTCCTCGTCCCCAACTCAAGTGCAAGAACTCTTCACTCGATCGTGACCGTTGATTTCACTCCATCATAACCGTTGATTGCGTGCGATGAGATTTGGATGTTGAGATGTTGGATACCAACGGTTGGGATTGTGATGATCATTTCTTATTATGTCTTTATTAATGGTTAATTATTAATTTAATTTTTGTTTAGAGGGCCCTACTCTCTCTCTCTCTCATACAAAAATTTGAAATAAAGTGTTGGAATAAGAAGTTTTGCCCTTTTATGTATGGGCTGGCGATTCAAATTTGGAACCCAATCGTCAATTCGCCATACGCCAAGGCTCGTGTATAAACTCGGGGTCTATTCCAAAGTTATGGTCTATAATCATTTTTTTTCCCTTTTTTTTTTCCAAATATTTTTTTATTTTACTTGATCATCCAGCTTCTTTACCTAGTGATCAAGGAATGCATGGTCATCCACCTTTGAATTTGAATGTGTTTTTAGCGTTTTAATTTCAACAATTAATATCAAATTCAAAGGTGAATAACTATGAATCATTGGTTTCCCAGTAATTAAGAGATCAAGACTCCTCCAATTATATTGTTTTTAATTATCGTTTTGTTACAAATATGATTTTTTTGGACCAATTAGGAAACCCTTGCAGATTAGGATTTGGAAACCCTTGCCGACTAGGTTTTATTGATTATATATAGGCACTGCTAGATCTAGACCGTCAGTCTCCCAATTCTTACCTTCCAATCTCTTCTCTTGCTATCTTCGCGTCCAATTTGCCCTAGCTTTAAAAAAAAACCCTAGCTTTCAGAAAACCCTTCGTTTAGTCGTCGAGGAGAAGTAGAAACAATGGATCTTGCAAACATTCTTCAAGAAAAGACGAGTACGGTCATCAAGGAGTTGAGCAAGTCCCAGTGCTCCAGGAAAAGTTACAAAGCTTTAAGCAAGCACTACAACAAAAATGATCACTGTGCACAAAAATATAATTGTGCCCTATGAGGTTTAAGGACACTAACATACGTGCCCATAGACCAATAGCAACAATGCGGCTACTATAATATATCTGTGCCCTCTATGGGCGTCACCTTTGGTTAGAGGGCACCATATAACAGTTTGTGCTCATAGACTTGGCACAAATAAGAGCATTTTTGTGCCTTGTTCTGACAAGATTGTCAGACGACTTTCCCATCCATGTTAGCACAAAGTTTGTAATTGTGCCATATCAATTAAATATTTAGAAAAAAAAAAATCTAAAAACCATATAAACTAAAAACAAACATTTTACATATTTTAGCCCTAATTAAGAAAACACTCGAAACTATCATTTCTGGATAATAGCATCTTCCCCAGAAAGCTTTGTTCATCCCATCTTTGTTGCTCCACAAATAAATTCATCATTCCCACAAGCAGAGTTCCATCAAACTTATGAATTTATGGGCAAAAATAAAAAGAATTTTAAACAAAAATCGTTAACTGAGGTGACGTTGAGTTTCCTGCAAGATCAAATACAAAAATAAAAATAAAAAAAAATAATTAACAAAACAAAGGAAAAGCCCAGATCTGAGATAGGTCGGTATTGAACATAGCAGAGAAATGGAGAGAGGGAGGGAGAGTACCCATCTTCGTTTTGGACGCCGTGAAGGAAGAAATGGATGAGAGGAGTCAGTGATGCGGTGGTTGTTGAGCGACTCGGACTTCCATTGTGGGGCACACGAGCTCATAGAAACCCGCCTACAAAAATAAATTGTTATAAAAATTACACAAAAATCAAAGAAAAAATAAACATAAAACGCAGATCTGATAGGGGTGAGAGGAGCGGATGCGGTGGTTGTCGATCTGACCGCCAAAGTCCAACAACAGAGTATAAGGGAGGCAGGGTTGAGAGAGACAGAGGCAGAGGTGAGAAAAGGAGATTCTGAGGGAAGCAGAGATGAGAGAAGATCGGCAGGCAGTCCTCCCTCGACCCCATCCGCCGTAGCCTTTCCCACGACGATGACGACGAGGTCGATCTCTCCGTCCCCGAGAATCTCGACTCCACCATGAACCTCATATTCCTCGTCTGCCGCGGCGACGTCCACGGCGTCGAGGACCTCCTCAATCAAGGCATCGACGTCAACAACATCGATTTGGATGGCCGTACGACGCTCCATATCTCTGCCTGCGAGGGCCACGTCGAGTTCGTTAGGCTGCCTGCGAGGGTAGAGATACAAATGGTGGCTGGATTTGGAGAAGGTAGAGATACAAAGGGTGGTTGGACTGAATCTGGGGAAGCAGAGATGAAAGAGAGAGATAAGGAAAGTAAGAGGGAAGGAAAGATGAGAGAGTAAAAGAAAAATGAGAGAGACGGAGAGCGAGGTGAGATGAGAGAGTAAAGGGAAAGAAAGGTGGGTGGGTGTATGGTGGGTGTTATGGAGAGAGAGAGATGAGAGAGTAAAAGGAAAGAAAGGGGGATGTATGGTGGGTTTTGATCAATAAAATATATATTAAAATAATATTTTGTTTTCAGATTGTTGAAGTAAGACAAGATGTTTATGTGTATAAAATTAAATAATTTAAATATACTAAATCAAAAGGCACCAAAATTATTTATGTGTGTACGTAAATTAATAAAAAATTATGATTACTGATATTTATAAACAGTGACACAAATTCTGGTGCAAACATTTTAATGGGCACAAATGCAGGACATTAACTAATGTGCCTTTTTGTTCAGAAAGCACATTTGTGATAGTTTTGTGCTCATTGACATCTAAGAGCACCAATATATATTTGTGCTCAATGAAAATGCAAAGGGCACATATCAATTGTGTTCTTAGCCCTTTTTTGTTGTAGTGAAGTCCCAGCGCCCCAATAAAGGTTATATCAATGTGTACGTTGGACAATAACGAAAGCTATATCAAGTTCCTTTGAGTATCTCTTGAATCCAACTCTCCAACAACTCATCAAGAAGTCGAGCCGGATGTGTTCGATGCAAAGATTGACGGGCCAATTGAGCTTGCGTGTACGACCAACGCCTTCGATCAGTTGCTCAAGATCTTCAAAAAGTAGTAGATTGCATGCACGCACTGCCTTGTTTGATTAATATTTGATTACTTGTTCTTTCTTTTGTACTTTGAATTAAATTTTGTATTCAAGGTTTGTAAGTTGTTGATTCACATGTACAGTATAAAATATTACGTTTCCATCAACAATTTGAAGTTCTTTAATTTTCTGAGGAAAAAAGTGAGATTCTTTTAAAGTTTAACAAAGTATTTTTATAACCGGACATAACAACCACAAGAAGTCACAATGAGCCATGTTTTAGTATTAAACTTAGTAGAAATATTTATCGTATTGACATTCGTGTGAATTCAACATAAGACATCCAACAAAGTGGATATCCAACGGTTAGGATTGTGATGATGATGTGGTGTTTTATGGCTCTTTGTGACCAAAATGGCATTGCCTTGTGCAAGTGGACTTCACTTCACTCCATGTTATATACATTCTTCAGTTAGTGATAAGAATTAGATAGTAAGAAGATAAACATCTTTCCTTTTGAGTTAATTGTATATTTATGCTTAGGTATTGTGTGCTTCATAATACGTGAGACGTACTACATACGTAGAATACGACGAATGTAAAGTGTTTGTTCGAAATGAAAGTGTAAAACAATACATAGAAATAAGTGAAGTGAGACTCACTGCTATCATTTTTCTGTTAAGTAGATTTTGTATTTTCGATTTGCATATTGTAAGATTCAAAACTTGATAGTCGTAACGCATGCATACTGAAAATGCAACTATTCAAAACTATGAGATGAACCATTGAACTTTAGCGTTTACCTAAGTTTAATAATATATCTCACACTTTAAAGAGATTTTTGATTTCGTAACTCCCACTCTGCTTATGTAATTAGTGACCTCATTAGGATATACTCATTAGGATCCTGTAATTTGATTTTAGCATTTGTTCATGTTTTTTTCTGCACGCAAGCTCTCACCGTAGAGCCACTGCCTAGTGGTAATATATTTTATATATCTAATTGCAATTCTTAAATTTAATTTTATATATCTAATATATTTTATATATCTAATTGCAATTCTTAAATTTAATTATACCACTGCCTATTGGTTAATTATAAATTTAATTTTTGTTTAGGGGGCCCTACTCTCTAATATCTAATTCGAAAATTCGAAAAAAATCTTAAAACTGGTTTTGTTCCATTTTGGGTATGGACTTGTCCAAATTTGGAACCCAATCGTCAATCGGCCACATACGCCAAGGCTTGTGTATAAACGCGGAGTATATTCCAAAGTTATGGTCTATAATCAATATTATCTTTTTTATTTTTCGTTTTCTTCCATAGATTATGATTTTTTTGGACTACACATACATCATGTAAACTAAACCATGGTGCCCTCCGAAGAAGTGTTTTAACACGAATAATGTTGAAGTGATCAAAATTTTAAATTAAATTTGCAAATCAAATAATATATCATAAATATAAAATAAGCACGTTAATCAAGAGTAATAATCCAATCATCAACAACCACATCATTTGTTTACAAATTTAGTTTTAAAATTTTAATCTCCTTAGCATTATCCTTAATTTTTAACAGAGACACACAAATGATTATCCCTATCACATATGCTCAAACTCAAAGCACCAAGCTGAAGACGTAAACGGTGGTTGCCGCTTGTTCCTCAACCGCCTCTGGTTGAAGGTGCAGTGCAAATGAGGTTGAGGTCACCACACACATTGTCAACACTTTCTGACACAGTATAGTCAAAGAAACTCAATCGTCACTAAAAGTAATCAGACGAGTACCTCAAACTTCTCCACAAAAAATTGAATTCTACGCCCACTTAGAAAACCTAGCTAAGATATAAACTCTCCCGCTACCTAGACTTCATAGTCTCATCGAGATTCTTTACTTAGTGACCAAGAAATGCATAGTCATCCATTTTTGACTTTGGATGCGTTTTTAACGTTTTAATCTCAACCTTTAATATCAAATTCAAAGATGAATGATTATAAATCATTTGTCTCAAATAAACTACGAGATCAAGACTCCTATAAATAATAATATTGTTTTTTATTTATCATTTTATTCCGAATATTATGATGTTTTTGAACCAACTTGGAAACCCTTGCCGCTTTTATTGATTATATATAAACGCTGCTAGGCATTCAGTCTCTCAGTTCTTGCTTTCCAATTTTTTGTCTCCAATATCTTCACGTCCAACTTAAGCCTAGTTTTAAAAAAACCCTAGCTTTTTCCCTTTCTCTTCTCTCCAATCCGTACCTTCCAGTTTCTTCTCTTTCCAGTTCTCACTAAACCCTAGCTTCCAGAAAACCCTTCGTCTAGACATCGAGGGGAAGTAGAAACAAAGAATCTTGCAAACATTCTTCGAGAAAAGACGATTACGTTCATCAAGAAGATGAGCAAGTCCCAGCCCCCAAAGAAAGTGTACGTTGGACAAGAACGAAAGCTATATCAAGTTCCTTTGAAGTATCTCTTGAACCCAACTCTCCAACAACTCATCAAGAAGTCGGATGTTTTCGATGCAAAGAGGGACGGGCCAATTGCGCTTGCATGTACGATCAACACCTTCGATCAGTTGCTCAAAAACTCAAAAAAGTTGTAGATTGCATGCACGCAATGCCTTGTTTGTTTGATTAGTATTGATTATTTGTTCATTCTTTTGTACTTTGAATTAATTTTTGAAATCAAGGTTTATTAGTTATTGATTCAGATGTACCGTGTCAAGTTAGCTTAACGTTCCAAAAGCACATATATATCATATTAGCATTTTAGAATTAAACCCAGTACAAATATATATCATATTCACCTACAATAAAGTATCTTATTCGCATTCGTTTAAATTAAACATAAGACATCCAACCAAGTGGTGACCGTCATTAGACCAACTCATCATTCGCTCTTGCAATGTGCTTTTTAAAATCTAAATGAGGGAACAATGATTTTGTTATTCTTCCCAAAAGTGACGGGCCAAATAATATGCACAGATTTTTTTTTCAAAATATGTTTCGACAAGAGGATGCCTAAACTAATCTAACATAGGGAAGAGATTTAAACTTAGGTCCAAGAGCGTCGGCGCACTTCCGTGATAGAAGGATAATCGTCGTCGTCATCATCATAATGAGGATTACAACATCTGAGTTGCATTTAGCAACACATGTTATTAGAAAGATAATCGTCATCATCATAATGAGGAAATGAAAATGTCACTAGATATAAAGGGCTGTGTTGAAGAAATTATCACTACTAGAATTTTGGCCTATAGCTACCCTTTTTCATTGGTGGCTATTGTCAAGAGTAGCCACTCACATTGGTGGCAAACCACAATAGCCACCAAGCAGCCACCAATTAGAGAGTGTGGCCTATGTAGAGGACTCTATTGTAACAATGGCTACTCTTAATACATTGGTGGCATCTAAAAACAATGCCACCCTAATTCACATTGGTGGCAAAGTTGCAAAATAATATTAAAAAAAAAGATGCTCTTTGTGGGCACCCAAATTGGAGTATCATATTTCTTTTTCTATTTTTGGTGAGAAAATAAATTGTAATATCATTAAAATATAAGAATACAACTATAAATTTGCATAACTGAAATTTTATACAATTTTGTACAAATGTTGGAACCAATGTACAAATTTTATACAATTATAGAGGTAGGGTTACATCCCACGTGAAAAACCACAGGGGTATGAACTCTGTTTCTCTCAGGTTTTCAACACTCAAAAAATTAGAGGACATAATTAAGTATAAATTTAACTGAGATCAGCTCAAATACCTCCAAGCTTATCATACAACTCTACAGCTAGCTAACAAAAATATAGATTATCCAATTTTGAAATTCCAGTTGATCGATCACAAGGCATCAAAGGTAAAAAACAAACCCCTTAACCATCTAAACCCCTTTGCCTCCAAATACTGTGGAATCCTAAAAAATTACGATAAATTTGAGAAATTAAACAAAAAAAAAGGAAACTTGATTGCGAATTAGGAAAAATATAAAACAACTACCTCCTTATGGCATTGATCTGAGGAACAATGAAGACGATGGTGCTTGCTTACAATCTTAGATCCGATCTCAGACTTCATCGACCGACTCGATGAGTTTCGCTTCCAAGATCTCGTTATGTTCCCATTATAATCTCCACGAACTCCTCATCATTTATTGAATCTGAATCTCTAGCATCCATTGCTTCTGAAACAAAATGGATATAAATTAATTAATAGCTTTTTAAACATGTAAGATATGTCACATAAATGAAATTTTTTAACAAGAAAAAAAAAGAACTAGAAGATACAGCGCGCACACACACACACACACTGCACATAGCACACAGCACACATCACACAACACACACACACAGACAACACATAACACACACAGCGCACAGCACACACAGAGCACACACACACACACGCACACACAGAGCACACACACATGCACACACACACCCACACACACACACACACACACACAGCACAAGCACACGCACACACACACACAGATCACACACACAACACACACAGAGACAGCACGCACACACAGACAGCACAACACACAACACACACACACACACACACAGCGCACACACACACAGCGCACGTGCGCACACACACAGAGCACACAGCGCACACGCACACAGCACACAGCCACACACAGTGCACACAGCGCACACAACGCACACAGCGCACACACAACACACAACACACACACACACACACACACACAGCACACACACACATACACACATACACACACAAAACACACACACATGCACACACACATGCACACAGCACACACACACACACACACAGCACACACACACACACACACACACACACACACACACACACACACACATACACACACACGCACACAGAGCACACACACGCACATAGAGCACGCACACACACACAGACAACACGCACACACAGACAGCACACACAGCACACAGACAGAACACACAGCACACAGACAGCACACACAACACATAGCATAACTACCTGCTAACCAAATAACATCAAACGTCCAAAATGATGAGGTGATACATTATGTTCGAAGAAATTGCAATACCGAAAGGAGAACTGCAGTCTCAGCTCCTTGTACATCCTTGAAGGTAACACATGCAATTTGGGACTGCTTAGTATCAGTACATGAACATTCAAATAAGACAGATTCAGACAAAGATAATGAAAGAATAAATCCATTAAACTAAATCAATCATCGAACCTCATCAACATTCAATAAAACAGACAGACAAAGATAATGAAAGACAATAAATCCATTAAACTAAATCAATCATCGAACCTCATCATTTCGACATAAACAATATCACCAGAAAAAGAAAAGAACTCGTTTATGTCTCTCTCACTTGCAACCAAGGAAAAATTGCTGACCTTGATGGTTGTTACCTGCAACAGAATGATAACATGAATCCTTTATCCAAACATCCAACATTGAAAAACAACAAACTCGAAATGAATCAGATGGAAAAATTAACACACACGACTAAAGATTAATTCTTTAAGTAAAAGTGTAAAACTAATAGAGAAGTAGCTTGTTTTTATTTTGCATGTTGCAGCAATTGTCTTTTACTGGTGTAACAGAGCAATCAAAGCACCAAACACAGATTTCCAGTAATAGAGTTCTTTGTCCCGTATATTGGATCTAAAACCCATACATAATATGCGTTTACATCTCCACCCATTTTCTTCTCCATAACTCTATCATATCTTCTCTAATAGCACAAAATCTAAATATTCGAAATTCATACACTAGCAGCAAACCAAATTCGAAACTTATATACTAGCAGCAAACCAAATTCAAAACTCATACACAAGCAGCAAATCAAGAACCCAAAGTCCCAAAATCTAGAAAACCCTAATTTATTTTTCAATCCTAATCCCGAAAATTGAATACCTTTTGTGAGATAGACCGTCAAGTGGTGGTCGGAGTTGAGAGGAGCTGGTGGTGGTGGTCAAAGTCGACTTCAGACTGGAGGGAGCTCAACTATCGAGATCGAGAGGGAGTCTGAGAATCGAGAGGGAGAGGAGTCAATTAGTTTGAGAGAGAGAGAGAGAGAAAAAGAAAGAGGTGCCACTGAGTCTGAGAATCGACGATCAGATTCGAGAAGGAGAACTGAGTTGTGGAGATTCAGTCTAGGAGGGAGAGATTGAGAAACGGAGATGGTGAATTGACAAAATTGTGTGTGTGAATTGTTTGTGTAGGCGTGTGTGAGAATTGAACGGTGGAGAGTTAATCTCCACTATTACACGGTGGGATACGGTCCGGGTAGGGCCCCCGTGTCCTCAGAAATGTGTACCCGTCCCGCCCCATTTTTATGTATAAAATATATGGAACTGCCCCGAACCTGGATCGAACCGTTAGGACCCGCCTCGCCCCGCGGGTCCAGGACCCGTTTGCCCACCCCTAATTGTAACTGCAGATCCTGGGAATTTAAAAAAAAAAATCCAAGCAAGAGATAAAATGTGATAGTTGTGGTTAAGGAGAAAATCACAACCTTCCAAGGCTTCCATTCTTCTCGGCCCAGGTTCGAAATAACCTTGATTCACCTTCCTCGTCCCCAATCTTCGACGTGCATACATAAAATGGAATTAAAATTTGAACAAAAAGCATTTTTAAGAAATAAAACTATTTAACAGACATCAATCATTGGTGAAATAAAACTATATATCCAGGTTTGAAAAAAAAAAAAATTAACCAGCACCACTTAGGCGCCAACAAAATAAATAATGAAATAAAAAAGTAGAAGAAAAGTAATTTTTAAAAATAATAATTAATAGACACCAATCATTGGTGGCTCAATGTTGAAGGCCACCGATATCTATAGCACCCCACTGTAAAGCCACCAAAAAAATGTAAGAGTAGCAACTTTATATCTATGGCCACCAATTGCCAAAGGTGTGTAAAAAAGGGTAGCTATAGGCCAAAATTCTAGTAGTGTATATACAATGTGGGAGTAAGAAGAAGAAATTGACGATGATTTCATAACATCATGACCAGACATTGTGTTGAGGTAAAGCACCGAGCCGAAGAGACTAAGCAGTGGCTGCTGATTGTTCCTCCACTGCCTCCGGTTGAAGGGTGCAGATGAGGTTACGGTACACATTGTCAACACGTCCTCATACAATAGTTAACGGAATTCAATCGTCAGTAAAGGCAGACAATACCAAAATGAATGTATAGCAACACTTAGCAACTTCCATGCCATCGTAGTTCTTTTTATTTGGTGTAAATTGCATATCTGTAGCTGGCCAGAACTTGGAAGAGCAGAGCCAGGAAGCGGGGAAAGCTGCATGCATGAGCAGGGATGGCGGGTGAGGAGCTCCCTGCAGAACAGCAGAAGGAGTTCAAAAACTATTTTATACTTATGTAGATTGAGTAACTTAATTATAATCTTGGAGGAGAGAGATGAACAGAGCTTTTACCTTAAGGACATTGTTATGAAGATCGGCTCTTCCTTTCTCAACCTGAGCAAATCTCTTCTCTGATGGAAATTAGAGCATCACCCGTCTTAACTCGGCCTGCAAGCAAGAAACATTAATTACTTGGTATACATTAAGAATAAAACAGTAGTAAAAGGAATGACCAAAAAGAAAGTACTATTTAATATAATAGTTGATAAAACATGATAACAGTTGGAGTTTTTAGAGTCTTTTACGAAGAGTCCAGGAATTAATCAACAAAATAAATCTTATTTTTTGTTAGACCATCACAGCAGGAAAAAAAATAAAATAAATCTTTCTGTTTTTATTCATGGTTCCATCACGGCAATGCCAGAATATATATGTATGACATTGTTAGTCCATAACCCGACACTTAGGGTTGAGCTCAAACTCAAAGAACCAAGCAGAAGACTTAACCGGTGGCTGCCACTTGTTCCGCCACCGCCTCCTGTTCGAGAAATTTTTCATTGTGACGGGAACACAGGTGGTACATCATGTGTTCTAATAGAAGTGGTGAGAAATTTATTTTTTAAGTTATTAACTTTTTAGCACATATATTCCACCATTTGTATAGTAACACGTAATGTACCATCCCGTATAGGTCACACTGAAAAATATCTCCTCTAGATGAGGTTGCGGGTCACAACACACATTGTCAACACGTTGATACAATATAGTCAACGAATCTCAACCGTCACTAAAAGTAATAAAAAACCTAAAACTCCTCCAAGAAATTGTAATTTACGCCCACTAGAAAACCGAAGAATATGTAAACTCTCTACCAATAGTGAGAGTTCATATTCTTATCCAGATTTTTTACCTAGTGATTGACGAACGCACGCATGGCATCCATCTTTTAATTTGGATGCGTTTTTTGCATTTTAATTTTAACCCTTAATATCAAATCCAAAGATAAATGACTATGAATTCTTGGTCTCCAAGTAACTAAGAGATCAAGACTCCTATGATCAATATTTTATTTATTTATCATTTTGTTCCGAATATTATGATTTTTTGGACCAATTAGGAAACCCTTGCAGACTAGGATTTGGAAACCCTTGCCGCTTTTTTTGATTATTTATAAACACAAGACCTTCAGTCTCTCAGTTCTTGCCTTCCAAATTTTTTGTCTCCAATCTTCACGTCCAACTAGCCCTAGCATTTTCCTCTCGTCTCTCCAATCCGTACCTCCCAATTTTTTTATCTTTGCAGTTCTCACTAAACCCTAGCTTTCAGAAAACCCTTCGTTTAGTCGTCTAGGAGAAGTAGAAACAATGAATCTTGCAAGCATTGTTCGAGAAAAGACGAGTAAGTACGTCAAGAAGTTGAGCTAGTCCCAGTACTCCAAGAAAAGTTATACAGCTTTAAGCAAGTCCCAGCT
Organism: Cotoneaster glaucophyllus; assembly: GCA_036320875.1. Lineage (NCBI taxonomy): Eukaryota > Viridiplantae > Streptophyta > Magnoliopsida > Rosales > Rosaceae > Cotoneaster > Cotoneaster glaucophyllus. Next base: position 3,402,034 of record CM070073.1, on the reverse strand, counting down.
CCCCAAGAAAGGTTATATCATGTATACGTCGGACAAGAAAGAAAGCTATATCAAGTTCCTTTGAAGTATCTCTTGAATCCAACTCTCCAACAACTCGTCAAGAAGTCGGAGCCGGATGTGTTCGACGCAAAGATTGACGGGCCAAATTGAGCTTGCATGTACGGCCAGCACCTTCAACCAGTTGCTCAAGAACTTCAACAAGTAGTAGATTGCATGCCGGCGATGCCTTGTTTGATTAATATTGATTATTTGTTTATTCTTTTTGTACTTTGAATTGATTTTTGAAATCGAGGTTTATTAGTTGTTGAATCAGATGTACCATATTCAACTTAGATTAATGTTCAGAAAGGAAAATTTATATATATATATATATATAGTTGGCATCTACAATTTGATGTTTTTTTATTTTCCTGAGGAAAAAAATGAGATTCTTTTAAAGTTACTCGTAGTAGATTTAAATTTGAAGTTAACGAAACGATAGGATTTTACAAAGTATTTTTATAACCGGACATTAAACGACCTTAAGTCACAATGAGCCACATTTTAATATTAAACTTAGTACTAATACATTGTATTCGCATTTGTATGATTTTTTTAAAATTCAAGTGAGAGAACAATGATTTTTTTATTCTTCGTAAAATCTAGACGTCGCAAATTGACATTAACTGACTATCAAATTAAAGGTCAGCTTCTCAAACTCATTCGTTTGACAATTGACAATGATAGGCTAAATAATATACAAAGATTTTTTTTTTTTTTTTTCAAAATATGTTTTGGACAAGAGGATGCCTAAAGTAATCTAACTTAGAAAAGAGATTCACACTTGGGTGCAAGAGGGTCGGCGCATTTCCGTGATCAACTGGCAAAAAAATCCCTAATGAAGAAGGGAAATGATAATTACATCTGATGAGTTGCAATTAGCAACACAACACATGTTATTAGAAAAGATAATCGTCATCATCGTCATCATCGTAAATAGGAAATGAAAATGTCACCAGATATAAAGGGCTGTATTGAAGAAATTATATATACAATGTGGGAGTAAGTAGAAGAAATTGACGATGATTTCATAACACATCCAGGACCAGACTTTGTGTTCAGCTCAAAGCACCGAGCCGAAGAGACTAAGCAGTGGCTGCTGCTTGTTCCTCCACCGCCTCCGGCTGAAGGGTGCAGACGAGGTTACGGTCACCATACACATTGTCAACACGTCCTGATAGAATAGTTAACCAATCAATCGTCAATAAAGGCAATCAGGCAATACCCAAATGAATGTATGGCAAACACTTAGCAACTTCCATGCCATTGCAGTTTCCTTATGTTTGGTGTAAATTGCATACCTGTAGTAGGCCAGAACTTGGCAGAACGGAGCCAGGAAGCGGGGAAGGCTGCATATTCCCGGGAATATGGCTTTGTCCACGCATCTCCCATGAGAAGTGATGGCGGGTGAGGAGCTCCCTGCGGGAGGAGTTCAAAAACCATTTTGTAATTATGTAAAATGAGTAACTTGTAGTCTTGGAGGAGAGAGATGATGAACGGAGCTTTTACCTTAAGGACATTGTTGTGAAGATCAGCTTTTCCTTTCTCAATCTGAGCAATCTCTTCTCTGATGGAAATTAGGGCATCACAAAACCGGTCTAACTCGGCCTGCAAGCAAGAAACATTAATATTACTTTAACCCGAAGAAAAACAGTAGAGGAAAAAACTAAAATGAAATCTTTTTGTCGAGGTGTACCTTGCTTTCACTTTCTGTTGGTTCGATCATGAGAGTGCCAGGAACTGGCCATGACATTGTTGGTCCATGGAATCCGTAGTCCATAAGACGCTTGGCAACGTCCTCAGGCTCTACCCCAGCAGTATTCTACAAGGAAAAAAGAAGAAGCAGCAGAGTTCAATTAGAAAGATAGAAAAAGCGGGGACAAATCAAGGCAAATGTTAATAATATACCTTAAATCCTCTCAAGTCAACAATGAATTCGTGGGCAACGGTTCCATTTACACCACGGAAAAGAATGGGGTAGTAATTCTGTAAGAAGTGACAGACTAAATGAGCAAACAGAGGAAATTTAACAGAGAATATAACCGTAAGCTCAAATTGTAAAGAAAAACAAGAGTGAAGGAGCAAAGTGAAACCTCCAAGAGTTTGGCCATGTAGTTTGCATTCAGAATTGCTATCTTTGATGCATCAGTGAGTCCCTTGGACCCCATCATGGCTATGTAAGTATAAGAGATTGGCAAAATAAGTGCAGAGCCCCAAGGTGCAGCAGAGATGGTTCCGAGTGGCTGAGACTTGCCGGGGGCAGGAAGGCCACCGGTAGATACCTTCAGTACAATGGCACAAAACTTAGACATCCAGCATATAAGGAATCCAAAATTTTGAAACCAGAATTACTTTGTTTCTCATGGAAAGCTAAATCGATTATTTCTTGAGTTTACAGAATTGCATGAAAGCTTCGATGTAAAGAGCAGTTACCACAGGATGGGATGGTAAGAAGGGTGCCAAGTGCTTCTTCACACCAATAGGACCCATGCCAGGGCCACCACCTCCGTGTGGAATGCAAAATGTTTTGTGCAGATTGAGATGGCAAACGTCAGCTCCAATCCAACCTGGGCTGGTCAGACCAACCTGCAAGAACAAAAAGCTTCATCAGATAGAACACGCGCCAGCAAAAAAAAAAAAACAGTCTGCATGACAGAAACTATTTTAATTTTAATTATAAGGACATAACGATCAAGCATGGATAGAAGGAGATTCAGACCTGCGCATTCATGTTAGCCCCGTCCATGTATACTTGACCCCCATTGTCGTGAATTATCTTACATATCTCATCAATACCTTCTTCATACACTCCGTGAGTTGAAGGATATGTCACCTATAATTTGAAATATGGTCAAATCATTATCCAATCTTTTTTTAAACGATACAAATCAACATCTGATCTTTTCAAATGATATAAATCTCTTCCGATGTAGGATGCTAACCATAAAAGCTGATAGGTTATCCTTGTTTGCTTCAGCAGCCTTCTTCAGCTCTTCAATATTGATGTTTCCCTTGGCATCAGTTCCAATAGTTACAATCTTCATTCCACACATTGCAGCACTAGCAGGATTGGTACCATGTGCCGAAACAGGAATAATACACACATTGCGGTGGTGATCCCCTCTTGCCTACAGTGGGATGGTTCAGCGTGATTAGTAACAAGAATAAAACCTCTAGGTCAAGACCTCAAGGTAAAGTGTTTGTTTAAGCTCGACTGCGAAGCGCTTGCTAACACATATTAAAAAAGAGAAAACAAAAAGTGAAATTCAGGATTCCTTACGAAATGATATGCCCGAATAACCATCAACCCAGCATACTCTCCAGCAGCTCCAGCATTGGGTTGCAAAGAGAAAGATTCAAACCCAGTGATGGAACACAATAGGTCACCCAAATCTCGGAACATTTCCTGCAATTTATTATTTTACAGCATATAGTATCAGATTTCTATTTGCATGAAGGAATGTAACGAAGCAAAAAGAAATTAAGTTTAAAAAGGTAAATGTTTTAAGTTCATTTGTAAGTTAACGCTTTGCGTTACCTGATAACCCTCAGCCTGTTCTGTAGGAGCAAAAGGGTGAATATCGGTGAAACTAGGCCATGTCACTGGCATCATTTCAGTTGTTGCATTCAATTTCATGGTACAAGATCCCAAGGGAATCATACTGTGGCATAGAGACAGATCTTTCGATTGCAACTTATGAATGTATCGTAGCAACTCATGCTCGGTATGATACCTAATAGATAGACAGTAAATGAAAAAACTCAGTCGAGTTTTCAAATATAGGCTGTGAGATTTCAAATCATTTGGAAAGAGGCATACGAGTTGAAGATCGGATGGGTGAGAAACGAGCTCTCCCTTGTTAACCCAGAAGGAATTGCAGGCTGAACTTCTGGTGCAAGAGATGCAGCAGTGAAAGGCACCTGAAAATGAAACAAAGCTCTTAATAAATGGATGCACTTTATAATAAATTGAAATTATCAACTTTATGGTAAAGATATGAAATACTTACAGGCTTGCCCAAAGCAAAAGCCTTGAAAAGCTTGTCAACATCCTCCAAGGTAGTTGTTTCGTCAAACGAAACAGTGATCTGAAAAGGAGTTAACATTCAGTAACCTCGTGAAGTAAAAGCACTCCATCCTCCGTCCTCAGAGAACATTTAGTCAAATAACTGATGCAAGAGGACATAAAAAAAACTTACAGTGCTTGAGTCTACTACTCTCAAATTTAATCCAAGCTTGTTAGCAGCATCAGAAATTGCATGTGCGTCAGCAACCTTAACCTTCACAGTGTCGAAGAAGGGAAGGCTCTGAACTTCCACTGTTCCAAGTTTCTTCAATCCAACTGCAAATGCCCCAGCAAGACCATGAACCCTTTGGGAAATGGTTTTAAGGCCTTCGGGTCCATGATATACAGCATACATAGCAGCCATGTTTGCAAGTAATGCCTATAAAACAAACAATATACCCAATCAAACAAAGCCAAGTCAATCAAATTGAAACAAATGCTACTATCATTGGATCGAAATTTCAAACTTTCAACAGTTCACCCTAGAAAGGAAATCGTAAGACAGATCAAATGAAGAATAGCATCCAACCTGAGCAGTGCAAATGTTGCTGGTAGCCTTGTCCCTCCGGATATGCTGCTCCCTTGTCTGCATCGCCATACGCAAAGCAGGCTTCCCTGAGGAATCAACACTAACACCGATAATTCTCCCCGGCATCATCCTCTTGTACTCTTGTGAGGTGGCAAGGAAAGCCGCATGAGGACCTCCATACCCCATCGGAACACCAAACCTCTGCGCAGAACCAACAACAATATCCGCCCCAAACTCACCAGGCGGCTTCAACACTGTCAACGCCAACAGATCAGACGCCATCACAACCTTAACCCCATTGGCATGAGCATTCTTAACAAACTCTCCATAGTCCAAAACCTCGCCCTCAGTCCCCGGATACTGAACAAGCACACCACAAACATCACCCGAACTGTAATCAACATCCTTTAGATCCGCGGTAACAACTTTAAGATCGAAACCATCAGCTCTAGTCTTGCAAATATCAATGGTCTGGGGGTGGCAGTTGTTGGCAATGACAAAAGTCTTCTTCTTTCCCTTTTGGATGTTGTTACACATCGCCATTGCCTCCGCGGCCGCGGTCCCCTCGTCCAGCAGTGATGCATTCGACATGGGAAGGCCGGTGAGGTCAGTGATCAAAGTTTGGAAATTGAGCAGAGATTCCAACCTCCCCTGGGAAATCTCAGCCTGGTAAGGAGTGTACTGAGTGTACCAAGCTGGATTTTCCATAATATTCCTCAAAATTACAGGTGGGACATAAGTGTTGTAATATCCCATCCCGATAAAACTCTTGAAAATCTTGTTTTTGGAGGCCAAATTCTTCATGTGTTCAATCATCTGGCTCTCTGTCAACCCCTCATCGAATTTCGGAAACTTCATCGATTCAAGTCGAATCGATTTGGGCACGGTGGCGTCGATCAGCGAATCAAGGCCATCGAACCCGCATAACTCCGCCATTTTGGTCTGCTCCTCCGGCGTGGCGGAGTTATGGCGGCGGGCAAAAGTGTCGCTGTTTTTCAATGCGTCCACGGAAATCGACCGTGTTTGGAACCCGGCATTGTGGGACGCGTTTCTCGAGAGAAGCGAGTCTGATCTGGGACTCGAGCGCGTCAAGGAGCATGGGGAGAGTGAGGAGACGTACCTCGACGGCGCGTAGAGAACAGGGGAGGTGGAGGAGCCCAGAACAGAGCTCTCGTTCTGGCGGAACCGCTTCGCCTCCGAGACCAAGCGCTTCACGAAAGCCCGGTTCGCCAGCCGCCTCGCGCGCTCCATGGAAGCTGAAAACGACTGCGTTTGGAAAAACCTAGAAAGCAGAAACTCGAAATGCAGACTGGGTTGGTGAGAAACTTGTAAAAAATATGAATTTTTCCTCCAAAGTTTGTTGCTTTTTCTCTTTCTCTGTTATTCTATTGGAGGGAGTGAGAAAACTAGTTGGTGATTGTGGGTTTGTTTTTGATAAGTGAAATCAGTGGCGGCTTTTGTCTATATATAAATATTTGAATATTAAATAATTAATTTATGTGAATTTTGGAGAAAATGTGATGGAGTATCAAGATCTGGTGGTGGTGGGTGGTGGAGGGTGGTGGGTGGTGGGTGACTGGGCACCTATGGAGAAAGGGACAGGATTATTTTGGAGGGCATGAAAAACCCACAAAATATATAGAAAATATGGTTCATAAAATCATTAATGTATGGACGGGATTGGAGGAAAGGAGATTGAGAGATTGAGTTTCAATGGATCTGAATGAACGGATTTCTCCAAATGGAGTTTTTGATGAATATCTGCTGGATTTGGAGTTGAAAATCTGGGAATCTTTCTGTAATTTGTTGGCAGATTCTCTATCACATTAGGCTTATCTCCCTCTATCACCACACACAATAAGAACAAAATTTGAAAATTAATCTAAGATTAGGATTAGGTCGTCATCTAATAAAATCTCAAAATTTAAGTGTAATCATGTAGTATATTTTTCTGCATTTATCATTTTTTTAACTTTTACACTATGTTTGGACGAGAGAAATAAACTTAGAATTTGGGTATAAATCAGAATTTATAAATTGACATGCACCAATTCCTTTGTTTGGATTCATAAACATAGAAATTTAGAAATTCCGCGTGGAAAAAAAACTTGGAATTTGGAACCTCCAATTCCCAAGTTTAAATTCCAGGTAAATAGGTGTCATTTCCCAATGTCTACGATTGAGAGTTTAAAAATAACGAATTCTATATTCAATTCCATTGTTCTTTTAGGTTAACCAAACAAGCAAATTCACAAATTCTATAAAATAAAATCTCGTCATTTCAATTATCGTCATTTTAAAATTCCTTAGTAATCTTAAATTTATTCATCCAAACATAACATTATGTGTTACGTCTGAAATATGAACACAGTTGCACCCAACATTTTCCCAACATACGTAGGTCTAAGCAAATGAATAATGATGGAACATTTGTTGTAACGGAAATTTTTTTTTATTATTATTATTATTTTGGAAACTTGTGGTAACGGAAATTTGGTTGAATTTTCCAATTCCAAATTTGTGATAAATTGCCACATTTACATTTTGGTGGGGCCAACTGTATTTGGTGGACTGGGGGTTGGTGTGGAAAATTTTGTAAAAAAATCAGGGGATCATCCTTCAGAGGACAAAGATGTCTGTGGCTGACAATCTAGTACTTGGTCTCAACCTTTTTGTACATTTCAGAGTAAAATTTAGGTTGCGGTGGCATGCGTGGAAAATGCTTGGTATCTACAATTTTATCACAATATAGAAATAAAATGGATTTACAATTTTGGAAATGAAGAAAAAAGGAAAAAAAAAATTGCATGTAGCGCCATTGTTGGAATGAATTTTTTTTTAACAAACGATAATATTTACATTAAAACGGGTGAGAAAGTGGACTAAGCCTTGCAATGGACTTAACATAATAATGCGGTTTAACTTCGCTTTTGACGAGAATTGAATCTAAGACCTTTCATTTAAAAGTGGAAAAAAATATCATTAGACCGTAGTACTAAGTGATTTGGCTAAAAAGAAGGACATTGTTTCAACATCCTCATTCTACGGTAGGAAGCTCTAAAGGGGATATAATAAAACACATAAGGGAAACAATTAATTTTAAAAAATTTTACTCTATTTTGTTGAACGGTCAACTCAAAATAACTGCATGACAGTTATAATTACACAATTACTCAAATTATAACTACTAGCCTCTCCGAACGCACTAACGTGCGTGCAAGAGGCATTTTTGCATCACGGGCGCTACGCGCCCCTAAAGATGCATTTTGTTATTTTTTTCCATTGTAATTGTCAAGATATATTTTAAATGTATTGTGCAAAGAGGAACTTTTTCTTTATCATGCACGTCCTAAAAAGTTGTAATCTGAAAATATGACATGTAATTTCATTTCTAAATACATGCTGATAACATTTAATGTCCTTAAATCAAAATTTTCAGATTCATAAGTTTTCAGTAAAAGTTATAGGCTAGCTAGGAATGAACTCCTAATATATGAAGCAAAGCAAAATATGGACAACATGTACATATATAAACATAGCATCTACGTGTGAAATCAAAGCCATGCTTGCCACCCATTTGCTTGGACTTGATGTTTTAGATTTTCATGGTTAATCTGCAAGCAATGAGGATAAAATAAGAAGTCTAACTATAATGCACAATCCCAAATATAAAGGTTGTAAGCAATTTAACCTAAATACCTTTAACCTTGACAATTTTTTCATGGCAATACTTTTACTCCAATTACTTTTAGAATACTGAAAGATAAATAATTTGTCAAGTTTGAGGTATAAATTGTAATCATGTTTACAAAATTAAATAGTAAGAAATGTTACCTTAATCTTGTACTTCAACCTTTGTACTTTGAGACGGGTGTGATGCTGTAAAAAAAACCTAGAAACTGAAAAGGCAAATTTAGATTGAGATTTACCCAAATTTACTCAAACGTTTGAACTTTGAAGCCTAATAGAATCGTCTTGACCCTATAACAAAAAGGAGAGAGAAAGAATAAGAAAATTGATGGATATGAAAGGTTGGAAAAAGCCTTTCGAGTCAAGAATCTCACCAAATTAATTCAAATAGCATCGCATGCGAAGAAGGCAGAGCAAAAAAATGGGGAGTAAAAGATTCGGCCACATAATCCGAGGAGATGGGGAGTACATATAATAATACTGTAGCCAAAACGGAAAAAATGAGAATGTACGTGGGAACTGGGAAGTTACTGATTGGTAGTGGGAGAACTTCACCATTTTAAAAAAACTGACGACAACTTCTACCATTTTTCTCCCACATTGTTTTTTATTTTTTAAAAAAATATAATTTTGTTAGATATTAATATCTCCTCCTAAAATGGAGGAGATACGTTCATGTTTTAACAAAATTTAATATACCTTTTTTTTTTTTCATTTTTCAATAAAACCAATTTTAAGTTTCTGTTTTTTTTTAACAATATTTCTATGAGATATTAGTCCCCCTCTCTCTCCGAAAATGGAGTTAATTACCTATTGAAACTATTTCTCTATAGAATTCTTTCATTTAAAGATATTGACCTCTTATTAACTCATTATAATGAAAGTAGCAAAATAAATAGGTAAATACTTCGCTATGAGTGCATCTCGAAAAAAAAAAGGAAACAAAATGCTACTTTATTTTAGGCTATACCATGACGATTTTATTTATAATGAGTAATTAAACAAATTTTAAGTGCTCTCGCTCTCCTAAAATGGAGGAGGAGTGGTGTTGGTTGGTTGGATTAAATTCATTTTATCTCATTTTTTTAAAATTCATTATATCTCATTTTTCGTTTTTTTTTTCTTTTTCTCTGAAAACTGAATTATTCAAAAAAATGAAGCAAAAGCATGTAACCACCCACTGACGTGGGAGTGTATGTTTTTTATTTTGTAAAGTTTAAATATTTAAATTTATTAAAAATTAAAATGCGGTGAATGAGATATTAGTGCTCTCGCTCTCCTAAAATGGAGGAGGAGTGGTGTCACATCCCGACCCGGGGTCCACCACATCCCGGGCCCGCTCCACCACCGTAGCACGATATTGTCGGCTTTGGGCCCCGACTACGCCCTCACGGTTTTGTTTTTGGGAACTCACACGAGAACTTCCCAGTGGGTCACCCATCATGGGATTGCTCTCGCGCACTACTCGCTTAACTTCGGAGTTCCGATGGAACCCGAAGCCAGTGAGCTCCCAAAGCGGACAATATCGTGCTACGGTAGTTATGGGGCCCGGAAAGTGGTCCACCCCGCGTCGGGATGTGACAAGTGGTGTTGGTTGGTTGGATTAAATTCATTTTATCTCATTTTTTTAAAATTCATTATATCTCATTTTTCGTTTTTTTTTTCTTTTTCTCTGAAAACTGAATTATTCAAAAAAAAAAAAGAAGCAAAAGCATGTAACCACCCACTGACGTGGGAGTATATGTTTTTTATATTGTAAAGTTTAAATATTTTTATTTTGTAAAGTTTAAATATTTAAATATATTAAAAATTTAAATGTGGTGAATGAGATATTAGTCCCTCTCTCTCTCTCCCTGTGAAAATGGAGGAGGAGTGGAGTTGGTCACGTCTTTTCTTTTTCTTTTTTCTTTTTTTATTTTTTCAATAAAAATAATTTTAAGTTTCTGTGTTTTGTTACAATACTATGATTGCGTTTTATTTTGTATTTTTTTTCTTTTTCTGTGAGATATTAAACGCTCTCGCTCTCCTAAAATGGAGGAGGAGGAGTGGTGTTGGTTGGTTGGATTAAATTCATTTTATCTCAATTTTTTAAAATTCATTATATCTCATTTTTTGTTTTTTTTTTCTTTTTCTCTGAAAACTGAATTATTCAAAAAAATGAAGCAAAAGCATGTAACCACCCACTGACGTGGGAGTATATGTTTTTTATTTTGTAAAGTTTAAATATAGAAATTTATTAAAAATTAAAATGTGATGAATGAGATATTAATCCCTCTCTCTCTCCGAAAATGGCGGAGGAGTGGAGTTGGTCACGTCTTTTTTTTTCATTTTTTCAATAAAAACAATTTTAACAATTTTTAATTTTTCTGACAAAATTACCCTTGCGCTTTTATATGTATCAAATTCTATCCGTTTTAGATTTTTTTGTTTTAGGGGTGTTTTAGTACAAATTTTTTTGGTGAAGCCTTGAGACACCAAAGTAGTCTTTTGGCTTTCTAATAGTAGAGATATTTAATATCAGTGATTCTATGATAATCAAACGATTTTAATTCAATTACTTACAATTTGTAATAGAATACAAAATTCGAGACTAGACACAATTACCCAATTGTTGATAAGTACATACACATCAGCGATGTAACTTGTATTGATGCAAACTTTTTACATCTGCTTGAATAAAACTTACTCCCCTACGATCATAAAGTATGCATTGACTAAATGTGAAAGTTTACATCCAAGATCTAATTTTCAACATAAGATTGATGAATGTGTAGTTAGTTTTAGTCAAAAGGTAGGTGCATTAATAAACTCCTTAGAATTCTTACAATTGGTACTAGGGAAGGGAGGTCATGTCGTAATGTTTTAGGCTCAGTTTGACCATTTGTTTTTTTAAAGAGGGACGAGTTGGTGGCAAAATTATGTGTGTTAGAAAAACTTACATAGACATTTCTGCATCCCTTAATTACCCATGGAATCGTCTTTGACCGTCTTTGTTTACATGAACCATGGGCCAAGAGGCTTCATTTCATTTGATGACCGTCACTCATGAGCTCAATTTCATAACCTTCTTTTAAACCTACTTTTCTAACTCTCTTATCTTCAATAAGCACCGCCCATTATATATGACAATATTTTACTTATTAGGAACGAGAAAAGTCAAGAATTGGAAATTTAGGATTTGAAGAAGTAAGGAGTGTTTTCTACTTTTTCAGTAATTATGAAATACTTTTTTTTTTATTCTATATGCATTAGTAAACACATGAAACTCAAAAATCCAAAATGATTTTCATTCATTTCATTCCTGTAAGTAATATGTCATTAGTTTTTAAGAGAAGTGGTATACTAATCTAATCTAAATTGATAAAAAAAAAAAAAAAACCATATTCAAACTTGGATTAAGATGAAGACTCAATGCTCTAATTAACTTGACTACTCGGTTCAAATATGCTAATTTCCACCATTAATCAATAGCTCACAGTTTACCAATGCTAAAATAAATTACAGTTACAATTTCAGCAAATTAATGTTCTTCAAGTAACTCTTTGGTTTTATTACTCCAACCTACACTCTAGCAAAACCACAGAAAAGGAACGAAAGCAAAACAAAATCCTCGATATTAAAAGACGAGGGAGAACAAAAATGTAATGGAATATGAAAATTAAGAGTGATTGATTAGGCCACAAGACAGCTCCATTAGGAGGATTGCAGCTTCAGCAACATCCTGAGGAAGCACTCCTTGAAAACCCAAACCTTTGAAACAAATCTTATTATTATTATTATTATTAATTTTGTTGTTGGCAGATACTGATGCAGTGTCGGTGACGATGAGCTTGCTCTTGTTCTTGCATCGTGTAACATTAGTACTATGGCTTCCGCGCGGTTTCTTCTCCTTGTTGACCACCTTTCCCTTGGCAGATGAAATGTCAGTGGCGCCGACTACAAACCCATTTGCGGCAGCAGCCGCAGCCTCTGCCATGGCTCTTCTAGCTTTCCTCTGTCGGATTCCACATGCATTGCATAGTGACTGCAACAACACACATATACACACAGCTGAATACTTAATTCATGAACATATTATATCTAGCCAACATATATTTGCCTTATTACTTACTGTCAGACTATAAATTTAAACCATCAGTCGTGTTTATTTATGTATGAGAATGTGCGGTTTAAATTTACAGTCTTACAATATAGAATATTTTATAGACAGTAAGTACATTATTTAATTTACCCTGGGACCGCGAGGGCCGCTTCTCCAAAGTGGGGTTGTGTTGGTGTTACAATCAGAACAAACCCTAACATCTGGAGTAGTATTGTTGCTATTTCTGGAAAAGCTGGTTTCATCACTGTTTTCTTGATAATGTACAACTTGGAATTTATGCTCAGCAATCTCAGCAGCTTCAAGTATATGATTTTCAGTGGTACCGGCCTGCGCGAGATCCGGGTTGGTCGTCTTTTGCATCAACCTCATCTTGGAGGACATCCATTTTACTGCCCTTGGCCTAATATTATTATCACTTTTACCATTGATCTCCCTTTGATGATCAGCATATGCTGACATTAATCTATGGTCCTTGGTGCTTATAACGTCCACCACATGAGGCTGAACTAAAGAAGATGGTGAGGATGCTTGATCATAAGTACTTGTTCCACAATCCCACATTTGCTTATCAGTCTGAGATAAATTGAAAGACAATTTGAGTTCACAAAAATAATAATACAAAGTACTTTATTTACTTACTAATTGATTAGTGATTGAGTTCTGTCGGTGTACGTGTGTCGTACATGTGAACAATCATACAATAATATAAAACACTAAACTTAGAGACAAACATGGCTTTTTTATTTGGAGTATTGGACAAAAGATCAATCTTACTTATACATAGATGGTAGCAATATTCATTTGTTTTATCTGAGAAAACCCATCAAAATTAATTAATTATGAGATCGCAAGATCACAAAAGTACTAGGGTATTACAAGTTGATCATGGACTTGTTAAAGAGCGAAAAGTCAATTAGGGAAGATTTGAAAAATAGTTAAGATCAAGTACTAAAATTTCAATTAAAAGTAAAACACGAAGATAGTTAAGTTTATAAATATGTACGTAGCTATATAGGTTTTCTTACCTTGTGATGATATTGAAGTGAGTGATCATGACCAAGAGTAGTAGTAGTAGAACTCCCAGCTCTTTGTTCTTCGAAGGAATCAAAGAAAGTAGGAAATGATGAGATCAGAGAAGAACATGATGAAGCTGCAGCTTGATTATTATATGACGATGATATAAAAAGTTTCAGGCGTTGATCCTGATCATTTGCTTGCTCGACATGGGAGAAAGGAGAGGATGGTGGGTTCAGATAGACTGGAGTCATCAAATAGGAGGGAGAGAGATCTGGAGAAAGAAAGGAGAGAGATATAGAGCGAGACAGAGGGGAGGGTGTTGTGTATCGAGTGTCCAGCAAAGGACAATATGAGATAGGGTAAGGGCTGATCAAAAGGTCCTGAGATATTCAGAAGTCTTATAAGAGAGAAAGGGCAAGAACCAGAAGAGGAGAGAGAGATCGAGAGAGTCCTGAGGGCTGAAAGGCATCCACGTGACTTCATGTCAAGAGGACTCAGATAGATAGATAGATAGATAAACAAGCTGCTGCTAGAAAATGACAAATACAAAGGAGGTGCTGAATGCTACTGCTCGCAATGCCACTCCAGTACGGTATATATGACAAACCCTATTTATTCATTACTGCAGTTTTCACCCCCCACTATTTTATACCATTTGATAAAAAAAACTTCATCAAATACATACATACAACTCGCAACATGTAAAATTTTACCTCACGTAGAAACCTATATTATCGTGTCCGTGTACGTGTTGTGTGCGTGTGTGGGGTCCTAGCTAGGGTTTTAGAGGTTCAAGTATCTATTCTCATCACCGTTAAGGGAAAATTAGAATTCCCTACCATTTTTCTATATTATTTAGATTAAACATATGTGTCTTTTTAAAATTTGATTAAAGTGCTTTGACCAATAACCACCTCAAGCTAAATTACATGTCATTATTATATCTTTTAAAATTAAAATAATTTTTGAATTTATCTTTTTATCTGCATGATGCACTTTTCCTTATTTAGTGGAGATATTAGTAATTAAACTATATTTTCTCTTCTTCCAGATATGTTTTTTTCGATCACAATTTCTTTTTTTGTTATGCAAACATTTAATATTATTTATTTTTCAAATGGTTTTTTTTTTATCAAATAGTTGGTGATCAACATAAAAGCTCAGTGTAATTTTTTCAATTTTTTGTGAAATTATATTTTTTTTGCTGTTTTTTTTTAAGTATAGTTGTTGACGAATTATTATTAGGTACAATATATTACGTATATATTATCTACGAGTACGTTTGAAGTTACAAAAATCATTAATTGGTACGTTTATTTGCAATTTTGGTACGTTTGATTTGATACATATTGTTAATATTGGTACGTTTGATTTGATGCATATTGTTAATATTGGTACATTATTTTTATTTTGGTACGTTTTATTTTGTACACATTGTGTATTGGTACGTTTATATTATTTTCAATCCTTTTTTCTCTTAACATACTAAAAGAAAAACTTATTTCGGTACGTTTGATTTTGTGGGATTTAAAAATATTTTAAACTATTTTGGAAAGAAAATATCTTAAATCGTAGATAATTATTGCTAAATTGTAGCATTATTATGAAAATAAATAGAATCTAACCAACTTTTTTTTTTTTTACAATTATCTCTAATGGATGAAAGTGTAATTAAAAGACTAGATTATAGGAAATTTGTTACAATATAATGTGCATATAGCACTAAAATTATGACAAAAAAAAGTTTAATCAAATCACTAAAAGACATGAATGTTTAATCTAAAAAATTCAAAAATGAGACGCATATATCAAAAGATCTCCACTGTTAATCCTCTGTGCACTGTTAATCTTCTAAGTATCAATTATTCTCTCACCAGAAGTCAACGCCAAAACATTTTCTTTATATTTCGTTCTCTCTCTCTCTCCTTCTATTCTTTTTCTCACATTGATGATCAGGTCAAACGGTGCAAGCAATGATTAATTAATCTGAAGAATATATGAAGGCAATTTCTTTAGAAACGGACAAGAATTAACAAAAATCTACTGTTAGAATATTGTGAACATCAAACTCCAAATTAATCGGCAAGGAGTGTAAATTTTGTTAAAATCGTGTGTTTGGATAAGACACTTTAAAGTTCCATGAAACTTAGTATAAATTTGTTAGGAATGAAGTACAAAAATTTGATAGAGGGATTTGAAAAAGCCAATTGAGAAAACTTCAAATGATTCTCAGAAAGATGTCATTCAAAGGTTCTTTGTTTACCGTGTTTGTAGTGCATTTGTAGTCTTTAGTACCAGTTTTATTGTGCTTGAGTAATACATCGGTACTGTATATTGTTGTCCATTTTTAACAATTTAGTTCTAAAGTTTTTGGGTAGGTAAAGGTTCTTCATTCAAACATAAGGTCGAGAACTTATGCTAGACTTCCATCCTTGGATACAGATGCTCTCAGGTTCTCAACAACTAACTATCTGAGCCACTTGAATCTCAATCACACCATTTTCCTCCCATGAAATTATCTTGTTCACACAATTAGTTGTCGATTCCTACAGTACGGCTTACTTCTTTTCCTCAACCATAACCATCATATATCAATCGTTAATTAAGAGAAGAAGAACAATACAGATGATACTAATCAGCTAGCTAGAATCACGACCATGAAATACCTAATCAACAACAATACGTGATGGTGAGCTTAGAAAATCAACATGTTGACAACGTTGGCACATCAATGATGGATCTCTCAGACCAGAAAAATATGCATAATTTTCACTTAAAGATAATATTAATTTGGTTATGACTCATGAATTTATGAGATCAAGAAGCATGCTGCGTAAGTTGATTAATTTATTAATTTGTCTTGATATGGGCTGTGCACAGATCTAGGTAATATACATATATATTTGTATATATATCTCACACGATCTTAACATATTGGAATTAGCATGCAACAAAAATATGGGGATGGTTTTATGTAGGAATGTAGTTGTCATCAAACTCTTGGTTCTGAAATTGAGGGGAGAATCTGAGCTACGTGACACGACGCTACTGTCGCTATGTTTCGGCTTAAACCGTGTGGTAGCTCAGCAAACCACATACTATATATTCATCTACAACCTCACAATTCGTTATCCTCGGTAGGGTGTCAACTGGCAAAGGTGCATTTGGATCTCAAAGAATGGGTTCAATTTTATTTCCTGGCCCATACTGCCTTCATTCACACAAAAACCTAACCAAGATTGGGCCAATACTCATAAGATCATAGTACGGTTTCTTGAACCGAAATCATTAAAAAGATTCAGAGACCATAAATATGGTGTTACCCTTGAGCTCTAAACATGGAAATTGCTTGGAGACCACTCTAAACGCAAAGACAAAAGTTTATCTAATTTTAGGACCCTCCTCAGTCCTCAGTGTCCTCAATTACCCCAGAACCCTAAACCTGAAAAAAAATAGGAAAGGAAGGAGAAGGACCACCATATGATCCGATTGTCCTGCACCTAAAAGATGACAGCGACCATTACTGACTACGTCTGTCTTAGAGTAAACCATCACCAAACCAAATTTCTAATAATAATTTTAATTAATAACAGCAGTGCATAATGCAGATGGAGGTTGTAATAGTAGTAGCTTCAGTGCGTACTTGCTTGGAAACTCCTAAAGCTTTCTGCATAATTATTTCCAGATTTTCCATCAAAAAGCTCACAGCATATATGATATTTGGGGTTTGCTCTCTCACGTCCTTTTCAAATTATAAAATCTCAATATCTCATTACATTGAGAATAACTTGCATGAAACGTGTTTATCGCTACTGTGACCTTTTGATATAATAATGAAATGACATGTAGAAAAAAACTTAAGCACGACACTGCTACATATTTCATGCAAGTTCTTCTCCAATACTTGGCTAAAAAATAAAACATTTTGTGTTTTTAAATACAGAGAGAGAAATTCGAACTTGTAGATGTATATCATTCAATGCATACGTATAAGGACATGGAGGAAAGGAGAAAGACTTCGTGATCGGAGTGTAGCACACTCTTTGGGGTCAATTAAGGGGTTTGTAGATATTTTGTTGTTCACGATGAGTTTTTCAAACTAATAAGTTATCGGCTCAGTTGTGATCTTTTAATGTATATACAACCGATTGCACCTTCGATTTTGTTACCGGGAATAAAGACATTAAGTAGCCGAACTGTAATTTGAACTTGCTATACCCAAGGTCCCAAGCCACATCTGGTGGTCCTTTTTTTCCTCCTTTGAAAATCAATTACCATCCACATGTGAACACGAGGAAGACAAGACACATCGATTTATTTCGGAGGGTAGCTTGGAATAGTTAATATTTATTGAACGATTTGGTCTATTTATTTTGTTCTTGCTTCACTTTTGAGAGTGAAATTCAACAGTTGAAATTGAGTTTAACTCTCATCCAAATCTTAATTAATCAGAATAATTGCTGACTAAAAATGAGGGGATTTAAGACCAAAATTGAGTGTTTTGGATGAGGCAAACTTAATTACAACCGAGATGTTCGTCTAAATCATTTAATTTAATCACGTACCGCTATGCATTTTAACTTTCTCACACAACAGTGCATAAACTTTATCGGTTTCAAGTAGAGTTTAATTCCCTCCCAAAACTTAACCAGAACACTTGCTGACACAAAAAAGGGGACTTAAACTCAACTATATGATTGAAATTGAGTGTTTTGGAGGAGAAAGATTTACGTACAAGTGGAATGCTATTGTCGTGCGTTTTAATTCTGTCACATAATAGTGTATGAATTAACTTGAAAACACTGCCGCAACAAAAGTCCTTTCTCGAGGGCGGTCTAACACTTGAAGAGCACTCAAAGCTAGGTTAGCTAGGCAGAGAGAGACTGATAAGGATAATTGATACATATAGCAAAGATTCTACTGTTTAAAGACTGCAAAGCCAAAAGCCTAAGGAAATAAAGCCACAATTACTCCGGTTCTTCATTGCATTGGATTCATTTTTTATGATGCAGAAAACAGGGGCTATATTTGTTGGAAAATGCTATTCACACACTCATTGAATTTTCAATTTATGTTGTGGCTACATCTCTGGCAGCACTTTAGGTGAAGAGTGCTGGCCTATTGGCATGCTATATATATAAGACAGTTTACATATGTACCGAAGCAATTTCATAAGTACTTAGTACTGTGAGTCTGTGAAACATGAATTCAAGATGCGACCATACGCTAGATAATAGAGACAGTGATCCGTGGACTCGTATATTTTTGCTCAGCGTTTCCAAAAATGAAAGCAATTTTTTTTTCTTTTTTCTTTAAAGTAGAGACGGTGGTCTGTAGACTCATACATCTTTGCTTAGCTTCTCCAAAGAAGATAGCATATTTTTCTTTAAAAGTATAATCTGCTAATTCATTTGGCACTTTCATGTTACTTTAAAAATTTGTCACTCTAGCTCACTCTTCAAACTTTATTTCTCACTTAAAAATATTAATATCTTAAGCTTAACTTATCTTGTCGGTCCAAATTTTATCTTCAAACTTTTTATTAAACAATATTTTGAATAAAATATATTGCTAGACCAATTTGCTAACTATCAGTTGCTATTTTTTTTTAATTTGTTAATTGGGTTGCTACCCTCGTTGAGGGCAAATGCTCTTAGAAAATGATTTTCGTGATTCTTTTATCTTTTTTACATTCATATACTTATATTTTGTTTTTAAAAATTAATAAGACGAAACTGTGTATCATTGTTGACATTTCTTAAAGAATGAGAGCAATTTATATGGAACAGATTCATCGTTGTTGTGGCGTCTCGATCTAATAATTCAATGTCATGTGGAGGAAAAGTTACACATAACAATGCATTATTAAATCAAAAAACCAGGTGACGATGAATCTGTTTGATATAAGTCTTTTTCGTAAGAAGGTTGCACTGAAGACTATGCCAAGAGATAAAAGATAATAAAATGATGGATTCTTCTTTCAAGTGCTTATAAATTTTTCAACTTGCTAATGCCATAAAAGCAAAATGCCACACAATCCATGATTATGTTCAAGTGTTTGCTTAATTCAAACAAAAAGGAAAATGATGAACTCTTCATTTCAAGAAAATGGGTAGAGACAGAGGAAAATGAAAAGAAAAGTAAAAAAAAAAGGAAAAGCAAAGAAAAAAAGAGAAATTAAAGTTGGGGTTTAGACATTAGATTCACCATAATTTCACACACAACATTCACATGAAAACAGAGTAAGACTATATCTTAATAAGATTAAAAGACTATATCTTAATAAAATTACTATTTTCTTCAACTGCTAGAATTTAGAATCATAATACATTATTGCGGATCAACTGACTTGACTTACATATCATAAATAAAACTAGTTTTTGACTATTTTGAGTCTTGAAGCTTCCTTTCTACCCCAAATAAAACCTCCCTATTCAAGCTATTGATTTGATATGTACGGACACTTTCTACAACAACAAAACATCCAATTGATCATCAGAGCCATGGATCAAGATCTACCGGGCCCCACGAGCTCATCAGCACTCTCTCCAGCCATTCATCATCAACCTCCCCTGCATGATCACAGCCGTCCATTCCTTCCTTCCCAACTACCAACCCATTATTACTCCACCCGCATTCTCTCGTACACGCCCCATTCTCCCGCGATCCCCTGGTTTTTCCGGCGGGCCCCTACAAACTCGACGCCGGCCATCACCGTTGACGCCGAGTCAGAAACCGACGCCCCGCAGCTCTCGCTCTTCCCATTCCCGACCACCAGAGACGGCGCCGGAAATGTCGCCGCCGGTGAAGACGGTTTGGTGCAATCAGAAGTAGCTGTAGTGGTGGTGGTACCGGCGGTTATCTCCTTGTAGAGCTCTTGCATGACCTCCTCAATCAACTCTTCTTTAATGGGAATCTCCGGCAAGAGCTCGTCAATGAGCTCCGGCAACTTTCCGGCGGTCTGGACGGATATGGCAGACTCCGGCAGAGGAGACTTTGGGGCAGCTGCTTCCATGCACTGGGACTCTGATGAGAGAAAGCAGAGTGTGTGTGTGTGTATGAAAAAGCGAAGACAAGTGGATTATAAATGGGGGAGTAAAGCACGTGCCACGCTGGCAGAACTGTGCCACGTAGGAAGACGTGGACCCGAGGTGATGACTTGACGTCAGTGTATTTGGAGGTCAAATCTTATGCACCCAAATTTGATGTGATCTTTTTGTGGCCCCAATAAATGTATGACACATATTAAATTCATAACAACAAAATTTAGAAAAGTAAAGATAATAAATACGTGTCAATCATTTATTGGGGCCACAGAGAGGCCACACCAAATTTGGGTGTAGAATATTTGGTTCCATGTATTTGTGTCCCAATAAGATCCATTCCGGGTTCTTTTGATCGGAATTTGTGAATTGTGTCAATTCATTGTACGGTCAGTTTTTATCAAGTAACATTTATGTTTATTTTTAAATAAAAATATTTAATATAATTTTTTATTACACGATATACGATGAACAAATACAATTCACGAATATCCAAAATCCTCACAAAAAAAATTCGGCAAGAATGGCTCATTTATGTCGGATGAAGTCATAACTGAAACTGAGGAATCGGAGTCAGATTTGGGAGAAAGAGAAGGACTCGTGATTCTGTGCGGCTGACATGTATCACTTGTCCTGTGTACAACCGTTGATTTTCTCTTGACCTTTTTTGTAAACGGATCCGACGGTCCGTGTTTGGGGTAGTTGGACGACTTCAAACAGTGATGGTGGATGTCGTATAAAAGGGACAAGCCTTTCCAAAGTGGACGAGATTGTCATTTCTCACTGAGAAAAACTTCGATAGAGAGAACCAAATGTAGAGGCATGTTACCTTTTGGGAGTGATCATCAAGTTGGTCAAGCTATCACAGTCATGATATCAGTCGCACGGCTGTGGGGGCTGTTCTCGGCAATTAAGCTTGTGAAACTAAAGTGCGATAGTGGAGGTGATTCTTGTCATTCATAATTATGAGACTCACAAAGCAAGAACAACCAAGATTAATCACGCGAGCAACTGATCCTAGCATTCCTCGTGTTCTAATGTTATAGCTAGAGTTCAGTTTTTGAGAGAAAATGGTATCATTTCAAGTTTCCATGACAAAATCAATACTGTCAAATTCTATATGTTACAAAAATAGAACCCGGACAAAGTAACAGACAATTGCAACACCAACATATCAGTCTTCAAATCCATGTCTTCTGCACAAATTTAGCACTGGTATATTCATGTATTTCTTGTATTACTGGTATTGTATATATTCAGTGGAATCGAAGATTACATTTAGATTTGCCTAAGTCGAGGCGGGCTAGGAAAAATGCTCAGTTTATAACACGTCACTTGTACAACAAGAACCGATGAATGGATAAATACTTTGAGAGCAAGTTCTCCATAGCTGGCTCCAGATGACTTCATTTATCTTCTAAGAAACGAGATTCTGTCAATGGAGCCAACTGATCTTCCTCTATCACCGGCATTGGAGGGCACCTGTGCCATAGTTCATTATCTGTCATCAGGAAGCAGAGTCGGACTTTTGGAGCACATTCTCATCGCATGAAGCTCTTTCAGCCTAATAGCTGGGCTGCACAAACCTACAAGTTTTCAAGAATGTTTTCACATCACTGCATCTTACCAATAAACACCCTTTTCAAAACACTTCTATGTTGACTAATTCAACACGGTACATGTAGAAGAAGCCAGGTGGTCTGTTCAAAACTATCAGACATTATTATTTGAACAATCAAATTCTTGGTAAACAAGACATTTAGTGCTTTTCATTCGCTATATCCAAGATTCGAGTCTGGTATTTCTTATCACAAACGCCCCAGATCAAGAGATCTAGGTAAAGTTTCTTTGTAAGGAAAATACTGGCCAATAATCCTGTTTAAAGAGCATTCGAGAGATTACTTCACCTATCACATTATATTTTTTCAAAGGTTTAAGTATTATATTAATCTATGATTCAACAAATGCAATGCCAAAGGGTATGGACAATATTCGACGGAAAGAAGGTCATCCTCACTAAACTTGAAAATGTTTTATTCTTGAACATAAGAATATGGTTGTATCGCTTTACCATAAGAAGAATTATTGCACCAGTTTTCTCATTAAAGGATAACATAAGCCTCTGTCTATGTACATGATCATACCAGAAATCAACATTTGATCTTTCAAATTTACAGTATAACTAGGAGGTTTTTTTTTATTTTTTTTATAATATCTGTGACTGTAACGATATGATCTGTTGGATAAATTACCTGAACATTTTGGGATGTCCCAGACTGCAACGGATGTAGGTGTGCAGCGAGGGTCACATAATGCCCGATTATCCTCGTGATTGACATTCATAGCAAGCATCCATGATCCAATCGTGACGTCCTCATTGCTAAACATTCTCAAACTGAAAGACAGGAAATACATCTATCAAACAAAGGGACGTCCATAGGGAATGAGAAGCTAAAACTAAAGCCTAAGCCATATTTCACATGGGGGTTCTAAATATCAATATATAATTTTTTTTGAAACGAGGCAAAGACTGACATAAAGAAAACACGAATAAAAACAGGTGGCTGACCTGCTATTTCTAGCGACTGCCAATGATGCTACCACCTCTGCAGACAGAACATAAATAGGACCAAAAGCATGCTGAAAGTATTCATTCCCGATTAGATGTCCTGATTTCTCATACCTGAAAGGACATAATTGATGAATAACAGACAAACGGATTATTACCAAAAATGTAAACCGAGCACAAAGGTAAACACTCTGGGATAACAAGTTGAAAACCAACAAACCATTTCATTTTAGGGTCAGTGACTACTGGTCCTTTCTTCATGCATCCAATGTAGGTTTGTGGATGTGTTCGTTCCTTGGCTAGAAGTGTTGCTAGTCGATCTGGAAAATTATGGAAACATCAGTAAATTCCAATGTATTCATATTCACGGCTTCATGACAGCATGTAGTCTGGCTCTATAATATACCTGGACGCAAATAAATGTCATCATTGGCTTTGACGTAGTAATCTGCTTCGAAAAGTTGAAATCCTGCTTTGAAAAATGCCAACCTGAGAAACAGCGTGAGAAAGCAATATGACATGAACTGCCAAGAACACAAATCCATCATCAACGTGACAAAAACTTCAATAAAAATTGACAAATCTTACGTTTTCCATGGAAGGTTTGAATATTCTTCATTGACATCAATAACCAAAAAGTCCCTGTACTTATCGATCTCTTTCTGAAGCTCCGCCATCTTCTTTGAGTCTTTCGATCGCCCAATAACGAACCTAAATGCTAAACCAGTAGCTTGTTCCAACCTACAAGGTAAAGGCATGAGAAATTTATTCTCCCAATAAAAGGAGCTAAAAGACATTTCAATCAGAGCCAGATTGTTGATCTTAATCTTAGTTAAGCTAATCAAAATCATTAAGTTAATCAATATCAACCTAAGCAGTTGATCATACAAAACCCAGAAGTGATATCAAACAAGTTTACATAAACTATAAATTTAGTAACTTGACAAAATTTGATCGAAACCAACATCACAGATTAACTGTAAAATTCAGTAAGGAAACCAAGTGCAAAAAACTGAAATTTACCTCAAAAGGCCATCTGGGTCGGAAGGAAACCAAGTGTTCCGCAACGCTGCACGGCGATCGGCCGAGCCGAATCGGGTCTGAATTCCGACGAGCCCAAGAAGCTTGGGGCGATCAACCAAGCCACCATTTTTATCACCGGCCTGCCGAGACTTCGACAGAGAGTAGAAACCCCGGAAAGTGTCGTCCGATTTGCCGCACCGGAAAATGGGAATGGGGGTCGGGCGGCGGAAGGCGGCGATGGTTCCAGCAAGGCCGATGAAGAGGGAGACGAGTGAAAAGACGATAATGGGCAGGGGAGCGCGGGTGGGGACAGGGGCAGGATGGGGCTTTAGGGGCTTGAGGAGCTTGGAGGAGTAGGAGGGGGAGGTGTCGGTGGGGAGAGAAGATTGGCCGTGAAAAAAGAGTGGCATTTTAATCACTTGGAACAGTTTTGTGAGTGAGGTTTCCTAGATCTCAGGGTTAGAGGGTGAAGAGTGACACTCAAGTCTCATCTATTCAGTTGCAAAGTCTGAAACTTTGGGTGAGTTTAAAGAAATTGGAGGTTGGAAGTCACCATTCAAGTCCCTTTCACTTTCACTTTGCTTTCTTTCTTTTTGGGGTTTTCTCATTTAATTTTCTTTCCATCAGTTTTGGTTTTTCATTACTAACTCCATTTGGTTTCCCATTTTTCAGTTTCTTCTTCCAAAGTTAATTAATTAAAAACAAGATACGTTAAGTTGTTTTAAGAATCATTAGATTAGTGAATGTAGCTTGGACTGAAAATTAAAATAAATATAATCAATTTTCAATTGTAGATGGTGACCTAGTGGTTGAGACGAATTCCAAACTCGTATTTCACACAGTATGTTCTAGGTTCGACCCCTAACATTGATGATTCACAATGGTGCCTAGACTGAAATGTCTCTGTAAATATTTTTCTCAGCCCCCAAAGGGTGAGAAGAATTGCATTAGAGACACTTTGTTTTGTCTTCTTGTTTTTGAGAAAGGTAATGGAGATTCTATATTACATTTGAGCCATAACAATCAGAAAGACTACAACTAATCTACAAGCATGTAAGAAAATCCCCCTCTTAATCCCTCACCTTTCTTCCCTATCACAGAAACCAAGTGGAAAGAATTTCAATTTCACTTGGATTACTAAAACATTAACCAACCAAAAAACAAAGAAACTAATTAAGCCCAAATTGCAAGTAATGACATCAATCCAGCTCCAACAAAGAGACAGCAATAAGATACAACTTGGAGCCTGAAATCGCAGCTCATCCTCTTACTTAGAAAATCAGCAGCAATTAGGTCAACCAAGGCCATGTACACCAGAATTCCGGCCGACATGGAATCCAAGATGCCTTCTGCGACCAAAGCTCCCGGACTGTACGGGTTGTAGAATGAGGAAATGGCAGTCCCGACGCCTATCCCGAGTGGAGTTGTGATGGCAAAAAAGCAGGCCATTAGGGTTGCTGATAGGGTCTTGAATTGGGCTTGAGATATGCAGCCTCCGAGGGCAAAACCTTCAAAGAACTGATGGAATGACAATGCTGCAACCAAGGGTCTTATAGGTGCATGGGCTCTCTGAAACTCCTAGTGATAAGCCTATGATCACTGAATGTGATACAATCCCAAGTTCCAAAATCTGCACAAAAAACAACATATTTAACACCTCTATGTCTATACTAACAACTCGCCCACTAGCATGAATGTTCAGATCAGTCAACGAGCACGACTGATCCTAACATTTAATAAACAAAGTGAAATTTCAATAACTCGTACTCAGAGATAGTATGAAGACATAATATTTCATATATATATATATATATATATATATATGTTTAGTAATTTAGCACATGCTATATGTGAAACAAAACTTTTGTTCTTATTATTAGAGACAACAGAGGAAACAAATTAAAACCCGGACCAGACAAATCCAATCTCAACTGCCCATATCCTTCCACATGGATGCCATCGGCATGAAAAAGTTAAGAGGTTTTTAATCAACTTAATGGGATTAACTTTTAAATTCGAGATGCCGTTCTTATTTCTATTATTTTGCTTTCCTTTTTGAACGTTCATACTTTTAATAAAAGAAATTACTAAGATAAGTTGCCCATGCACGTGAACATTCATTAGTAAGATTAGCTCAGCATGTGCGATTGATTCATAGCCCTTAAATTACAGAGAGAACTTGCCCATATCAATCCAAATAGTGAATGTGTCACCATAACCACAAAGGTTAATACCTTTCAGTTCATGTTTTGAGTCTTTGACCTCCCAGAACACCATTACCATGAGTAGGCCCCACTCGACCAAGATCAGTAGATAGTTTAACATGACACGTGGCAAAAATGACACATAACTTTTACATAAATCGTTTTTGCTCATCACATTCAAGTACACCGAGCAATTTATTACCGTCTAATAAGTTTAAATTTTAAACTTTTTATAATAAATAAACATAAATCTCAAAATTAAACTGACAGTCCATCGTTGTGAGCAAAAATGCACTTGCCTTCACTGTGCGAAGTAGACAAGCGAGACTCCTTAAGCCACACAAGTTACAAAAGCTACATTCTTTTCAGCGCCACGCATTAAAGAGCAATAATTTACGCGCAAACAACAAATGAAAGGCGGTAAAATAAATATAAAACCGAATAAATAAAAAGTACCTGGGAAACGACGACGTGCCGAACACCACCATCCTCGTCATCATCCTCGAACCCGTGAGAATGCCCGTGCCCGTGTCCGTGCGAATCGTGCCCGTGACCCTGTTCGGGTTCCCTCGTCACGTGCCCATCACATGCTGCCTGCCCATGCGCGTGGCTGTGTCTATGGTGCGCCGCGTGCGCATGCATCCCCACAATGTGCATCCCACCGCCTTCCTCTTCCCCAAACACCTTCCCATTCTCCTTCGCCGGCTGCCCCGGGCCCACACTCGCCACAATCTCCGGGTCATCCGACCCGACGGGCACCTGGTCCTCAGCGGGCCGTGCCTTCCTCTGTTTCCTCTCGTAATACTGGGTCCCAACAAAGTCAACGAGCAACGTGGCAAGCGAGGCCATCATGGCGAAAAAACCGGAGAAGGGGAACTTGGTCCAGGGGAATTCAGGTAGGCAGGGGTTGTTGAGGGCGTCTGACCCGCCCGAAAGCATGTGGACGAACCCGGTGGCAAGAATTACGCCGGCAGCGAAGGCCTTGGCGGCGACGAAGAGGCTGCCGTCGGTGCGAAGAAACCTGCGGTTCCTACCGACGAGGGGAATTGCGACTCCGACGACTCCGGCGACGAGTATCGAGGCGACGGCGATTAGCTTGAGGACGAGAGCCGCCGACTCGTCGCGGCAGGCCTCGAGCTCCGCGCTCTCGCAGCTTGTGTTGGACATGGACTGCAAAAGGGACTCTGTTTTGAGCAAAAGAATTGCAAAAACAAAACAGATTTTAGAAAATCGAGACTTGCTCTTGTTCTTTAATTTGTTAATTATGGTTTAATCTTAATTCTAATTCGATTGCAGAAATCCCAAACGGGATTTTCGGAGTGGGAGATGGAATTAATTAGTAATTACCTTTGAAAAGCCGAGACTTTTCCAGGAAACCTGGAGGGCAGAGCAAGGGCCAGAGATCCTACACAAAAACGCAGCGTTTGAATCAGAGAATTGCAGAGAAACGGGGAAATCGAGAGAGAGAGAGCGAACCTCAATGAACAACATGGGAATAGTACTATGTTGGGGTTTTTTTTTCTGGGTTTTATAAAAGATAGAATATTGTGAAAACTGATGATCTGATTGCCGAACACGAATCCCGATAGAGTTGATTTCTTTCGATCAGGCGGAGGAGACGAGTTCGGTCATGGCGTGTTGGGAGGGAGAGAGAGAGAGAGAGATATACAAATATTACAGAGAGAGAGAGAGAGAGAGAGAGAGAGAGTGTGTCGTCACTTTTGGACGAAAGGGACGGACCGCGAGAGAGGTGGAGGGGTTGGGGTCGCGACCTCGTGCTAAATTACGACCGCGCGGGGGAGTGTCGACATTTATCGCACATTTTTGGAATTTAGTAATTGAGATCCGTACTTTAAACGGATAAATAAAGGGTAAAAGTAAATTAAAAAGACGGTGAGTTGCTATATATAGATAAGTGTGAGATGATTCGTGAACGTTTTAGGCTTGTGGGGAAAAACAGGTTTCGGCTTGTGTCTTTAGAACTTTTATCATATGGACATGATAAAAGAATCGTTTATTCTTTTTATTATCATCTAAAAATGATATATGCAAAAAATTATTTAATTTGAAGATTTTTTAATCATTCATATGCATAAAACAAATAAACAGTTCATCATGAGAAAGATACTTGTTATCAAAATCGTTAAATTGGTTTAACACGTACATATGACTAAGCGATCTCCAAATTGAATGATTTTTTGCAAATAGTCTTTAAATAATGATAAAGATAATGAACAATTCTGATTATAATGTTCGGATGATAAAGTGTTTTGTCAATTTTTTGTTTAGGACAATATATTATCGAACAATTTCGGGCTCTTTTCCTTGTTCGTATTGTGTGTGTCATTGGAGTCACCTTTTTCTAGGAGTCAAAACCTCTAGAGGTTTTATGATCAACTCACTTTGTTGGTGGGCTCAATATCTAATAATAACTGCTCGCTCATTATGTAGCCTAAGTTTATATTTCTCACTCTTAAAGCATAGAATGTTCTTGTATGTAAAAATGATTGTGTTTTGCTTGAATTTTTATTTGGATTTTTGCGTTTAGAACTTACCAGCTACCAACTACAGAAAAAAAAAATATCTTTGTTACATGTGCACATTAGCTTTCAAATTACACAAGACTAATTGAGAATTTGAGTCTCGATTCAAAATATATACAAGCATTAGAAAGGTGTTATAAATAAGTCTGGAAATTCATAAAATTCGAGTGAATTCAATCAAAATTTTAAAATAGTCTAACATTCAAGTATATTCAATCATAACTTTGAGAGATTTTTCAGTGTGATAAGGACATGGGGGCGGAACACCACTATGTCATTATACAATTGGATGAAATTTATTTTTCAAGTATTCCCGTAACTGTATAATGATATGTAGTATTATGCTCTGTGTTACTGACATTAAAAGTATTTTTTTTTAAGTAAAGGAAAGGTTTTTAAATGTTATGAATTTTGCTAGATTTTTGAAAGGATCCTTCACCTACTTACCTTGAGAGTTGGTGAGAATTGACTTAAATTTATAACTCCATTAAATCTTTTAAAATCTCAATTTAATACAGCTTATGTAATAATCCTGCTCTTGTCTCGTATTTAGCATGTAAATTCCACTTCCAAACGTAAAAAATTGGTAATGAGTCAGTGACAGCAATTTATATCGGAGTAGGGCGATAATCACGAACCTTCATTCATACCAGAACAAATTTGTAATCATATTTAAGGTGTTGGTAATTTCCGCTAAAACAAACAATAACTCGATCATAATAATAATATATCGAATCGACAAATTCGTAATCTATGTCAGTGTAATTTAAGTGTTTTTTAATAAAATCTTAAACCGTAATGTCAATGACATAATTTATTAAAACCGTAATGTCAATGACATAATTGATTAAACTTTAGAATACTCGCCATTTCGAAATGGAGCCCACGTGTTATAGACTTTTATCAATAACTGGGAGAGAAAACTAATGTAAATTGTTTGAAAACGTTAAGTTTTAACGAAAATAACAACATAAAGGGTAAAGTGAATAGGATCAAGATTACTTTTTATTATAAAAATGTGATTTTTCATTAAAATAAATTGTACCGGAAATTTTTCGTTAAAGTTCCCTAATTGAGATGCCACTTCGACGAATCGAGTTGTATACATAAGTAACACACTGATACCATGTATTGTTTATATAAGATTTGACTTTAC
Source organism: Cotoneaster glaucophyllus (assembly GCA_036320875.1). Lineage (NCBI taxonomy): Eukaryota > Viridiplantae > Streptophyta > Magnoliopsida > Rosales > Rosaceae > Cotoneaster > Cotoneaster glaucophyllus. Next base: position 3,372,053 of record CM070073.1, on the reverse strand, counting down.
ATGCTACCACAATAATATCCTGTTAGAGCAACTCCACCGTTGCAAAGGCCCCCTAGGGCAAGTCACTATTGAATAGCCTCTAATGAATAGTAAACGTCTTTTGCATCTCTATTCCTACACTGAATAGCTCTGGCAATAGGCAATAAAATATTAGTATTTTTTATTTTATAAAATAATACAAAATAATTTTATTTGTAATTTCAGATATGATTTTTAATCAGTCTTGTTGTACCACGTGTCATTAAATAAGAAATTACAACCCAAAGTATTGAGAAAATATAAAATTATGGTGTAAGTTCTAAGATAATGATAACATATTTATAGAAAAAATAAATCATTTTTTTTAAATTAATTAATTTTTCGAGATTATTTTACTAATTTTTTACTTTTTATTTATTAATTTTTTACATTTTTATTAATATTTTATATTGTGGTTGACGTCATCCTTGTGTCACATGACCTTCGGACTCTCGGGCTAGCAACTCGTGCCGGACCTCTCTCTCGGGCTCAATTGCCAGCACACGTTGGACCAAGTTACTCGAACTTTCTGACCCTGTTTGAGAGCTAGTCCATCGGGCTATTGCTCACAGGCTATTCCTCATTTGGCATGGGGAGAATCTTGAGATGGACACCTACAAGGTGGCCTGAAAGCTGACGCAGGACTTTGGTAAGTGATGCCCACATTCTTTATTCTCTGATCTTCCTTTTTCGTGATGTCCCATCGATTGCAAAAAGATGAATCGTTGGTGTTGGAGAAATTTGTTATGGATTTTTCAGCGGCATAAGTTGCAGAGGGACTGATCATATAGAATATTGCTTGAGTGACCACTCAATGAGTAACTCGATCAATGAAATCTCAACTAGGATTTGTAAGGTTTACGATTGCAGATGGAATTTGAGATTGGTAATCTTCGTTGTCAGCAAATTTGAGGCTTTGAAGATGTTGAAGATCGAAGCGACTGCGGGAGTTGTCAATCCCACGAATGATAGATTCTCGGCTGAGGTCAAGACCACATCTACATAGCTACTAGTACTGCAAGTTACTCCGGCCCAAGAACAGTAGTCGATACTTGCATTCCAAGTAATAAGCTTGGTGGAAGCAGAAGAATGAAGGTAAGGGTTTGCTTCAAGGGGAGCATGTTAACTTATGAACCACCAATTAGATTAAGCTACTAGAATCACAATCAGCAAAACTCAGAACCTTATTACACACAAGAATTTGCAATGTACTAACCTGAAGAAGTTCCACTCGATGAAGCCATGTATGCTGCAAACCAGAACCTGTGTGCTGTGAACCTTCTCCTCTCTGTCAGATTGCCTTTTGCTCAAACGAAGAATAGGGCTTAGTTCCAAATAAGAACGTTAAGTTGTAAGAGCAGAGGTCAACATATATATATACCAGGAACCTTACCAAGAGGGATCCCCATTTTTCTAAAAAAATGGGGACACCCTTTTGACCATTGGGTTGGCTTTAATGAAATTGTGTGGTTGAGATTAAAACACAGGCCACACAATCTCAACCACACAATTTCATTAAAGTCAAATCCAACGGTCAAGAGGGTGTCCCTATTTTTTTAGAAAAATGGGGATCCCTCTTGTGAAGGGATTCCTATATATATATATATATATATATATAGGAATTGCTTAAATGAAGGGATCCCCATTTTCTTCAAAAAAATGGGGACACGCTCCCCACCGTTGGATTTAACTTTAATGAAATTGTGTGGTTGAGATTGTGTGGCTTGTGTTTTAATCTTAACCACACAATTTCATTAAAGCCAATCTAACGGTGGGGAGCGTGTCCCCATTTTTAAAAAAAAATAGGGATCCCTCCCCTTAAGCAGCCTGTATATATATATATATATATATATATATATATATATATATATATATATATATATAATCCTCTCATGACATAATAAGGACTCCCTATTAGAATCCAAATGAAAAACAACCTATGTTTTTCCCACATATCAATTTCAATCGCAACCACTAAATCATTTATAAACAAGAATTCAGCTTGCCAAGTCCAAGGCTTCCTTACACTTATTGGATTCCAACAGACAATACCAAAACATCCAATCTCATGTTCATGCTCTTACATTCTCCCACTTGAACATCAGATCAATTTCAAACATTGCCTTACCAATTTTAATGAGTGATCACATAACCTTATTCAAAACTCAATATCATGACTAATTACCAGTCCATCTCAAACAAAACACACAAACTAAGAATTATGAACTACAAACAAAAGGTAGTATTAATTCAGAGCTCACATGTATCCAATCTGCAATTTATAACTCATCATTCAAACTTGATATGGCTAAGTAAATTAACAACCTTGCTCCCACTTGTCAAAACATTAATCACCAAAGAGAGCAACATATTCATCAAAAGATCAATTCATAACTAAAACTTTAAAATAGACAAACTGTTTTCCAAAGTATCAATTGAAACCAATTCACAATCTAATCAGTCTTCCAAAACCACAAAACCTCAAAAATTGAAGTAATGAGCCTTGAGACATTTATTGAAACAAAATTAAACAAACTAGCTATAATTTAAAATAAATTAACATTAGCTGCATTAAGACTACACTTCTTGTTTCATAACTGCAATCTCATGTTATTGAAATGCGAAGTACTACTCCCACTGATCTAACAATTATAGCACTCCCATTTTTTCAACATGTCGTTTAAACTCTCCAATAGGTAATGCTTTAGTCAAAGGATCAACTAATATGATGCACTTCAATCACCCATTTCTTGACTTGCTCCCTGACTTTAAGAAACTTCACATCCATTAACCTAGAAGCTGAAGTCTTATGTTGTTCTTGGCAAAAAAAACACTACTGAATTATTATCACAATGCATTTTCACAGGCCTTTGAATTGAACTAACAATCTTCAATTCTGATATGAAATTCTTCAACCAAGCTACTTGTTTCATGCCTTCAAAACATGCTACAAACTCAGCCTCCATAGTAGATGTAGCAATAACAGTTTGTTTTGCACTTTTCCATACTTGTTCTTAGAGATGTTGTTCACATTGATCCATGTGAATACTCTCGAACACAAAATTTAAGTGTTTGTACTAAGGAAAAGTAAAATAACTTGTGAAAAGATGCTAAAATGACTAAAATAACCCTGAACACAACACATGACTTATATTAGATGAAAAACACAATGAAGTTAGGGTGAGATCACAAATTAATGATTTCGGAGAGTTGATATGACAAATTACTTACAGTTTTAGTTTATATGACAAATTAAAAAATCTATAAAAGTTCATATGACAATTCAATTTTTTTTCTAGAATTCAAAATGAGGCTTAAATGGTTAGAAAAAAAGGCATTAGAGAATTCACTTCACCCGCCCCAGCATGAACAAATTAAAACCAAGTCAGACTGGCTCATCTGTGTTGTATTCCCTTCTTGAAACCCAAGCAACTTAAGTAACTTAGACACCTCGGAACCCAACGGCCGGACAATTTTTAGAGCAATTCCACCCCTATAAATTGCCCCACCTATTGGGTGATTAAACCCCCAATCCCTCCGAAATATGCTCTAGCCCATGCCAATTGCCCCACCTATTGGGTGGGCCCATTTCCCAGGCAAGAATGGCATGAGGCCTTGCTTGAGGGTATATGACACCAAGATAACGTCAGCCATGTTATAAATTTTTTTGCACCAGATGCGTGGGTGCGAGTCGTCCGATGAAATCCAGGCAGCAAGGCCGTGTAGCAGCAATCTACAAATCTGGGCCGTTGGATTTCCCAAATTAGACAGTCCTTTTTTGTCATACAACGGTCCATATTAATTTAAATTTTTATTATAAATAAATACAGAAAAAAATAAAATTAAGAGAATATGAACCGTGGCGTGACGGTGACAGGATTGTAATTTCGGATAATAACACGTGCCGTGACATGATCAGATAAAACTTCTATTCGAAATTAAACATAATATTAATTTTTTAATGTCAATTGCCTGTGTAATTTATTTAGGGAATGAAGATGCACTCGGACAATTACTGTTCAATAAAGCAAAGCAGTACTTGCCAATTGCATAATAGCCCGAGCTATTATTTCCCTTAAGAGGTGGAGTTGCGCTTAACAAAACCATCAACTTCAAACACCCTGAAACGAAGATTCCAAACTTGAATTGTTTGTAAATACAGCAGCTTTCATTAGCAAGAGGACAACTTATTAACCAATTGACATTGGAGTATCAAAAGTTAAACAATGCCAATCATAACTGACTAAGCAAGAACCGAAATTTGTATATATCTTTCGGATGCGGGAATCAAGGATTTCGTCCCTCTTTCTTCTTCAGTGGTACCTGTACACTAAGAAACTAGGTACAAAAAAACTACTTAAGATCCCCGTTTGATAACCATTTCATAAACGGTTTAAAAATTACTGGTAGTAAAAAAATTTCACTGTTGGCAATTACAACTGTTTGAGCAAAACCCAGAAGTTGCACTTACCTTTCTGATACTGTAATCATAATTTTCTTCCTTGTTTCTTCTTCAGTGGTACCTCCACTCTCAGAAACATGTACAGAAAATACTACTTAGTATACCTAACTAAGTCTACTCTCCTACTTTAATTTAGAAAGGGTTTCATACAGTTGAATTCAAGTGCACTGATGTGAGACAGTATTGGATTTTAATTAGATGCTGAGGTGCTACTGATCTTGACACTCGTGGTCATGATCGAAGCAGCCGATGTAGCTATGGTGAAATTCTGTCATCGATTCATTGTTTCCACCATTACTTCTTGTTTGTGTTGATGTCATGACTATAATAACCATACAAGCTTGTTTCTTAGGAATGAGGAAGAAACTTCGTCTAATTCTCTCCTGATCAGCAGTTAGTGACTCAGTTGTAAGTGGAAACTTCCTTCTGGTTTAATTAGTTTATTTTCTTACTTTCAAGTTGATTGTTGTTTACTTGTTTTATTCCAATTCCTACCATCTCCATGAATTCCAGAGTTTCCGGAGAGTATTCGTTTCAAATGAGACCCGGAATCCTAGCGATGAGGGACAGACAACTCACTAGAGTATTGCTCAAGAAAGCTATTGATTTAGAAAACAATATATGATGTAAACTATCAAATTGTGGTAAGCAATCATCAACCCCTTAAATAACAGAAAAACTAAAAGCCTAAAAGCCTTCAAAATGGTCTCACTTCACCAGCACATGCTCTATATATATAGAAAAGAGATTATATTCACACAATTCAAAAATTAATTTTCCCACACCCTTTTATTTTTTTGATATTTTACACACCGCTAACACTTGATAGAAAAATATTAAAAAAAATTAAAAATAAGCGTGGAGGAAATAATTTGGGGTGTGTAAATATAATATCTCTATATTGAACTATAAATGAAATTTTCAAAACTTGATCGTAGCCCCTAAATTTGCCTAAATGTTGCCGATTTCCAAAATCCAAAGTCAAATTGGGCCGAAAAATAGTTCTTAATTTGAAAATAGTGTAAAAGTTCAGGGAAAAACAGCAGTTCACCATTGTTTTTAGGGTAAATTACACAAAACTACCTCAACTATGGGTGTCACGACACTTTCATACCTGATTTTTTAAAAATGACAATGTCATACAACATCTTAAGAATTTGTGCCAATGTCATACCTCCGTTAGTTTTTCAGTTAATTTCTATGTTAAGTGCTGACGTGGTTAGAGGAGGGGCCCATTCACTAATCCAACTGGATTAAAAAATTATTAAATATATTTTTAATAATTAAAAATTATTATTTTTATTTAAATATCTCTCTCTCTCCTCTCTCTCTCTCTCTCTTCTCTCTCTCTATCCCCTTCTCGCTGGCCTCTTTCTCCTCTGCATCCCAGAAGCCGTTCCCATCTCCCCCCCCCCACCCCCACCCCCACCCCCACCCCCACCCCATTCCCATATGCCTAGAAACGAAACGAAAAAAAAAAAAAAAAAAATTCAAAACCCAATTCGTCCCCACCCCACCCCCTCTCTCTCCTCCCCCATCTTCCCCCCCCACCCCGACCCCATTCCCATCTGCCCAGAAACGAAACGAAAAAAGAAAAAAAAAATTCAAAACCCAATTCGTCCCCACCCCACCCCCTCTCTCTCCTCCCCATCTTCTTCCCCTCCTCCCCCCTCATCCCCATCTTCTTCCCCTGCTGCCCAGAAACGAAACGAAACGAAAAAAAAAAAAAAAAAAAATATTCAAAACCATGGCTCGCCGGACCTGGGTGAAAAAGTGAGTGAGTTAGTTGAGAGAGAGGGAGAGAGGAGGGAGGAGGAGAAGAAGAACCAAAAAAAAAAAAAATTAAAAATTCGAACACACAGTTTGGGCCCAAGAAGAAGGAGGAGGAGAGAAGAAGAAGAACAAAAAAAAAAAAAAATTAAAAATTCGAACACCCAATTTCGGCCCAAGAAGGAGGAGGAGAAGGAGAGAGGAGAGGGAGGAGAAGGAGAGAGAAGAAGAAGGAGGGAGAAGAAGAGGAACAAACAAAAAAAAAAAATTCATTCAAACACCCAGTTCGGCCAAGAAGAAGAAGGAGAGAGAAGGAGGAGAGAGAAGGAAATTTTTTTTTTGTTTGTTTTTTTATTCTTAATTTTTTAATATTTAATTATTTTTTAATCCAGCTGGATTATTGAGTGGTCCCTGTTTCTAGCCACGTCAGCACTTAACAGAAAATCTAACAGAAAAATTGACGGAGGTATGACATTGTCACAAATTCGTAAGATGTTGTATGACATTGTCAATTTTAAAAAATTAGGTATGAAACTGTCGTGACCCCAATAGTTAAGGTAGTTTTGTGTAATTTACCCTTGTTTTTATATTGAATGCGTATTAATCAAGGCAAGATAACCGTAAGGGATTGGCACCCACCTTTTAAAAAAGTTTACGCCCTTAAAAATTTTGGTAACTGAAATCCAAATTCACTTTTTGGTGTATATACTAAGGTAGCGTTTGGTACGCAGACGGGACGGGACGGGACAGAACAGTGGTTCCATGTTATGTTCGGTACGCACAGGAAGGGACGGAACGATTTTTTTTTTTTTTTTTTTTTCTTCTTCTTCTTGCTGCTGCTTACCTGGATATATTCTGTATCCAATCTACAGCTCTAGGTGCAGTAAAAAAAAAAAGAGAATTAAAAAAAAAAAACAAAAATGGACTGAAATTGGGGAAGAGGAACCGAAGATTAACAATTCGAAGAGGGCGCCGTTAAGCGACGCCGCTAGCGTCGCCACCAACACATACGTTTCTCTCTGCCGCTGTCTTCTCCCTTCGATTTGAGACTATGCATCTTCCTTCTCATCCGCTTTCTCTCTGCCGCTGTCTTCTTCCTTCTCATCCTCGTCGCTTAACGAGGCCTGGCTGCGTTCGCGGGAAGCATGGCCTGGGATTGAAGCTTCTCCGACAAACGGCCTTGGAATTTTACAACTGGGTTCGCAGGAAATTTTACAACTGGGTTCGCAGCCTGGGATTGAAGCTTCTCCGACAAATTTTACAACTAGGTTCGCAGCCTGGGTTCGCAACTGGGTCCTCCAGTTTTTGGAATCTGAGGAGGAAGGTTGCAGCTTGGGTTTGCAGCTTGGAATCTGGGTTCGCAGCCTGGGTTCGCAGCTTCTCCGACAAATTCTAGGAGGTACGATGATGCAGAAGATGAGGAGGAAGGTTGCGAAGGGAGATGCAGAGGATAAGAAGGAAGAAGACAACGGCAGAGAGAAAGAGAAGATGGTTTTAGGAGGAAAAAAAGTGCGTTCCACAGACGTGGAACAACCTGTTCCAGGGGGTGGAGGTGGGACGCAAAATCATCAAATTTCTGTCCCGTGGAACAACTCGTTCCACCCTTTTTTGGCGTACCAAACGTAGGACGGGACGCCTCGTTCCGTCCCGTCCCGTCCCGTCCCGTCCCGCGTACCAAACGCGCCCTAAAAGATAAAATGAAAACAAAATAGTTATCGAATTGCTTCTAAATTTTTACCTTTTTATTTTCATATTCATTTTTTTTTTGTTTTGTTTATCAGTCGAGGCAAGATATTGATAAAAATGGAACCTTAACTTAGCACTAGAAAGATTTTTTTTTTTTTTTTTTTTTTTTTTTTTTGGAGAAAAGTGTGAATTTTGAAAGTTCAGGCCATCCCGGAAGATTACTATTCAGGCCCCTGGAAGCTACAATGTCCATGGATCACGAAGAAGAAGCTTCATTGGAGGTATGCAAATGTTACTTACATAGCATCAATTTGTAAGACGCTATGGGTTTTAAGTTTTTGCTGCCAACAGATGTAAGGTTTTTTGGTTATAAATTTAGCAGCTTTCATCCCCATCAACCCGAAGCATTTCAGAAAGGTAACTTTTTAAGGTGGCATTGACCATCAATTACAAAACTCTTCGAGCAAAACCCAGAAGTTGCATTTACCTTGCTGATACTGGAATCAAGGGTTTTCTTCCTTCTTTCTTCCCCAATGAGAAACAATTACGAAAATACTACTGAGTATAAAAATACCACTATGAAGTATAAACCACACTATTGATTAATTTAATTCAGAAGATCAAGTCTCTTGCTAATTTGGGGTTTATTTATTGAATTCAAAGGCATTGGTGCATGACAGTAGTGGATATTAAATTAGGATGCTGAGGTGCTACTGACTTTGACATTTTCAGGTCAAGTGGCTCACTGTATCCACCGTTACCTATTGTTCTTGTTTTTCAATCATGACTATAAATAATCCAGTTAGTCAGTGCTTATATTGCTTTACTCAATTTTATTGTTAGGAATGACGATGAAACTTCTCCGAATTCCATCCTCATCAGCGGTAAGGGGAAACTTCCTTATGGTTTAATGAATTCTTTTCTTATATTGAAAGTTGTTATATTCAAAATCCTACCGTCCATCATCTTAGCAATAAGTTTCTTTGTCTCTCTCAACACCTCGAATTCCAAACATTCCAATGGTGTATTCAAACATGACCAAGAATCCTATGATCAGCCCTGTTTTTCTTCTCTTCTTCCTAATATTTAGGACGTCCTTGGCCATGGCACAAAACACAACAGTAATGCCAATAAATGTGGGAGTAGTTCTTGACTTGGATACCTGGTTTGGGAAAATGGCGCTGAGCTGCATCAACATGTCGCTCTCCGACTTCTATGCCTCTCATCCTTACTACAATACTAGGCTGGTTCTAAACACAAGGGACTCTGAGGGGGATGTTGTTGTTGCAGCAACTGCAGGTTCTTTCTCTACCTCTTCTCTTTGTCATGTTTTCTTTTTGCTTCATTCAAACTTGTTCGGTCTCCTTTTACTATCTATTAGAATATTAATGGAGTTGATGCCCCTGATTGGTTCAAACGGTCGCACTTGGGGTCTTCCACGTTATTTGGTGTGGTTAAAGAAACTAATATACCAAATTTTTTTTGCAAGAGATGAATTTTTTTTCACCTAATGAAGAGCACATATATGATGTCGTTTGGTACTCTTACTTGGAGATGCTAACTGTCTCTGATCTGTCATGAACTTCGTGTAATCTACTCAGCACCACCAAAGGATGACCCGTACGGCTCATCCAAGTGACCCCAGTCAGTTTGGCTTAGTTGGGTAGGACCAAGTTTGTTTGGATCTGTTTGGGTTGGATTTTGTCTGTGCTCAACCAGTATAATTGTCTATAGGTGAGGGTGCGGGGATATTTTATTTAAGTGCAAGCCATCATAGGCCTAGAAATGCTTATAAAGAAAAGGTGTCATATCTTCTGGTGAACTAATCCTGACTTATCCTTATTTCTGGCTGAAGTTGCATCAGCGTTTAACTGATTTCCAATTTTCACCTTTGAAACAGCTCTAGACTTAATAAACAATGTTCAAGTGCAAGCCATCATAGGGTTAGAATCATCAATGCAAGCCAACTTTGTAATTGATCTTGGAGATAAAGCTCACGTGCCGATAATCTCATTTTCCGCGACAAGCCCTTCCCTTCGGGGTTCATATTTCTTTCGAATTGCACAGAATGACTCCTCTCAAGTAGACGCCATCAGTACCATCATCCAAGCCTTCGGTTGGAGTGAAGCAGTCCCCATCAGCGTTGATAACGAGTTTGGGGAGGGAGTAATACCCTATCTGAGTACTGCTTTGCAAGCATTTGGTGCTCATATGCCTTATTGGAGTGTCATTCCTGTGGTGGCCACTGATGAGGAAATTGTTGCAGAGCTTCGCAAGTTGATGTCAATGCGAACCAGGGTCTTCATAGTGCATATGCACCCTTCGCTTGGCTCTTGGTTTTTCTCAAAAGCAAAAGACATTGGGATGATGGGTGAAGGCTATGTTTGGATAATGACAAATGGGATGACTAACGGTTTTAGTTCCTCAAATTCTTCTGTCGACATAGATAACGCGCAAGGGGTGTTGGGTTTAAAGACTTATGTTCCCAATACAAAAGAGCTGGAAAATTTTAAAGCGAGATGGCAAAGGAAATTCCAACAAAACAATCCAACAATCCTCGACGTTAAACTGGATGTTTTTGGACTCTGGGCCTATGATGCTGCTTGGGCACTAGCCATGGCAGTTGAAAAGGTTGGGACTACAAATAATATTAGTGTCCAGAAGATGAAAAGTAGTCTTGAACTTGTCAGAGAACTATCAGATACAAGATTCAGAGGCCTTTCAGGAGATTTCAGCCTTATTAATAGGCAACAACAATCATCAACTTTTCAGATTGTCAATGTGAACGAAAATGGAGAAAGAGGAATTGGATATTGGACACCCCAAAATGGACTTGTAAGAAACATATATCCTAATAAAGGAACCAGCAGCTACTCTACTTCTAATGCCAGTCTTGGACCTATAATATGGCCTGGAGACACCACCTCAGTTCCAAGGGGTTGGCAGATTAGTACGAACGGGACCTTAAAAATTATAGTCCCGGTGAAGCCAGCGTTTGATGAATTTGTAAATGTAACGTATGATGTTAGAACTGGCACAACTAATGTCACTGGATACTGCATAGATGTATTTAATGCCGTAATGGAAGCATTGCCTTACGATGTTCCTTACGAGTTTCATCCATTTGCAATGTCTAATGGTGAGAGCTCTGGCAGTTACAATGATTTGGTCAATCAAGTATTTCTCAAGGTAAAAGCTCTTTTTTTCCCCGTATTTTTTCAAAACTTATTCCTTCGAAATTGTCTATTTGTTGAAAGATTAACATTTTTACTTGACAGAACTATGACGCTGCAGTCGGAGATATTACCATTAGAGCAAATAGATCCTTGTATGTTGACTTTACATTGCCATTCACAGAATCCGGGGTATCAATGGTCGTGCCTATCAGAGGAAACAGTGGTGCTAAAAGCACCTGGGTGTTCTTGAAGCCTTTGACCGGGGACCTTTGGGTAACAAGCGGCTGTTTTTTCATATTCACTGGTTTTGTAGTCTGGTTCCTAGAACATCGAATAAACCAAGACTTCCGTGGGCCTCGATGTCACCAAATTGGCACTAGCTTATGGTTTTCCTTCTCAACCATGGTTTTCGCACATCGTAAGTTCCCTTCATGTTTAATCACTCTTTAGTTGTAATTATTCCTTGTAGAAACAATTGACATACACTCTATGAACTAAGCAAAACGACAGCTCCTTCTGCTAATGAACTAAGCAATTTCCATAGTTTCCATCATTTTTCTTTGTTTGTGAGAAATAAACATCAAATGGCGAAATGAGCTTTATTTACATATATGATGCTTCGCTGATGCCATTTCTGTTTCCTTTCGAATTTTTGAAATAGGGGAGAAAGTAATGAGCAACTTGGCTAGGTTTGTGGTGATCATATGGTGCTTTGTTGTCCTCATACTGACTCAAAGTTACACTGCCAGTTTAACATCGATATTAACAATCCAACAGCTCCAACCAATCGTTACTGATGTAAACCTTCTCATGAAGAATGGGGACAATGTTGGCTGCCAAGAAGGTTCTTTTATTTATGGGAATTTGAGACAGCTAGGATTTCAGGATGACAAACTTAGGATCTATAATTCTGTGGAAGAGTTGGATGAACTTCTTCAAAATGGGACTGAAAATGGAGGTATCGCTGCCGCTTTTGATGAAACCCCCTACATGAAACTTTTCATTGCAACGTATTGCTCACAGTATACCCTTGTTGAACCAACATTCAAAGCTGATGGTTTTGCATTTGTAAGTTCAGTTGTTTCTCTTTCTCTGTTTGTCTTTCTGGGTTTCTCTCCTTTAATCAGTATATGTTTTCTGATGTGGGATTTTTTTCCCATTGGGTTCCCTGCAGTTATTCCAGAAAGGTTCACTTCTCACTCGTGATGTTTCAACGGCAATCACTAAAGTGCACGAGGGAGATCAGATGAAGGCCATCGAAGAGAAGTGGTTCAAGAAGAAAGCAAGTTGTTCATCAAACCCCAACACTGCGGGATCTTCCAACACTCTTAGTCTTGATAGCTTTTGGGGCCTGTTCATCGTGGCTGGGGTTTCTTCGTCACTAGCTGTTTTCATATTTGTAGCTATGTTTCTCTATGAAAATAGCCAAATTTTGACACGCGTCGATTCAGAAGCCACATTTTGGACAAGAATTCGTGAAATATTAAGAGTGTACGACCAGAAAGACCGCACTTATCATACCTACAATAATAGCAAGCTGCAAGATAGTGTTTGTGGTATAGCTGCGGTTGAATCCTCACCAAACACCAGCTGTCCCCCAAGGTCGTCGTCAAGCTCTTCCGACTGCTCCGAACCACACATTGTTAATCAAGAGCTGGTGGGAATTCCTAATTCTACCGAGCAGGGTGGTGTTCTTAGTCCCAATGGTCAAGCAACTCAAGACAGTACACATGAATAATCATTACATTAGAGTATTGCTCAAGTAAGCTATTGATTTACAGTATGTGGTTTCACAAAATTTGTAGTATGCTCTGTTATTTATACACAGGGTGTTTCAGTTGTTAGATCTTTGTGACTGAAAAATTTACTGGTGTGTATAGGATTCACCGGAGCATACTAAAAAATTGTTGGAATTTATTAGTTTATTTAGGAAATTAGTTAGAGATTTGATCTGATTTGTATTAGTTTATTTTTTATATGTAGGCATTAAGGTTTCTCAGTTTTTGATAGGTTGTAAGTGTGAAAAATCAGTTCAATCAAGATGTAGCCTTTAGTTTGTAGTCGTCTCGGCAATTCTATTGTTTGTTAATAATAGTTTCATAGTTTGTTTGTTCGTCAGTTTGATATTTTGGTTTTCAATTTTCAACTTTGTTTCAGAACATGTTAGATCCTTCGGATTTAATCTGCTCTTGATGGGTATCTGTTTGTTTGTTCGGTATTAGTTTAGGAAAAAAATTGAATCTGTTCGCTCGGAAGACGCACCACGCCCAGATCCCTGCATACCCGAACCACCGACCCGCCAGCCGCTGACCAGATACAATTCGACCTGCTGCGACCCGTCGCAACACCTTTTGCACACTCAACCACCTGTAACCCAGAAAGAGGATTATATGTTCTCCCTAGATTGTTTGGATTTTTATCCTAATTAATAATTTATGACGTAAAATTATGCTAAGTAATCATCAACCCTTGCATAGGAGAAAACTTGGGTGTAACTGAAGATATATTCTTATCTCACTTATCACGTAATGAATGAGATAAGAAATACGAGAATATATATTTGGTTGAACATAAGAATCTCTCGATAATTAGATACATCAATCCAGTCATTATATACTAAATCCTCAATCGAATATGAAGATGTTGACTAATCTCAAATACATAGTCATCCATGATTCCATGCCCAATGGCAACTACAAGGCCAACAACATATCCAATTTCAACACTGAGAACATCCCCAATTAATGTCATTGCCTGAATTCAGATCGCTTATGTCGATGCAAATTTCCGCTGCTTCCATTTAACATTGGCCCTGGCATCCGTGTTCTGTCACCTGCATTTGGTATCCGAACGTCCAATGACTCGGTATAATTTATTGGATTGCAGAAGAAGGACACGCAAGGTGGAAACATTCTTCAAGAAGCAGGGGATGGTATGTTGGGGCTTAAAATGACTTCACTACTTTAGAGATGTTTATCTCACAAAAAAGAATGTAATGCAGCAGAATTGATAGGCAAGAGAAAGAAAGAACACTCAAAGTTTTACAAATTTTTTTTATTCACTCACAAACTAGTACAAGAGGAAACACTCAAACACTCTTACACTACAACAAAAAAGGCCACTGCGCACAATAAATTATCTGTGCCCTTTGAGGCCAAAGAGCACCAACAAATGTGCCCATAGACCAATAGCAACAACGCAGCAACTAAGCTTGTATCTGTGCCCTCTATGGGCGTCACCATTGATAAAAGAGCACAATAGACTGTTTGGTGCTCAAAGAGGCAGGCACAAATGAACCACTATTTGTGCCTCGTTTCTGACAACTTGTCAGATAACCTTTTCCACACAAGTTGGCACTTCATATTGTAATTGTGCCAACATGAATTAAATATTAAAAAAAAATCAAAATTTGAAACTAAAATTGAGGAAATGAAAATTTTTAATTTTCTTAAAATGAAAAGGCCCCAACACATTCCCAATTTCACAAACATAATGTAATGTTACATATTTTATCTCTAATACAATAAAACTTGAAAGCACATTCCCGTATCTGCATTACCAAACACATAAAAACAAGCCAATCAACTCTCCAATTCCGCCGGAAAGCTTTGCTGCTCCACAACCTGACATGTCCATGCATACTAAAGTGTGGTGTATGGAACAGAAGAATTAAAATCCTACACAAATATCAGTAATTAAAGCTAATGAGTTGTCGCAGTTCTACCATTAACCTTAAAACAGGATAATGCACGGAACACCTTTACCTGTCCCATTTCCATAAGACATATCTAACATTTTCAGTTTTGCTCTCAGCATTTGCAAGTTCACCATGAATAAGCCGAGAAACCCCTTAAGGTCTCCAATCTGGAAATGACACATTGAGGAACATAAGAATGGAATCTCCCAACCAACGTGTATGGCACAAACATAAACTAAATTGCAATGACATACCTTCATAAATTTAGCACCTCCAAAATATTCTTCTTGCTTGAGATGTGAAGTCCTAACATAGCGGGAGACATAAGTTGTTTTTCCATCTTTGATGCGCATACCATGAACCATACTGCAAAATGTTAACAATAACATGTATACCTTTACTTGCTTTGTCGAATATATAATTTAATAGACACAATTACTGGAATAAACCAAGGAATTATCATAACTTTTTACAATCTAAAAGAGCAGAATAGCTGTAAATCTTAACGCTGAGCCGTAAAATGAATCATTGAATGCAGTACCAGAAATGAAGGTGCATAAACTATCAACGCGTACATGCTGGAAAACAGATGCATATTTCACCAAATGCTCCGAGAAAAAGTTATCCGAAAAGACTACCTCGAGAAAGCAAGTTAGCAAATCGAAAATGGAGAACACAACGAAGATTAAGAGTAATTAGGGAGTAATGAAGCACAATTAGCCACATTCTACAATAGCAAGAAAGAACAGTCATACTGAATCCTATAACAGAAGATACTCTTCCAATATTCCCGAACTTTACCAATTCAGCCAACAACACGAATACTGAACAGAAGCTATTTAAGCTATTTATGGTTTATCTCAATTTTAGCATGGAAGTTGAATTCAATAACATAATTACCCTACAAACAAATTGTTCATAAAACTTGAATTCAAATATTGATGTGACAAAAGAAAAAAAATACAGGGGAATCACTCACCCGTCTCCATCCAACCTGCAAGGATAGCAATAAAGAACATCAGCACAAAATCCAGATGACTGATCTCTGAAACATTATTTCCAAAAACTAACAGAGACATACCAGTGATATCCAGCAACTGGTGCAAACTTTGGGTTGGGCCCCGCCCTGACAAACTCTCCATTTAAGCACTCCTGCAATTCATACATGGCATGTCATTGGCATGACAATTGGCAATTGAGGTAAAAAGATAGAGAGAGAGAGAGAGAGAGAGAGAGAGAGAGAGAGGTACAGGAAGATGGCCGATGACAGGGAGGTAGGTGGTGGGAGGAGTTTCATCAGCCACCGGAGTAAAGTTACTGGCAAGGTAGTGGTGAGGCTGAGAAGAGTCGTACATCCACTTCACAATCAGCTTCTCGATCAAGTCCACCAATCATACAATAATTCAACCGATAAATCCGAATAATGCACAAACCCTAAACCCTAGATTAACATAAATTACATAAATCATGTGAAAATACAAAAATTACAACTTGAATACCAGAGAGTCAGAGACAGACCTGAAGAAGGGAAGACTGACTTGAAGCTGCTTGACAGCTTGTGACCTGGCGACGTACCTCACAGCATTTCCTTCCTTCTTTCCCCGCAAATTCGAGGGACAATCAACGGGAAGTGTGAGAAAATGGTGAAATTAAATATTGGAAATTGTTCTTTTAATACTGATGTATATAGGAGAGCTTATCGGAGAAGGAGGAGGTGACCTAGAACTTACCGCAGGCCTGTAATGCTTATGCTTCACCGGGGCCTCGATTTGCAGATAGAAGCTCGGCCGATCGAAACGAAGCACAGCCTCTCTCCCCCTTGAAATCAGAAATCCCCACCCAAAAAACCACGCACGGGCCTTCCTGACGCAAACGGTGGAGTAAGACGACATATGTGAGAGAAGGGATCTGAGAGAAATTACAGAGTGAGAAAAATTTTCTTGGGATTTTTATTGTGTCATTTGAGTAGCTAAAAGAGGACTACAACAGTCAAATATAGTGAAAGAATAATTAAGGGCAAGCTGATTTTATGATTAAAGAAATCTCATACCTTCCATAAAAAATCAAAGCGAAAACCAGAGAAGCGTGAGGATAGGAAGAGATTGATACCTTACCGGACGTTGGGGGTAGCCCAAGTTGACTGAAATCGATGAAACCTTGCTCGACCACTCTCTCTGTCCACATGAGAAAACAACATCACCCAAAAGGTCAGAGATTGCCAAAACCAAAAGGAAATTAAGAGAGAGAAACGGAGGAGAGAGAGAGATCGAAGTACCGTTAGTTAAAGCGTGGACGACGTCGGTCTCTGACCATTGTAATCCCTGAAGATCTCTTCCGCCCGCCGACTCGAGCCCATCTCCCTGCTCCTCTCCTTCATCTCACCGAAGCTCTCGAGTTACAGAAATGAAGCCAAGTTTGTGTGGTTTTAGTTTTAGCAAGCAGGAGCCAATGCTATTCCAGAGATGGTGTTGTGGCTGCTAGGGTTTGAGAAAGGGGAAACGAAGCCAGAAAGTTGGCTAAAAGCACCCGAGTGGCAATCTTCTAAATAAACTGGAATGTCTTACAAAACACTGTTCACATGAATACTACGATTCCCCCTCCTACTTTAGACTAAAGTAATTAGAAGGCACGGAACTTTTATTAAAGTAATTAGAAGGCACGGAACTTTTATTGTGCTTTTGTATATTAATAAAAAAAATCTAATTTCTGACATGAAAAGGACAATCACAAGCTTTGTAGGCATAAATACACTTCTTTTTCGGCACAAACCAATGTGCCCTTTGTTTAGAGGGCACATTTAAGATGGTTTTGGTGCTCATTGATATTTAAAAAGCACATATATGTATTTGTGCTCAATGATAATGAAAAGGGCACAAATGTATTGTGTTCTTAGCCCATTTTTCTTGTAGTGTTAGAAGCTTTGTTGCTTCTTCTCACTTTTGACTTGGCACTCTCACTTCTCACTACTTGCTCTCTTGGTTGTTACATCACATAGCTTAGCACCTCACCTATTTATAGGCAAGGTTTGCCAACTTTGACATTGCTAGAACTTTCTAGCTAATGCTTAGCAACCACACAATTTTACAAGATTCTAGATCTTTCTACAAAAAAAACCTTAGATATTTATGCATGCATTCCACCAACTTGAATTTGCTAGAACTCTCTAGCATGTGCATGGATCTTTCTTTGTGACGCCAATTGTGTTCCTTAATCTGACAAAGTCTTCTTGCCTGAGTGGTTTGGTGAATGTATGCTTCTTCTTCAAGGACTCTATTTAGGAAAGCGGATTTCACATCCATTTGTTGAATCTTCCATTTGTTTTGAGCTGCCAAAGAAATTAGTAATCGTATAGTTTCCAAATGAGCTACAGGTGCAAATACCTCATCATAGTCGATTCCAGCTCTTTGATTATAGCCCTTCGCCACTAGTCTCGCCTTGTAGCTTTCGACCTCTCTGTTGGCATTTTTCTTTGTCTTGTACACCCATTTAACTTCGATGGCTTTGTGTCATTTCGGAAGAATAGCGAGTTCCCATGTATCATTCTTCTGGATTGCCTAAATTTCTTCATCCATTGCTTTCCTCCACTTAGTATCCTGCACTGCTTCTTGGAAGTCGACTGGTTCACAATCAGCAAAGAGACAGAAAAGTGTAGGATTATCAAGTCTTTCAGCTACCTCATAGAGTTCTGGTAGACTTCTTGTGCGTGGAATATCTCTTTCATTTGAACTCATACTTGACGATGTTGATGCTGATGAAATTCCATGAATGGTTGATGTTGGTGAAGCAGGTGGAGTAATGGATTCTTGTTGAACCTCTCTTGCTTTCTCCATCATCCTTTGTTCATTATCTTCTTCAAACTGAGGAAAAAAGCTGAGATCACTTGCATAAGAGCCAAAATCCCATTCTTCATCTTCATCGAACGTCACGTCTCGACTGATCACCGTCTTCTCATTGTTCGAATTATATAGCTTATAGCCTTTTGAATTTGAATCATATCCGATGAAGATGAACTTCTCACTTTTATCGTCGAGTTTGGTTCTTCTATCGTCTGGTACATGTACATGGGCTATGCTTCCAAAAACTCTTAGATGAGAGAAACTTGGTTTTCTTCCACTCCATGCTTCTTGAGGAGTCTTTCCCCACACACTTCTTGTTGGAGACCTATTGGATAGGTAGACAGCATATGCTACAGCTTCTGCCCACAACTCCTTAGTCAACCTCTTGCTTTTGAGCATACTTCGAGCCATGTCGAGGATGGTTCGATTTTTTCTTTCCACCACACCATTTTGTTAAGGGGATCTTGGAACTGTCAAAGGTCGACCGAATTCCATTAGCTTCACATAATTCTTGAAATTCATTTGAAGTGAATTCTCCTCCTTGATCAGATCTCATGGCTTTGGTCTTGCAACCACTCTCTTTTTCTATAGGGACTTTGAAATTCTTGAATGCTCCAAATACCTCTGATTTCTGCTTCAAGAAATACACCCAGGTTTTCCTTGAAAAATCATCAATGAAGAGAAGGAAATAATTATTTTTACCCAAATAGCTTGGCTTTATTGGACAGCACACATCGGTGTGAATGAGCTCGAGTGGCTTCTGGGCTCTTGTGGTCGACTCCTTTGGAAAACTTTTCCTGAACTGTTTCCCAAATACACATCCTTCGCAAACTTGATCAGGGTGGCTGATGCACGGTAAGCCTCTCACCATCTTATTCTTGGATAATAACTCCAATCCCCCAAAGTTAAGATGCCCAAAACGAAGATGCCAAAGCCGTGATATGTCTTTGTAACATGTCTTGAGACACTTTGCAACATCGTTTTGAATATTCATAGGAAACATCCTATTCTTTGGTATTTTCACCTTAGCAA
Organism: Cotoneaster glaucophyllus; assembly: GCA_036320875.1. Classification (NCBI taxonomy): domain Eukaryota; kingdom Viridiplantae; phylum Streptophyta; class Magnoliopsida; order Rosales; family Rosaceae; genus Cotoneaster; species Cotoneaster glaucophyllus. The sequence goes on along the minus strand of CM070073.1, from coordinate 3,352,376 downwards.
TTAATCTTCCCTTGTCATCTCTAAGAAAAAGGCTATAATTTTTCATGTGAATATCATAACCTTTTTCTAAGAGTTGACCCAAATTCAAAATGTTGCTTTTCATATTGGGCACATAGTAGACATTTGAAATTAATTGGTGACCGCCATTTTTCAGGGAAATACGAATGTTACCCTTTTCCTTCTACGGGTATTTTGGATTCGTCTCCAAAAGAAACATTGCCACTCACCGATTCATTGAGCTCTACGAACATGCTTCTTCTTCCGCACATGTGGTTGCTGGTGCCGATGTCTAGGTACCATGTATAGTCTTGGTCTCCACCATTATTCTTGCATGCTAGTAGCACAACGCCATTCTCTTCTTTCTCTTCTTTCACATAATTGACCTTCTCATCAGGTCTGTTGCTTGGAGCTCTACATTCTCAAGCATAATGCCCAAACTTTTGACAATTGTAGCATTGAACTTGAGATTTTTCATACCTCAAGTTTGAGCGTCTTCTTCCACGACCTTTTGTTGAGCTTTATTCTCTTTCGTAGTTGCTATGGTTGTTGAAGTTCCAACCACGTCCACGTCCACGTCCATATCTATGCCCACGTCCATGACCTCATCCACGACTTCTTTCGTATTGGCTTCTCTCGTAGTCGAAGCTTTCTTCTTTCTTCTTTGGCTGAACATACGTCTTGAGGAGCTGCTCGTAATTCCCTTGCTTCTTCTTATGTTTCTCTTCATATGCTTGTAGTGAACCCATTAATTGCTCTATACTAATTTCTTCCAAGTTTTTAGTTTCTTCAATCGTCATGACAATGTGCTCGAAGTTGGGGTCCAACGAGCGCAATATCTTCTCCATAATTCTAACATCTTCCAATTTTTCACTGTTTCTTTTTAATTGATTGGAAACGGCTAAGACTCTTGAGAAATAATCAGAGATTGATTCAGACCCTTTCATTTGTAGAGATTCGAACTCACCTCTTAATACCTGAAGACGAACCTTTTTCACTTGTTCGGCTCCTTTGTAAGAGGTTTGAAGCTTCTCCCATGCTTGCTTGGCGGAGGTTGCACTCGAGACCTTCTCATAGCCATTGTCATCTAATGCTTGGTAGATGAGGTAGAGAGCCTTCTTATCTCTCTTTCTTGAATCTTTCAAACTCTCATTCTGGGGTTGGGACATAGTGGCTTCATCATCTGGCTCAGTGTAGCATTTCTCCACGACTTCCCAAACATCATGCGCTCCCAAAAGGGCCTTCATTTTAATACTCCAATTATCGAAGTTGTTGTTGTCGAGCACTGGAACTTGGAAGGCTACCATAGCGTTGCTAGCCATGGCTCTGATACCACTTTGTTGGGGCTTAAAATGACTTCACTACTTTGGAGATGTTTATCTCACAAAGAAGAATGTAATGCAGCGGAATTGATAGGCAAGAGAAAGCAAGAACACTCAAAGTTTTACACAAAATTTTTATTCACTCACAAACTAGAACAAGAGGAAACACTCAAACACTCTTAGAAGCTTTGTTGCTTCTTCTTACTTTTGACTTGGCACTCTCACTTCTCACTACTTGCTTACTTGGTTGTTACATCACATAGCTTAGCACCTCACCTATTTATACGCAAGGTTTGCCAACTTTGACATTACTAGAACTTTATAGCTAATGCTTAACAACCACACAATTTTATAAGAAAAATCTTAGATATTTATGCATGCATTCCACCAACTTGAATTTGCTAGAACTCTCTAGCATGTGCATGGATCTTTCTTTGTGTATGAGTCGGATCAATTGTCTTGGGCCAAGACAAGATTACAATTCAACATGGTATCCGTTATCTTATTGTATCCAAGGTTTAAAACCACTAATTCAGGAAGCTGCCCTCTGAATTTGATTTGATTTCCACTGACGTCTAGAGTTTCTTGGAATGATTCGTCGAGATTATTGCTTGAAAGAGACGAGTTTGGTATTCATCAAAAACTCACCAATGTCAGTCGGTATGCTACAGCTACAACAAGGCCCTGTTTGGCACATCGTATAAAGCACCGGATAGTACTAATAATACAGTGTACGGTGTTTGGTGCCGTTTGGATTAAATAGGCACCGGATTAAATAATCCGGGCCCACCTTTTTTACACGGTAAACACCTGCTTGCTTATACCGTCCAATTTCACCGTATAACATAGTCGGCCTCATGCTCTCGCTTCCTCTCCTCTCTCCGCTCGTTCCCTGCAATCCCCTCCCTCTCTCTCGCCCTCTCTCGCGAACTCGACCCCCAGCCTCTCGCTCGTTCCCTGCAACTGCCATCGCCGTCCTTCTCTTGGCGTCGCCGTCTGCAACTGCCGTTCCTGCAACTGCCGCTCGTTCCATGCAACCCATTCCCTCTCTCTCTCCCTCTCTCGCGAACTCGACCCCCTCTCGCTCGTTCCCTGCAACTGCCATCGCCGTCCTTCTCTTGGCGTCGTCGTCTGCAACTGCTATCGCCGTCTGCGTCGGGGAAGAAGAAGAAGAAAGAGAGAGAGGGAGTTTGGGGGTGCGGCAGAGAGATCTGGGAACAATTATTTGGGATTGTTCTGTGGTCGGGGAAGAAGAAGGGAGAGAGAGGGAGGGAGTTTGGGGGGTGCAGAGAGATCTGGGAACCAGATTTTAGTTTTTTTTTTTTTTTTTTTTTTTAGTTTATTTATTTTAAGTTTTCCTCCTATCCGATACAATACCAAACACTGTATAAATAATACGATCATTAATCGATACTGCACCAAACGCCCGACTAATTTAGTCAGTACTATCCGGTGACTATTTATCATATCCGACAGAAATAGTCAGTACAGTCCGAGCTGCCAAACGAGGCCCAAGTGACTTGTTTAATTTGTAGCACCAGAAAGAAAAAAAGAAATTGGGCCATTTTTTTTTTTTTTTTTTTTTTTTTTTTTGTGTGTGTGTGTGTGGAGAAAGTGTGAATTAAAAGTTCAGGCCAGCCACAGAGATTTACTTGAAAAAAATGAAGCTACAATCTCCATGGATTACAAAGAAGCAGCTTCATTCGAGGTAACTTTTAGGTGACACTGTTGATAACAGTAAATCATTTTTTTTTTTTTTTTTAACCGTCGCCAATTATGCAATTACAAAACTCTTGAGAGAAAAACCCAGAAGTTGCATTTACCCTTCTGATACTGTAATCAAGAGTTTTCTTCCTTCTTTCTTTCTCTCTAAGAAACAAGTACGAAAAAACTATGCTATTGATTTATTTAATTCAGAAGACCAAGTCTCCTGCTAATTTGGGGTTTATTTAATTGAATTCAAATGCACCGATGCATGACAGTAGTGGATATTAAATTAGGATGCTGAGATGCTACTGATTTTTGACATTTTTCAGGTCAAGAGGTACCGAACCGGTTTTATTCAATTCTCTTGTTAGGAATGACAATGAAACTTATTCGAATTCCCTCCTCATCAGCGGTAAGGAGAAACTTCCTTATGGTTTAATTAATTCTTTTTTATATTCAAACTGATTGTTATATTCAAAATCCTAACATCCATTTGTTAAAGAGTAGGAAGCGAACATCGGGGAAAGAAGGACCTTATATGTGCTGAGAAGTAGTTGGGCTATTCTACATATTGCTAATTAGTTTTATAATTGAACCTTAACTTTCTTCGTCATGGAAGTAAGAAACAAGTACAAACAAACTACTCATAAAAAGCATCATTGGAGTATAGAATATAAACTACACCATCGATTAATTATATTTAGAAGACCAAGTCTCCTGTTTTAGTTTAGAAGAGGGTTCATTGACTCGATACAACTTCACTGACAGATGCCATTTCTTCAAGACGAATCGATCAATATAGCTGTGGCAGAACTATCGTTGACTCACTGTATCCACCATTACTTACTGTTATTCTGTTTATAACTTCATATCATTAGTAGAATAATCCAGTTAACTATGCGCTTATAAGGTAAAGATACTGCTTTAGTCAATTCTTTTCGACTTATGAACAACCATACAAGATTCGGAATGAATAGGAAACTTCTTTGAAATAACTCCTCATCAGCAGTCAGCGATTAAGCTTGGTGTGATTATTTAAATTGAGTTGTTATATTCAAAATCCTACTGTCTATCATCTTAAAAATAAGTTTCTTATTCTCCCTCACCTGCCTGCCATTAATTCCAAACCCTCCAAGAGAGAGTAATCAAACATGACAAAAAATCCTACGATCAACCCCTTCTTTCTTCTCTTCCTATTCTTTAGGATTTTCTTCATCATGGCACAAAACACAACATTAATCCCAATACATGTGGGAGTGATTCTTGACTTGGATACCGGGATTGGGAAAATGGGGCTGAGCTGCATCGACGTGGCCCTCTCCGACTTCTACGCCTCCAATGCTGGCTACAATACTAGGCTCGTCCTACACAAAAGGAACTCTGCAGAAGATGTTGTTGTTGCAGCTACTGCAGGTTCTTTCTCTACCTCTTCTCTTTTTCGTGTTTTCTTTTTGCATCATTCAAATATATTTCACTATCTATTAGAATATTAAACGCGTTGATGCCCCAATTGGTTCAAATGGTCGCACTTGGGGTCTTCCACATTATTTTGTGTGGTTCGGTACTTTAACTTGGAAATGCTAAATGACCTTCTGTAGTCTGCTCAGTACGAACAAGGATAAGCCAAAATGGCTTGTGGGAAATTTAAATATTGAATAAAAAAATTTTACTCGGTGGCAGCTTCTTCTTCTATTAAGTGTTGTGTGTATGAGGAATGTTTTTTTGGATGAATTCTGAGGAATGTCGTTGAGAAGTGTTTTTTTTTGTTGAAGTGGCTGCCTTTTGGCTTGCTGCTGTTTTTTGGCTACCGTAGAATTTTTTCTCTATTCATACAAGCTCCCGTTGCATTTAAAAAAAAAAGTTTGTCAATTTTCTCCAAGTTTGTCTATAGGATATGGTATCCGTGCAAGTCTCAATCTCCAAGTTTGTCAGTTTTCGATAACTTTACTCAATAATTTAGTTCATGATGTTAGTATGCGGTTCTAATACTTCTTTAGCCTAGTTTGGCGTTGCTTTCTTTCACTAAAAACTGCTTCACTTTAAAGTTAAGCAGTAAAAAAATGTTTGGTAAAAACTGCTTATTTGTGGCTGAAGTTGCATCAGAGTCTGATTAGTTTTCATTTTTCACCTTTGAAACAGCTCTAGACTTGATAAAAAATGAGAAAGTGCAAGCCATCATAGGGTTAGAATCATCAATGCAAGCCAGCTTTGTAATTGAGCTTGGAGATAAAGCTCAGGTGCCCATAATCTCATTTTCCGCAACAAGCCCTTCTCTTCAGGGTTCATACTTTTTCCGAATTGCACAAAATGACTCATCTCAAGTTAAAGCCATTAGTAGTATCATCCAAGCCTTTGGTTGGACTGAAGCAGTGCCCATCAGCGTTGACAATGAGTTCGGAAAGGGAGTAATACCTTACCTGACTACTGCTTTGCAATCAGTTGGTGCTCTTGTGCCCTACTGGAGTTCCATTCCTTCAATCGCCACTGATGAGGAAATTGTTGCAGAGCTTCGCAAGTTGATGTCAATGCGAACCAGGGTCTTCATAGTGAACATGTCCCCATCTCTTGGCTCTCGGTTTTTCTCTAACGCAAAAGACTTTGGCATGATGGATGAAGGCTATGTTTGGATAATGACAAATGGGATGACTAACCGTTTTATTTCCTCGAGTTCTTCTGTCGACATAGATGACATGCAAGGGGTGTTGGGTTTAAAAACTTATGTTCCCATTACAAAGGAGCTTGAAAGTTTTAGAGCTAGATGGCAAACAAAATTCCGACAAGACAATCCAACTATCCCTAGTGTTAAACTGGATGTTTTTGGGTTGTGGGCGTATGATGCCGCTTGGGCACTAGCCATGGCTGCTGAGAAGGTTGGAACAACAAACTTCCGCTTCCAGAAGATGAACGATTCCGGCAATTCCACTGGTTCTGAAAGATTAGAGGTCTCTCAAAGTGGTACAGAACTTGTCCGAGAACTATCAGGTACAAGATTCCGAGGTCTTTCAGGAGATTTCAGCCTTATTAATAGGCAACTACAATCATCAACTTTTCAGGTAGTTAATGTGAATGATAATGGGGAAAGAGGGATTGGATATTGGACACCCGAAAATGGACTTGTAAGAAACATTAAATCCAACAGAAATACAAGCAGACACTCTACTTCTAATGCCGGTCTTGGACCTATTATATGGCCCGGAGACACCACCTCGGTTCCAAGGGGTTGGCAATTTAGTACGAATGGGAAATTAAGAGTTCTAGTCCCGGTGAAGCTAGTGTATGATGAATTGGTAAATTTTACGTATGATTCTAGAACTGGCACAACTGATGTCACTGGATACTGCATAGATGTCTTTAGCGCTGTAATAGAGGCGTTGCCATACCCTGCTCCTTTTGAGTTTATACCCTTTGCAATGCCTGATGGTAGGAGTGCTGGTAGTCACAATGATTTGATCGATGAAGTATTTCGTGGGGTAAAAACTCTTATTCTAAGCTTTATTTTTTCCCCTTATTACTTCATATTTTTATTCTATGAAAAACATCGATTCAAATGTTAAAACATTAGCAATTTTACTTGACAGAGGTATGATGCTGCAGTTGGAGATATTAGCATTACAGGAAATAGATCCTTGTTTGTTGACTTTACATTGCCATTCACAGAACCAGGGGTATCGATGGTCGTGCCTATCAAGGGAAATACAGGTGCCAAAAACACCTGGGTGTTCCTGAAGCCTTTGACCTGGGACCTTTGGGCAACTAGTGGCTGTTTTTTGATGTTCATTGGTTCTGTGGTCTGGTTTCTTGAACATCCAATAAACAAAGACTTTCAGGGGTCTCCGCGTCACCAAATTGGCACAAGCTTTTGGTTCTCCTTCTCAACCATGGTTTTCTCACATCGTAAGTTCCCTACATGAGTAATCGTTTTTTAGTGGTAGTTGATGCTTTGTAGAAACAATCTTATTTACATATTTGATGACATACTGATGCCATATCTGTATTCTTTTGAAATTTTTGAAACAGGGGAGCAAGTATTGAGCAACTTGGCTAGATTTGTAGTGATTATATGGTGCTTTGTTGTTCTTGTACTAACACAAAGTTATACAGCCAGTTTAACATCCATGTTAACAATCCAACAGCTCCAACCAATCTTTACTGATGTAAACCTTCTCATAAAGAATGGGGACAAGGTTGGCTACCCAAATGGTTCTTTTATTCATGGGATTCTGAAGCAAGTAGGATTTCAGGACTATAAACTCAGGCCCTATTATTCTACAGAAGAAATGGATAAACTTCTTCGCAACGGGAATGAAAATGGAGGTATTTCTGCCGCTTTTGATGAAACTCCCTACATGAAACTTTTTATTGCAAAGCATTGCTCAGAATATACCCTTGTTACACCATTGAACTCTGATGGGTTTGCAATTGTAAGTTCCCCTTGTTTCTCTGTCTGGGCTTCTTTCCTTCAATTAATACATATTTTCTGACGAAGGATTTTTTTTTTTTTCTTTGGGTTATATGAAGGTCTTTCAAAAAGGTACACTTCTCATGCGTGATTTTTCAACTGCAATCACTGAATTGCGCGAGAGAGGTAAAATGAAGGCCATCGAAGATAAGTGGTTCACGAAATATGAAAATTGTTCAAACTCCAACACCGCGGAAAGTTCCAACACTCTTAGTCTTGATAGCTTTAGGGGCCTTTTCATCGTTGCTGGTGTTGCTTCATCACTAGCTATCCTCATATTTACATCTATGTTCCTCTATGAGCATAGCCACATCTTCACACAAGCAGATACAGAAGCCTCATTTTGGACAAGAATTCATGAAATATTACGAGTATATTACGGAAAAGACCTCACTTTGGATACTTCTAAAAAGAGCACGCTGCAAGATAGTGATTATGGTATAGCTGCGGCTGAATCTTCACCAAACAGAAGCTGCCCCCCAAGGTCATACTCAAGCTTTTCCGACCCTGCTGGACCGCACATTGTTCATCAAGAGCTGGTGGGAGCTCCTAGTTCTTCCGTGCATGGTGGTGATCTGAATCCCAATGGTCAAGCAACCCAAGACAGTAGTACTCATGAATATGGTGTTGAGTTAATTTCCTCTCCAAGTGATGAGAGACGGACCTAAACCTTGAATTAGAGTAGACTATTGCCCAAGAAAGCTATTGATTTAGAGTAAACTAGAAAAAATGCCCGCGCGATGCTGCAGGAATTGAATGTACCCCCAACCATATAAATAAGACACATTTAACTTGAATAAATTGAACACAATCATGAATGAACTCAGGGACATGCAGTGAATGGGGTTAGTAAGATATGCAGCTTGGCTTTTATATACATTCAACTCAGTTGACATGAAAAGACATTGTACAATTAGCACAGATGGTTTAAGAATCACGTTAACAGTAAGTATAGCACATTCGTAGCTATAGCGATAGCATTTAAGATCATATGCAAGACAACAGTGGAGATTGGTTTAGAATCAAATTGGTATCAATCAAAGCAACCTTGTAAAATCACATTTAGTTTCATTTGTATAAGTCAAAAAACAAAGAAAACATGCATATCAACTTGTCATATTTGATAAAACTAAAAGCATTGACAATTCAGTGCACCTTGGTTGCACATTTGTCATCTCCAGCAGCTTATATCGGCCACCCCCCACCGGAATCCAAGGCTGAGAGAAGCCTTCTGCGGGAGTTGTCATCTGAAGCACCACTCTTATCTTTGCCTTTGTCTGATTTGACATCTTGCTTATTATTGCATGGATGCCGAAAGCCTGAAGTCAAATATTTTCTTTTGTTTAAATCCTCAGGATCCTGAAAGCACATCATATGAACTCAAACAAAAAATAATAATAATAATGAGTACAAAAGATTACTTTGTAGAAAGATCTCATGAAGCAAACAAACTAAAACTCAACTATTTTCTGTACAGATGCAGAATCATGAAAAAATTCGGTGGAGAAAAGCATATTTACTAAACTAAACTAAAGGTTTATCTGTTCAAATATATATACAAACAAAAGAAAATAAGCAAACTACTACTTCAATCACCAGTTGAATGACTTTTATACAAATAGACTTATAATACTGTAATGTACATACAATACAGTATAAAACATACAATCTATATTTTGGTGTATGATTAATATCCTTTTAAGCAAATACACTTCCAGATTGGCCTATCAACTAATAGCTTGTCATTGAGTCACATCATTACCATTGTGGCCATTCTGTAATAGGCATACTTTTGTGTCAATTAATGACCCAGTTGGACTAACACCAACAAAACTTATGTTTTCATTTGAACTTGAAAACCAAAATAAGCAAATACAATTTTATTTGAGATATGAAAAAAAAAAATTACAGCAAGGACCGAAAAAAAGGCACAATCAAGTTTAATAACACAAAATTCATCAACCCTAAACCCTAATTCCTAGAAAATACCCATAATAACTCCAAAGACACTTAATTTGCATGATTCACAGCAAAAAGGGTATAAATACACCAACTTTCGCTCTTAAATTCAAAAGAGGACAAAATTAGGATTGGAGTTTCACGGTTCTTACCCAAATTTGGCCACATTCAAGCATACTCAAAGCCATTCAAGTTCATACATCCTCAAATGATCATCACCCAGACCAACGTTAAACATGCAACCCGAAAATGAATCAAATCCCTAAAATTTCAAAAGTGGGGATATTCCAAATATGGACAAAAAACTAAAATAGCTTACCTTCTTGCGTATAGCTTGTCATCCAGAATTCAAAGCTAGAAACGGAATGAAGTTCAAAGTATGATGAAGGAGCAGAAGAATTAAAGAGTTGTGCCTATGAAAAAAAAAATGAGAGAGCAAGTACCAGAACAATCTATGAAGAAAAAGAATATGAGGTGAATGAGTGGATAAATTGCTTCAATAGAAAGCTCATTTCAGATCGAGGATCCCTTTCTCACCCTAATAACATTTAACAATTGCAATCAGTAAAATTTTCTTAATAAGGGGAAAGCTAGAAACGCAAGTAATAAGCATTAGAATTGGAAACCTTATATAGTGATTAAGGCCGGCCTTTGAATTAACTTGCGAAGCTTGAATAGTCAGTCTCTTCACGTGGCTGCAAGAACCAGCCGTTAACTTGGAAATTATTCAATATGCGTTAAAACATGAATCAGAAGCAAGTTGATGAAAAAAAATAGAAGGGGAAATGTAACATGACTTGGTAATTTTATCTGTTACGAAAGATGCAATACTCTTATACCTTTAATCTACAAACCTCATGATCATTAAAAGCAAGAAAAATTGGAAAAAAATGTTGCTTATAATCTGTTTCTTTGGTGAAAAAGTGCAGAAAAAGAAACAAATATAAAGAGGTCACGATATATTTTTACAAAGAACAAAGATGAATAAGTCATACATATTTTGGTGGTCCAAATTGCAAAAGAAAACCTGACTTTCCTCTGCGCTGTGATTTTTTCTCCACCAGAAAAACGTCTCCTGATTCAGTACCTAAAACCAAAATAAGGAATACCTCCGTATGAAAAAAATTTGCACTCTCCTGCATGTTCAACTTTTAACCATTTGAATTCTCAAATTACATGAAATTAGTGAACAAACAAACCCCAAAATTTCTTCAATTCATGAGCGAGCAAGGCCTTGTCTTCAAATTTCTTTGAATGACGCTATACAGTGTCTCAAATACGAAAACTGATGTTTGCATGGAGAATCAATTACATCAATTGCAGATTAAAGCAAAATTGAAACTGTAATCAAAACTGATGCTTGTATGGATAATTAATTGCAAAATAAAGCAAAATTTCAACCGTAATCTATCCCAACATGCTGTCGGAATCAGAATAGAAAAGAAACATGAAATTAGATGTTTTTGAACAATTAAGCTAGGGATTGAACTCATCTTAAATAGGAAGAACTGAGCAGCAGCTCTGCCCCCACCACCCCCCCCCCCCCCAAAAAAAAAAAAAAAACCTGGCCGCGTGAAACCCCTACACCCCATGCACACGTCCCTATACCCTCTTCCTCTGTAACCCTCCCCATGAAAACCCCTAAACCCCAACCGCACACATGGGCCTTACATCGCCCCCTCCCTCTGTATCCCTCCCCCGATTGTCAGCAAATCCCTAAGATTAACAAACGAAACAGAATTGCAAGCAAAACTTAAAGAAAAACAGTCGGGTGTTGATGCTTAAAGAAAAACAAAGTTTCACATGTAGATGTAGTTAAGTAATATTTAAATTCGAGTAGTGTAAAACGATATATTTCTTACCAATATGCAGTGCAAATAAAAGAACTGACTGAATAAGATGATCCCGAATAAGCTTATCATAGCTTTTAAAATTAGGGTTTCTTGGTAACTGGTTCATTGTCACCATTAACCTGGCAAATCCTTATGGTAATTATCATGATTATAACCATTGTGATAAAAAATTAATTTGACTAATTAGCATGGTACACACAGAGAGCATCTTGAATAAGATATAAATGTTAGAGAAACACTGCAGAATATAGGCTGAACTTAATATATGATAATTGATAATTCAATCATATAAGGAACACAAAATAATGGAAAACAGCCAATTTTAAAACCTCTGAATTGCTAAGCAGGTGGATGACTAATTAAAGCTTTTGGATTTTGTATTGCTTATGGCCTGTTTTGGAGGTGATTCTATGCTTAAAAGTGGGAGGTGTTGTTCTCGGAAGTGATTCTAACCCCCGCAAAAAGGGTCCCAACCGGACCCTTGATTATCGTATTAATTTCTTTCATTAAGAAATACCAACTGAAGTTTGACACACTGCCTCACAGTCACAAAGCTTAATCAAAACCAGGAACATAAGTAAAAACATGGAATTAGGATTGCAAACCATACATTTAAAATAAACTAAAGTAACATCCAAATCTTCAACTACAGAAGGCTTAGTTGAGATTAATTAAGTCACTAAATCAAACATTCTTTACAATAACAGAGTACATGTTTCACAGAGAAACTAAAGAAGGTGCATATACGTATATATAAGTGTGTGTGTGTGTGATCAAACATTCTTTACAATAACAGAGAGAGTACATACGTATATATAAGTGTGTGTGTGTGTGTGTGTGTAATCAAACATTCTTTACAATAACAGAGAGAGTACATGTTTCACAGAGAAACTAAAGAAGGTGCATATACGTATATATAAGTGTGTGTGTGTGTGTGTGTGTGTGTGATCAAACATTCTTTACAATAACAGAGAGAGTACATGTTTCATAGAGAAACTAAAGAAGGTGCATATACGTATATATAAGCGTGTGTGTGTGTAATCAAACATTCTTTACAATAACAGAGAGAGTACATGTTTCACAAAGAAACTAAAGAAGGTGCATATACGTATATATAAGTGTGTGTGTGTGTGTGTGTGTGTGTGTGATCAAACATTCTTTACAATAACAGAGAGAGTACATGTTTCACAGAGAAACTAAAGAAGGTGCATATACGTATATCTAAGTGTGTGTGTGTGTGAGTACTGTGTTTGATGGGTTAGAGAAATACGAAAAACTGAAACTTTTCAAAAGCATTGAAACAGAGAAAATAAATTGGGGGTAAAACTTGGAATCTTACCAGAAGGGCTTTGAAAGAGTCGGAAAAATGCTTCCTGATGATTTTGCACCTTGGTGAGTAGCATTAGGAGCACTTTTGTTCTGTTTAACAGAAATAGAATTTATAGGGTTGAGATACTTGTACAAATCTTATGAACAAAGTTGTGATGTATCTATTAAACATTCATTAAATTATTAATGTAAGTAGTCAACTTGTAAATGTGTTACATGTGATCATTTATATTTTCCAGCAAAAAAAAAAAAAAAAACCCAATTTGACAATGCAAATACAATATACAAAGACAGCTATTAAATTTAGCTTCATTTAGATTATAGAAAGTCCATTCAAACAACTAAAAATGTAAAGGGGCATAAATGAAAATATTGAATAACCAACCTCTTTCGACTACAAAAGCAGATTTGAAAGTCTATCACCGATTCACTATCCATTCAAAACAGGATTGTCTGGAGACATATGATGTCAAGATGACAATATTTATATCTTACTTCAAGCACAACTAAGTTAAAATGATAGGTTACAGCAGAAATTATCAAACTGAAAGATGTAGATCTCATGAAAGGAACATGATTGAAAAATAAGAATCAAAGAAAGCCTCACCTGAGAGTAAAGATCACATGTGCCCAAATCGTTAACAGCCAAAGGCAATCTCTCTCCATCTACAAAGAAAAAATAAACACAAAAAAGCAACATATTTACATGATTAAAGATCAATTGAACTACAACCCAATTCACCAAATGAAAAAAAAAATGATTTCAATCCATTTTTCAGATTCAGAAGCAAAAAAAAAAAAAAAAAATGGAGAAATACATAGCTAGGAAAATTCGAAAACAAAACCATTACATCTGAAACTATTGCTCATAGATCCGTGAATGTGCGAACTAACAATAAAATCCAAATTAAATATTCAAAAATTGATTGAAAAGTCCTTACCTTGAGGAGGAAGACGAACGCCAACCAGAGACGCAAAGAAAATATAAATAAGAGAAGAAAATGACAGAAGAACAATACACAGAACAGAGAGATGCATCCCCAAAATGAGAGAAAATGACAAAGAACAATACACAGAACGAAACCATGCTCTCTGCCCCCCTCTCTCTCTCACACTCTCCATCCTTGTCTCAAAAATTCAACAAAATCCCTAAATCTCTCACCCTTAACTCCCATCTCTCTCCAACCTGTCAGTCCCTCTCTCCCGCTCCTCTCATCCCCCAACTACCCTCTGACGGATGCGTCACCCACCTACAGCCACACCCACCAGCCCCGAGCCAAAATTCCCAGAGATGCTCTCTCCATCGGAGGCATGGCCTCCCATCCCCGAAACCCTCACTAAATGACAGCATACCTAAAACCACACCAATCCGTCTCAAACGCCCTTCAAATCAACACACAACCCACATGTATGAAGGTCAATAATACTTATTTGTAATTTAATTAATAAAAAAATAAACACTTGAATCAAAAAGTAAGAAATTAAAAGAGAAATGGAGAAATACCTGGAATGGAATAAGTGAATTGTAGATGAAGGAGTTTATGTTTTTGTTTCTGTTTCGAAACCAGAACCAAACCAATTTGGGACCAAAATGAACAATGCTTTCAACTGTTTGCAAGAATTTAACAATTGACCTAAATCAAAATATTAAGAGGCGAAGAGCTTACGTATGTATGAGCTGACTCAATTGACCTTCGATTGGTGGTGATTTGGAGGCCACATCCTGCCCAGATTCGACCAGAAATTCATTGGAAAAGACGTAGTCAATCGCGAAGAGAGAGGTTGTCGGGAGAGAACAAAAATTCAAAATTTGAGGATTAATCTTATACGGTTCTCAAATTACCTTCGATTGGGGATGATTTGGAGCTACATCACCCCTAGTTTCCCCAGATTTGACCGGAAATTCATTGGAAAAGCCATTGCGAGTCGCGAAGAGAGAGTCAGGAGAGACGAAGTGAGTCGTGAGGAGAGAAAGTCGAGAGAGAACAAAAGGGCTGAAGAAAGGATGATGAAATCTTGTTCGAATGGGCATTACATGCCCCTGTTCAAGATTCTGACTCATCCCTATCTTTCTCTCTCTGCAACCCATCCCTCATACATTTTTGTGGAAATGACTTCCAGCTGGAACAAAAATTCCGAAAGCAGCCCTACCTCATCCTCCCTCCCTGCCTCGCCGTCTCTCTTTGCACCCCTTGCCGCCAAAAAAACATAATCAGCCTTTCGGGCACCCCTACCCCTTGCTTCGTTCATCCTACCCCTCCCTCTCTCCTCCCATCCCTCGTTTCCAAAGTACACGACTCTTCCCTCTCTCCTCTTCTCTCTGGCATCCCTGTAGGCTGCAGGTCACCCCTGCTCTCTGTCGGTGACTCGGTGCAGCCACCTCACCCCCATCCCCATCCGTCGAATCTGTTCAAACCAACCAAAACAGGCCCCGTGTAAAGAACAACAAAACCCCAGCCGAAGCCCAAACCCACAAAGCCCATTCTTTAAAGTAATGGCGTGGTCGTAAATAAACTGAAATGTCTTACAAAACACTATTCACATGAATAGTGCCAATTTTCCCTCCTACTTTAGACTAAAGTAATTATTGTGTCAATATATATTCTCCCAATAGTGTTTTTTTATCTTAATTGGTGATTTATAACATTAACTAACGAATTTTGCTAAGCAATCAAATCTTAATTAGAAAAAATAAAAACTTATGAAATTGGGGATATTTCCATCTAACTTATTCCTAATTTATTTAATTTTTACTGGGCTATGATGTCCTTATAGATAGAAAAAATACACTTATGAGAAGTGTAGAATAAGATTTTTGAAGTGCTAATAACAGTTCCCTTTAGTTTTGATGATTGGATTTAGTTTTGATGATTGGATTACTCTTGCACTTGCAAAGGGAGTTGAAGGGATCCCGCCACTGCAAGAATTTATATGCCGAGACAAGGGACTTATTTGGGAGTGTTTTTAAAATGACTGAATTTAAAAGTATTCCAAACGAGTTCAAGTTCTCTGCAGGGCTATGTTCTCCTTGAATCTCCTTCTGATTTTAACATTTTGAAAACTCTTCGACTGCATACTACATTAGTCACTAAAATTTTCATTTCACATCTGCACTCTAATGCTCCGCCCTGTGTTGGTGTCACAATTCCCCTTGCTGAGTGTTTAGAATTCTTTGTCAGTCTAAAAATGTCTTTAAACATCTTGCGAGTGTTTAGAGTTACTTGTTATGTCAGGTGTGTCACTGTTAGTTGAAACCAACAGAAAGATTGAATGATGTTATTGTTAGATATAAACTTGCACCACAAGCAATTTGAGCTTCTTATCAAGAGAATGTGGCATGGATGGGTTAAATCTAGGTTAAGTTCTTATTTATGCCTTATTATGCAAAAGACTTTAAATATCTTCGTATGCAAGCCAAATGCTAATCACAAACTGATTGGATCTTGATTCAACTCAGTTTGCAATTATCACACATAAATGAGTATTCTACAATCCTTTCAAATCCAAGAAAATTTGTAGTACGAGTATTTTCTTTTAAATCCCTTTCAAATCCCTAAGACTTTGCAAAATTCTACATAACTGTCACTTAAAAAAGTTTTTTAAATTTTTTTAAAATCCTATTTAACTACACCCTAATTAGATATTGTTGGTGTGAATCATCCTTCGCCATCTGGAGGTGATTGATTGTTTGTACGAAGAGAAAGTTAGGATTTCTGCCCTCAAACTCACTTGTTCGAATGTTGCAGCTTAACAAAACCATCTTTTCCATCAACGCTCCCCAATTGACAAAGACATTATTCAGCACATGGGATCCTACACTTCACAATTCGCTGATTTTTCTATGCTTCAAAATCTCTCGCTGCACTTAACTTTTTCTGATGAGATCTGGGCTTCTGCTTTCCTAAAGGCCTTTTTTTTCTCAAAACAAAAAAATCGCAAAGTCAATCTCACTCCAGTATTGCTATTATAGGAAATGATTATGAGGTGAATTTATTAATATAAAAAAAATATGATATATTAAAGGGGACATGAAACCAAACCCTAACCATTAAAGAATTCATAAATGGTCAAATGAGATACAAAAATTGAGATAAATAAACAATTTAAAAAGATGGGAACTCAAGTCCCCATGCATTCGGATAAAAAAACAGACTGAGTCCATACTTATAGAGGAATACTTAGAAATACGAAGCTAAATTTTAGGTTTTTAGCAGCTTGCATTGGAGATAACCTAATTACCTGGATATATTCAATTCCCTTTGTAATTGGAAATCTAATTACAAAACTGTGGATAGCTAGGGCAAAACTCTGTCGTTGACCACTGTATCCACCACATTATTGGACTTGAGAGGCCTTAGCATGCCACATCAACACACAAACAAAATTATTGACAAAATCTAAACAGAAGGACCACATTTGATGTGCATGGTAGAACTATATTTATCGATATTCATTGTTAGGGACAAAATTGACAAGTCCTTTCACACATAAAAAAACATGACCAGGAATTCTATGATTAACCCTGTTTTTCTTGTCTTCTTCTTACTCTTAGGGTGCGTTTGTTGCACCGGACTATTTCGGACTGGACTAGCTTCAGGGACTAAGCTGGACTGATTTAGACTAGACTAAGCTGGACTGATTTAGTGAAGCATTTGGTGCTGTGTCGGACTAAAAAGCAGGACTCATATATTATATTATTAAATTTTATATTTACAATATTTTATCATTAATTTAATCTATACATACTAATATTTTATTATTAAATTATCATTTTTCTTTCTAAAACCATTTATTTTGGTCAAGCTATCATCTTCCTCTCATTGTTTTGTCCGCCCAGCATCCCTCCCCTTTCACTTTTCCATCCAAATCCCTCTCTCTCTTCCCTCTGCCTCTTTTCTTGTCCAACTCCCTGGGTGATAATCTGATTTTGGATGGTTTCGGATTCGAAGATTTTGCAAATCTCTCTCTTCCTCTTCACTGCAAATCTCTCTCTGCCTCTTCTATTCCTCTCACAAAATCCCTTGCAAATCTTAAAATCAAACCAAAGAGCAAGAAAGAAAATGAAAATTTAGGAGTTGGAAGCGGGATGCATGCATGAGTGGCTCGAAGGTGGGAGATGGGGTTGAATCTGCTTTCGGTTTTCTGGGTTTTTGGCTTTTTTGGGTCTCTGACTTGGAGATCTCATGGACAGACGAGATGGAGGTGGGGAGAAAGACAGTGGGAGGGCAAGTTTTCAGGCGTGGGGTGAGGCAAAGTGAGGGGAAGCGGGGAAGCAGGGAAACGGGACTAGCAATCCCCTCTTTTTCGGGGGCTCTCGCTAAGCCCAGCTAACGAAGGATTTAGTCGGCACGAGTCCGACTTAATCCCACTAAACTCAATCCCGGCTTGCACCAAACACAGAATAATAATCCTACCCAAGTAGTCCAGTCCAGTGAAACTTAAGGTGGCCAAACAAACACGCCCTTAAGGTTTTCCTTGTCTTCTTCTTCTTGACTTGTATACCTGGTTTGGTCCAAACCTTTAAAAAATAGAGAATTTTAACGAAAAGCTCTCGGTACTGTTTATTTTAACGAAAAACCACATTTTTACACTAAAAAGTCAATATTGGTACTATTCACTTTATCCTTTATTTTGTCCTTATCGTTAAAATTCAAAGTTTTCAAACCATTTTCATTAGTTTTCCTTTAAAAATATTTAACCATTTGCTAATTATAACTGTTTGAGCAAAATCCAAAAGTTGCATTTACGTTGTGAAGAAATGTCCTACGCAACATCGATATGCAAGCAAGCCCTTTCACGGGCATATAAAGAGTTTGGCTGCTCCTCTTATTGTCACTGTATCCACCACATTACTTATTGTTTTTCTGTTTACAACTTTGTATCATTAGTAGAATAATCCAGTTAATTATGCGCTTATAAGGTAAAAATCTACTTTAGTCAATTTTTTCTTGTATTCGAATTATGAAAAACCATGCAAGCTTGTTTCGTAGGAACGAATAGGAAACTTCTTCGAAATACCTCCTCGTCAGCAATCAGCGATTAAGCTTGGTTTGAATATTCAAATTGACTTGTTATATACAAAATCCTACTGATTATCTTCTTATCTATAAGTCTGCAAGTCTCCCTCAGGCCCGGCTATAAATTCCAAACCTTCCATGGGAGAGTATTCAAACATGACCAAAAATCCTACGATCAACCCCGTCCTTCTTCTCTTCCTATTCTCTAGGATTTTCTTCGTCATGGCACAAAACACAACATTAATCCCAGTACACGTGGGAGTGATTCTTGATTTGGATACCTGGCCTGGGAAAATGGGGCTGAGCTGCATCGACATGGCCCTCTCCAACTTCTACGCCTCTCATGCTGGCTACAATACTAGGCTGGTCCTACACAAAAGGGACTCTGCAGAAGATGTTGTTGTTGCAGCTACGGCAGGTTCTTTCTCTACCTCTTCTCGTTTTCGTCTTTTCATTTTGCTTCACTCAAATATGTTTCAATATCTATTAGAATATTAAAGATGTTGATTCCCCAATTGGTTCAAATGGTCACACTTGGGGTCTTCCACGTTATGTGGTGCACTTGGATATATATGCTAAATGTCCGTGATCTGTCATGACCTTCGTGTAGTCACTCAGCACGACCAAGGATGAGCCGGTATGGCTTGTGGGAGATTTAAATATTATTCTATTTAATTTTAAATATTATTCTATTTAATTTTAAATATTGAATATATAAAGTTTAACCGGTGGCAGTTTCTTCTTCTATGTACTGTGTCCGAGGAATGTTGTTAAAAAGTGTTGTAACTTCTGTTGCAGTGGATGCCTTTGGGCTGCCGTAGAATCTTTCTATTCATACAAGCTATCGTTGCATTTCAAAAGAAAAAGTTTGTTAATTTCTCCAAATTTATCTTTAGGACATTGCATCTGTGCAAGTCTCATCTCCAAAGTTGTCAGTTTTCTACAACTTTGTTCAATTTTGTTGTTAATGTTTTATATAAGTTTGTCGTCATAACATATATGAACTGTTTTAATACTTCTTTGTTTGATATAACGTATGCTATCAAATTATGAGTTTTGTTACGACTAACAAGTAACAAATAAGTGATGTTCTTGTTCTTCTTCAATTCATACATCTTTACATTTTTTTTCTGAAATTGCTCCACTTGGCTCACCCAAGTGACCCTAGCCAGTTAGGCTTAGTTGGGTAGGACCAAGTTTTTTCTTGGAATTTGAAGGAAATATTCATGGAAGCAATCAGGCTTTATTATCCATTTTTTACTCCTACTGTGTAAGATGGGTTTGTAGACGGTGGATTATAATGGAGTTATGGCTCCACGAGGAGGGCACGGTATTGGTTGATGCAGCCATGACAGAGATAACAAAAAAGAAACTACCTCAAATTTATGTGACATGAGTCTTCTAAAATCCTTTCAAATCCATGAAAGTTTGTATTATGAGTCTTTTTTCTTTGTATCCTTTAAAATCCATATAGACTTTGCAGAATTTTACCTAACTCTAAAATCTTTCACTTAAACCAAGTCGTTTAAAATCCTTTCAATGTCTATTTGACTCCACCCCACTTCGACATTGTTGGTGGATCATCCCCTCGCCATCTGGAGGTGATTGATTGTTTCTACGAAGAGAATGTTAGAATTTCGGCCCTTAAATTCGTTCAAATATTGCAGCTTAAGAATGCCATCTTTTTCATCAATGCTCCCCAATTGACAAAGACATTATTCCGCACGTGGGATCCTGTAACTTCACAATTCGCTGATTTTTATGTGCTTCAAAATCTCTCCCTGCTCTTATCTTTTTCTGATGAGGTAAGCTAAATAAGATTATCGTATGACCGTTCCAGAAAATTATTCTTTCAGGCCCCTGGAAGCTACAATATCCATGGATCATGAAGAAGAATCTTCGTTGGAGGTATGCTAATGTTACTTACATATCATTACTTTGTAAGACGCTGTGTGTTTTATATTTTTACTACCAACAGATTTAAGCTTGCGGTTTGTTGGTTGTAAATTTAGCAGCTTTCATCTCCATGCATGAACCTGAAGCTTTTCAGAAAGTATACGTTCTCCAAAGCTTGGTAATACCAGTTCCTCCATCCCTCGTAAAACACGAGTGAGCCAAATGACAACTTCAAGGCCAACAACATATCCAATTTCAACACTCAGAACATCCCAATTAATCTCATTTCCTGAATTCAAATCGCTTCCATTTAACATTCAACTGCATTGGGTATCCGGACATCCAATGCCTCGGTATAATTTATTGGATCGCAGAATGAGAACAAACGTTCTTCAAGAAGCAGGGGATGGCATCCGTTATCTGATTGTATCCAAGGTTTAAAACCACTAATTTTGTGCAGTTGGCAACAGATTCAGGAAGCTGACCTTTGAATTTGATTTGATTTCCACTGACGTCTAGAGTTTCTTGGAACGATCGCATTGAGAATTGCTTGAAAGAGACAAGATTTTGGTATTCATCAAGAATTCACCAATGTCGGCATGCTAGAGCTACGATAGGTGACTTGTTTGATTCATACATGGCACCAGAAAGAAAAAATGAAATTGGTTTTTTCTTTTTGGAGAAAGTGTGAATTGAAAGTTCTGGCCAGCCCTAGAGATTTACTTGAAAAAATGAAGCTACAATCTCCATGGATCACAAAGAAGAAGCTTCATTGGAGGTAACTTTTTTTAGGTGACATTGTGTTGATACCAGTTAATCAAATTTTTTTACCGTCGCCAATTATGCAATTACAAAACTCGTAGAGCAAAACCCAGAAGTTGTATTTACCTTTCTGATACTGTAATCAAGGGTTTTCTTCCTTCTTTCTTTCCCTCTGAGAAACAAGTACAAAAAAACTAGGGTAAATTACATAGTAACCCCTCAGGTTTAGGTCTATTACAACCTCATACAACATCTTTAAAACATTTCACTTTCATACCTCACGTACCATTTTATTTCAAAATAATATATCCATTAGATTTTTCATCCATTCATCTGTTAAATGTTGATGTGGCAGCCACGTGACAAAAAAAAAAATAATTTTTTTATACATTAAAAAAATTATAATATTAACCTTATTAAATTTTTTTTAAAAAAAAAAAAAAACATCACCTCCCTCTCCTCAAGATTCCCAATCTCACGGCCTAGGCTGCTACAACCGGAAACCCCGAGTTCATAGACACCGGGACTCTCCTTTTTGGGGAGGTTATGAACTCTGTATCTTTCAGCTCCTTCTTTGCCCAGCGAATGGTCTTCCCAATCAGAAGGGCCAACTAGTATCTAAATTCACAATAACAAATACACAACAAAAACAAAAAAATAAATAAAAAGAAGACAGATTTTAATTACCAAATAAAATTGGAATCTGGAATCTGGGTAGTCAGAGAAACATAATTTAAGGTAAAGATTTGGGATTAAATTCAAATTATCCTAAAATTCCAGATTAAAGTCAACAAACCCAGATTGTAATACCATGTAAAATTAGATTATGGAATCTGGGTAATCAGAGAAACAAGATTTCAGGCAAGGATTTGGAGTAAATTTGAACTTTTCCAACGGAACAGTGACTGAAATCAGTAGAGAAACCTCCAAAGATTTCAAATTTATCCTCAAATTCTAAGATTAATTTTAAAAAAAAAAAAAACTTATAATTCCATAAGAAACGCAGAGACATTTTACCTTCCAAATGGAGAAGCGAGAGTCGTTTTTGGTGCGCTCGCAATCTTCCCTCTTCAACCTTGACATGGCAAAGGTCGAATTGCCGGCTTCCATTTGAGGCTCTGTCTCCCCTTTCCAAATTGGGTTTGAGTGATGTTGCAGCTCATTCACTTGCTCCAACAGCGCGGGTAAATGTTAGGCGCCAGACAACTGAAGAGGGATGGGAGGAGAGATGAAGAGAGTGGAGGAGAGGGAGGTGGTCGGGGGAATGGGTACTGGGTTTTCAATTTTTTTGGGTGTGAGGAGGAGGGCACCATTTTTATGGGTGTGAGTTCTTCTGGGCATCGGCTATGGAGGGAGGGAGGGAGGGTGGGGTGTAGGAGAGGGAGGTGAGTTGGGGGGAAAATGGGTTCTGGGAGGGAGAAGAGGGGTGGGGAAGGGTTGTGGGGAAGGTGGGGTGGGTTCTGTGTTTTTCAGTTTTGTTGTTGTTGTTTTTTTTTTTTTTTTTTTTTTTTTAATAAGGTTGATATTATAGTTTTTTTAATGTATAAAAAAAAAAAAAATTGCCACGTGGCTGCCACATCAGCACAAATATGGCAGTCACGTTAGCATTTAACAGACCAATGGATGGAAAATCTAACGGATGTATTATTTTGAAATAAAATGGTACGTGAGGTATGAAAGTGAAATATTTTAAAGATGTTGTATGGGGTTGTAATACACCTCAAACCTAAGAGTTACTATGTAATTTACCCAAAAAAATTACTAGTGTAAACTACGCTATTGATTAATTTAATTCAGAAGACCAAGTCTCCCGCTAATTTGGGGTTTGAATTGAATTCAAACGTACGGACTGATGCATGATAGGAGTGGATATTTACTTAAGATGCTGAGGTGCTACTGACCTTTGATATTTTTGAGGTCAAGACTCAAGAGGAACTGAAGCGGTGGATGTAGCTAGGGTGAAACTCTATTGTTGACTCGCTACATCCACCACATTATTAGACTTGTGAGAGCGTATGTAAGCCACATCAACACACAAACAAAATATTGACTAAATCCAGACGATGGTCAAAGTCAATTATATTTATCGATTTTCATTGTTAGAGACCAAATTGAGGAGTTTGGTCAAATCAAAATACTATGTTAGTTAATTCTCTTCATGTATACAAATTACATAAAACCATATACGCTTGTTTCTCAGGAATGAGGATGAAATTTCTTCGAATTCCCTCTTGATCAGCAGCGAGTGACTCAGTGGTAAGGGGAGACTTCCTTATGGTCGACACGATCAATTTATTCCAAACCATTCAAAAGAGCATACGAACATGACCAAGAATTCTATGATCAACCCTGTTTTTCTTGTCTTCATCTTACTCTTCTTCTTTACCAGGTTTGGTCAAACCTTTCAAAAAATTTAACCATTTGCCAATTATAACTGTTTGAGCAAAACCCAGAAGTTGCGTTAATTTACTTTGTGAAGAAATGTTCTAAGTCGAAAGTTAAGCAAGCCCATTCACAGGAGTTTAAGGAGTTGGACTACTTCATATTGTCAATTGGTTTTGTGGTGAAACCTCAACCTTGACTTTCCATCTTAAAAACAAGTACAAGAAAACCACTTAGTATAAAAACATCATTAGAGTATAGAGTATAAACCAAGTCGCCTGCTTTAGTTTAGAAGAAGGTTCATTGAATCAAATTCAAATGCGCTGATGGATGCCATTTCTTCAACACGAATGGATCAATGTAGCTGTGGCAAAACCGTCATTGACTCGCTGTATCCACCATTACTTATTTTTCTTCTGAGGTAAATACTGCTTTACTCAATTCTTTCTTGTATTCAAATTATGAAAAACCATACCAGCTTGTTTCGTAGGAATGAATAGGAAATTCCTCTGAAATACCTCCTCATCAGCAGTCAGCGATTCAGCAGTAGGGGACACTTCTTCTTCGTTTGAATATTCAAATTGACTTGTTATATTCAAAATCCTACTATGATCTTATTGTTGGAATTTTTGGATCGCCGGGCCCGTCCCACTCTAACGACACCGATACTGTCCCCAACTTAACTACCTGCCCAATCCGTCAGGTGTGGGGTTTTACCACAAAAGGCCTCAGTGTTAGTTAGAGTAGGGTAATACTATTTAAACCCTCCATATTTTTCTTCACCCACCGATGTGGGACTTTAACACTCCCCCTCACGTGTAACCTCATTTAGTGGTTCACACGTGGAGATCCACATCGGTAATTGAAACTCAGAGGTCGGCTCACGTTGGGCCCACTTGTTTTCAATTGGAACTCAGCGGTCGTCTCTATATTAAGAGCTCAGACTTGTTTCCTTCTGGGTGGTAACAAGCTCATTGGCTTGCCACACAAGCTCTTTGGCTTGCACGGGCCCGAAACCGTGGGCTCTGATACCATGTTGGAATTTTTGGATCGCCGGGCCCGTCCCACTCTAACGACACCGATACTGTCCCCAACTTAACTACCTGCCCAATCAGTCAGGTGTGGGGTTTTACCACAAAAAGGCCTCAGTGTTAGTTAGAGTAGGGTAATACTATTTAAACCCTCCATATTTTTCTTCACCCACCGATGTGGGACTTTAACACTTATAAATAAGTTTCTTAGTCTCCCTCACTCCCGGCCATGAATTCCAAACCTTCCAAGAGAGAGTATTCAAACATGACAAAAAACCCTATGATCAAACCCGTCTTTCTTTTCTTCCTATTCTTTAGGATTTTCTTCGTCAGGGCACAAAACACAACATTAATCCCAGTACATGTGGGAGTGGTTCTTGACTTGGACACCGGGTTTGGGAAAATGGGGATGAGCTGCATTGACATGGCCCTCGCCGACTTCTACGCCTCTCATGCAGGCTACAAAACTAGGCTGGTCCTACACAAAAGGAACTCTGCAGAAGATGTTGTTGTTGCAGCTACTGCAGGTTCTTTCCCTACCTCTTCTCTTTTTTGTGTGTTCTTTTTTCTTCTCTTAAATATGTTTCACTATCTATTAGAATATTAAATGTGTTGATTCCCAATTGGTTCAAATGGTCGGGGTCTTCCATGTTATTTGGTGTGGTTCGGTACTTTCACTTGTAGATACTAAGGGCTTGTTTGGTCGGGGTCTTCCATGTTATTTGGTGTGGTTTGGTACTTCAATTGGAGATGCAAAATGTCTGTGATCTGTCACAACCTTCCGCTCAGCACGACCAAGGATGAGCCGGTATGGCTTGTGGGAAATTTAAATATTAATTATTTAATTTTCGATATTGAATGAAAAAAATTTAACCGGTGGCAGTTTCTTCTTCTATTAAGTGTTGTGCCTGAGAAATGTTGTTAAGAAGTGTTGTTTTGTTGAAGTGGCTGCCTTTTGGCTTGCTATTGTTTTTTGGCTGCCGTCAAATCTTTTTCTGTTCATACAAGCTATCTGTGCATTTCAAAAAAAAAAAAAAAAAAAAAGGTTTGTCAGTTTTCGCCAAGTTTTTCATTAGAACATTGCATCCGGGCAAGCCTTAATTTCCAAGTTTGTCAATTTTCTACAACTTTACTCAATAATTTTGTTGTTGATGTTTTATATAAGTTTGTTGTTATAACATAAGTGAACTGTTATAATACTTCTTTTTTATATATATGCTATCAAATTTCGAATTTTGTTAACTAACAAGTGCATGCTATTCTTGTTCTTCTTCAATTCAGATATCTTTAATTTTTTTGTTTTCTGAAATTGCTCCAACGCGGCTCATCCAAGTGACCCTCGTCAGTTAGGTTAGTTGGGTAGAACCAAGTTTGTTCGGATCTGGATGGGTTGGATTTGTATCGTCATCAACCATTATAATTTTCTAGAAATGCTTATTTCTAGCTGAAGGTTACATCAGAGTTTAATTAATTTCCATTTTTAACCTTTGAAACAGCTCTAGACTTGATAAAAAATGAGAAAGTGCAAGCCATCATAGGGTTAGAATCATCAATGCAAGCAAGCTTTGTGACCGAGCTTGGAGATAAAGCTCAGGTCCCCATAATCTCATTTTCCGCAACAAGCCCTTCTCTTCAGGGTTCATACTTTTTCCGAATTGCGCAGAATGACTCATCTCAAGTTAAAGCCATTAGCAGTATCATCCAAGCCTTTGGTTGGACTGAAACAGTGCCCATCAGCGTTGACAATGAGTTCGGAAAGGGAGTAATACCGTACCTGACTACTGCTTTGCAAGCAGTTGGTGCTCGTGTGCCCTACTGGAGTTTCATTCCTTCAATCGCCACGGATGAGGAAATTGTTGCAGAGCTTCGCAAGTTGATGTCAATGCGAACCAGGGTCTTCATAGTGCATATGTCCCCTTTTCTTGGCTCTCGGTTTTTCTCAAAAGCAAAAGACTTTGGCATGATGGACGAAGGCTATGTTTGGATAATGACAAATGGGATGACTAACAGTTTTAGGTCCTCGAGTCCTTCTGTCGACATAGATGACATGAAAGGGGTGTTGGGTTTAAAGACTTATGTTCCCATTACAAAAGAGCTTGAAAGTTTTAGAGCTAGATGGCAAACAAAATTCCGACAAGACAATCCAACTATCCCTAGTGTTAAATTGGATGTTTTTGGATTGTGGGCGTATGATGCTGTTTGCGCACTAGCCATGGCAGTTGAGAAGGTTGGAACAACAAACTTCCGCTCCCAGAAGATGACCGATTCTGGCAATTCCACTGGTTTGGAGAGATTAGAGGTCTCTCATAGTGGTCCTGAACTTGTCCAAGAATTATCAGGTACAAGATTCAGAGGTCTTTCAGGAGATTTCAGCCTTATTAATAGGCAACTAAAATCATCAACTTTTCAGATTGTTAATGTGAACGACAATGGGGAAAGAGGGATTGGGTATTGGACACCTAAAAATGGACTTGTAAGAAACATTAAATCGAACAAACATACAAGCAGACATTCTTCTTCGAAAGCCAGTCTTGGACCTATTATATGGCCTGGGGACACCACCTCGGTTCCAAGGGGTTGGCAGATTAGTAAGAACGGGACCTTAAAAATTCTAGTCCCGGTGAAGCTAGCGTATTATGAATTTGTAACTGTAAAACATGATTCTAGAACTGGCACAACTAATGTCACTGGATACTGCATAGATGTCTTTAACGCTTTAATAGAGGCATTGCCGTACCCAGTTCCTTATGAGTATCATCCCTTTGCGAAGCCTAATGGTGAAAGAGCTGGAAGTTACAATGATATGGTCTATCAAGTAGCTCTCGGGGTAAAAACTCTTATTCTACGAGTTCTTCTTTCTTTTTTCCCCTACTATTTTACAGTTTATTCTATCGACATTATGTAAACATTAGCACTTTTACTTGACAGAACTATGATGCTGTGGTTGGAGATATTACCATTAGAGCAAATAGATCCTTGTATGTTGACTTTACATTGCCGTACAGAGAAGCGGGGGTATCAATGGTTGTGCCTGTCAAAGGAAACAATGGTGAGAAAAACGCCTGGGTGTTCTTGAAGCCTTTGACCTGGGACCTTTGGGTAACCAGCTGCTGTTGTTTTATTTTCATTGGTTTTGTGGTCTGGTTTCTTGAACACCCAAAAAACAAAGACTTTCAGGGGCCTCCACACCACCAAATTGGCACAAGCTTTTGGTTCTCCTTCTCAACCATGTTTTTCGCACATCGTAAGTTCCCATCATGTTAATCATTCATTAGTGATCATTGATGCTGTAGAAACAATTGATATGCACTCTATGAACTAAGCAAAGCAATTGTTTTTTCGACGACTCATTAATGCCGTATCGGTTTTGAAATTTTGAAACAGGGGAGCTAGTGTTGAGCAACTTGGCTAGATTTGTGGTGATCGTATGGTGCTTTGTTGTTCTCATACTAACGCAAAGTTATACTGCCAGTTTAACGTCAATATTAACAGTCGAGCAGCTCCAACCAACCGTCACTGAAGTAAACACGCTCATTAAGAATGGGGACAAGGTTGGCTACCGACGAAATTCTTTTATTTATGGGATTCTGAAGCAAGTAGGATTTCAGGATGATAAACTTAGGGCCTATTATTCTAGAGAAGAATTGGATAAACTTCTTCGAGACGGGAATGAAAACGGAGGTATTTCCGCTGCTTTTGATGAAACGCCCTACATGAAACTTTTTGTTTCAACTTATTGCTCAAAATATACCATTGTCGAGCCAACATTCAAAACTGATGGTTTTGCATTTGTAAGTCCACTTGTTCTCTTTCTGGGCTTCTCTCCTCTAACTAGTACATGTTTTCTGATGTGGGATTTTTTCTTCTTCTTTGGATTACCTGCAGGTCTTTCAAAAAGGTTCGCTTCTCACGCGTGATTTTTCAACTGCAATCACTAAAGTGCACGAGGGAGATAAAATGAAGACCATCGAAGATAAGTGGTTCAAGAAAAATGGAAGTTGTTCAAAGTCCGACACCGTGGGAAGTTCCAACACTCTTAGTCTTGATAGCTTTTGGGGCCTCTTCATCGTTGCTGGTGTTGTTTCGTCACTAGCAATCCTCATATTTACAGCTATGTTCCTCTACGAGCATAGCCACATCTTGACACGCGCAGATTCGGAAGCCTCATTTTGGACAAGAATTCATGAAATATTAGGAGTATATTACGGAAATGACCTCACTTCAGATACGTCTAAGAATAGGACGCTGCAAAATAGTGATCATGGTATAGCTGCGGCGGAATCTTCACCAAACAGCAGCTGTCCCCCTAGGTCATCATCAAGCTCTCCCGACCCCGCTGGACCGCTCATTGTTCATCAAGAGCTGGTGGGAACTCCTAATTCTTCCGTGCATGGTGGTGATCGGCGTCCCAATGGTCAAGCAACCCAAGACAGTAGTACTCATGAATATGGTATTGAGTTAACTTCCTCCCCAAGTGGTGAGAGACAGACCTAAACCGTAAATTAGAATAGACTATTGCCCAACAAAACTATTGATTATTGTGTCAATATATATTCTCCCTATTTTGTTTTTCATCTTAATTAATGACTTATGACATTAACTTTGCTTTAAAATCTAAAATGGTCTGTGGATGTCCATATCAATTGGGAAATTTTGGGTTTAAGGGTGAAGGAAATGGAGTCACTGTTTTTTCTTGGAATTTGAAGGAAATATTCATGGAAGCAATCAGGCTTTACTATCCATTTTGCACTAATACTGTGTAAGATGAGTCTGTAGACAGTGGATTATAATGGAGTTATGGCTCCACGAGGAGGGCACGGTATTGGTTGATGCAGCCATGACAGAGATAACAAAAAAGAAACTATTGTTGTAAAAATCGACAGTGTGTGCAGTGGAATAAATTAAATAAGACACAAAATTAACGAGGTTCTTCTACAGCTAGTGTGACTGGAGTACGTTCTCAGGGCAGCAGTAGTGCTTTCATTTATAATCTGGAATAATATGAGTAATAACTCTCACTATTCTCTCCTCTCCTTTTCCTCTCTTTTTCTTTCCTCTTTCTTCTTTCACAATCTCTTCTGTGAACTTATCACTTTGGTGTTGTGTGGGGTTTGTATTTATATAGAAAATAAAAGTAGTGTGCAGCAAGCCTTAGCAGACAATGGAAGGATAACTTGCCCATTATTTAATTCTTTGAGTGGACATCCACTGTTTTACAACAACCACCTCAAATTTATGTAATAGTAGCTTAGCTACAATCAAATTTGTGCCCCTTGATTTTGCTTTATTTACACATTGCTGCCACCAAATCTGTGTTGGGCTGGGGTTTGGATTTTGCTACATTTAAAACTCTACCACTGAGTTGATTTAACGTGAGATTCGGTGTTGGTTTGTGCAGTGGCTTACACAGCCCATTGAAGAGGTTCAAGGCCTGAAAGGCTGCATGCGCTTTTTGCCCTCTCTGCATTCTAAATCCAACGGATGGATTGAAATATGCATGGGTCTTTTGGTCATTCTCCTTTGTGGTGTCTGGGTCGATGGGTTTGAGGGAGTGGATGAGGATTTTCGATTTGTTGCGGAGGTGAGGGTCCATTTCGTTTCTCTCTGAGACGCAGTGGGATTGAGTGAGTGTTTAGAAATGAGAGAGAGAGATAGAGGGAGGGGGAGATGTTAGGATTTCAGTGCTCCAATGTTTGATTTGGTGACTGGGAGATGTTACGATGTCAGGCCCTTTCTGTAAATTATGAATTTAATTGTCTTCTCCTTATAAATTGATTCACACATAACACACACTGTATGTTTGAAATTCCAATAATCTTCTAAAGAGGATTTTTATGTTCATTTTAACTGCAATTCATATAATTTAGGAGGATAGTTTGATATAGTCGTGATCATGGGAGTCTTGGGTTATTATTTCGCTCCTTTTTGTTCTCGGCTTTTGTCGTCGTTTGCTCTCGCTCGCTGTCTTCTCTGTCGATCTCAGTGGTTTTGCAACTTCATCATTTTCCGGTGAGCTATTCGATTCTTGCATCTGCCACTTCTGTTTCCAAATTTGTGGATTTAAGTTTTGTTCAATTTTAAGTGTTAAAATCTGTCGCCCTCTTTCGTTGTAGGTTTTGTTGTTAAAATTCTTTAGGCTTTTGCTTTTTGCTGTTGTTGGACTATCTGTTAGAATTGTTCCATTTAAAATTTTCCCTCCCTCATTTTCTTCCGTCGCTTTTCCCTTTCGCCTGCTCTTTGTTTCTCTGCTTTTCTCCCTGTTCGATCTTCGTGTTTCCTTGCTTATCTGTTTGTGTTGATCGTCTGCCGTCTCAAGAGGTGGCTTTTTTGGCTGATTTGCGGTGTTTCAGGTGGTTTGTCTATTTTATTCTTTTTCTCTTTTCTTTGATTAGGAAGAAAATTTGTAGATCGATTGGTGTAAAATTAAAATCTTTGCGTCTTTTATCAGTTATTTCCTAATTTTTTTTTTCGTGTTTTTAGCATCATTGTTTAATCTGATTGCATTTTTTGTTTCAAGAAAGACTGGTCTATCAATTTTAGGGTTTCTCTGTGCAATCTTGGAAACCCCTTTCGATTGAGGTGTGTGCGTTTTTTATTTGGAATGTTTTCTGCTTTTTTTTTTTCCCGACATTTGTGTCTGGTTGTTCCATGTAATTGTATTTTTCATTTTGGGAAATTTTGGTCTTTTAGGTTAGGGTTTTCCTGTACATCGATTGGTTGGTTGGTGTAATATTGAAGTTTTTTCATTTTGCATTGACTCTTTCGTAGATTTTTTACTGTGTTCAGTGCCGTTGTCAAATATGATTGGGTTTTTAGTTGCAGGAAATATTGGTGTGCGAAGTTTATGGTTTTTGTCTGTGCAAACCCTTTTCGATTAAGGTTGGTGATGCTGTTCGGATTTGCATGAATATTTTTGGGTCATATATTAAAAGATTACGATGTTTTCATATTTTTGGGTTATATATTAAAAGAGTACCATGTTTTCATCTTTTTTTACGCTTTTTATTTATTTATTTTTTTTATTATTTTTTATATAACAGAATGGCATTTGTACTTTCTGCACATTTCTAACAACACATCCATTGCAGG
Source organism: Cotoneaster glaucophyllus (assembly GCA_036320875.1). NCBI lineage: Eukaryota > Viridiplantae > Streptophyta > Magnoliopsida > Rosales > Rosaceae > Cotoneaster > Cotoneaster glaucophyllus. Next base: position 3,320,573 of record CM070073.1, on the reverse strand, counting down.
TCACTGAAGCTGATATCGAAGCGTTCAAAGCAAACTAGAAGGGATCTGATTTCGAGAAGAAGGATTTGATTGATCTTTACAGCCAGGGCAAGGGGAGTATCAATAGGTATTAGTTTTATTTACCACTGCATTTATCTTTTTGGTTATTTGGATTCCTGTTTCTGTTTGATACTTGCAGATTGTTGTATTCAATGATAGGTTCTAATGTTAAACTTGATTCACACTGTTTCAAGAAAATTCTTATGAGGCAATAGCTTCAGGTGCGTGTATGTTTAAATCTCATAGTGAAATTTCTGGGATTTTGGTCCATGTTTTAATTTTAGGTGGTTGGATATAATGTTTATATTTATATGATCGAAGGATTACATGGATTTCGAATGATTCATTGGACATAGTCATTTTAGTTTTAGTTATTACATTTCATTTGTTTATATTTGTGTGATTAAAGGATTACTCTGTTTGTGCTCTGCATTTTAGTTTCAGTCCTGTATATTTGTGTTACGAGTTTTCTCTTTGTTTCTGTCGAGTAGATTAACTTTTTATTTTGTAAAACGGTTTTTAGATTTGATTTCTGTGTTGGTAGCTGCAGCTATTGTTAGGAAGATTTTGGGCTTCTTCCTATTTTAATTTTATTTTTTTTGTATTTTTTGTTGAAGAGTCAGAAAGCAAGAGCCAGTTTAGGAAATTAGGCCTTCCCAATGTTTCTACTTTTTGTTCTGTAAAAACCAATTCAAGTTTTAGATTGGATTTAATGGATGCTCAAGATTGGGATTTGGGAAAGTTTTGGAAATTCATGGTTGGATTGTCAATTGGTGTTGGGAATCTGGGTGTTCTGAGAATTAAGGTTAGGATTAGGAGTGGTGCTAAAGCACATTTTATATTATTGCATAAAACTTAGTTTGTATATTTGGATTTCACTGTTTTTTAATTCATTTATATGTTCTGTTATGATTTTTCTATAATCTGCATGCTGAAATACTTGGAGTTAGAATTAATAAGGATTGAATGAAACATGGATTTTTATCTATACTAAGGTTGAAATGTCCTTACTAATTAAGAGAGTTTAGTTATTCATTTAAAAAAAATAAGGATAGTATTGTAATTTTACCATATCTAAAATTTCCTACTTATAAGCATTCTCTCACACACATTCTCTCCTAACACTAACACTCTATGCGTGTGTTGATAATGATGTAAAGAACCTAAAGTTAGGTTTTTATTTATATTTTTCCGGTCAAGATGGTATTTTACATCTCTCGATCGGAGAGTTTTTTGGCCAACCAAAATAAACATTTAAGTCGTTCTACATCTCCCATTGGAGATGATCTTAGTTTACTCGCTCACACTGTTCTCTTTGAAACGGAGTATCATGGGCCGGGGCTCTAACTTCAAATTCTTAAAGAAGGGTGTTTGTTGGACTTACACATATGGAGCTGCTCCATCATTTAGGTTTCTTTCCCCTGATTTTTCTTGCACTCATCTGTGTATGTATTCGTGTACTATATAGGCAATGCACGGGTGTGTAGATGCATCATGCACGTAAAGGATGTACGTATAGTTTCAACTTTCAATATGTCTAAGAAGCTAGTAGATTTGGTTCTATCTAAGAAGCGTATTGGCTAGCTAACACCAAACAATATTGTATCATATATACCAATTTCTTGATTTGTATATATTCGACAGGCATGGAGATTGTTACTGGAATTGTTGGAAAAGTTGCCGAGTATGCAATTGAACCAGCTATACGCCGAGTGGGCTACCTTACTCATTGCAGAAGCAGCCTTCAGAATCTACAAAATCAAGTGAATGAATTAACTTCTGCTAGAGAGGGGGTGGAGCATAAGGTTGATGAAGCTGAAAGACAAGGTAAACGAATCGAAAGCGAGGTACAGAACTGGCTGAAACAAGTGGATGAGATCACCGGAGAGGCAGGCGAATTGTGGAAAGATGAAATCCAAGCAAAGATGAACTGTCTCCATGGGTTTTGTCCTAATCTTATTCTTCGTTACCAGCTAAGCAGAAAGTAAAAAAAATTGGAACAGGTTGCTATTAAACTCTATGAAAAAAGAGGCTTCACCAATTTTTCATATGATGTTCGCCCACAAGAGGTATGTATCGTGTCTACCAAATATTACGAAGCCTTTGATTCAAGGATTTCAACTCTAAAGAACATAATGGATGAATTGAGATCTCCCAGTACTGATCTGATTCTGGTGTATGGAATTGGCGGTGTGGGAAAAACCACACTTGTGGAAGAAGTCCTTAGGCAAGCTACAGAAGAAGAGTTATTCACTGATGCAGTTATGGTTCATGATGTGAAAAATCCCGATCTACGAGGAATTCAAATAGAAATTGCCAAGACATTAGGCATGGAAGTTGGTGAAAACGAGATTATGGCTGAAAGAGCACGTCATTTATGCAGCAGGATAAAAGACAAGAAGGTTCTTGTAATTTTAGATAATATTTGGGAAAAAATCGATTTGGAGACTGTGGGACTGCCATGTCTGTCTAATTGCAAAATACCGTTGACCTCCAGAAATCGAAAAGTACTATTGTCAGAGATGCGATCCCAAAAAGAGTTTCGGCTTGAAGTTTTAAACGAAAAGGAAACTTGGAGTTTATTTGAGGAGAAGGCAGGCGATGTTGTTAAAGATCATGCTATATGGAATATAGCAATCCAAGTATCTGAAAAATGTGGAGGTTTGCCTGTTTTAGTAGTCACAGTTGCAAGCGCTTTTAGAAATAGAAGTACTTTGTATGCATGGAATGATGCCTTGAGATGCCTAAAAGCGTTTGACGGTGAAGAGTCAACAGAAGAAGCATATTCGGCTCTGGAGTGGAGTTACAATCAACTGGACAATAAACTTAAGCCATTGTTCTTGCTTTGTGCAATCTGCACTGGCACAAACTCACACAACTCTACCCAATTTTCAGGCGCCAGTTTGTCAGACTTGTTTAAATATGCAATGGGTTTGGGTTTCTTTAAGAACTGTGATTCAGTGGAACAAGCAAGCAATGCGTTTCATTCGTGGATCGAAAAGCTTAAAGACTCTTGTCTATTATTAGACAATGTGGGTGATAATTATTTCAGAATGCATGACCTTGTACACAATGTTGCCATCGCGATTGTATCCAAAGATCAACGCACTTTGTTTGGAACATATGGAGGTCACCTGAAAGAATGGCCTAATAATAGGGATTTTTTCGAAAAGTGCACAATTATCTCTTTGACTTGCTGCAATATCCCCAGACTTCCTGAAGTGTTCGAATGCCAAGAATTAGAGATTTTTATTTTGGTCTGTAACAGTGGTGACCCAGTGGAAATCCTAGACCCCTTTTTTAAAGGGATGATAAAACTAAAAGTTTTGGGTTTAACTGAACTGGATATTGGATCAATACCTTCATCTCTTCAGCTCCTAGAAAATCTTCGGACATTGTCCTTGGATGACTGCGTGTTGGGAGACATTGCTCTAGTTGGACAGCTGACAGGATTAGAAATTCTTAGCTTTCGCAAGTCTAATCTTAAGGAGTTGCCTAAAGAAATTGGGAAATTAACTCGTCTTCGGTTGTAGGATTTGACAGATTGCCATCTACTTGAAGTGATTTCACCATATGTCTTATCAAGCTTGAAAAGTCTAGAAGACTTGAGAATGCAAAACAGCTTCCACCAATGGGTGGCTGAAGGAGTCACCGGAGAAAGAAGTAATGCTAGCCTTTTGGAGCTGAAGGACTTGCCTCGTCTAGCGGCATTAGCTGTACGCATTCCGGATGCTAGCATTATGCCAAGGGGCTTGTTCTCTGATAAGTTGAAAAGATATGATATATCAATTGGTGATACCGATTACGCTTCTTTTCTCGCAGAAAAGTTCCAATGCAATGCAAGATGTGGAATATGGGACAGTGTGGATGGAACCCTCAACACATTAAAGCTCAAGCTCACCACTAGGCAAGAATTGGACGATGATCTAAAAATGCTATTGAAGAGATCTGAAGCTTTGTACTTGCATGGGTTGGAGAACGACTTCCAATCAGATAGTGAAGATTTTCAGCAATTGAGACACCTCTATGTTGTAAACATTGCTAAATTTACATACATCATAAATGAGAAGGTACATAGCTGGTGTTATGTTAAATTTTTTTCTTTCTATATTTACACTAATTATCATCCAGAATTTTACAGAATGTGCAGTTCTGCATTTCATTATTTTTTTCCTGTCATCCTTCTACAAGTGTAGAACATCGAAGTGATTAAAATGAGTCAACGAGGGAAGATAGTAACCAACATTTATGCTATTCGAAGAGTTTGTTTATATAAACATCAAAGCAAAAAAGCATTGTTTGATCTAGTGGTTTTCCCAATGTTGAAAGACGTTCGATATACAAATCATTCCTTCCTCATAAAGAAAACTTTTATTAGGTTAGGTATGAAATTCATCTTCAACCATATTATGGTAACTGAATTATAGGAATTTGATCTCTAAAGTTTTGGAATGCATTTGACTAGTAACATGAATTGTCTTCTTCTAAACCCGAATTGTGTACTGCAGGTTGGGTTGCCAAACTTAACAAGGTTGATTGTGTATGAACGTGGCTCAAGATTCTTGTTTTCATCTTCCACGGCTAGAAGTCTAGTACAACTCAAATATCTTGAGGTAGAAAAATGCTACATGATGGAAGAGATAGTTTCAACACAAAGAATATGGTGAAGAAAATGCAGCTGGCATGTTTTGTAAGCTACAATGTTTGAAGCTAACAAATCTTCAAATCCTCTCTAGATTCTGCTCAGGAAGTTATATCGAGTTTCCATCTTTGGAAAGATTGGAAATAGTGAATTGTAATGTACTGGAGACATTCATTTGTGAACCTAGGAGTAAAAGCATTACAGTTCGCAGAGAAACTAAAGAGGACTTGAAGAAGACGGTTGTACAATACTTTCTTTTTGACGACAAGGTGAAATATTATACTATCATTTCTCTTTCATTGTTATGTTTGTCTCATATGTTCACTTGAATGAAAAAAGATCTAACAATTCCATAAGATGAATGTAGGTTGGGTTTCCAAAGTTGGAGAGACTCTTCATCCGTGGCTTAAATAAGTTGACGGCAATATGGCACAACCAACATGTTCCAGGCTCGTTGTGCAGAGGAGATTATACTAAGGAAAAACACGAAGCATCTGCTCTCAAAATCTAGTCAAAATTTTGAGCAGATGTTTCATGTTTTTCCTTAGTATAATCTCCTCTGCACAACGAGCCTGGAACATGTTGGTTGTGCCATATTGCCGTCAACTTATTTAGGCCACGGATGAAGAGTCTCTCCAACTTTGGAGACCCAACCTACATTCATCTTATGGAATTGTTAGATCTTTTTTCAATCAAGTGAACATATGAGACAAACATAACAATGAAAGAGAAATGATAGTATAATATTTCACCTTGTCGTCAAAAAGAAAGTATTGTACAACCGTCTTCTTCAAGTCCTCTTTAGTTTCTCTGCGAACTGTAATGCTTTTACTCCTAGGTTCACAAATGAATGTCTCCAGTACATTACAATTCACTATTTCCAATCTTTCCAAAGATGGAAACTCGATATAACTTCCTGAGTAGAATCTAGAGAGGATTTGAAGATTTGTTAGCTTCAAACATTGTAGCTTACAAAACATGCTAGCTGCATTTTCTTCACCATATTCTTTGTGTTGAAACTATCTCTTCCATCATGTAGCATTTTTCTACCTCAAGATATTTGAGTTGTACTAGACTTCTAGCCGTGGAAGATGAAAACAAGAATCTTGAGCCACGTTCGTACACAATCAACCTTGTTAAGTTTGGCAACCCAACCTGCAGTACACAATTCGGGTTTAGAAGAAGACAATTAATGTTACTAGTCAAATGCATTCCAAAACTTTAGAGATCAAATTCCTATAATTCAGTTACCATAATATGGTTGAAGATGAATTTCATACCTAACCTAATAAAAGTTTCTTTATGAAGGAATGATTTGTATATCGAACGTCTTTCAACATTGGGAACACCACTAGATCAAACAATGCTTTGATGTTTATATAGGAAAACTCTTCGAATAGCATAAATGTTGGTTATTATCTTCCCTGGTTGACTCATTTTAATCACTTTGATGTTCTAAACTTGTAGAAGGATGACAGGAAAAATAATGAAATGCAGAATTGCGCATTCTGGATGATAATTATAGTGTAAAACGTTAATGAAAGTGGTTGGTTGGTTGTCATAGATTGAAGTCATTAACAAACTATTTGGTTGCTAAAACGTTAATGACTCTGGTGAATTGTAAAAGAATGATAAAAATAGTGGAAATGTCAGACGGAGAAGATGCAGCAGGAAATGAGATTGTTTTTAGCCGGTTGCGACATTTGGAACTTTCACGGCTTCCGAGTTTGAAAGACTTTTGCTCTGGAAATTGCATTGTCAAATTCCCACTATTAAAAACTTTCTTTGTAAGAAACTGCCCTAAGTTGAAGATTTCCTCGGAACTGGAAAGAATACCACTTCAGGAGGAATTTGATGGATATTTTGATTTTGTTTATAATCGCATTGTTGATGGCGATGACGATCTTGAAGTGGTAAGTTTTTGTTCCCAATCTTCCATTTTTCAAATTTCTTGACATGAATATTGACATGCACGTTGTATTTTTCTTTGTAATAGGTCCCCGAAAATTCCATTTGATGTTTCCAGAGGAGCACATTTCACCGCAAGTATGGATATGGTGGGTACCATCCAAATACTCTTATTAATAGAGTCTCGCACTGAAGTTGTAACAAGATAATGTTCACTACTAATATCACCTACTAATATGCGGTGCGCTATGTTGAGCCTAAAAAGTTTTATGAGTTGTGTTACTCATATTTTCCCATCTGTCTTTCTAGGACATTCTTTGTTGCACCTTAAACTTTTTGTGGTCGCCGTTGTTGCCTTGTCTTAATTGAGAAGAAGCTTGCAGAAAGCGTCTGCCGGTTGGGAAATGCTTGTGTGATATTCGTGAAAGCAGCAGCCTCTCCGTTCACTATTGTCCAGGTCTCCGTTTTCTGGTTTTTCAATATTTCGAATCTGTTAGTTTTCCCGGTTTCAAACCTTGATAGCTTTGCTTGTCTGGGGGATAAGTTGTTTCACGTCTTCTACATTTATGCATTACATACATAATACACTCTGCTTTTAGTCAGATTCAAGCCGTTTGATTTGACCATGGATTTAAAGGAAGCATATCGACAATTTGTGCAATGCATTAGTGTAATATTGTTGAATTTTTATTATGGGAGTGTTTGTGGCTAGGATTAATCTTAGCAAGCCTAAAGTTATTATGGTGTATTGGTGTGTATGACTGCCAATGAACTCGGCCTACTAAAGTTTATGATATAAATGTGACTTAATATTACAGTTTAGTGGTATTCTTCTTCACTTGTAAGGAAGAGATTTTAGGTTTGAATTTTGTGAACGGTGAATTCACAACCAATCTATTCTCACTTCTTTAGTTGTATTTTTTTTCACTAAGGATTAAGAAACAATTGAATAGACGTAAAATCAACATGAACATTGTAGAGTGTGCGATTTGGGTCTTCGCTTGGAAGGATATAAGAACAGTTGAAAAGATGAAAAATGGGCAACAAGGCCTAAAGATTATTAATTTGGGCAAATGTCCAATTTGCACCCATGATTCGCCATATCAATGAGAACAATGAAGTGAACAAGACGTGGAGTTCACCTCGACGTAGGGGCATTTTTTTTTGTTGAATTCCATCATTTATTAGTCTAAAACGGAACTTTAAAATTTAGGACCTTTTCGATATTGTGTTGTTTGTTTAATTCATCTCCTATAATTGTATTCCTAAAATGTATAGAGCTAAGAGGCACAACTAAGCGCCCTCAGAAGTGCTAAGAATGTTATCTTATAAGTTTATAACATCATTTAATAATTAATAAACTTTAAAGTAATATATAACGTTTTATAAATAATTCAAAATGAGTTAATCGTAGAGCTAGTTTAGGAGTTTTTTTTTTTACTTTGTTTTCTTTGAACAAACGACAATATAGTGTTAGAATTTCTGGTTCTTACAAAATTTTCATTTTGATCTTCAGGCCAAAATAGTAAGCACTCGAAACTTCAGGCTCGAGATTTTCATGACTAATGAGAAGGGCGATTGTACCGCACAATTCTCATCGAAACAAGCATAAGATGGGCGATTATTCCGCACCACTTAAACAACATGAAAATTTAAATGTGCAGAGTAATTTAATATATGCAGTGCAGGGTGGACGAATATACCGCGCCACCTAAAATTGCGATAAAATTTAAATATGCAGAGCAGGGTAGGCAATTATACCGCACCACCTAAAATTGCAATAAAATTTAAATATGCTGAGCAAGATGGACGATTGTACCACACCATCTTTGACCGTAGTGAAATTAAATTTGCAGTTCAAGATGAGCGATTGTACCGCACCATCTTTGCTAACAGTAAAATTAACATAAATAAATACTGGGTTAGTAATCAGGGACTACACCAAACAAGAAATCAAAGATATAAGTAACTGTTAAATTTAGGACGAGAAGCAGGCATGGTATAAATAACTGTTAAATTTAGGACGAGTAGCAGTTCATCGCGAGGGTACACTATGCAGGTGAGGCAGAGGAAGAAGAAGAACAGGAAAAACCTTGGAGGAATCAAATTTTTCTTTTCTTTTCGGTGAAGGGAGATGAGAATTGATTAGAGTTAGAGAGTCGTGCTGATAACGTGTTATAAATAGGCAAAAGTTAGAGATATAACCTTTGCTAAGGACGGGAGCGAAACATGTGCAAAATACCACACTATAACTATAACACAAAATTATTGCAGAGGAGGTGAGAGATATTGGTATTATTTATCTTATTTCTTTCTTTCTTTCTTTTCGCAGTGTACATTCCGATAGCACACGGAGTCCTATATTTATAGAACAACTCATGTAACTACAATCATCCAAATACAATGATGATACTTTTGAAATTATCAAACACTATTTATAAGTTTTTATTCCTTGAATGGGCATTCATCCACTAATTCTACAATAAAAATTTCTTTTTTTTTAATTGCGATTTTTAGGAAAAATTAACTGCATTATACAGTTAGCACCAATAATTGTTCGTCCAAAAAAAAAAAGCACCAATAATTGAGTGTGGTTCCCACTTTGTACCATTCACTCGGACATTTACAGTTGTATATGTCTTCGTCTTCGTCTTCGTCTTGGTGAGATAATAAGTGGATCAGATATTATATTCAAAGCGAAGCAATTTGAAGAGCAAAACTATCCAGCTCATTCGCAAACAGAGTAGAGAAAAGCGGTACGTCTTTCAGATTTATTTTTAATTTGCTCCATTTTCTTGTCCCGTTTTATCTGTTTCATTAATTATCTTTTTTTTGCTTATTTAATTAACCTCATCCCACTCCAAACAAGTTAAATATTAACTAGGATTCTTTCTACCTTTGATCTCTTTGATTTGTTGTTTGTACCACAAACAAGATATTACCAACAGAAAAATTAATTGCTAGATGTTCCAAACGGCAGAAATATTCCCAGATGTTCAAACAGTGGTGAACTAGTACACCAAAAAGGTTATTTTCAACCGGATCGAAGAAACAATGTTTGCAATTTCCATTCCAAACTTCAAAATTGGAGAGGATCACAATTTTCGAATTTAGAATTTTCGGAATGTTTAGGGTTAGAGTAATCTCGAAATTTTCAGAAGTTTTTTAATATTCTTGAATTTTTTTTCGTATATACAATTTATTGTTATATCTTGATATTTGGTGGTATATGCTTATTTATAAATCTATTTAATTTTGTGGAATATACTTGATTTATGGTTAATATAAAAAACAATGAACAAAAAGTTTCCAAAACTAACAATAAAATACAGAAGTTAATTACAAAATACATAATTTTGTAAATAACTTTTAAAATTAGCATATTTCGAAGAAAAAAATTAGCACAAAATTTCAAATCGGTAGTTAGGAAATTTCAAATTCTCTAAATCATATATTCTAAAACTCAGTTTCCCCCGGCACTGTTCACCAGCAGTGAAAGGGCGAAACCGCCCTCGGATTCTTCTTTGCTTGCTGTGCTCTTTGCTATTTTGTGTGGTGAAAAGTCCGTTTTCGCCCTCATGGCCACGCGTCTGTCATCCAGTTTATGCGTCGAATAGGTTTTGGTTGGTTTACCATTTGATTTGCCTTTTGTGTGTCGGCAATCTTTGCTTCTCTCCATCTTGGTCTCGCCTTCATTTCGTCTGAAATCCTGTGTTTTCCGTTTTGCAAAATATTCATCGCAAAGATCGTCGTGTTCTCTTTTCTGGGAGTTTGTTTGGGTTCTCTGTTTTGAGACAAGTCTGCATCTCTGTAAATCGTTTCTCCCCAATTGTCATCGGCTTTCCGACCAATTTTTGGTGCGGTCTGGGTGCGATCTATGTTCAAATCATCGTAAAAAAAAAAAAAATTATTTAAGTCAGGTAAGTTCTGCAACCCTTATATGAGAGTTGTTATTTCGAATTTGCATTAATTTGAACGAAACCCTAACAGTTTGATTTTATACTGAGTTGTGGCAGTTTGTCGAGGCTTTGTCGGCTAAGAGCGGATTTTGCGTTTGGTTTACTCCGCTGATAAATCTGAGATTTAACAGGAGTTCGAAGGCTACTGTTGGTTTGGGTATGTATTCCCTGCTTTCATTCCTTCCTAATTGTATATGGATTTCCTATTTAAATAAAGCAGGAAACTAATCGATTAATGCATGTTTTAATTCCATTTTTCCTAATGCTTTAACAGCTTTGTTTATTGTTGAGTTCTGTTGGTGAATCCACTTTTCTTTTATTGATAGCAGTGGTGTTTTGTACGTGAGGACATATGCTTATTCTCTGTGGTGTTCTAATTTGTTTAGTTAGCAATAGAATGAGTTACTATTATCGTGAAATTGAATCCTTGCAATATGTGATGTATGAAATGAATTGGTAAATTATTGTGTATGGAATAATATCAACACTGAATTAGAGTTATGTAATTTGTGATGATTTACCAATTCAGTGGTGAGTAGGGAAAATGAATCCGAGCTGTTGTGGAATTCCCTAACATTTTAGGATGAAATATTTAAGGGAGTGCGTTTTGGCAGTCATTGTGTCTTGCCTGTACATTGTCATGCACGGTGGAATAATATCAATCTGAGCTGTTGTTGGAAAAGTAAAGAGCCAATGGAAAATGAGGTTAAAGATATACATCAATAATAGTGATTTATAGATTTATATATGAGTGCTTATTAAGCTTGGTTAGCCGAGCGTTTTCTTTTGTTGGGATTTACTTTGGTAGTTTCATTTTAATTGTATTCTTTTTAATGGTTGGCTAAGTAAGATAACCAAGCGTATCTACTTTGTTGCTGCTCTCTATATCTAATTCACTTAATATTTTTTTAATTAATTATGTGTGTGCTGAGTTAAAAGTGTTTATACAAATTCGGTGTCGTCTTCAATACAAATTATAAATGACTAAGGCTGATTTTTTATTTTTGCAGCCTTGAAAAATCTTGATTAGTCCGGAATTCAGGCTGTTTATTCTTGGTTTCTAAGGCGCTCTATCCTCAAGGTAACCAATCAAACTCCCGCTATTATTTGTGAAAGATTTACATATGCGCTTTTCGTTTTTTGTAGTTCAAATCAATCTGAGTTCTAATACTTATGCTTGCAATAGATAAAGCATGCTTTATTTTTTTATGAATTTCATGTGTTGTACAATGGTATTTATGAAATGCAATTAACTTTTTGCAACTAAAGATAAGCGAAGATTTTCTCTTTTTTTACAGGATTTGAAAAACAGTTGGCTATCCTGGTTTTTGAGCTATTTGTTTCTAGCTTCCAAAACGCTTTGCACTCAAAGTAATTTAAATTTTGGAATTATCTAATACAAACTTTAATTATACAGTTTTTATAATTCGAATGTTTACTGTTTGTATTTGATTTGAGCTATATTGTTTTTCCACATATTTCATGTCTTGATTAATTTTTTTTTATTGCTCTTTTCTTGAAATTTGTTTTGCAAACGTTTGTCATGCAAATAGGTGAAACAGTTTGTTTCCATCATGTCTAAAAAGTCTAATGGTCAATCAAATGATGCTACAAAGCGAAACCCAAACATCACTAAGAGCGAATATAATACACTGTTTGAGCTTGATCAGCGGCCAAAAAAAGTGTGTAGAATCAATCATATGCTTAGTTTTGAAGATGTTTACTCTGGAACTAACACATTTGTTCTTCAAAATTCGTCGGCTGAATATCAGTGCTCCACCAGTAGATCTTCTGCTGATCACTGTGACATTGCTCCACCAGTCTTAAAAATGTAAATCCAAATGGTAAATGGGTTTTCTTTTGAATTTTAATCAGGGGAGCGAGTAGCGAGCAACTTGGCTAAGTTTGTAGTGATCATCTGGTGCTTTGTTGTCCTCATACTCACTGAAAGCTACGCAGCTAGTTTAACGTCATTTTTAACAGTCCAACAGCTCCAACCAGTCGTTACTGATTTAAACATCTCATGAGGAATGGGGACTATGTTGGCTTCAGAGCAGGTTCTTTTATTTATGGAATTCAGAGACAGCTAGGATTTCAGGATGATAAATTTAGGACCTATAAATATGAAGAAGAATTGGATGAACTTCTTCGCAAGGGGAATGAAAACGGAGGTATTTCTGCTGCTTTTGATGAAACGCCCTACATGAAACTTTTTGTTTCAACTTATTGCTCAAAATATACCATTGTCGAGCTAACATTTAAAGGCGATGGCTTTGCATTTGTAAGTGCACTTGTTTCTCTTTCTGGGCTTCTCTCCTTTAACTAGTACATGTTTTCTGGTGTGGGACTTATTTTTCCCTTGACTTACCCGCATGATTTTTCAACAGCAATCACTAAAGTGCACGAGGGAGATAAAATGAAGGCCATCGAAGATAAGTGGTTCAAGAAAAACGAAAGCTGTTCAAACTCCAATCCCGTGGAAAGTTCCAACACTCTTAGTCTTGATAGCTTTTGGGGCCTCTTCATCGTTGCTGGTGTTGCTTCATCACTAGCTATCCTCATATTTACGGCTATGTTCCTCTATGAGCATAGCCACATCTTGACACGCGCAGATTCCGATTCCTCATTTCAGACAAGAATTCATGAAATATTAAGAGTATATTATTACGGAAAAGACCTCACTTCCGATACTTCTTAGATGAGCACGCTGCAAGATAGTGATTATGGTACAGCTGCGGCTGAATCTTCACCAAACAGCAGCTGTCCCCCTAGGTCATCATCAAGCTTTTCCGACCCCGCTGGACCGCACATTGTTCATCAAGTGCTGGTGGGTACTCCTAATTCTTCCGTGCTTGGTGGTGACCTGAATCCCAATGGTCAAGCAACCCAAGACAATAGTACTCATGAATATGTTATTGAATTAACTTCCTCCCCAATCTATGGGAGACAGACCTAAACCCTAAATTAGAATAGACTATTGCCCAAGAAAGCTATTGATTCAGAGTAAATAATTTTGTAAATATATACTCTCTATATTGTTTTTCTTATCTTAATTGATGATTTATGACATGCAAAGGGAGTTGAAGAGATTGATGTCTTCCCTCACCCGCCACTTGCAAGAATTTATATGCAGCCGGAGATGAGTTATCTGCAGGGCTATGTTCTCCCTGAATCTCCGCCTAACATTTTGAAAACTATTCGACTAGATACTACATTAGTCGCTAAAATTTTCACCGCACATCTGCACTCCAATGCTCCGGCTTGTACATGTGTTGGTGCCACAATTCCTCCTGCGAAGCTTAGAACTCTTTGTCAGTTTTAAAATGTCTTTAAACACCTTCAGTAGGCATTAGGTTCTTTGAAATGAGTTATTGTTATGTCAAATGTGCTCTATTAGTTAAAACCAACAGAAAGATTGAATGATGTTATTGTTAGATTATAAACTTGCACCGTAAGTAATATGAGCTTCTTACTGTGTCATAAAGGTTTAAATCTATGTTAAGTTCTTTATATGCCTTGTTATGCAAAAGACTTTAAATATTTCTTTATGTATGCATGTCAAATGATAATCACAAACTGATTGGATGTTTATTAATAAAAAAAATACAAGGCATCAAGGGCGACATAAAACCAAATTCTATCTATTAAAGAATTCATAAACGGTTAAATGAAACACAAAAATAGAGATAAACAAAAGTTAAACAATTCAAAAGGATGGGAACTCAAGTCGAATGCATTCGGATAAATATATGTGTCACTAATGGGAAATAAGCATACTAATCAACACCTAAGTGATAATCCAATCATCAACAATTACATCATTTATTTTGTAAAATTTAGTTTAAAAATTTAGTCTCCCAAGCTTTACCTAAAACAAACAATTTGAGTCCTTTAGGAACAGTTAGAAATATGAGGTTAAATTTTAGATTTTTAGCCCCTTGAATTGAAGATAGCCTAATAACTTGCCCATTATTTAATTCTTTGAGTGGACATCCACTGTTTTACAACAACTACCTCAAATTTATGTAATAGTAGCTTAGCTACAGTCAAATTTGTGCCCCTTGAAATATGCATGGGTCTTTTGGTCATTCCGCTTTGGGGTGTCTGGGTCGATGGGATTGAGGGAGTGGATGAGGAATTTCGATTTGTTGCGGAGGTGAGGGTCCATTTCGTTTCTCTCTGAGACGCAGTGGGATTGAGTGAGTGTTTAGAAATGAGAGAGAGAGATAGCGAGCGATAGGGAGATAGAGGGAGGGGGAGATGTTAGGATGTCAGTGCTCCAATGTTTGATTTGGTGACTGGGAGATGTTAGGATGTCAGTCCCTTTCTGTAAATTATGAATTTAATTGTCTTCTCCTTATAAATTGATTCACACATAACACACACTGTATGTTTGAAATTCCAATAATCTTCTAAAGAGGATTTTTATGTTCATTTTAACTGCAATTCATATAATTATATAGTCGTGATCATGGGAGTCTTGGTTTCGTTTATTAGATTAGGTAATCTCCCTCAAGAGGTGAAGAAGGAACTTGAAGATCCTCCTTATAGTAGGTAAGGCAATTTAGTCCTGTCCTTATGTTTTGATTTCTCTTAAGCCACCAGAACACATCAACTTGGCAGCTAGCGGCATGGATGTATTCCTTATCTTCTTCTTACCCGCCATGTATTAGGTGCAGTTTTAGATGGAGTCGTGAAATCTGGAAAGCCTGGTATCACCTTATATTCTTTTGTTTTATAGTTTGTTTTGTCAGAAACTCTTACGATTTGCTTAGTGAAATGACTGTTATTTTACTCCTTTTCGTTTGTGTTTTATTTTTGCAGATACGTTGAAAGGCTAATTTTATGCAAATTCAATATTAGACAAGCGTACAACAGACGAATCTCTAATTCAAAGGTAAAATTGTATAGGAGCATCAATGTCTGAGGTCACATGGTATATAGCTCAGACCAATAATTGTTTGGCCAAACTGTTGTATTTGTCGGTTACTAATAATGAGCATTCCTAATAAGGTTGTATAAAGTTGGCCAGGCCAAATTTTCTTTATGCTGGGATATATTTAGCAGCATTAACCTATTTGAAAACTTAGATTTGCACAAACACAACATAATCTTTGCGAAAGGATGTATTTGACTGACATATTATATCATATATATTAACAGATAAGCAATGCTCTAGCAGGAGCTGACATAAAAGACTTGATGAGGAAGCTATCAAAATTTATTTATGATGAAGAGAAAGCTCTTGAGATGAGGTTTTTTTGTTCCTGTTTCATCTTAGTTTTAAGCAATGAGAAAGGTCAAGTTTATGATAGTTTCTAGATATGTAGATTGGGAAATTATCATTAAACTTAAAACCATACACGCTTGTTTCTTAAGAATGAGGATGAAACTTCTTCGAATTCCCTCCTGATCAACAGCCAGTGACTCAGTGGTAAGAGGAAACTTCCTTACGATCGACACCATCAATTTATTCCAAACCATTCAAAAGAGCATACGAACATGACCAAGAATTCTATGATCAACCCTGTTTTTCTTGTCTTCATCTTACTCTTCTTCTTACCAGGTTTGGTCAAACCTTTCAAAATTTTTAACCATTTGCCAATTATAACTGTTTGAGAAAAACCCAGAAATTTCATTAATTTACTTTGTGAAGAAATGTCCTACGTCGAAAGTTAAGCAAGCCCATTCACAGGAGTTTAAGGAGTTGGACAACTTCATATTGTCAATTGGTTTTGTGGTGGAATCTCAACCTTGACTTCCCATCTAAAAAACCAGTACAAGAAGACTACTTAGTATAAAAACATCATTAGAGTATAAACCAAGTCTCCTGCTTTAGTTTGGAAGAAGGTTCATTGAATCAAATTCAAATGCGCTGATGGATGCCATTTCTTCAACACGAATGGATCAATGTAGCTGTGGCAAAACTGTCATTGACTCACTGTATCCACCATTACTTATTTTTCTTCTGAGGTAAATACTGCTTTACTCAATTCTTTTTTTAATTCAAATTATGAAAAACCATACCAACTTGTTTCTTAGGAATGAATATGAAATTTCTTTGAAATACCTCCTCATCAGAAGTCAGCGATTCAGCAGTAGGGGATACTTGACTTATTCTTCGTTTGAATATTCAAATTGACTGTTGTTATATTAAAAATCCTACTGACTATCATCTTATAAATAAGTTTCTTAGTCTCCCTCACCCCCGGCCATGAATTCCAAACCTTCCAAGAGAGAGTATTCAAACATGACAAAAAACCCTATGATCAAACCCGTCTTTCTTTTCTTCCTATTCTTTTGGATTTTCTTCGTCGGGGCACAAAACACAACATTAATCCCAGTACATGTGGGAGTGGTTCTTGACTTGGACACCACGTTTGGGAAAATGGGGATGAGCTGCATTGACATGGCCCTCGCCGACTTCTACGCCTCTCATGCAGGCTACAAAACTAGGCTGGTCCTACACAAAAGGGACTCTGCAGAAGAAGTTGTTGTTGCAGCTACTGCAGGTTCTTTCTCTACCTCTTCTCTTTTTGTGTGTTCTTTTTTCTTATCTTAAATATGTTTCACTATCTATTAGAATATTAAAGGTGTTGATTTCCAATTGGTTCAAATGGTCGGGGTCTTCCATGTTATTTGGTGTGGTTCGGTACTTTCACTTGAAGATACTAAGGGCTTGTTTGGTATTCTATTTGAATTTTTTTATAATTTCTCAAAACATTTCTTAAGAATTTTTCTTGAAAACAATTTTCTTTAAGAATCAAAAACTTGTTTGGTATGCGATTTGAATTTTTTTAATCTTACAACTTAAACTGGACAAAAAGATCCAAAAAAAGGGGGTCGAGAGAGAAAAGAGGAGAGAGGAGGAAAGAAAGTAAGAGATGATTAGAGGAAAGAGAAAGAAGTGAGTGGATCAGAGGAGATAGAGAGGAAGATGAGTGAGAGAAAGAACCAAGAGAGAAGAGATGAAAAAGGTAAAAAAAAAAAAGAGAAGGGGAAAGAGAAAGAAGAAAAGAGAGAGATTTGGAGTGAGAGGAGAGGAGAGAGAGAAAAGAAAGGAGTGAGTTTAAGTTAGAAAACTTTAAAAACTCACGTTTTGTGCTTTTAGATAATAGACTATATTTTTTAGTTAGTCTTGAGTTCAGTTTTTTTAAAATAGTCCTATCAAACAAGTTTTTAAAGCCTAAAACTTGAAAATTGTTTTTGAGTTTAAAAAGTTAGATTCAAGTAAAGTATCAAACAAACTCTAAATGTCTGTGATCTGTCACAACCTTCTGCTCAGCACGACCATGGATGAGCCGGCATGGCTTGTGGGAAATTTAAATATTAATTATTTAATTTTCATATTGAATGAAAAAAATTTAACCGGTGGCAGTTTCTTCTTCTATTAAGTGTTGTGACTGAGAAATGTTGTAGGTTTTTGTTTTTGTTTTTTTTTGTTTTTTTGTTTTTTTGTTTTTTGTCAAACTATAGATTTTATCAATTAGATGTTAGATTAGCTACCATCAGGATTTGAACCCACGCCGTCATGTAAGGGCTTAACACCTTTCCACCACTAAAGTAAAGAACCACTTCCGTCTGAGAAATGTTGTTATGTGTTGTTTTGTTGAAGTAGCTGCCTTTTGGCTTGCTACTGTTTTTTGGCTGCCGTCAAATCTTTTTCTGTTCATACAAGCTATATGTGCATTTCAAAAAAAAAAAAAAAAGTTTGTCAGTTCTCTCCAAGTTTTACATTAGAACATTGTATCCGGGCAAGCCTTAATTTCTAAATTTGTCAGTTTTCTACAACTTTACTCAATAATTTTGTTGTTGATGTTTTATATAAGTTTGTTGTTATAACATAAGTGATCTGTTATAATACTTCTTTTTTATATATATGCTATCAAATTTCGAGTTTTGTTAACTAACAAGTGCGTGCTGTTCTTGTTCTTCTTGAATTCATATATCTTGAATTTTTTTTTGTTTTCTGAAATTGCTCCAACGCGGCTCATCCAAGTGACCCTGGTCAGTTAGGCTTAATTGGGTAGAACCAAGTTTGTTCGGATCAGGTTTGGTTGGATTTGTATAGTGATCAACCATTATAATTTTCTAGAAATGCTTATTTCTAGCTTAAGTTTCATCAGAGTTTAATTAATTTCCATTTTTCACCTTTGAAACAGCTCTAGACTTGATAGAAAATGAGAAAGTGCAAGCCATTATAGGGTTAGAATCATCAATGCAAGCCAGCTTTGTAATTGAGCTTGGAGATAAAGCTCAGGTGCCCATAATCTCATTTTCTGCAACAAGCCCTGCTCTTCAGGGTTCATACTTTTTCCGAATTGCTCAGAATGACTCATCTCAAGTTAAAGCCATTAGTAGTATCATCCACGCCTTTGGTTGGACTGAAGCAGTGCCCATCAGTGTTGACAATGAGTTCGGAAAGGGAGTAATACCTTACCTGACTACTGCTTTGCAAGCAGTTGGTGCTCGTGTGCCCTACTGGAGTTTCATTCGTTCAATCGCCACGGATGAGGAAATTGTTGCAGAGCTTCGCAAGTTGATGTCAATGCGAACCAGGGTCTTCATAGTGCATATGTCCCCTTATCTTGGCTCTCAGTTTTTCTCAAAAGCAAAAGACTTTGGCATGATGGATGAAGGCTATGTTTGGATAATGACAAATGGGATGACTAACGGTTTTATTTCCTCAAGTTATTCTGTCGACATAGATAACATGCAAGGGGTGTTGGGTTTAAAGACTTATGTTCCCATTACAAAAGAGCTTGAAAGTTTTAGAGCTAGATGGCAAACAAAATTTCGACAAGACAATCCAACTATCCCTTGTGTTAAATTGGATATTTTTGGATTGTGGGCGTATGATGCTGCTTGGGCACTAGCCATGGCAGTTGAGAAGGTTGGAACAGAAAACTTCCGCTTCCAGAAGATGAAAGATTCTGGCAATTCCACTGGTTTGAAGAGATTAGAGGTCTCTCAAAGTGGTCCTGAACTTGTCCGAGAATTATCAGGTACAAGATTCAGAGGTCTTTCTGGGGATTTCAGCCTTATTAATAGGCAACTACAATCATCAACTTTTCAGATAGTCAATGTGAACGGTAATGGGGAAAGAGGGATTGGATATTGGACAACCAAAAATGGACTCGTAAGACACATTGAATCGAACAGAATTACAAGCAGACACTCTAATTCTAATGCCAGTCTTGGACCTATTATATGGCCTGGAGACACCGCCTTGGTTCCAAGGGGTTGGCAGATTAGTGCGAATGGGACCTTAAAAGTTCTAGTCCCAGTGAAGCTAGTGTACGATGAATTGATAAATGTAACGTATGATTCTAGAACTGGCGCACCTAATGTCACTGGATACTGCATAGATGTCTTTAACGCTGTAATAGAGGCATTGCCATACCATGCTCCTTTTGAGTTTCAGCCCTTTGCAAAGCCTAATGGTGAAAAAGCTGGAACTTACAATGATATGTTCAATCAAGTAGCTCTCGGGGTAAAAACTCTTATTCTACGAGTTTTTTTTTTTTTTTTCTCCTATTATTTTACAGTTTATTCTATCGGCATTATGTAAACATTAGCACTTTTACTTGACAGAACTATGATGCTGTGGTTGGAGATATTACCATTAGAGCAAATAGATCCTTGTATGTTGACTTTACATTGCCGTACAGAGAAGTGGGGGTATCAATGGTTGTGCCTGTCAGAGGAAACAATGGTGCGAAAAACGCCTGGGTGTTCTTGAAGCCTTTGACCTGGGACCTTTGGGTAACCAGCTGCTGCTTTTTTATTTTCATTGGTTTTGTGGTCTGGTTTCTTGAACACCCAAAAAACAGAGACTTTCAGGGGCCTCCACATCACCAAATTGGCACAAGCTTTTGGTTCTCCTTCTCAACCATGTTTTTCATACATCGTAAGTTCCAATCATGTTAATCCTTCATTAGTGATCATTGATGCTGTAGAAACAATTGATATGCACTCTATGAACTAAGCAAAGCAATTGTTTTTTCGATGACTCATTAATGCCAAATCTGTTTTGAACTTTTGAAACAGGGGAGCTAGTGTTGAGCAACTTGGCTAGATTTGTAGTGATCGTATGGTGCTTTGTTGTTCTCATACTAACGCAAAGTTATACTGCCAGTTTAACGTCAATATTAACAGTCCAGCAGCTCCAACCAACCGTCACTGATGTAAACACGCTCATTAAGAATGGGGACAAGGTTGGCTACCTACGACGTTCTTTTATTTATGGGATTCTGAAGCAAGCAGGATTTCAGGATGATAAACTTAGGGCCTATTATTCTAGAGAAGAATTGGATAAACTTCTTCAAGACGGGAATGATAACGGAGGTATTTCCGCTGCTTTTGATGAAACGCCCTACATGAAACTTTTTGTTGCAACTTATTGTTCAAAATATACCATTGTCGAGCCAACCATTGTCGAGCCAACATTCAAAACTGATGGTTTTGCATTTGTAAGTCCACTTGTTCTCTTTCTGGGCTTCTCTCCTCCAACTAGTACATGTTTTCTGATGTGGGATTTTTTTTTTCGTTGGGTTACATGCAGGTCTTTCAAGAAGGTTCGCTTCTCACGCGTGATTTTTCAGATGCAATCACTAAAGTGCACGAGGGAGATAAAATGAAGGCCATCGAAGATAAGTGGTTCAAGAAAAATGGAAGTTGTTCAAAGTCCGACCCCGTGGGAAGTTCCAACACTCTTAGTCTTGATAGCTTTTGGGGCCTCTTCATCATTGCTGGTGTTGTTTCATCACTAGCAATCCTCATATTTACAGCTATGTTCCTCTACGAGCATAGCCACATCTTGACACGCGCAGATTCGGAAGCCTCATTTTGGACAAGAATTCATGAAATATTAGGAGTATATTACGGAAATGACCTCACTTCAGATACGTCTAAGAATAGGACGCTGCAAAATAGTGATCATGGTATAGCTGCGGCGGAATCTTCACCAAACAGCAGCTGTCCCCCTAGGTCATCATCAAGCTCTCCCGACCCCGCTGGACCGCTCATTGTTCATCAAGAGCTGGTGGGAACTCCTAATTCTTCCGTGCATGGTGGTGATCAGCGTCCCAATGGTCAAGCAACCCAAGACAGTAGTACTCATGAATATGGTATTGAGTTAACTTCCTCCCCAAGTGGTGAGAGACAGACCTAAACCCTAAATTAGAATAGACTATTGCCCAAGAAAACTATTGATTATTGTGTCAATATATATTCTCCCTATTTCGTTTTTCATCTTAATTAAGTAGTTCAGTTAACTTTTATTTAATCTTAGAAAATATGATATGAAATTCACATGCATCATTATTACTTCAAGTAGTAGTAAGAATGCTTTTCTTTTAGAGTAAATTGTAGCAATGGTCCCTCAACTTTAATCAAATTGGAGCAATGGTCCCTCAACTAAAATTCCATTACCATTGTCCCTTAACTTATCAAAATGTGTAGCTATAGTCATTTTCATCAATTTAGTCAAAATTTTGTCAAAATAAGTTATGTTGGAATAACCATTTATATAATTAGGGTCCCTCAACTCATCAAAGTGTGTAATTATGATCATTTTCATCAACTACGTCAAAATTTTTGTCAAAACGAGTTATGTTGGAAGGACCATTGCTACAATTGGGTTAAAGTTAAGGGACAATTTCTCCAGTTGAATTAAAGTTGAGGGACCAATGGTAATGGATTTTTAGTTGAGGGACCATTGCTCCAATTGAGTTAAAGTTCAGGGACCATAGCTACAATTTACTCTTTCTTTTAAATCATGGATATGGATGATGGTGAAATGGTTGTGTTCGTATGATTTAATGGGAGAAGAAAATTTTAAAATGTCATGTTTCATGTTATAGCTTCAAAGATGAGTGCTTGATTAAAGTCTCGGATTAATCTTGAATTGGGTTTATATTATGTTATGCATTATGAAGATTTTGAACGTTAAGGTGATTGTGAAATTGTGACAAGTAGATAGAAAAGCCGTATTATACTTGTGCAAATAAGAAATGTTGAATAGGGTGAAAAATGCCTTGGATGTTGATTGGGGCGAAACAGCACGTGGATGTGGAATTGGGCAATGTGCCCATAGAATGTGGAATTGGGCAATGTGACCCATAGAATGTGATAAGTATGTGTGGGAAGGTATATTTGTTAGGTATATTACGATCCTTTTCTAGTCTATTAGTCACTTATTGGGATAAAAGAAAAAGGTGATGAAATTGTTGTTCTGCAAATGATGGTGAGTAATTGTGATTTGCAATTCCAATGATTTTGGCCGGAATTTCCGATATTTGATTTTCCACCTCTAATGATTTGGCTTGAAATTTTGATATTTATTTGGCCAATGAGGGTTACAGCTGGAATTTCTGATGTTTGATGTCGCCAGGGAGTGTGGCTAGAAACTTTGGGGAAGAATCGTGGTAACGGCTTTGTATAGCCAATGATGGTAAGTGGTTTTACCAATGATTGTAGTTATTATGCTAGTATTTAATTAGCCAATGGTAGATGTGGTATGATAATCTGGCATTTATTTAGCTAATGAGGATTGTGGCTTGATTGAAGATATTTACTTTGCCAATGTGTATGACTAGAATTTCGAATAAATTATTTGAAGCCGGAAGTACGGTGTGTGATTGTTGATCATGTTTTGATTAAGTTGGTCAGTTAACCTCTTTTTAGAGTTTTGGAAGTTGTGCTATGAAATTCGTAAGTATCGTTATTACTTTGTATTGGAGCACGAACGCTTTCATTTAAATCATGGATATAGGTGATTGTGAATCGATTCGTATTTACGTTATAAAATTCTTAATCGATGGATCATTCATCGTGATTGCATGAGAATTAGTATTGTCGTTGCTATAATGACAATTATAAATCAAGTTCAAAATGTCTAATTTGTTGATAGGGAAATTGTGTTATTAGTGGAAAGGAACGATACTAGAAATTTCGAGGACGAAATTTTTTTAAGGGGGGAAGAATGTGAAATCTCATTCCTGGATTTCACTATCATAATCTACGTATTTGTATTATTGAGATTTTATATTATTTTTCGACAATTTATTTTAATTTGTTTGAATTTAGATTTTAATTAAACTAGCTATGAAGTTCGAAGTTTGGAAATTAATTATTGGGAAATCCGTAGACCTTTCGAGATCACAATTTATATTTTCAAATAGATCTCGAAACCATAAACACATAGGTGAAAGCCGTTTGCGAGTCCAGATTATAACGGTATAGTTACAGACCTTTGAGGTTGTGCTACTAAACTATAGATTTTAGAAATTATTTAAACTCCCACTTTGAGGGAAAAAGCCCAAAGGAGGTATGTGCTTTTGTGGCCAATTAGAAGTAAAGGTTGGGGGGGACCAATCAGAAACAAGAAAGGAATGTGCAGCCAATTAGGAAGGGGAGGAAAGAAGAAATAAATAAATAAATAAATAAATAAAAAGGGGGGGGGGGGGGAACCAGGTCTCATGACCCGTGCCACCCAACATGCGGAATCCATGAAATCCGATGGCCCCCAAGCCAATTTCAGGCGAGTTAAAGCGCCTCACCACCTGGAAATCATTCTCCATCATCCATTCTACCTATTCCACCCCAAATTGGAGGGAAATTGGCCCGGGAATGGTGAACACCCACAAGGGGTGTGACGAGCTCATGGTGGTGATGCACCCAAAATTTGAAAGTAACTCCGACCACTACCACCATCAATAAACTTGTAAGATCCCACATCGCCCAGGGGTATGGATCCTGTAAGCCTTATATGTATATTCTCATCTCTACCTAGCACGAGGCCTTTTAGGAGCTCATTGGCTTCGGGTTCCGTAGGAACTCCGAAGTTAAGCGAGTACGGGACCAGAGCATTCCCAGGATAGGTGACCTATTGAGAAGTTCTGCTCGCATGAGTTCTCAGAAACAAAACCGTGAGGGCGTGGTCGGGGCCCAAAGCGGACAATATCGTGCTATGGCAGAGTCGAGCCCGGGATGTGGTGGGGGCCCGGGCCGGGATGTGACAATTTGGTATCAGAGCCAATCCTTGGCCGGAAGTGTGCCAACGAGGAAGTCGGGCCCCTAAGGGGGGTGGATTGTAAGATCCACATCGCCCAGGAGTATGAATCATGTAAGTCTTATATGTATATTCCCATCTCTACCTAGCACGAGGCCTTTTGGGAGCTCATTGGCTTCGGGTTCCATAGGAACTCCGAAGTTAAGCGAGTACAAGGCCAGAGCATTCCCAGGATGGGTGACCTATTGGGAAGTTCTGCTCGCGTGAGTTCTCAGAAACAAAATCGTGAGGGCGTGGTCGGGGCCCAAAGCAGACAATATCGTGTTATGGCGGAGTCGAGCCCGGGATGTGGTGGGGGCCTGGGCCGGGATGTGACAAGACTCCCCTCAATATCAGGAACAAAGCCTATACATTGGTTGGGACGTCGGAGCAAGTATGGAGGTCGAATCGAAGCACATCTAATTCTAGGGTTCCGGCGGTTCGTGGGCGATTTCAGGCGTTTCCTGGCTAAATTGGACTATGGCCTAGGTATGAAAATTTCTCCCCTCACTGAGATCTACTTACCTGTAAAATTTGAGAATTTTTTGAAATAGTTGGATTTTTCGGCGAGACGGGGTGGTCGACCGCCACGTGCGGCGGAACGTGCGGTGACGCGTGGGAAGAAACCCCACCTGAACTTCTTAGGCTAAATTGGATACCCCAATTCCATATGTGAAGTCTAAATGACGAAATTTCATCGTTTGAACATAGTTTTGGTAGAGACCGCCACTTGATTATTATGTGAATTGACGAGTCGACCGTTGGATTATCGCCAAACTTTAATATGTGATAATACGTAATATTTGAGGACTTTATAAACTTACGGATTAGGAATCCGACGTACGGATCTTCCCGAATTGGATTTGTAAGTTCGTAAAATAAAAACGTAGACTGCCACTTGAATTTGAGATTGGCGGACCGTCGGATCGTGATGATATTTTAGTATGTTGTTCTTTGAGAATAATGTGGACCTTAGGAAGTTACAGATCTAGATTTTGATGTGTGGATCTTCCGGATTAAATTGCTAGGGTGTGGACCTTACTGTTGACTGAGAGTTGACTGTTGGTCAACAAGTCTTGAATCATTTGAATTACTAAAATTAATATGACTAGAGACTCAGTGAATCTTGGTGGACTTGTCTCGATGAGTGACTTTAATATATGTGATATAGTGATTATCCGATTCTTTATATTAATATCCTTTGCGGATATGACATGGTTTTATTAATGTGTTTTCTGTTAAAATGTGATTCTTTTATAATTGGCCATCGATCTATTTTTATTAAATGTGATTTGATTCATGGATTGGTAATATTTGTGAAAAAGTTATTCGAATTGCATATTGAAATGTTTTGTGGCTAGTAGAGGACTATGACCCTTCTTGGTTAATCCATATTGGAGGGTCACTAGTGGTCATCTTGGTTAATCTGCATTGGGGGACCATACTATACATGGATCGCGCTTGGTTAATCCGCGTTGGGCAATCCTTATGGCCAAGTATGCTTAGGAGTGATCATGCTTGGTTAATCCGCATTGGGTGATCACTTCCTAACAACTGTAGGAGTGACTTTGCTTGGTTAATCTGCATTGGGGGGTCACTGCCTACTTGGTTACTTTCTCAGGGTGGCTCTGCTTGGTTAATCTGCTTTGGGGGCCACTTCCTGTTTGGTTACTTATGTAGGCTTCGGCCGAACTGCGTCCCTCTAGCCCTAGTTTTTAATGTACATATGAACGATGGTTTTTGGGAATCTTGTGGTTTGAATTAGAAAAGTCGTTGGATGTCTGGGTGTCTCCTTCGGAGTTTTCAACGACATGATTATGATTTCATAAAGCATGATTCTATATTTGATGTTTATAGATTATGATCGATGGCCTGTTTTTATGGGATATCACATACTTTTATTGTTGTCACTCACCCGGGCTTCGCAGCTTATCCGAGTTCTGATTTGCCCAGTGCACCATTCCCATGATGTAGGGACTAATTATACATGTGATAAGAATGGGCAGGTTAAGAGAAACCGCTTGAGATTCTGGTTCCGTTGAGTGGTCCGGAACCCGATGTGGTTGATTCCGTTGAGTGGTCCGGAATCTTTGCTCTTGCTCATTTCCATAAGGTTAGTCTAGAACCCTAGATTCGAGTGAATGGGAATTATCCATAATGGACGTTGTGACTATAAATTAGAATTACTATGTTTATTATTCATAATCCAAGTAGGGAATTATATAGAGTTCCTTAGTTAAATTCGCAAAATGATAAGTTATCGCATTGATTGATTAACGTAAATAAATGTTAAGATCATGCATTTTTATATTCATGAATTGATTAATTGACGGGATTGCGGAATGACTTTGGATATGGATGTTATTATTATGATTATTTTAGTTGATCAATGTGGCTTGAGAAGAATATTGTGCTTCGTCATTGGTTCTTTGACATATTGCATGGTATGCATTGTGATATATTGTTGAGACATAGCGATTTATGTGATGGGTGTTTGAGTGTAGTAAAATGGTGAACTACGAATGGCTTGATCCCTTTTGAGGGTACGTAGGCAATCTAATGAGAAGGTTAGATGCAATCATAAAGTATAAGAAAAATTATCACACAATTCGAATCTTGAGTTGTGCATTGTCCATATCCCGGAGGCGGGGTATGTGAGTTTTACAAGTATTTGGTAACGTCACGTGTCGATCCTGGACGTATGTCGGGATCAGGGCGTGACAAAGTATCTTTCAATAATTAGATACATCAACCCACTCATCATATAATAATCAGCAATGGAATATAAGTGTGTTGAGTAACCTCAATTACATTTCTTGAATTTTAACTGACCCCAAATTGCATATGCTAGAAGAAAGATGACTTATTTTTAGCCACATGTCTTGGAACTCGATTTTTTAATCTCTTTTTACTCTTTGTAACTCAAAAGTCACAACTTCACTATCTGAAATTCAAAATTCACTTCACCATGCCGCCTGGAACTCAATTTTGATCTCAGTTTGCCCCTTGAAACTTGAAAGTTGTCTCTTTAAAACTCAAAATTTGTTTTCCATTGCCTTAAATCTGTTAATTTCTTTTGTGGGTTTGATTTGGGTGAGTCAGGCTAATCAATTTTTTTTTTTTTTCCATATCTTCAATTTCTTTTAAACTTAATATTCTCTAATTGTTGAATGTTGATGCATAATGAAATTTTTAATCATATTTATTGCACATGTGACATAGTCTTAGTGGGTGTGTTGGTCCCACATATATTTTAAGAAGCGTAGTTAAAAATAAGCCAAGAAAAATTAAACAAGGCGGATGAACTTGACCACCTTTTGAACCCCAGACCTGGGCTTTCCTTACTATCACTTAACCACAATAGCCTGGGAAATGCAGTAGTTACCCTGCTATTCTTGCTGCTTAAACTGCTTCTACTTTGAGGAGCTGAAGTAGTTAAATTCTGAAACGGATTAATGAACTTTGCTTTAAAATCTAAAATGGTCTGTGGATGTCCATATCAATTGGGAAATTTTGTGTTTAAGGGTGAAGGAAATGGAGTCACTGTTTTTTCTTGGAATTTGAAGGAAATATTCATGGAAGCAATCAGGCTTTATTATCCATTTTGCACTCTTACTGTGTAAGATGGGTTTGTAGACAGTGGATTATAATTGAGTTATGGCTCCACGTGGAGGGCACGGTATTGGTTGATGCAGCCATGACAGAGATAACAAAAAAGAAACTACCTCAAATTTATGTAATATGAGTCTTCTAAAATCCTTTCAAATCCATGAAAGTTTGTATTATGAGTCTTTTTTTTATATCCTTTCAAATCCATATAGACTTTGCAGAATTTTACATAACTATAAATCTTTCACTTAAACCAAGTCGTTTAAAATCCTTTCCATGTCTATTTGACTCCACCCCACCTCGACATTGTTGGTGGATCATCCCTTCGCCATCTGGAGGTGATTGATTGTTTCTACGAAGAGAATGTTAGAATTTCGGCCCTTGAATTAGAAGAGAATGCTTTTGAAATAGCATTGTGTGTCTATTCATCTCTCAAGGAGGAATTTATAGGATGTTACAATCATATCAATAAGGAAAGAAATAAGAGGAAACTTGATATAAGTCCAATTTTTTGAGCCAATAGTAGAAATAGTCCAATTTATTAAAATAAGTCCAATTTGTTATATTTAATTATTTAATTATCAATAATTATATGTTCACTAATAAGATTTATTATAAAAATCAAATTTCTTCCTAATTATCTCTTTGTTTATTTCTTTTTATTTATCTTTTTGTTATTTCTCGTTCTTCTTTCTGCTTTAAACCTATTTATAGATTTTATTTTTAATTTTTTTAATCAACCTATATCACAGGTTAATTATATTTATCTACCTATATGAACGATTTTTTTTTATAATCAACCTGTCACAAATTAATGTGTCTTATTTGTAGGTATGTTATGTTTTTTCTACCTTTTAATTAGGTTTCATATCTCACGTATAGGTATAATATACATTCATATATTTGTTACTTGAGTTCGGGTAGAATGTTTTGCAAATAAATTTATGTTAGTATATTAGTTTTTTTGTTATAAGATATTAATTATATTTTTTGGAGTTGGAAAATGCATAATATTAGAAGATTTTAATTGATTTTTAATATTTTTAAAAAATATAAAATGAGTATAAAAAAAATAAAAACATATAATTAGATAACTGGACTCACTCCTAAAAACACTCTACCTTTTTGGACCTGGATCTAAAAGCCCCAAGAAATAATTACATGAAATCATACTATGCTAAGAATCTCAAAATTACATGAATATACACAAAAGTCAACAAAATTCGTTCAAATATTGAAGCTTAAGAATGCCATCTTTTTCATCAATGTTCCCCAATTGACAAAGACATTATTCCGCACGTGGGATCCTGTAACTTCACAATTCGCTGATTTTTATGTGCTTCAAAATCTCTCCCTGCTCTTATCTTTTTCTGATGAGGTAAGCTAAATAAGATTATTTCCAGAAAATTACTCTTTCAGGCCCCTGGAAGCTACAATCTCCAATGGATCACAAAGAAGAAGCTTCATGTAGCTGTGGCAAAACTGTCATTGACTCACTGTATCCACCATTACTTATTGTTCTTCTGAGGTAAATACTGCTTTACTCAATTCTTTCTTGTATTCGAATTATGAAAAACCATACCAGCATGTTTCTTAGGAATGAATAGGAAATTTCTTTGAAATACCTCCTCATTATAGAATTTGAGATAGGAAAGGAAAAGTATGAACGCAAAAGAGCAGAGAATAGGTGAGAATAATTTCTTGAATATTTTCATTATCACAGATTGTATATATATATACATATTACATCAGTTGACTTTGTAAAGCCATAGAAGGCAAGTATTGGAATACAATACAACAGTAAAGACAGAGATTGAGTGAATCGTGCAGTGCAGCAAATCACGTCCTAATGGCAGATTTGTCTGCTTGATTTGCTGGACCTGTAGTAATCTCTTTATCCCCCCTCAAGCGAAACGGAACAAAGTGAAGATTGAGCTTGGAAATAAGGAAGGAGAATCGTTCACGAGAGAGTCCTTTGGTGAAGACATCGGCAATTTGATGGTGTGAAGGAATATGCCGAGTGGCAAGGACCCCCTGAGCAATTAATTCACGAACAAAATGGTAGTCAATTTCTATATGCCGAGTGCGAGCATGGAAGACCGGATTTGCAGCCATTTGAAGAGCGGAGACATTATCGACGTAAATGCATGGTGGAGTGTAAAGAGGAAGACCAATCTCACGAAACAAATAGCAGAACCACCGTAGTTCAGCTGCTGTGGTGGCAAGAGCGCGAGATTCAGCTTCAGAGCTTGAGCGAGACACCGTGGATTGCTTTTTAGCAGTCCAAGTCAGAAGGTTTGGGCCAAGGAAAATGCACGCACCACTAGTGGATCGACGATCATCAACAGAACCAGCCCAATCAGCATCGGAGAATCCACGAAGAGAGAAGTCTGTTGAGGACCGGAAGAGGAGACCATGCGCAACGGTGCCCTTGATATAGCGATAAATGCGCTTGACTGCTTGAAGATGAGTGGTTTTCGGATTGTGCATGTATTGACAAACTTGATTGACAGCATAGGTAATGTCGGGGCGTGAGAGAGTAAGATATTGGAGCCCACCAACCATACTACGATATGTCTCTGGGTCAGAAAGTGGATCACCATCATATGCAGATAAGCGTGTGGAGGAGAGGAATGGAGTGGGACTTGGCTTGCAAAGATCCATCTTAAATTTTTTTAACAAATCAAAAGCATAACGAGATTGAGAGAGCGAGAGGTGACTGCCATTGCGGATGACCTCCATGCCAAGAAAATAATTAAGATCCCCCAACTTCCGACTAGCAAAGGTGGCACATAATGTATCAATGAACTGATGAACATCAGCAGAATTAGAACCTGTAACAATCAGATCGTCAACATATACAAGCACATAGAGAGAATATGTGGAAGAGTGATAAATAAACAAAGATGCATCTGATCGGCTGTGGAAGAACCCGTGGCTATGCAAAAAGGAGTTTAAGCGTTGAAACCATGCACGTGGAGCTTGTTTAAGACCATAGAGTGCCTTGTGAAGACGACAAACATGCTGAGGGTGTTGGGAATCGACAAAGCCAGGTGGTTGTTTCATATAGACTTCTTCAAGCAAGATTCCATTCAAGAAGGCATTACGAATATCGAGTTGCTGTAAAGTCCAATTTTGGCAAATAGCCAAGGCAAGGATCGTACGAAGAATCCCTGGTTTGACAACGGGGCTAAAAGTTTCTTCATAATCAAGACCTGCTTGTTGGTTGTAACCCTTGGCGACAAGACGTGCTTTGTGTCGATCAATAGAACCATCCGCTTTGCGTTTCACCCGAAATACCCATTTGCATCCGACAATATTCGTATGAGGAGTAGCGGGAACAAGAGACCATGTTTGGTTTTGACAAAGGGCTTCATACTCTTCTTTCATAGCTTTCTGCCAATGAGGATACTTGGCTGCTTGAGTGTAGCTAGATGGTTCGAATGACATTGGATCATTAAGGGCAGCAGTTAATGCTTGTGGAAGAGGATGTGGGGTCGAGCCATAGATTATACTGTTGACACTTTTAAACTTTTGATGGTCAGGAGAGTGTGCATGATCAGGCACAGTAGCATCATTGGTTGGCGTGAGCGCCGTGGATATAGAGGGCTCATCGGTGGACAGATGGGTCCGTGGGGTCGGAGAAACACCATCGGAATGATCTGGCAATGGAGAAGTGGGTGCCAAGTCAAGGGGTGTGGATGAGACATCTAGGTCCGTGTCCTCATGGTGGGAAGAAAAAGTTGTAGCTTGTGGGGGCTGCTGTTCTTGGTTGTGGGGAGCAAGACTAGGCATGGTAGTGGGGTCCATAACAAATTGTTGAGGCGGCGAAATGCTAGGAGAAGCTGCAGCTTTGATGGCCTGATATGGAAAAGTGGATTCATCAAATTGAACATGCCGGGAAATATAAACCTTATTAGAGGCAATGTCTAAACACCGATAGCCCTTGTAATTGTTGTCGTAGCCAATAAAAACACATTTGATGGATTTTGGCATTAACTTATGAGAATTGTAGGGAACCATATGAGGAAAGCATGTGCAACCAAATGTCTTCAAGAATCGATAATCTGGTGTCCTGTCAAATAACTTTTCATAAGGCGAGACATCCCCAATATTGTGCAGAGGTAACCGATTAATTAGAAAGGCAGCCGTGGTGAAAGCTTCCACCCAAAATGAGGACGGAAGATGGAATTGGGCAAGTAAACAAAGACCCATTTCAACAATATGACGGTGCTTTCTTTCAACGATGCCATTTTGTTGGGGAGTATAGGGACAAGAAAGTTGTTGAGTAATGCCATGTTGACGTAGAAAAGTGCGGAAAGCATTGCTAGTGAATTCACCACCACCATCAGTTTGCACAATTTTAATTGTTCGAGTCAACCGATTTTCAACCATTCTTTTAAATGTAACGAAGGTAGACATAACATCAGATTTTCTTGCAAGAGGAAAGAACCACACAAATCGGGAGCATTCATCCACTATTGATAAATAAAATTTGTAGCCAAAATTAGAGAGAGTTGGAGCAGGTCCCCATACATCAAGATGCAAAAGATCAAGTGGATGTTGAGCTATAGATGTGCGAGAATTGAAAGGTAGTCGACATGCTTTGCCTAATGGACAAATGTGACATTTGTTACTGGAGGATCCACCACTAATAGGTAAGTGGTATTTATTGGCAAGAACTTGAAAAATAGCAGTTGATGGATGTCCAAGACGAGCGTGCCACACATCACGAGTCGTCCGTTCTCCATAGAAAACAAGCTTTGGTCGGATTTGTGAAGCAGCCCGAATGTAATAAAAATCACCATAGTTATGCCCAATAAGAAGTACCTGGCCCGTTGTCTTGTCCTTCACACGAAAAGAACGATCATCCATCTCAAAGAAACAATGATTATCATAGCAAAATCGACGAAGTGAAAGTAAGTTCTTTTTAATGGCAGGAACATGTAACACATCATCCAGTATGAGAGAGCCATGTAAACCAGGGACGGAGGATTGACCAACATGAGAGATACGTAATTGATTACCGTTGCCAACAATAATAGAATCGGTACCTTCGTAAGGTTGAATCTGTGTGAGGGTGGAAGGATCATTGGTCATGTGATTTGTTGCGCCAGAATCAACAATCCAAGGTGTGGGTGACGGAGAATGGGCAGTAGCAAGATATGCAAAGTTGCCACGTGTTGTACATTGTTTGGCTTTGTGACCATATTCCTCGCATAGTTGGCATGGTTCGTCGGCCTCAAAAGTGGGTGGCTTGGGTGGGAGCGATGGCGAAGGAAGAAGAGGAGGTCGAGGGTCATTAGATGGACCACGGCTGAGGCGAGGAGCATTCCAATTGGTCTGGCGGTGGGAATTAGAAGAACGCCAAGCACCACCAGGACGATTGCGATCACGACCTTGTCCATGGCTAAAAGAACGCTTGAAGGAGGAGAACCGGTTTCCGTTGGAGATGGATTTGGACGGGCCATTAGAGCGACGATGAGCGGCAAGGGCCACACCGTTGGACAAGGAAAGAGATGACATCTTTTTGATGAGATTTTCTTCCTGAATGAGCAGGTCGTAACAATCATCATATGAGAGAGAAGGGCGAAGATGAACAGCGGTGGTAAACTCCTTGTATTCAGGACCAAGGCCGTCTAGAAGGCATTCAATGAGGTCATCTTCACTGATACTGGAACCAGCAGTATTAAGAGAATCTGCAAGGCTTTTGGCATGCATCAGATAGTCAGACATGGGCTTCTCCGAATCTTTCTTAAGAGTGCGAAGTTGGTCACGAAGAGTGCGGATGTGAGTCTTGGAGAGAGGTGACAGACGCTTTTCCAAGAGAGTCCAAGCATCATAAGCATAGGTGCAAGGGATGAGAATAGTTCGGATAGAGGATATGCAGGTAGCCTTGATCCAACTGAGAACGAGTTTGTCCCTAGAATAATGGGGATTGACAGAGCCATCATCGAGCTTCTTCGGTGGTTGAGAATTGATAGTCACGACATCTTCCATGCCATGAATTTCAAGAATATCCTGAAATTGAGATCGCCAACTAAGATAATTGTTGCGGTCCATGGGTGTGTTGATCGTATGAGAGATGTTGAAGGTGGTGGGAAGGGAGATGGTAGGGGCAGTCATGGTAGAGGAAGAAGAATCAGATGAGGTAGCAGAAGCCATAGAGGATCGAATAAAGCGTTAGCTTGTGGAGAAGGCTGATACCATATAGAATTTGAGATAGGAAAGGAAAAGTATGAACGCAAAAGAGCAGAGAATAGGTGAGAATAATTTCTTGAATATTTTCATTATCACAGATTGTATATATATATACATATTACATCAGTTGACTTTGTAAAGCCATAGAAGGCAAGTATTGGAATACAATACAACAGTAAAGACAGAGATTGAGTGAATCGTGCAGTGCAGCAAATCACGTCCTAATGGCAGATTTGTCTGCTTGATTTGCTGGACCTGTAGTAATCTCTTTACTCATCAGCAGTCAGCGATTCAGCAGTCGTAGGGGACACTTCTTCTTCGTTTGAATATTCAAATTGACTGTTGCTATATTCAAAATCCTATCATCTTATAAATAAGTTTCCTAGTCTCCCTCACCTGCCGGCCATGAATTCCAAACCTTCCAAGAGAGACTATTCAAACATGACCAAAAATTCTACGATCAACCTCGTCTTTCTTCACTTCCTATTCTCTAGGATTTTCTTCGTCGTGGCACAAAACACAACATTAATCCCAGTACATGTGGGAGTGGTTCTTGACTTGAATACCTGGTTTGGGAAAATGAGGATGAGCTGCATTGACATGGCCCTCGCCGACTTCTACGCCTCTCATGCAGGCTACAATACGAGGCTGGTCCTACACAAAAGGGACTCTGCAGAAGATGATGTTGTTGCAGCTACTGCAGGTTCTTTCTCTACCTCTTCTCTTTTTTGTGTTTTCTTTTTTCTTCTCTTAAATATGTTTCACTATCTATTAGAATATTAAAGGTGTTGATTCCTAATTGGTTCAAATGGTCGGGGTCTTCCATGTTATTTGGTGTGGTTCGGTACTTTCACTTGGAGATGCTAAATGTCTGTGATCTGTCACAACCTTCTGCTCAACACGACCAAGGATGAGCCGGTATGGCTTGTGGGAAATTTAAATATTAATTATTTAATTTTCGATATTGAATGAAAAAAAATTAACCGGTGGCAGTTTCTTCTTCTATTAAGTGCTGTGTCTGAGGAATGTTTTTTTTTTTTTTTTTTTTGTCAAAAAAAATATTTTGTCAGATTAAATGTTAGATTAGCCAGTAATGGGGTTTAAACAACGCCGTCATGCAAGGGCTCAATACATTTCCACCATTGTGATAAAGGGCCACTTGCGTCTGAGGAATGTTGCTAAGAAGTGTTGTTTTGTTGAAATGGCTGCCTTTTGGCTTGCTACTGTTTTTTGGCTGCCGTCAAATCTTTTTCAGTTCATACAAGCTATCTTTGCATTTCATTAAAAAAAAAAAGAAAAAAAAAAGAGTACGTTAGTTTTCTCTAAGATTGTCATTAGAACATTGCATTCAGGCAAGCCTCAATCTCCAAGTTTGTCAGCTTTCTACCACTTTACTCAATAATTTCATTGTTGATGTTTTATATAAGTTTGTTGTTATAACATAAATGAACTGTTATAATACCTTTTATATATATATATGCTATCAAATTTCGAGTTTTGTTAACTAACAAGTGCGTGCTGTTCTTGTTCTTCTTCAATTCATATATCTTTAATTTTGTTTGTTTTCTAAAATTGCTCCAACGTGGCTCATCCAAGTGACCCTGGTCGGTTAGGCTTAGTTGGGTAGAACCAAGTTTGTTTGGATCTGGTTGGGTTGGATTTATATCGTGTTAAACCATTATAATTTTCTAGAAATGCTTATTTCTAGCTGAAGTTTCATCAGAGTTTAATTCATTTCCATTTTTCACCTTTGAAACAGCTCTAGACTTGATTAAAAATGAGAAAGTGCAAGCCATCATAGGGTTAGAATCATCAATGCAAGCCAGCTTTGTAATTGAGCTTGGAAATAAAGCTCAGGTGCCCATAATATCATTTTCCGCAACAAGCCCTTCTCTTCAGGGTTCATACTTTTTCCGAATTGCGCAGAATGACTCATCTCAAGTTAAAGCCATTAGTAGTGTCATCCAGGCCTTCGGTTGGACTGAAGCAGTGCCCATCAGTGTTGACAATGAGTTCGGAAAGGGAGTAATACCTTACCTGACTACTGCTTTGCAAGCAGTTGGTGCTCGTGTGCCCTACTGGAGTTTCATTCCTTCAATCGCCACTGATGAGGAAATTGTTGCAGAGCTTCGCAAGTTGATGTCAATGCGAACCAGGGTCTTCATAGTGCATATGTCCCATTATCTTGGCTCTCGGTTTTTCTCAAAAGCAAATGACATTGGCATGATGGATGAAGGCTATGTTTGGATAATGACAAATGGGATGACTAACTGTTTTACTTCCTCAAATCCTTCTGTCGACATAGATAACATGCAAGGGGTGTTGGGTTTAAAGACTTACGTTCCCATTACAAAAGAGCTTGAAAGTTTTAGAGCTAGATGGCAATCAAAATTTCGACAAGACAATCCAACTATCCCTATTGTTAAATTGGATATTTTTGGATTGTGGGCGTATGATGCCGCTGGGCACTAGCCATGGCAATTGAGAAGGTTGGAACAACAAACTTCCGCTTCCAGAAGATGAACGATTCTGGCAATTCCACTGGTTCGGAGAGATTGGAGGTCTCTAAAAGTCGTACTGAACTTGTCCGAGAACTATCAGGTACAAGATTCCGAGGTCTTTCAGGAGATTTCAGCCTTATTAATAGGCAACTACAATCATCAACTTTTCAGGTAGTTAATGTGAATGATAATGGTGAAAGAGGGATTGGATATTGGACACCCAAAAATGGACTTGTAAGAAACATTAAATCGGACAAAAATACAAGCAGACACTCTACTTCTAATGCCAGTCTTGGACCTATTATATGGCCTGGAGACACCACCTCGGTTCCAAGGGGTTGGCAGATTAGTGCGAATGGGACATTAAGAATTGGAGTCCCGGTGGAGGCAGGCAATGACGAATTTGTAAGTGTGAAATATGATCCAAGCACTAATACAACCAAGGTCACTGGATACTGCATAGATGTCTTTACTGCGGTAATAGAAGAATTGCCGTACTCTCTTCCTTATGAGTTTCATCCCTTTGCAAGGCAGGATGGTAAGACAGCTGGTAGTTACAGTGATTTGATCTATCAAGTATTTCTCGGGGTAAAAACTCCTATTCTAAGCTTTCTTTATTTCAGATTACATTCTTGATTTAGCAAAACTTTTTAATTGAAACTTTGGCCTTTTTACTTGACAGAACTATGACGCTGCAGTCGGAGATTTTACCATTAGAGCAAATAGATCCTTGTTTGTTGAGTTTACATTGCCATATATGGATTCCGGGGTATCAATGGTCGTGCCTATGAAGGGAAACAATGGTGCGAAAAACACCTGGGTGTTCTTGAAGCCTTTGAGTTGGGACCTTTGGGTAACAAGCAGCTCCTTTTTTATTTTCATTGGTTTTGTGGTCTGGTTTCTTGAACACCCAAAAAACAAAGACTTTCAGGGGCGTGCACATCACCAAATTGGCACAAGTATGTGGTTCTCCTTCTCAACCATGGTTTTTGCACATCGTAAGTTCCGTCATGATTAATTACACTTTACTGGTAATTAATATTTTTAAAACAAATCGATATATACTCTCTGAATCCAGTCTTAAAAAAGTAAATCCATATGGTAAACGGGTTTTCTTTTGAATTTTAATCAGGGGAGCGAGTAGCGAGCAACTTGGCTAAGTTTGTAGTGATCATCTGGTGCTTTGTTGTCCTCATACTCACTGAAAGCTATGCAGCTAGTTTAACGTCATTTTTAACAGTCCAACAGCTCCAACCACTCGTTACTGATTTAAACCATCCCATGCAGGTTCTTTTATTTATGGAATTCTGAAACAGCTAGGATTTCAGGATGATAAATTTAGGACCTATAAAGATGAAGAAGAATTGGATGAACTTCTTCGCAAGGGGAATGAAAACGGAGGTATTTCTGCTGCTTTTGATGAAACGCCCTACATGAAACTTTTTGTTTCAACTTATTGCTCAAAATATACCATTGTCGAGCCAACATTTAAAGGCGATGGCTTTGCATTTGTAAGTGCACTTGTTTCTCTTTCTGGGCTTCTCTCCTTTAACTAGTACATGTTTTCTGGTGTGGGACTTATTTTTCCCTTGACTTACCCGCAGGTCTTCAGAAAGGTTCGCTTCTTACGCATGATTTTTCAACAGCAATCACTAAAGTGCACGAGGGAGATAAAATGAAGGCCATCGAAGATAAGTGGTTCAAGAAAGTTCCAACACTCTTGGTCTTGATAGCTTTTGGGGCCTCTTCATCGTTGCTGGTGTTGCTTCATCACTAGCTATCCTCATATTTACGGCTATGTTCCTTTATGAGCATAGCCACATCTTGACACGCGCAGATTCCGATTCCTCATTTCGGACAAGAATTCATGAAATATTAAGAGTATATTATTACGGAAAAGACCTCACTTCCGATACTTCTAAGAAGAGCACGCTGCAAGATAGTGATTCTGGTACAGCTGCGGCTGAATCTTCACCAAACAGCAGCTGTCCCCCAAGGTCATCATCAAGCTTTTCCGACCCCGCTGGACCGCACATTGTTCATCAAGTGCTGGTGGGTACTCCTAATTCTTCCGTGCATGGTGGTGATCTGAATCCCAATGGTCAAGCGACCCAAGACAATAGTACTCATGAATATGTTATTGAATTAACTTCCTCCCCAATCTATGAGAGACAGACCTAAACACTAAATTAGAATAGACTATTGCCCAAGAAAGCTATTGATTCAGAGTAAATTATTTTGTAAATGTATATTCTCCCTATATTGATATTTTCTTATCTTAATTGATGATTTATGACATGCAAAGGGAGTTGAAGAGATTGATGTCTTCCCTCACCCGCCACTTGCAAGAATTTATATGCAGCCGGAGACAAGTTCTCTGCAGGGCTATGTTCTCCCTGAATCTCCGCCTAACATTTTGAAAACTCTTCGACTAGATACTACATTAGTCGCTAAAATTTTCACTGCACATCTGCACTCCAATGCTCCGGCTTGTACATGTGTTGGTGCCACAATTCCTCCTGCGAAGCTTAGAACTCTGTCAGTTTAAAAAAATGTCTCTAAACACCTTGAGTAGGCATTAGGCTCTTTGAAATGAGTTATTTGTTATGTCAAATGTGCTCTATTAGTTAAAACCAACAGAAAGATTGAATGATGTTATTGTTAGATTATAAACTTGCACCGTAAGTAATATGAGCTTCTTATCAAGAGACTGTGTCATATAGGGTTAGATCTATTTTAAGTTCTTTATATGTCTTGTTATGCAAAAGACTTTAAATATTTCTTTATGTATGCATGTCAAATGATAATCACAAACTGATTAGATGTTTATTAATAAAAAATTAAAAAAACACAAGGCATCAATG
Source organism: Cotoneaster glaucophyllus (assembly GCA_036320875.1). Lineage (NCBI taxonomy): Eukaryota > Viridiplantae > Streptophyta > Magnoliopsida > Rosales > Rosaceae > Cotoneaster > Cotoneaster glaucophyllus. The sequence goes on along the minus strand of CM070073.1, from coordinate 3,280,797 downwards.
GCGACATAAAACCAAATCCTAATCATTAAAGAATTCATAAACGGTTAAATGAAACACAAAAATAGAGATAAACAAAAGTTAAACAATTCAAAAGGATGGGAACTCAAGTCGCATGCAATCAGATAAAAAAATGTGTCACCAATGGGAAATAAGCATACTAATTAACACCTAAGTGATAATCCAATGATCAACAATTACATCATTTAATTTGTAAATTTTAGTTTATAAATTTAGTCTCCCAAGCTTTACCTAAAACAAACAATTTGAGTCCTTTAGGAACAGTTAGAAATATGAGGTTAAATTTTAGATTTTTAGCCCCTTGCATTGAAGATAGCCTAATAACTTGCCCATTATTTAATTCTTTGAGTGGACATCCACGGTTTACAACAACTACCTCAAATTTATGTAATAGTAGCTTAGCTACAGTCAAATTTGTGCCCCTTGATTTTGCTTTATTTACACATTGCTGCCACCAAATCTGTGTTGGGCTAGGGTTTGGGCACCCCTTTCTCTTTTATTACTTGATTTTGCTACATTTACAACTCTACCACTGAGTTGATTTTGGGTTTTTTGGGCCCAACGTGAGATTCGGTGTTGGTTTGTGCAGTGGCCGACACAGCCCATTGAAGAGGTTCAAGGCCTGAAAGGCCGCATGCCCTTTTTGCCCTCTCTGCATTCTAAATCCAACGGATGGATTGAAATATGCATGGGTCTTTTGGTCATTCCGCTTTGGGGGTGTCTGGGTCGATAGTGAGGGGGTGGATGAGGATTTTCGATTTGTTGCAGAGGGTGAGGGTCCATTTCATTTCTCTCTGAGACGCAGTGGGATTGAGTGAGTGTTTAGAAATGAGAGAGAGAGAGATAGCGAGTGAAAATTGCTTCATTTTTTTGGCTTTGAATATGAATTTCCAATCGAGAATTGCTTGAAAGAGACAAGATTTTGGTATTCATCAAGAATTCACCAATGTCGGTATGTCATAGCTACGATAAGTGACTTGTTTAATTCATACGTGGCACCATAAAGAAAAAATAAAATTGGTTTTTTCTTTTTGGAGAAAGTGTGAATTGAAAGTTCTGGCCAGCCCCAAAGATTTACTTGAAAAAATGAAGCTACAATCTCCATGGATCACAAAGAAGAAGCTTCATTGGAGGTAACTTTTTTTAGGTGACATTGTGTTGATACCAGTTAATCAATTTTTTTACCGTCGCCAATTATGCAATTACAAAACTTTTAGAGCAAAACCCAGAAGTTGCATTTACCTTTCTTGTAACACCCCAACCCCCATTTACTTGTATAATTTCATTTCTCCCCTAAAGTGTACTGAAAACTATCAATTAAATCCTCCTATTTATTTAAATCTGGACCGTTCATCAAATTTTTGCTCTTTAAACCCCAAGCTGCCACTTGGCAGCACCCTAACTCTTCTTCTTTTTCTTGTCCCCTGACCCCTACCCCAGTCTCTCTCTCTTTCTTCTCTTTCTTTCTTCTCCTTCTCTTTCCCTTTCTTCTTTTTTTCTCTGTAACTCTCTGGGCTCTCTCTCTCTCGACACCTCTCTTCTCCGACTCTTGCGCCGAGACTCACACACGCACGCCCACAGCCACGCATCACCAGCACCCTCATCTCACTCGTCTCGTCTCTATCTCTCTCCCTTCCGTCGCACCGTCGCAGCAAAGGGCAGGAGACCCAGGAGGTTCTCCGGCGAACCTCTTCGCATTTTTCGAACGGGTAAGCTTTGAAATCTTCTCCTCCTGCTCTAGTGTGTGTTTGGTTGTGATGATAGAAACTCATTTCGTTCTTTTCTTCAAGTTTTTGGCACGGATCCGACTCGGGAGAAGGCGCACCCAACTCCGGCGCACCCGTGGGTTTTGAGTGTTTTCCCGGTCACCTCCGACCGTTTTACGGCAAGCTAAAGGTACCAACATACTCATCTCTCTTCGTACATTAAATTGGTACCTAGATACGGGGCCTAACGCCCCATTTTTCAGTCGGCCGGAGCTACCACAGCTCCGGTGTTCTTCTTCGGCAGACCCAGGGCCGTTCAGGCCGTCCCAGACCCACGGGCTCGAAGCCCGTTGTTTCTAAAACTCAAAACCCCAAAGGTCCTCGGGCCGATTCATTTGGGTTTATGGCAAGCCCAACCCAAACCATTATCCTTTATATTCTGTTTTAAATTGTTTTATTTTCTGTTTGTTTCTGTTGTATTTTAAGGCCTTTTGGGCCGTTCCTCTTAGCCAGCCCGCGAAGGCATTAGGCCTTCGGGCCGTTTCCTTTAAGTGGCGGGCCTTGCCCTTAGGCCGGCCCTAAACTCTAAGAACAAAACCCTTAGCCCTTTGGGCTTCTCTAACTCAGGGCCTTTGGCCCGTGTTCCTTATATCCTAAACCCAAATCCTTAAACTCTTAAGGATCCAAGACCCAAGCCCAAACGGGTTGACCCGGTTTGACTGGTCCGACCCGGACCCGTTTGACCGTTGACCCAGACTTGTTTGACCTTTGACTTGACCCGGTTGATCGTTGACTTTGACCATTGACCGGTCAACATTCAACGTTGACTATGACCATTGATTTTTTCTGTTTTCGTTCGGGACCCATCCTAGACTAATTTCGACGTCCTGGACCCGTTTCTGAAGTCCTTTTTCCCAAATTCAATCGTTTGAACAAAGTTTGACCAAATATACCCTTTATGTGCTAAGGAGCAAGTTTTGTGGCATTCTATATTCGTTAGTCTACGCAGCTTTCGACGGCGAAGTACTGTGAGTGGACCCCTTCTAAAAGTGCATGTTTTGATAGTAGAAATGCACACATGAAAAACATGATTTGATGAATATGTTTTATGAAATGTTTTGAGACAACATGCTTACTGAGGCTAGTTTGAATTATTACTATTTTTCCTATAACCCATGTTCTTTATAGGATATCCGATCGATGACGATATAATATTTAGAACATGTTTCGAACACTTCTTCATAGTATAGACGATCGATGACTTTATACTATGAAGTTGCTTTTCAATATATATGTTCATTGGTTTTGTATTTACCTAGTGGTCCTTATTCCGCTACGGGACGTAGGGATAGTGTCCGGTCCGTCCCGGGCGACGGTTTGGTGTTGGCATAGGGTCTGGAGGGTGTTTCCTCTGGCTATTTAGCACAGAGACGGGGAGCCAGCAAGGGGCCTGTAGTGATATTTCCTCTGACTGTCTGCTCAGAGACGGGGAGCCGGCATGGGGCCTGAAGTGTATTATTGGACATTCACTAGCGGCTATTATTTTACGAGATATGATTTGAGAAATTGCACGACATGCTAGGTTTTGGAAAACCTATGTTTTATCATGATATATATATATATATATATATTTTTTTTTTTCATAAAACCTGGGGGTTAGTATGTTGATAACTGTTTTAGTATACGTATATCAAATTGGTCCACTCACCTTTGTTTTGCGCCCCCTTCAGGACCTGAGAACGAGGATTACAATGTGGATTATGAGGCATTTCCCTACCAGTGATATCTTGCTATTCTCTCTGCTTCGGCATTTGTGTAATGGCACTCTCTATCTTACATTTTCATTTGTACTCTGTATTAGACGTATGCTCTGAACCTGGTGTGTATCTTTTAAATTTGAAATGGTTAGTTCTGTTGTGGATGCTTTTTAGCATGTTTTTAGTATTTGCTTAAATTAAATGGCTTGCGTCACCCTTCGGGTGTTGGCCAGCACGTGACCTTCCCAGTGTCCTGAAGACATCGGGATCGGGGCGTGTCATTTCTGACACTGTAATGAAGGGTTTTCTTCTTTCTTTCCCTCTGAGAAACAAGCACGAAAAAACTAGTAGTGTAAAAATATCACTATGGAGTATAAACTACGCACGAAAAAATTAGTGTAAAAATATCACTATGGAGTATATACTATGCTATTGATTTCAGAAGACCAAGTCTCCTGCTAACTTGTGGTTTGAATTGAATTCGAACGTACGGACTGATGCATGACAGAAGTGGATATTTACTTAAGATGCTGAGGTGCTACTGACCTTTGATATTTTTGAGGTCAATACTCAAGAGGAACTGAAGCGGTGGATGTAGCTAGGGTGAAACTCTATCGTTGACTCACTACATCCACCACATTATTAGACTTGTGAGACCGTATATGTAGCTAGGGTAAATACTGCTTTACTCAATTCTTTTTTGTATTCGAATTATGAAAAACCATACCAGCTTGTTTCTTAGGAATGAATATGAAATTTCTTTGAAATACCTCCTCATCAGCAGTCAGCGATTCAGCAGTATGGGACACTTGACTTCTTCTTCGTTTGAATATTCAAATTGACTGTTGTTATATTAAAAATCCTACTGACTATCATCTTATAAATAAGTTTCTTAGTCTCCTCACCCCCGGCCATGAATTCCAAACCTTCCAAGAGAGAGTATTCAAACATGACAAAAAACCCTATGATCAAACCCGTCTTTCTTTTCTTCCTATTCTTTATGATTTTCTTCGTCGGGGCACAAAACACAACATTAATCCCAGTACATGTGGGAGTGGTTCTTGACTTGGACACCCGGTATGGGAAAATGGGGATGAGCTGCATTGACATGGCCCTCGCCGACTTCTACGCCTCTCATGCAGGCTACAAAACTAGGCTGGTCCTACACAAAAGGGACTCTGCAGAAGATGTTGTTGTTGCAGCTACTGCAGGTTCTTTCTCTACCTCTTCTCTTTTTTGTGTGTTCTTTTTTCTTTTCTTAAATATGTTTCACTATCTATTAGAATATTAAAGGTGTTGATTCCCAATTGGTTCAAATGGTCGGGGTCTTCCATGTTATTTGGTGTGGTTCGGTACTTTTCACTTGGAGATATTAAGTGCTTGTTTGGTATCATATTTGAATTTTTTTATAATTTCTCAAAATATTTCTTAAGAATTTTTCTTGAAAACAATTTTCTTTAAGAATAAAAAACTTATTTGGTATGCGATTTAAATTTTTTTAACCTTTAAATTGGACAAAAAGATCCAAAAAGAGGGGGTCGAGAGAGAAAAGAGGAGAGAGGATGAAAGAAAGTAAAGATGATTGGAGGAAAGAGAAAGAAGTGAGAGGATCAGAGGAGATAGAGAGGAAGATGAGTGAGAGAAAGAAGAGAGTGTATTGGAGAAGAGATGAAAAAGGTAAAAACTAAAATAAAATAAAAAAAGAGAAAGGGGAGAGAAAGAAGAAAAGAGAGAGATTTGGAGTAAGAAGAGAGGAGTGAGAGAAATGAAAAGAGTGAGTTTAAGTTAAAAAACTTTAAAAACTCACGTGCTTTTAGATAATATACTATATTTTTGAGTTAATCTTGAGTTCAGTTTTTTAAAATAGTCCTATCAAACAAGTTTTTAAGGCTTAAAACTTGAAAATTGTTTTTGAATTAAAAAAGTTATATTCAAGTAAAGTATCAAACAAACTCTAAATGTCTGTGATCTGTCACAACCTTCGCTCAGCACAACCAAGGATGAGCCGCCATGGCTTGTGGGAAATTTAAATATTAATTATTTAATTTTCGATATTGAATGAAAAAAATTTAACCGGTGGCAGTTTCTTCTTCTATTAAGTGTTGTGACTGAGAAATGTTGTAGGTTTTTTTTTTTGTTTTTTGTTTTTGATTTTTGTTTTTTGTCAAACTATAGATTTTATCAATTAGATGTTAGATTAGCTACCATCAGGATTTGAACCCACGCCGTCATGTAAGAGCTTAACACATTTCCACCACTGAAGTAAAAGACCACTTCCGTCTGAGAAATGTTGTTAAGAAGTGTTGTTTTGTTGAAGTAGCTGCCTTTTGGCTTGCTACTGTTTTTTGGCAGCCGTCGAATCTTTTTATGTTCATACAAGCTATATGTGCATTTCAAAAAAAAAAAAAAAAGTTTGTCAGTTCTCTCCAAGTTTTTCATTAGAACATTGCATCCGGGTAAGCCTTAATTTCCAAATTTGTCAGTTTTCTATAACTTTACTTAATAATTTTGTTGTTGATGTTTTATATAAGTTTGTTGTTATAACATAAGTGAACTGTTATAATACTTCTTTTTTATATATATATGCTATCAAATTTCGAGTTTTGTTAACTAACAAGTGCGTGCTGTTCTTGTTCTTCTTGAATTCATATATCTTGAATTTTTTTTTGTTTTCTGAAATTGCTCCAACGCGGCTCATCCAAGTGACCCTGGTCAGTTAGGCTTAATTGGGTAGAACCAAGTTTGTTCGGATCTGGTTGGGTTGGATTTGTATCGTGATCAACCATTATAATTTTCTAGAAATAAGCTGAAGTTTCATCAGAGTTTAATTAATTTCCATTTTTCACCTTTGAAACAGCTCTAGACTTAATAGAAAATGAGAAAGTGCAAGCCATTATAGGGTTAGAATCATCAATGCAAGCCAGCTTTGTAATTGAGCTTGGAGATAAAGCTCAGGTGCCCATAATTTCATTTTCTGCAACAAGCCCTTCTCTTCAGGGTTCATACTTTTTCCGAATTGCGCAGAATGACTCATCTCAAGTTAAAGCCATTAGTAGTATCATCCACGCCTTTGGTTGGACTGAAGCAGTGCCCATCAGTGTTGACAATGAGTTCGGAAAGGGAGTAATACCTTACCTGACTACTGCTTTGCAAGCAGTTGGTGCTCGTGTGCCCTACTGGAGTTTCATTCCTTCAAACACCACGGATGAGGAAATTGTTGCAGAGCTTCGCAAATTGATGTCAATGCAAAGTAGGGTCTTCATAGTGCATATGTCCCCTCATCTTGGCTCTCAGTTTTTCTCAAAAGCAAAAGACTTTGGCATGATGGATGAAGGCTATGTTTGGATAATGACAAATGGGATGACTAACTGTTTTATTTCCTCGAGTTCTTCTGTCGACATAGATAACATGCAAGGGGTGTTGGGTTTAAAGACTTATGTTCCCATTACAAAAGAGCTTAAAAGTTTTAGAGCTAGATGGCAAACAAAATTTCGACAAGACAATCCAACTATCCCTAGTGTTAAATTGGATATTTTTGGACTGTGGGCGTATGATGCTGCTTGGGCACTAGCCATGGCAGTTGAGAAGGTTGGAACAGCAAACTTCCGCTTCCAGAAGATGAAAGATTCTGGCAATTCCACTGGTTTGAAGAGATTAGAGGTCTCTCAAAGTGGTCCTGAACTTGTCCGAGAATTATCAGGTACAAGATTCAGAGGTCTTTCAGGAGATTTCAGCCTTATTAATAGGCAACTACAATCATCAACTTTTCAAATAGTCAATGTGAACGGTAATGGGGAAAGAGGGATTGGATATTGGACAACCAAAAATGGACTCGTAAGACACATTAAATCGAACAGAAATACAAGCAGACACTCTAATTCTAATGCCAGTCTTGGACCTATTATATGGCCTGGAGACACCGCCTTGGTTCCAAGGGGTTGGCAGATTAGTGCGAATGGGACCTTAAAAGTTCTAGTCCCGGTGAAGCTAGTGTACGATGAATTGATAAATGTAACGTATGATCCTAGAACTGGCACACCTAATGTCACTGGATACTGCATAGATGTCTTTAACGCTGTAATAGAGGCATTGCCATACCCTGCTCCTTTTAAGTTTCATCCCTTTGCAAAGCCTAATGGTGAAAAAGCTGGAACTTACAATGATATGGTCAATCAAGTAGCTCTCGGGGTAAAAACTCTTATTCTACGAGTTCTTCTTTCTTTTTTCTCCTATTATTTTACAGTTTATTCTATCGACATTATGTAAACATTAGCACTTTTACTTGACAGAACTATGATGCTGTGGTTGGAGATATTACCATTAGAGCAAATAGATCCTTGTATGTTGACTTTACATTGCCGTACAGAGAAGCGGGGGTATCAATGGTTGTGCCTGTCAAAGGAAACAATGGTGCGAAAAACGCCTGGGTGTTCTTGAAGCCTTTGACCTGGGACCTTTGGGTAACCAGCTGCTGCTTTTTTATTTTCATTGGTTTTGTGGTCTGGTTTCTTGAACACCCAAAAAACAAAGACTTTCAGGGGCCTCCACATCACCAAATTGGCACAAGCTTTTGGTTCTCCTTCTCAACCATGTTTTTCGTACATCGTAAGTTCCAATCATGTTAGTCATTCATTAGTGATCACTGATGCTGCAGAAACAATTGATATGCACTCTATGAACTAAGCAAAGAAATTGTTTTTTCGATGACTCATTAATGCCATATCTGTTTTCAACTTTTGAAACAGGGGAGCTAGTGTTGAGCAACTTGGCTAGATTTGTTGTGATCGTATGGTGCTTTGTTGTTCTCATACTAACGCAAAGTTATACTGCCAGTTTAACGTCAATATTAACAGTCCAGCAGCTCCATCCAACCGTCATTGATGTTGGCTACCTACGACGTTCTTTTATTTATGGGATTCTGAAGCAAGTAGGATTTCAGGATGATAAACTTAGGGCCTATTATTCTAGAGAAGAATTGGATAAACTTCTTCAAGACGGGAATGAACACGGAGGTATTTCTGCTGCTTTTGATGAAACGCCCTACATGAAACTTTTTGTTTCAACTTATTGTTCAAAATATACCATTGTCGAGCCAACATTCAAATCTGATGGTTTTGCATTTGTAAGTCCACTTGTTCTCTTTCTGGGCTTCTCTCCTTTAACTAATATATGTTTTCTGATGTGGGATTTTTTTTCGTTGGGTTACATGCAGGTCTTTCGAAAAGGTTCGCTTCTCACGCGTGATTTTTCAACTGCAATCACTAAAGTGCATGAGGGAGATAAAATGGAGGCCATCGAAGATAAGTGGTTCAAGAAAAATGAAAGTTGTTCAAACTCCGACACCGTGGGAAGTTCCAACACTCTTAGTCTTGATAGCTTTTGGGACCTCTTCATCGTTGCTGGTGTTGTTTCATCACTAGCTATCCTCATATTTACAGCTATGTTCCTCTATAAGCATAGCCACATCTTGACACTCGCAGATACAGAAGCCTCATTTTGGACAAGAATTCTTGAAATATTAAGAATATATTACGGCAAAGACCTGGCTTCGGATATTTCTAAGAAGAGCACGCTGCAAGATAGTGATCATGTTATAACTGCGGCTATTTCTTCACCAAACACCAGCTGTCCCCCAAGGTCATCATCAAGCTCTCCCGACCCCACTGGACCGCACATTATTCATCAAGAGCTGGTGGGAACTCCTAATTCTTCCGTGCATGGTGGTGATCTGAGTCCCAATGGTCAAGCAACCCAAGACAGCAGTACTCATGAATATGGTATTGAATTAACCTCCTTCCCGAGTGGTGAGAGACAGAACTAACCCTGAATTAGAATAGACCATTGGCCAAGAAAACTATTGATTATTGTGTCAATATATATTCTGTCTGTTGCAGTCCTATTCTTTTTGGAATGTGATTGTGTAAATCCTAGTGCATATAATAATATCTTTGTATATTCACTTTAGTAGTTAAACTCCTATTAGAGTTTAATCCTATTAGGGTAAGGATTTAACATTTCCTACTACTATAAATAAAGGCATAATGAGGTGATACAACACACCTCAGAATTACATCTCTCTCTTGCCGCCGGCCTCTCTCCCTCTCTATCTTCAATACAGTTCAGTCAAATAGGCCTAAAACACTCCCTATATTGTTTTTCATCTTAATTAATGACTTATGACATTAATTGTAAGATCCTACATCGCCCATGGGTGTGGATCATGTAAGCCTTATATGTATATTCTCATCTCTACCTAGCACGATGCTTTTTGGGAGCTCATTGGCTTCGGATTCCGTAGGAACTCCGAAGTTAAGCGAGTTCACGCGAGAGCAATCCCATGATGGGTGACCCACTGGGAAGTTCTCGTTTGAGTTCCCAGAAACAAAACCGTGAGGGCGTGGTCGAGGCCCAAAGCGGACGATATCGTGCTACGGCGGAATCGAGCTCGGGATGTGGTGGGGGCCCGGGCTGAGATGTTACATTAACTAACAATTTTGCTAAGCAATCAAGTATTAATTAGAAAGAAAAAAAAACTTAGCTTAATTGGGAATATTTCCATCTAACTTATGTGTCCATGTCAGGTGACAAATGAGAGAGAGAAATGCAAATATATTTTAGATTAATGTAAGTGTCTTTCAATAATTAGATACATCAACCCACTCATCATATAATAATCAGCGATGGAATATGAGTGTGTTGAGTAATCTCAACTACATTTCTTCAATTTTAACTGACCCCAAATTCCATATGCTAGAAGAAAGATGACTTATTTTTAGCCACACATCTTGGAACTCGATTTTTTAATCTCTTTTTACTTTATGTAATTCAAAAGTCACCACTTTACTCTCTAAAACTCAAAATTCGCTTCATCTTGCCTCCTGGAACTCGATTTTGATCTCAGTTTGCCCCTTGAAACTAGAAAGTTGTCTCTTTACAACTCAAAATGACACGCCCCGATCTCGATGTCCTCGGGACATTGGGATGGTCACGTGCTGGCCGACACCCGAGGGTGACGAAAGCCATTTAATTAAAGCAGAAGCTGAGAACATGTGAAACATGCACATAAATTGTAGCAAGATAATAGGATGCGACTATTCATGCAGTAGTAGAGTATTATCACAATACTAATATTCAATTGCCAACAATGAATACATAATGATAATGCATGACATGTTCAGAGCATATTCTAATTCATAGTACAAGTGGAAAGTGTTGTTACAATGATGTCAAAGCAAAGGAGATGACGTGATATCACTAGTAGGGGAATGCCTTGTACGTCGGATCGTATTCCTCGTTCCTATGTCCTGAGGGGGCGCAAAATATACATGAGTGGACCAAATTGATATATATATATATATATATATATATATATATATATAATATTGAAACAGTTATCAACATACTAACCCCCAAAGTTTTATGAAAACTAATAGCATAGTAAGTGGTAGGTTTTCCGAAAACCCTAGCATGCAATAAACATCTCATAAAACATATCTCGTATATAATGTGCAAAATAGTGGTATCAAATAACAATCTCCCGGCCTGTAGCCAACACCATGTCTCTTGACTCGAAGCCAGAGATTATTTTCTCCTAGCCCATTGCCAGCTCTATGTCCCTAGGCTCGAAGCCAGGGATTATTTCTCCCGGCCCGCAATCAACACCAGATCCTCGCCCTTGGTGGAATAGTGACCATTAGATACGCACAAAACGTTGAACGTAATCTTTCCATAAATAGGTATATATATCTGAAAAACATCGTCATAGTATAAAGTCATCCATCATCTATACTATAAAGTAGTGTGTAAAAACATGTTCTAAATAGTATATCGTCATCCATCAGATACCCTACAAGAACATGGGTTCGATAGAAAATATGGTATTCCAAAATATTCTAAGCAAGCATGATAATCATATAAGGTAAATCCAATTTACTCATCAAACATTTCATAAAACATGCTCATTAAATCATGCTTTTCATGTATGCATTTCTACTATTAAAACATGCATTTTAGAAGGGTCCACTCACAGATACTCCGTCATGGAAAAGCCGTATGAAATAGGAATGGCGGAATTGCCGCTAATAATTGCACCTAAACACATAAAAGGTACAATTAATAAAACTATATTCAAATGATTGAATTTGGGAAAATGGACGTCAAAAACGGGTCTAGGATGTCGACATTAGCCTAGGAACGGTCCCGGACAAAAACCCGAAAAAAGTCAACAAAAGTCAACATTGGTCGTTAACCTGTCAAAATCAAAGTCAAAGTCAACGATGACCATTGATCGGGTCAAAGTCAACTGGTTTGGGTCGATCAACGGATCGGGTCAACCCGGGTCAAATCGGATTTGAGCTTGGTTCGGGTTCCTGAGCTTGAGCTTAGGTTCTAAGGCCCAAAGGTTTAGTGGGTCAAAAAGGTTTTAGGCCGGGTTTAGGGTTTTTAAGTGGGTTGGATGCATAGGCCTGAAGGCCTAAGCCTACACGGCCTTAAAGCCTGAGACCGAAAGGGTTTAGGGTTTCCAATTGGGCTGGGCATTGAGGGCTGGCCAGATTTCTTTTGGGTTATAAAATAAACATAAAATAAACATAAAATAAACATAAAAGGGTTTGGGCCAAATGGGTTTAAACAGGCCCACGGCCCAAAGGGCCTGGGTTTGGTATCTCGCCGGGGAAGAAGGCCGGAGCCTCCCGTGCTCTGGTCGACAGCAAAACTCCCTTATACTCTACGATCTAACTAGGAAATCGAAGGTAAAGACAAAAGGTAGAGATCCTTACCTTTGGTTTGCCGTGAAAAGGACAGAGATGGTCGAAAATCTGGGTTCAAGGGTCACGGGTGCACTGGGGTTTTTCCTGGGTTTCTGGGCTTCACCTGTGAAATCCCATCCCCGGAATTTCACTATTCATTACGTATCTCGTAATTTAAATTCGTATTTCGCGATTACGTTATCTTTATTAGTTAATTTCAATTCCGTTAATTTTAGGAATATTAATTGATTGGTTATCGAGTTTGAAGTTTCATAATCAATCTTTATCATTCGTTGACCTTTCGAAGTTACAATTAGAGTTTTTAAATAGATCTCAAACCCACGAACGCATAGGAGAAAGCCGTTTACGAGTCTAAATTATAACGGTATAGTTACGAACGTTTGAAGTTGTGAAACTATAGATTGTAGGAATTATTTAACTCCCACTTTGTTGGTAAGAGGCCAATCAAATATTTGGGTTAAATGACCCATTAGTTAAAAGAGGGAAGGGACCAATCAGATTTTAGAGAAAGGTTAGGCAGCAGCTAATCAAAAAGAAAGAAAGAAAGAAGAGAAATGAGGGGTGCAGAACACCCAACCTGAACCTTTTCTGTGACCCGTACACCCGCACCCAACCCGGTCGATTTTTTGGCCACCTCTGCCATATTTTCAGGTGATTTCCCCCATCCAACACCTGTAAACATCATTACACCCCTCCTTCTTCGTTGATCACCCAAAAATCGACAAGAATTGGTTTGATTTCACGAGGGTGTACATTGTGGGTGCCGCGAGGAACCATGATGAAATCCACCAAATGTGAAATGATCTCCTCCAATTATCACCACCATTAGAATCCCCTTGAGGTCTAGAACAAATCCCAAACATCTATAAGGGCGGTGGAGCACCGGAGGTGAAGGATCGAAACACACCCTTTTTAGGGTTTCGACGGGTTCGAGTGAAATTGAAGCTTTTCTCGGCCAAATTGGACTTGGCCACAAGTATAAAACTTTCTCTACTCATTGAGATCTTCATTTCTGTAAATTTTGGTAATTTTTGGAAAAAGTAGAATTTTCCGGCAAGTCGGGGCGACCAACCACCACGTGCGGTGGCGCGTGGGCCGGGGCACCCCCCTGACCACCCTAAGCTAAATTTAATGCCCCGATTCCATTTTGGACATCCGATTAATGAAATTCAGTCGTTTGAGTATATTTTTCACTAATGTCTGCCACTTGAATATTTTGGCAAACGACGATTCGACCGTTGGATCGCCACCAAACTTTGAAGTATTGTTGTACGTAATATTTAACGACCTTAGGAACTTACTAATTGAAAATCTAGTGGTTGGATCTTACAGAGTAAGTGACGTAAGATCGTGGACCCTACCTTTGAACGACGGTTTGATTCTCATTAAATGTCGTTGTGGGAGACATATGAGAGTTTTGGGTATGTGAATTATCGAAGGAAATCTAAATGTGGACTTGTACTTTGTTTTAGGTGGTGATGGAGCATGACGCCTTGATTCTCTGTTAGGGTGCATTAGCGTGGACTCCAGGTGAGTGATTTTAATATATGTGATATAATTATTACCCTGAAATCTCTCGTGCTAGTATACTTTGTGGATACAGCATGGATTTCTAAAATATGTTTTATGCTAAGTAGTTGCTTTTATAAAGTTTGTCATCTATCTACTTTATGAAACATTATGTGACTTGGATATTTGAACTGTTGATGGATTGTGTTTTAAAATATATATTTGATTGTTTGATAAACATGAGGGCTAGTAGAGGACCGCTACCCTAGTGTCACGGGTTAAGGTGACACCGAGTCTGCACCATGTAGCAGTGGTACATGGATGGTCCTGCTTGGTTAATCCGCGTTGGGGGACCATACTATTTGTGGATCGCGCTTGGTTAATCCACGTTGGACGATCCTTATATCCTAGGTATGGCCATACACATTTAGGGGTGATCATGCTTGGTTAATCCGTATTGGGTGATCACTTCCTAACAGTTGTAGGAGTGACTCTGCTTGGTTAATCCATGTTGGGGGGTCACTGCCTACTTGGTTACTTTCTCAAGGGTGGCTCTGCTTGGTTAATCCGCTTTAGGGGGCCACTTCCTATTTGGTTACTTATGTAGGCTTCGGCCGAACTGCGTCACTTTAGCCTTAGTTTGTAGTGTTTCCGTGAATTTTGGTTTCGAGAACCTTGAGTTTTGACTTAGAAAAGCCGTTGGATGTATGGGTGACTCTTTCGGAGTTTGCAAAGGTTTGGTATTGATTTCTTATGAATGATTTAAATTCAAGGTTTATAAACTGTGATTGATGGTTGGTTTTATTATTATTATCACATACTTTGTATTATTGTCACTCACACAAGCTTCACAGCTTATCTGGGTTGTTGTTTGCCTGGTGCACCATTCCGATGGTGTAAGCACTGATCTTACATGTGACAGGTCTGAGTAGCTTCCGAGAGGTTCGTGGGTGGGGTAACAGTGCAGTTATCAGAGACTTGGAGTGTTAGGTTACCCCTATATCCTATCTTGTACTTTATCTTTTGGGACTTTCTTTTGAGCACCTCAAACTTGTTCTTAGCATAGCAAGGGTTGTGCTTCTTTTTGGAATGTACATATTTGTAAATATCTTGTGGAGAACTTAGCCACCTTCATATTATTTTGGTTTATCAGTTAACGTATTTCATTCCGTAACTTATGCCGTATTCAACGAACGTTATTTTTCCCACCGAGCCACATAGAGGTGAGGGAGAGTGAGAGAGAGAGTCCACGAAGCTGGTGGTGGTGTTGCACCATCGTCGTGGCGGCTTGGGTGTGCGTGGGTTCGATCAGGTAGGTTCGAGAAAGAGTGAGAGTTGAGCTGAGAGAGTGAGAGATCTAAGAGAGATCCGGGAAAGGAGAAAGGGATAGGGTGAGGGTTAGGAGGCTGCCACGTGGCAGTGTGAGGGATGAGAGAAATCTAGATGAAGGGTCCGGATTAGATTAGGATAGGGGACCAAATTGCAAGTTTTTATAAACTTTCAGGGACAATATGAAATTACAAATTAATAATGGGGGTGGGGTTTCACACAAAGTTCGCTCTCCATTGCCTTAGATTTGTTAATTTCTTATATGGGTTTGATTTGGGTGAGTTAGGCTAATCAAATTTTTATTTTATTTTTCATCTATTCAATTTCTTTTAAACTTAATATTCTCTAATTGTTGAATGTTGATGCATAATGAAATTTATAATCATATTTATTGCACATGTGACATAATCTTAGTGAGTGTTGGTCCCATATATATTTTAGGCAGCGTAGTTAAAAATAAGCCAAGAAAGATTAGACAAAGCATTAGAATACAATTAAAAATACAGAGTTAGACAAGTCTTTCCTCACATAAAAAGGAAAAAATTAAGTCCAACAAAATTGAAACAATAAACAAATTATAGGAGAAGAGGATTGTTCATCATCTTCTTCTCCTCCCACCCGAGGCGGGTGAACTTTGACCACCTTTTGAACCGCAGACCTGGGCTTTTATTACTATCACTTAACCACAATAGCCTGGGAAATGCAGTAGTTACCCTGCTATTCTTGCTGCTTAAACTGCTTATGCTTTGCGGAGCTGAAGTAGTTAAATTCTGAAACAGTTTAATAAACTTTGCTTTAAAATCTAAGTCTGTAGATGTCCATATCAATTGGGAAATTTTGGGTTTAAGGGTGAAGGAAATGGAGTCACTGTTTTTTCTTGGAATTTGAAGGAAATATTCATGGAAGCAATCAGGCTTTATTATCCATTTTTCACTCCTACTGTGTAAGATGGGTTTGTAGACAGTGGATTATAATGGAGTTATGGCTCCACGAGGAGGGCACGGTATTGGTTGATGCAGCCATGACAGAGATAACGAAAAAGAAGCTACCTCAAATTTATGTAACATGAGTCTTCTAAAATCCTTTCAAATCCATGAAAGTTATTATGAGTCCTTTTTTCTTTATATCCTTTCAAATCCATATAGACTTTGCAGAATTTTACATAACTCTAAAATCTTTCACTTAAACCAAGTCGTTTAAAATCCTTTCAATGTCTATTTGACTCCACCCCACTTCGACATTGTTGGTGGATCATCCCTTCGCCATCTGGAGGTGATTGATTGTTTCTACGAAGAGAATGTTAGAATTTCGGCCCTTAAATTCACTGTGTTCAAATATTGCAGCTTAAGAATGCCATCTTTTTCATCAATGCTCCCCAGTTGACAAAGCCATTATTCCTCACATGGGATCCTGTAACTTCACAACTCGCTGATTTTTGTGTGCATCAAAACCTCCCCCTGCTCTTATCTTTTTCTGATGAGGTAAGCTAAATAAGATTATTGTATGACCATTCCAGAAAATTACTCTTTCAGGCCCCTGGAAGCTACAATATCCATGGATCATGAAGAAGAATCTTCGTTGGAGGTATGCTAATGTTACTTACATATCATTACTTTGTAAGACGCTGTGTGTTTTAAATTTTTACTACCAACAGATTTAAGCTTGCGGTTTGTTGGTTGTAAATTTAGCAGCTTTCATCATCTCCATGCATGAACCTGAAGCTTTTCAGAAATTATACGTTCTCCAAAGCTTGGTAATACCAGTTCCTCCATCCCTCGTAAAACACCAGTGAGCCAAATGACAACTTCAAGGCCAACAACATATCCAATTTCAACACTCAGAACATCCCAATTAATCTCATTTCCTGAATTCAAATCGCTTCCATTTAACATTCAACTGCATTGGGTATCCGGACATCCAATGCCTCGGTATAATTTATTGGATCGCAGAATGAGAACAAACGTTCTTCAAGAAGCAGGGGATGGCATCCGTTATCTGATTGTATCCAAGGTTTAAAACCACTAATTTTGTGCAGTTGGCAACAGATTCAGGAAGCTGACCTTTGAATTTGATATGATTTCCACTGACGTCTAGAGTTTCTTGGAACGATCCCATTGAGAATTGCTTGAAAGAGACAAGATTTTGGTATTCATCAAGAATTCACCAATGTCGGCATGCTAGAGCTACGATAGGTGACTTGTTCGATTCATACATGGCACCAGAAAGAAAAAATGAAATTGGTTTTTTCTTTTTGGAGAAAGTGTGAATTTAGTTCTGGCCAGCCCCAGAGATTTACTTGAAAAAATGAAGCTACAATCTCCATGGATCACAAAGAAGAAGCTTCATTGGAGGTTTTTCTAGGTGACATTGTGTTGATACCAGTTAATCAAATTTTTTTACCGTCGCCAATTATGCAATTACAAAACTCGTAAAGCAAAACCCAGAAGTTGTATTTACCTTTCTGATACTGTAATCAAGGGTTTTCTTCCTGTAAGTTTTGTTGGAAATTATATATTATAATTGAATGAAAAATAGTGTTAACCAATTTCTTAGAAAGGTTATGTTGTTTAGGTGTATTCCCTTGATAAGTGATGTATACTTATATGAAAAGTTACATCTCTTTAATAAGAAGTACTTGGGTTCTATATAAACCCATGAAACCATTATCATTAAGGACATAGAAAATTAGAGTTAATTTTTACTCTTGAGAAATAGGGTTTCCCCACTTTGTTTCTCTCATGCTTCGTGTGTCAAATCTGAGTTGTGTCTTGAGAGTACGGAATATATGAAGTTCGCCAGAGTCCGAAGATTGAAGTGCTTTGACTTCCGATTATAGATTGTTGAATCCTGGGAGATAGACGCCTATCGAACTACAAGCACAAGAGTAGGGGCGAAATTCTATCTTTAGGACATTGCATTTATGCAAGCCTCAATCTCCAAGTTTGTCAGTTTTTCTAACTTTATCTCTGTTTATATTAATCTCATATATAATTGATGTTGTGAATTTCTTTATGATTATTATTATTGGAATTCTTGTGTTATTTTCATATTTTCTAATATTGCTCCAACAGTCTAAAGATAGAAGTTTTATTTAGAGTAATTAGAAAATATTTGATTGTAAGATGTATATGCATTATACGTAAAGCAGTGAAGAAAAATTCAAACAAGTTGGAGATGATCTGCAAATCATTGTACATCATGATCATTGTGGAAGGTTGACTGTCATTATATATTTCATGGTGGCATAATTGAAAAGAATTGTCACCTTCTTAAATACAATGAATGGCGGAAGATATCTATTTGTGAGACTTCATTATATTGATGAAGATAACAGTATAAAGGGCATGGATATTATTGGAGATCGATTCATGCCTTGTTGTTTGAATGATCGGATTCAAATAATGGAGTCGTCCCAAAAGCCTTTTCGTGTTCTTGTAAGAGTTTCTTTTGAAAAAAAAAAAAGGGAAATTAATTGGCGGCGGCAAGGTGCAGCGATTGTTCTCCAAGGGACCGGTAGTCGACGGCCCATATTTAACGATCAAGATCGGGACTGAAACTCATCATCTCTGATTGAAATCTAGAGGAAGAAGAAGAAATCTGATTCGAAAACCTTTTTTTTTTTCAATCGCTTTCCGTCGGTGATATCATGAAGATTTTGATCTTGTGAGGGGCTGGAATCTCTTCGTTGTTGATCGATTCGATTCGTTTTGAGACCACCGCGGCGGAGGCGGCGGCTGATTTGTTGAGAGTTTGGAAGAAACAGGTGCGTTGGGTGGAAAACTCCAGAGACATATTTCCTTTGGAGGGTTCTTAGAAAAGTTATCAGAGAGTTCTCATCAGAAACCAAATCATTACTCATTTGTGTGCTTGCACTGGGGGTGTACCCACCTCTCTGGTGCAAAGTGGAAAGAAAGTAAGGACTACATCTTGCAGAACTTGTGGTGGCAGACAAACAGTTGATGGGAGTACATCTCTCTGTCAAAGCATGATGAATACAGTACGTGTATAACTTACAAAATCTATTAGTCCTGACTTGAACTGGAAGGTTTCAAAGGGTTATCGGAGTTCATCAAGGCGGTCAAGGAAACCTGTTGACAAAAAAACCAAAAATTGGGTGCAGAGCTAGCAGAGAAAAGTGCTAGAAGTGCATCAGAAGCAACAATTTCTGAATCAGAGAAGGGTGTGGCTGTATATGGGAGACGATTGGGTGACAAAATTAAGCATGTACCGATTAAGAAACAGAGATTTATGGTCCGGTCTCCATCACCCCCTCCACATCTTGAAGACAACAAGCCACTATTGGATGGCTGTCATTCTTCAGGTCACAAATAATGTTGCCAAATCGTTTATATGCTTTCTTCGAAGTGATATATTTATAAAGAGGCCTAGGATGATATTAAGTGTCATTTAAAGTGATATTAATATAAAGAAATAATCATGAAAGTGTGGGGGCCTTACAGAAAGGACAAGACTATGCTGAAAATGTGAAAGACATTTTGCAGATTTGAATTTGACATAATGATGCTTATTAAGTAAGCATATGAATGGACATGGCCACTGGGTCATGCATGTTAGTTATAATAAAGAAAGAATAAAAGCTGAGAAGTGATTTTCTCATAATTTCGAGTGAGGCATGAAGGCCTAAAAAGATAGATAGAGTCTATCTTAGTTGTTCCTTACTTCTTAAAGTGGAAAATGTGATAGATTTAATGATAGCATTAAAAGCAACCACAATTATGAAAGAATTGTGGGGGTTGGTTAAAAGTAATTTGCTAATTGAACGACATTCAAGATGTCATCTCTTGTAGCGAGTAATTGTTTAAGGTATGGCAAGGTAAGACACATTCTTACAAATACCTTAAATGTGGGGGAAGTCTACTTCCAAATGTTAGCAAATTATTGAATAAATCCTAGGTTATGTTTCGAGGACATAACATTGGAAATCAACTACTCTCATATGAAATATAATTTCATAAGATGGATTGTGCACACCATTATAGATAGTCAACCTAAATGGTACCAAATATTAAAGGTTTGACTAGAGAGTAAGTTGATCATCGAGGGGAATGAGGCTAAAGTAAACATAACTAATGAATCAGCCGGGCGAAAACCTAACTTAGTTGATTGAAGATCCCATGGTCTAAGTTCAATAGGCAAACTGGTTGGGAATGATTCAAAGAAGTTAACACACTATATACCTCATTCCTATGGTGGAAGAGTATTCACTAGGGTAGGTTCAAGTCCAAAAGACACCTCTCCCGATGCATCTCTTGTCCGCCTGTACTCTCAAATTCTTCCTAATTTTTCATTCATGTGGGGGATTGTTGGAAATTATATATTATAATATATACTTTTAATAATTGAATGAAAAATAGTGTTAACCAATTTCTTAGAAAGGTTATGTTGTTTAGGTGTATTCCCTTGATAAGTGATGTATACCTATATGAAAAGTTACATCTCTTTAATAAGAAGTACTTGGGTTCTATATAAACCCATGAAACCATTTTCATTAAGGACATAGAAAATTAGAGTTAATTTTTACTCTTGAGAAATAGGGTTTCCCTACTTTGTTTCTCTCATGCTTCGTGTGTCAAATCTGAGTCGTGTCTTGAGAGTATGGAATATATGAAGTTCGCCAGAGTCCGAAGATTGAAGTGCTTTGACTTCGGATTATAGATTGTTGAATCCTGGGAGATAGACGCCTATCAAACTACAAGCACAAGAGTAGGGGCGAAATTCTATCTTTAAGACATTGCATTTATGCAAGACTCAATCTCCAAGTTTGTCAGTTTTTCTAACTTTATCTCTATTTATATTAATCTTATATATAATTGATGTTGTGAATTTCTTTATGATTATTATTATTGGAATTCTTGTGTTATTTTCATATTTTCTAATATTGCTCCAACAAGTTTATGAGTATGAATTATGGAAGGAATCAGTTTTCTTTTGTTTAAGATTGATATGGAAAAGTCTTGGTCAAAAGCTATAACTTATTTGGGTTTCCTTGAGGAATTAGTATTGTGACATTTTAAGTAATCCTTGTGGACTAAAACTCTGTTATGGAATGTTCAGAATTGATATGTTGTGTCAATTATGAAGTTTCGAATCCTAAGTCTATTCTAATAGGGAATGACAAAAGGAGTACTATAAAAGGCGTGTGCCACTGCTCTTGCAATTAACGATTCATAGCATTCCAAGTCCTATTGTTTGGAAGATTCATTGTGTTTTGCTAAAGAGGAGAAGGCTGTAAGCTTGTGAAGTCACAATGACTTCTTCATCTGGTTCCAATTCTGCAGGTAAGTACTTGAGACCTTCTCATGTTTAAGTTCATCTTTGGTTAAGTGAAAGTTGTGATTTAATTGGTTGTATCCATGTTTCTTACATGTGGTATCAGAGCCTAGGATTCTAACCATTAAGTTCAAATCCTTCATGAAAACCATTGAATCTGGAAAAACGAAGCGCACACTAGGGTTCTAAGAATTCAGACTTAAAACAAAACAGTGTCGTTTATAAATATAGCCAATGGGAAAAACGGTGTCGTTTATCTTTTATAAAAGATGATATTTAAAATTTTGACCCCTTTTGCAAATTCGGGATTGTTGTTCCGCTTGTGTTCTTGGAGAACGAGTTTTTTCTTTTGGTTTTCTCCTTCTTGGTTCTAAATTGCGATAATGATCTTGATGTTGAGCAATTATGTAGTTTTTCAAACTGCATGTATAAAGGTATGAATTCTGATTTAATTCGCATATGGGTTTTTCAATTTTGAATCTGATTCTTCATACTGCCATGATAAAAATAAAATAAAAAATAAAATAAAAAATAAAAAAAAACTAAAATCTGATATGCATTTTCTGATTATCAAAAATGTCAACATAGATTGCAGTTAACTAGTTGCATAGATTGTCAACGAATTGCTTCCGCTGGTTTAATTAACAAGTTTTGTCTTATAGATTTGTATTATACAATCGGTGCTAACAATTGTGCAGTTAGAAACAATTTGAATTTGTTTATGGAAGTCATTGTAATTGTTTACTCTATGTATATTCTTGAATCTAAGGATATGTATATGACTAAATTGATTCAATGGGCTAAATTTAGTGGTGAAAAGATGGAAATCAGGAGTCTTTAAAAGGATTCATGGTTCTGATTTCATTGATCAATTCTGCAGTTTCACTCAAGACACTAAATTTAGCAGCAGTGCCTATACTCACTGGTGGAAGCAACTACGAGAAATGGAGAAGAGAAATTGAGTTGCTCTTGACACTGAATGAATATGACATTGCTCCTGACAATCCACAACCTGCTGCTTTGACTGATAAAAGTACCAAAGCTGAGAAAACTGAGTTTGAGAGATGGACTAGAGCAAACAAAGTGGCCTTGTCTATTTTAAAGAGTGGGATGACAGACACTGTGCATGGAGGAATCAAGAAATTTGCATTCGCTAAGGATTATCTCCAGGCCATTGAGAACAAATTCAAGGAATCTGAGAAAGCTGAGATTGCTCAACACATGTCTCTTCTGACTTCTTACAAATTTGAAGGTGGAGGCTCAATCAGAGATCATATTATGAGGATGACTGATGCGGCTGAAAAACTCACTTCCATGGATGTCAACATTTGTGAGAATCAACTAGTTTTCATCATATTGCAAGCCCTACCACAAAAGTACAGTCAACTCAAGGTATCCTACAACACACAAGACAAAACTTGGACCATAGATGAGTTGATTGCTCAATGTGTACAAGAAGAGAATCGACAAAAGCAAGAAAAGGCCAAAGAACTTAAGTATGTCAACCTTGTTCAGTCCGCTAGAGGAAAGAAGGAGATAAATTTTGGTAAAACTTCTAAACCTCAGACTTTTGATAAATCTAACAAAAATTTGCATGTTTTGACTACTACAACCAAGAGAATGCATAATTTTGATCAAACATTTATGCTTTGGCATAAAAGACTAGGGCACATTTCCAAGGACAGAATTTTTCAATTGTCAAGACAGCAATTAATTCCTACCATTGATTATAAAATTGCAGTTAAGTGTGTTGATTGTATGAAAGGCAAAAGGACTAATGTTAGGAAAGTTAGATGCTAAGATAAGTCATAATTTGCTTGAGATCATACAAATAGATATCTGTGGACCTTTTCCTATCAAAACCATATGTGGGAATACCTATTTTGTGAACTTTATTGATGACTTCTCAAGATTCAGTTATATTTTTCTTCTTAGTGAAAAATCAGCAGTCCTTGATTGTTTTAAAATCTTTAAGAGTGAAGTTGAAAAACAGTTAAATCATGTGATTAAAGTTGTTAGATCGGATAAAGGAGGGGAATATTTTGGCAGGTATACAGACGCTGGACAACAAAAGGGTCCATTTGCTCGTTATCTTGAAAGTCAAGGGATTGTGGCACAATATACCACTCCTGGAACACCAAAACAGAATGGGGTGGCAGAAAGGAGAAACAGGACATTAATAGAGATGGTGAGAAGCATGATTTCAAGGTCAAAACTTCCTGGTTTTCTTTGGGGTGAGGCTTTGAAGACTGCTAACTACATTCTAAATCGGGTGCCATCTAAGTCAGTGCCAAAACCACCATTCGAATTGTGGAATAATAGACTGCCGAGCTTCAATCACTTTCATGTCTGGGGATGCAAAGCAGAAGCAAGATTTTACAATCCAAGTGAGAAGAAACTG
Organism: Cotoneaster glaucophyllus; assembly: GCA_036320875.1. NCBI lineage: Eukaryota > Viridiplantae > Streptophyta > Magnoliopsida > Rosales > Rosaceae > Cotoneaster > Cotoneaster glaucophyllus. Next base: position 3,257,018 of record CM070073.1, on the reverse strand, counting down.
GACCCCAAAACCATCACATGTTTCTTTATTGGATACTCAGAAAAATCAAAGGGTTTCAAGTTCTATTGCAATCAGGCATACACCAGAATACAAGAAACTCATAATGCAATATTCCTAGAAGATGAAGATGTATCTGATATGGTTCCAGACATTTTAGAATTTGAGGAAATGGTGCAGTCGGATATCGATACCTCATAACTTAGTTATACTCAAGTACCTTTGCTTCAGAAATCCAAACCTAATCATGATATTGATGAAGATATGATGGATGTGCCTGAGAATCCTACACGAAATAATAATGCAAGTACAGAAACTCAAGAAGTGACTCAGTCTGATTTGGATCACAATGTTAGTGATCAACACACTGAAAATTTGTTGGAACAACCTCAACCAAGGAAATCTAGCAGAATAAGAAAATCTGCAATTTCAGAAGACTATGTGTATCTTCAAGAGATAGAGTTTGACTATGGTGACATCGATGATCCTGTGACTTTTCAGCAAGCAATGAAGAGCCCTCAGATAGTTTTATGGCAAAAGGCAATGAAAGAAGAACTTGATTCAATGTTCAAGAACAATGTTTGGTCCTTGGTGCACTCACCAGCTAACGTTCAACCTATTAGCTGTAAATGGGTATACAAGACCAAGAGCGATGCTGAAGGAAGGATCGAGAGATACAAGGCTAGATTGGTTGCAAAAGGGTTTACACAGAGAGAAGGTGTCGATTATAATGACACTTTTTCACCAGCATCTTCAAAGGATTCCATGTGAGTGATAATGGCCTTGACTGCTCATTTTGATGTGGAACTATACCAGATGGATGTCAAGACTGTCATTTTGAATGGTGAGCTCGATGAAGAAATTTTCATGACTCAACCTCCTGGATTTGTTGAAAGGGGGAAAGAGAATATGATTTGCAAACTGAACAAGTCAATTTATGGTTTAAAGCAAGCTTCAAGGCAGTGGTTCTTAAAATTTGATCATGTGGTGACTTCATATGGCTTCATTGAAAACAAGATGGATGATTGTATCTATCTTAAAGTTAAAGGGTCAAAATTCATTTTTCTTGTCACATCCCGACCCGGGGTCCACCACATCCCTGGCCCGCTCCACCACCGTAGCACGATATTGTCCGCTTTGGGCCCCGACTACGCCCTCACGATTTTGTTTCTGGGAACTCACACGAGAACTTCCCAATGGGTCACCCATCATGTGAGTGCTCTTGCACGCTACTCGCTTAACTTCGGAGTTCCCATGGAACCCGAAGCCAGTGAGCTCCCAAAAGGCATCGCTCTAGATAGGGATGGGAATATACATATAAGGACCAATCCCTTGGGCGATGTGGGATCTCACAATCCACCCCCCTTAGGGGCCCGACGTCCTCGTAGGCACACCACGGCCAGGCTTAGGCTCTGATACCAAATTGTCACATCCCGACCCGAGGTCCACCACATCCCGGGCCCGCTCCACCACCGTAGCACGATATTGTCCGCTTTGGGCCCCGACTACGCCCTCACAGTTTTGTTTATGGGAACTCACACGAGAACTTCCCAGTGGGTCACCCATCATGGAAGTGCTCTCGCGCGCTACTCTCTTAACTTCGGAGTTCCCATGGAACCCGAAGCCAGTGAGCTCCCAAAAGGCCTTGCGCTAGGTAGGGATGAGAATATACATATAAGGATCAATCCCCTGGGCGATGTGAGATCTCACATTTCTCGTTTTATATAATGATGATATCTTGTTGGCAAGTTCAGATATGCAGATGTTGAAAGATACAAAGAGCATGCTCAGTAAGAACTTTGAAATGAAGGATCTTGGTGAAGCTAATTATGTTCTCGGTATTGAGATTATCAGGGACGAAAACAAAAGGCTTCTTGATTTATCTCAGAAGGGCTACATTGATAGAGTACTTAATCGGTTCAACATGGAAAACTGCAACAAAGCTGATGTTCCAGTCAATAAAGGTGATAAGTTCTCCCGAGATCAATGTCCTAAGAATGAACATGAAACCAAACTCATGAAGTTGAAACCATATGCTTCACTGGTTGGCAGTCTTATGTATGCCAATATTTGTACTAGACCAGACTTAGCCTTTATAGTTAGGCTTTTGGGGAGATTTCAATCAAATCGAGGAGAGTCTCATTGGGTGGCTACAAAGAAAGTACTGAGGTATTTGCAGAGGACTAAGGCCTTTATGTTGGTTTATCGACTAGAAACCAATTTGGAGTTAGTTGGATACACTGATTCAGTTCTTGCAGGGGATATGGATGAAAGAAAATCGACTGTAGGATATATTTTCAAGTTAAGTGGAGGAGCTATTTCATGGAAGAGTGCTAAACAGTCTATAGTGTCTACTTCAACAATGGAAGCTGAATTTGTGGCATGTTTTGAGGGGATGAAACAGGCAGTTTGGTTAAGGAATTTGATAGTTGACATGAAACTAGTGGATTCAATCCAAAAACCGATCAAAATGTTCTGTGATAATAATGTTGCTGTGTTTTTCTCGAAGAACAATAAGAGAACTTCAGCCTCAAGGTTAATGGATGTAAAGTTTCTTAAGGTGAGAGAGATGGTTAAAAAGAGGGAAATTGATATACGATATCTGTCTACTGGTGTGATGATTGCAAACCCTCTCACCAAGGCCTTGCCAAATAATGTGTTTAACAGGCATGTTACTAAAATGGGAGTCTTGGAGTCTTTTGATCAGTGGGAGCGTACTGATTAAACGCTTGAAGATCGTCATTGTTGTTTAGTCAGAAAAATAGCAGTGTTGAGTTTGAAGATCTTCAGAACTAGGTAGTCAAGTTGGTTTAGTTATGCTTATCTAGTTAATTGTTTTGGTTTTCAATAAGTGTTCAATTTTTCCTCTTGTGTGATTAATTGTTCCAGAAGACAAGTTTGTTTAATAAATAGTTGAGATTGCTAGAAAATCATTTTGGATTTTGCTGATGCATTCTCTATAAGCTGCTATTATATTTGATAAGTAGTATTCTATTGACTATTATCAGTGGGAGTAATGTTTGGTCTTACTCTGAAGTTGATTCACATAAATGAACAGATCAGACGTGTTGTGATTGTTGAATCGATTCTGAGTTGTACATATTAGATTCTTGAATTCCATGTCTTGAAATGAATTCTGGTGTGTGATTGTGAGCTTGATGATTTTGGACTTGGTGATCACTTCCATAAATCTTAAAAGGCTGATTTTTCATATTCATACTCAAGTGGGAGAATGTAAATTTATGAGTATGAATTATGGAAGGAATCAGTTTTCTTTTGTTTAAGATTGATATGGAAAAGTCTTGGTCAAAAGCTATAACTTATTTGGGTTTCCTTGAGGAATTAGTATTGTGACATTTTAAGTAATCCTTGTGGACTAAAACTCTGTTATTGAATGTTCAGAATTGATATGTTGTGTCAATTATGAAGTTTCGAATCCTAAGTCTATTCTAATAGGGAATGACAAAAGGAGTACTATAAAAGGCTTGTGCCGCTGCTCTTGTAATTAACGATTCATAGCATTCCAAGTCCTATTGTTTGGAAGATTCATTGTGTTTTGCTAAAGAGGAGAAGGCTGTAAGCTTGTGAAGTCGCAATGGCTTCTTCATCTGGTTCCAATTCTGCAGGTAAGTACTCGAGACCTTCTCATGTTTAAGTTCATCTTTGGTTAAGTGAAAGTTGTGATTTAATTGGTTGTATCCATGTTTCTTACACTTCTTTCTTTCCCTCTGAGAAACAAGTACAAAAAAACTACTAGTGTAAAAATATCACTACGGAGTATAAACTACGCTATTGATTTAATTCAGAAGACCAAGTCTCCCGCTAATTTGGGGTTTGAATTGAATTCAAACGTACGGACTGATGCATGACAGGAGTGGATATTTACTTAAGATGCTGAGGTGCTACTGACCTTTGATATTTTTGAGGTCAAGACTCAAGAGGAACTGAAGCGGTGGATGTAGCTAGGGTGAAACTCTATTGTTGACTCACTACATCCACCACATTATTAGACTTGTGAGAGCGTATGTATGCCACATCAACACACAAACAAAACTATTGACTAAATCCAGATGGTGGTCAAGGTCAATTATATTTATCGATTTTCATTGTTAGGGACCAAACTGAGGAGTTTGGTCAAATCAAAATACTATGTTAGTTAATTCTCTTCCTGTATACAAATTACAAAAAACCATACACGCTTGTTTCTTAGGAATGAGGATGAAATTTCTTCGAATTCCCTCTTGATCAGCAGCTAGTGACTCAGTGGTAAGGGGAGACTTCCTTATGGTCGACACGATCAATTTATTCCAAACCATTCAAAAGAGCTTACGAACATGACCAAGAATTCTATGATCAACCCTGTTTTTCTTGTCTTCATCTTACTCTTCTTCTTTACCAGGTTTGGTCAAACCTTTCAAAAAATTTAACCATTTGCCAATTATAACTGTTTGAGCAAAACCCAGAAGTTGCATTAATTTACTTTGTGAAGAAATGTTCTAAGTCGAAAGTTAAGCAAGCCCATTCACGGGAGTTTAAGGAGTTGGACTACTTCATATTGTCAATTGGTTTTGTGGTGGAACCTCAACCTTGACTTTCCATCTAAAAAACAAGTACAAGAAAACCACTTAGTATAAAAACATCATTAGAGTACAGAGTATAAACCAAGTCTCCTGCTTTAGTTTAGAAGAAGGTTCATTGAATCAAATTCAAATGCGCTGATGGATGCCATTTCTTCAACACGAATGGATCAATATGTAGCTGTGGCAAAACCGTCATTGACTCACTGTATCCACCATTACTTATTTTTCTTCTGAGGTAAATACTGCTTTACTCAATTCTTTCTTGGATTCAAATTATGAAAAACCATACCAGGTTGTTTCGTAGGAATGAATAGGAAATTTCTCTGAAATACCTCCTCATCAGCAGTCAGTGATTCAGCAGTAGGGGACACTTCTTCTTCGTTTGAATATTCAAATTGACTGTTGTTATATTCAAAATCCTACTATCATCTTATAAATAAGTTTCTTAGTCTCCCTCCCCCCCGGCCATGAATTCCAAACCTTCCAAGAGAGAGTATTCAAACATGACAAAAAACCCTATGATCAAACCCGTCTTTCTTTTCTTCCTATTCTTTAGGATTTTCTTCGTCGGGGCACAAAACACAACATTAATCCCAGTACATGTGAGTGGTTCTTGACTTGGACACCGGGTTTGGGAAAATGGGGATGAGCTGCATTGACATGGCCCTCGCCGACTTCTACGCCTCTCATGCAGGCTACAAAACTAGGCTGGTCCTACACAAAAGGGACTCTGCAGAAGATGTTGTTGTTGCAGCTACTGCAGGTTCTTTCCCTACCTCTTCTCTTTTTTGTGTGTTCTTTTTTCTTCTCTTAAATATGTTTCACTATCTATTAGAATATTAAATGTGTTGATTCCCAATTGGTTCAAATGGTCGGGGTCTTCCATGTTATTTGGTGTGGTTTGGTACTTCAATTGGAGATGCTAAATGTCTGTGATCTGTCACAACCTTCCGCTCAGCACGACCAAGGATGAACCGGTATGGCTTGTGGGAAATTTAAATATTAATTATTTAATTTTCGATATTGAATGAAAAAAATTTAACCGGTAGCAGTTTCTTCTTCTATTAAGTGTTGTGTCTGAGAAATGTTGTTAAGAAGTGTTGTTTTGTTGAAGTGGCTGCCTTTTGGCTTGCTACTGTTTTTTGGCTGCCGTCAAATCTTTTTCTGTCCATACAAGCTATCTGTGCATTTCAAAAAAAAAAAAATATATATTTCGCCAAGTTTTTCATTAGAACATTATATCCGGGCAAGCCTTAATTTCTAAGTTTGTCAGTTTTCTACAACTTTACTCAATAATTTTGTTGTTGACGTTTTATATAAGTTTGTTGTTATAACATATATAAGTGAACTGTTATAATACTTGTTTTTTATATATACGCTATCAAATTTCGAATTTTGTTAACTAACAAGTGCATGCTATTCTTGTTCTTCTTCAATTCATATATCTTTAATTTTTTTTTTTTTTTTTTTCTGAAATTGCTCCAACGCTGCTCATCCAAGTGACCCTCGTCAGTTAGGTTAGTTGGGTAGAACCAAGTTTGTTCGGATCTGGATGGGTTTGATTTGTATCGTGATCAACCATTATAATTTTCTAGAAATGCTTATTTCTCTAGCTGAAGATTACATCAGAGTTTAATTAATTTCCATTTTTAACCTTTGAAGAAGCTCTAGACTTGATAAAAAAGGAGAAAGTGCAAGCCATCATAGGGTTAGAATCATCAATGCAAGCAAGCTTTGTAATTGAGCTTGGAGATAAAGCTCAAGTGCCCATAATCTCATTTTCCGCAACAAGCCCTTCTCTTCAGGGTTCATACTTTTTCCGAATTGCGCAGAATGACTCATCTCAAGTTAAAGCCATTAGTAGTATCATCCAAGCCTTTGGTTGGACTGAAACAGTGCCCATCAGCGTTGACAATGAGTTCGGAAAGGGAGTAATACCGTACCTGACTACTGCTTTGCAAGCAGTTGGTGCTCGTGTGCCCTACTGGAAATTGTTGCAGCGCTTCACAAGTTGATGTCAATGCGAACCAGGGTCTTCATAGTGCATATACCCCTTTTCTTGGCTCTCGGTTTTTCTCAAAAGCAAAAGACTTTGGCATGATGGACGAAGGCTATGTTTGGATAATGACAAATGGGATGACTAACAGTTTTAGGTCCTCGAGTCCTTCTGTCGACATAGATGACATGAAAGGGGTGTTGTGTTTAAAGACTTATGATCCCATTACAAAAGAGCTTCAAAGTTTTAGAGCTAGATGGCAAACAAAATTCTGACAAGACAATCCAACTATCCCTAGTGTTAAATTGGATGTTTTTGGATTGTGGGCGTATGCTGCTGCTTGCGCACTAGCCATGGCAGTTGAGAAGGTTGGAACAACAAACTTCCGCTCCCAGAAGATGAGCGATTCTGGCAATTCCACTGGTTTGGAGAGATTAGAGGTCTCTCATAGTGGTCCTGAACTTGTCCGAGAATTATCAGGTAAAAGATTCAGAGGTCTTTCAGGAGATTTCAGCCTTATTAATAGGCAACTAAAATCGTCAACTTTTCAGATTGTTAATGTGAACGACAATGGGGAAAGAGGGAGTGGGTATTGGACACCCAAAAATGGACTTGTAAGAAACATTAAATTGAACAAACATACAAGCATACATTCTACTTCGAAAGCCAGTCTTGGACCTATTATATGGCCTGGGGACACCACCTTGGTTCCAAGGGGTTGGCAGATTAGTAAGAACGGGACCTTAAAAATTCTAGTCCCGGTGAAGCTAGCGTATTATGAATTTGTAACTGTAAAACATGATTCTAGAACTGGCACAACTAATGTCAGTGGATACTGCATAGATGTCTTTAACGCTTTAATAGAGGCATTGCCGTACCCAGTTCCTTATGAGTATCATCCCTTTGCGAAGCCTAATGGTGAAAGAGCTGGAAGTTACAATGATATGGTCTATCAAGTAGCTCTCGGGGTGAAAGTTCTTATTCTACGAGTTCTTCTTTCTTTTTTCCCCTATTATTTAACAGTTTATTCTATCGACATTATGTAAACATTAGCACTTTTACTTGACAGAACTATGATGCTGTGGTTGGAGATATTACCATTAGAGCAAATAGATCCTTGTATGTTGACTTTACATTGCCGTGCAGAGAAGCGGGGGTTTCAATGGTTGTGCCTGTCAAAGGAAACAATGGTGCGAAAAACACCTGGGCGTTCTTGAAGCCTTTGACCTGGGACCTTTGGGTAACCAGCTGCCGTTGTTTTCTTTTCATTGGTTTTGTGGTCTGGTTTCTTGAACACCCAAAAAACAAAGACCTTCAGGGGCCTCCACATTACCAAATTGGCACAAGCTTTTGGTTCTCCTTCTCAACCATGTTTTTCGCACATCGTAAGTTCCCATCATGTTAATCATTCATTAGTGATCATTGATGCTGTAGAAACAATTGATATGCACCCTATGAACTAATCAAAGAAAATGTTTTATCGACGACTCGTTAATGCTGTATCTGTTTTGAAATTTTGAAACAGGGGAGCTAGTGTTGAGCAACTTGGCTAGATTTGTAGTGATCGTATGGTGCTTTGTTGTTCTCATACTAACGCAAAGTTATACTGCCAGTTTAACGTCACTATTAACAGTCCAGCAGCTCCAACCAACCTTCACTGATGTAAACACGCTCATTAAGAATGGGGACAAGGTTGGCTACTGACGAAATTCTTTTCTTTATGGGATTCTGAAGCAAGTAGGACTTCAGGATGATAAACTTAGGGCCTATTATTCTAGAGAAGAATTGGATAAACTTCTTCAAGACGGAAATGAAAACGGAGGTATTTCTGCTGCTTTTGATGAAACGCCCTATATGAAACTTTTTGTTTCAACTTATTGTTCAAAATATACCATTGTCGAGCCAACATTCAAAACTGATGGTTCTGCATTTGTAAGTTCACATGTTCTCTTTCTGGGCTTCTCTCCTTTAACTAGTACATGTTTTCTGGGATTCTTTTTTTCGTTGGGTTACTTGCAGGTCCTTTTCGTTTCTCACGCGTGATTTTTCAACTGCAATCACTAAAGTGCACAAGGGAGATAAAATGAAGGCCATCGAAGATAAGTGGTTCAAGAAAAACGAAAGTTGTTCAAACTCTGACACCGTGGGAAGTTCCAACACTCTTAGTCTTGATAGCTTTTGGGGTCTCTTCATCGTTGCTGGTGTTGTTTCATCACTAGCTATCCTCATATTTACAGCTATCTTCCTCTATGAGCATAGCCACATCTTGACAAGCGTAGATAGAGAAGCCTCATTTTGGACAAGAATTCATGAAATATTAAGAGTATACTACGGAAAAGACCTGACTTCGGATATTTCTAAGAAGAGCACGCTGCAAGATAGTGATCATGGTATAGCTGCGGCTGAATCTTCACAAAACAGCAGCTGTCCCCCAAGGTCATCATCAAGCTCTCCCGACCCCACTGGACCGCGCATTGTTCATCAAGAGCTGGTGGGAACTCCTAATTCTTCCGTGCATGGTGGTGATCTGAGTCCCAATGGTCAAGCAACCCAAGACAGTAGTACTCATGAATATGGTATTGAGTTAACTTCCTCCCAAAGTGGTGAGAGACAGAACTAATTCCCTAAATTAGAATAGACCATTGACGAAGAAAACTATTGATTATTGTGTCAATATATATTCTCCCTATATTGTTTTTTTTATCTTAATTATGACATTAACTAGCAATTTTGCTAAGCTTTCTCCCGAACCGATCTCGTTCTAAAACCTTGACAACAACGAGATAAAACTCAATAAATCTCATTTGAGCTTCACACTAAAACTGAGAGAGAGGAAAATGCGAGACTTACCTAACCGGAAAAACAATTAAAACTCGCTGGAGAGTTCCTGGGTCTCGCCATCCTCGTTGTGACGGGAGAGAGAGAAGACTGATGAGGTTTTGATGGTGATGGTGGTGTACCACCACCGGCTGTTTCACGGCGAACCAAAGATATAAACACACTCCTCTCACCTTTCTCATTACGTTGGTAGCTAGATTGGAGCCTAAGGTTCACATTTGCAGTCGGCCGGAGCTAGGAAAGCTCCGGCGTTCATCTCCGTTCAGCCAAGGCCTTTAGGCCATTTCAAGACCATCGAGCCTTAGGCCCATTTGAACACAGCCCAAAAACCCTAACCCGTTCCTTCTTTTTTTTTTATTTAAATTCCTTAAAACCCCAAAAGGCCTTAGGGTCGTGACACCCAACCCCAAAACCCTTGGCTTTCAAGCCTCAGGGCCCGGGAGGAACTCGGGTCACACATCATGGGGATGCTCTCGCGCGAACTCGCTTAACTTCAAGGTTCCTACAGACACATCATGGGGATGCTCTCGCGCGAACTCGCTTAACTTCAAGGTTCCTACAGAACTCGAATCCAGTGAGCTCCCAAAAGACCTCGTGCTAGGTAGAGATGAGAATATACATATAAGACTTACAGGATCCACACCCTGGGCGATGTGGATCTTACAATCTACCCTCTTTAGGGGCCCGACGTCCTCGTCGACACATATCCGACCAAGGATTGGCTATGATACCAAATTGTCAAATCCTGGCCCGGACCCCCACCACGTCTCCGTGCTCGACTCCGCCATAACACGATATTGTCCTCTTTGGGCCCCGGCCACGCCCTCACGGTTTTGTTTATGGGAACTCACACGAGAACTTCTCAGTGGGTCACTCATCATGAGGATGCTCTCGCGCGAACTCGCTTAACTTCGGAGTTCCTACGGAACCCGAAGCCAATGAGCTCCCAAAAGGCTTCGTGCTAGGTAGAGATGAGAATATACATATAAGGCTTACATGATCCACACCACTGGGCAATGTGGGATCTTACACGAAGAGCCAAAATGTGTTGTAAACTGAAATAGAAAGGAACGAAGTTACCCGAAAAAATGTAGAAGCCTTGAGTGGTGAATGATTCTTGGGATGAGTCGCGGACTAAGTCGCTCTCTTTAAGACGTTACGCGGCTCTGCCCAAAGTGTGCAAGCAGTTCACAAACACCACGTCGTCCCCAGGATAAAACAGCCCAGAATCTTTTTCTTCTGATAAGATTCTTCCTTGCACACCGGAAGAACCTTCGAACTCACACCTTTTCGATATGTTGCTATTAAACCAATATATATAAAACTTCTATACTTTTTCCACATAAAACTTTATTCTCTTCGCATGCAATTCGCATTGCCTTTTATATCAATTTTTCTATATATATATAAGTATAAGAAAATAGACGTTGGGATTACAAAAAACCGCAAGGAATCAAAACTGTAGGATTTTTGAGGTGCAAAGCTGTAGGAGTTAATTGGGATTCAAAACAGTTGGAATTCATAAAGAAAAAATAAAACGGACGAGATCCAAAACAGATCCAAAACGGTAAACAATTAAAACGGAATAATTATGGAAGGATTATGGAATAAGACTTGTTCTTCTTCTCTATACAGAGAAGGAATCTCAAAACCTATTTATGTGGTGCCAATTACTCCTTATTAACTGATAAGATTAATAACAATTAACAGTTATATACCTAATATTTCTAATAAAACAAAACATAAATATATTTGAATAAACAAAAACATAACTGCTTCAACAAAATGATTGAAGAACGAAGGAGGTTGCAAGCTAGTACGACGGCCAAGAAAAAAAATGAAAAAAAAGAATTGACACCAATAAGGGAGATGAAAAAGGAGTAAGATTCTCTCTCCTCTTTTTTCCCTCCCTTTCCTTCCCCTCCTAATTAAACGGTCACGTTTAAACCATGTTAACATCTTATATTAATTTTTTATAGTTAGAGAAAGATAAAATAAGATAATGTGAGAAGATTGGATAGAAGGGGATGTAAAAAAGAAGGAAGTGAATTCTAATCCGATGAAAAATGGGAAAAATAATAAATGGCTGCTGGCTCTTGGGAATAGGAGTGATTCCACGTGGTAAGCATGCCAACTATGAAAATAAAGTGCAGTGTAACTGGCGCATCAATGTTATTTATCGAGCTTTTGGGAGGGGCAGTTGTGGCTGCCTGGAAGGGTAATTTCGTCACTTGAAATAACATTCATGATGTCATCAAACATATGTATAAAAAGTTGTCTTTATTTGAAATAATTAAAAAGTGTTGTCTTAATTTAAAATTAAATATTAAAAGTATACTTTATGTGTAATTTTTTATTTTATGAACATTTTAACAAAAAATAAAAATAAAAATTCGGGCACCAAAAAGTACGTTGCTACCAAATTAAACGAAATACACTAATTTGTTATCTAAAAGAAATACATCATACCTAAAGTTTAAAAGAAATTTATAACAAAATTTGATTTGGAATAACAAATCACCACTTCTAATGCAAAGCAGCAGCGGTCGGCGACTCCACTTCCAATCACTCGGTTTGGTGGGCCAGCTTTTCCACTTAAATTGTTCAACGGGTCCACCATTTCAGTCTGTATGTGATTATATACATTAAGTCTCCGATGAGTTCCGATTCATTGAAAATTCATTTTGTCCTTATATTTATTTTATACTCATTTTATATGTATATGTTGGTTGTTCCTATTTAAGACGTCATTGGAGATGCTGATGCTGACGTGCTAAGAGGTTGATGTAGCAGGGGCGAAATTCTGTCGTTGACCATTGCATCCACCGCATTATTGTACTTGAGAGAAACCATACACGTTCTTAGGAATGAGGATGAAATTTCTTCGAATTCCCATCCTGATAAGTAGCGCCAGTGACACAGTGGTAAGGGGAAACTTCCTTCATCCGCACCGTCAAGTTATTCCAAACCAGTTAAGAGAGTGCATGAACGTGACCAAGAATCCTATGATGAACCCTGTTTTTCTCGTCTTCTTCTTACCCTTCTTCAATACCTGGTTTGGTCCAAACCTTTCAAAATTTTTAACCATTTCCCAATTATAACTGTGTGAGAAAAACCCAGAAATGGCATTTACCTTGTGAAGAAATGTCCTGCGTCGAAAGTTAAGCAAGCCCTTTCACGGGCGTATAAGGAGTTGACAAATTATTGTTTCTTAGGAATGTACCGGAAACTTCTTTCAAATACCTCCTCATCAGCAGTCAGCGATTCAAATTGACTGTTTATCATCCTACTGTCTATCATCTTATAAATTTCTTCGTCTCCCTCACCCCAGGCCAAGAATTTCAAACCTTCCAAGAGAGTATTCAACTATGACCAAAACTCCTACGATCAACACCGTCTTCCTTCTCTTCCTACTCTCTAGGATTTTCTTCGTCGTGGCACAAAACACAACATTAATCCCAGTTCATGTGGGAGTGGTTCTTGACTTGGATACCTGGCCTGGGAAAATGGAACTGAGCTGCATTGACATGGCCCTCTCTGACTTCTACGCCTCTCATGCTGGCTACAATACTAGGCTGGTCCTACACAAAAGGGATTCTGCAGAAGATATTGTTGTTGCAGCTACTGCAGGTTCTTTCTCTACCTGTTCTCGTTTTTGTCATTTCTTTTTACTTCACTCAAAATATGTTTCAATATCTATTAGAATAATAAAGGTGTTGATTCCCCAGTTGGTTCAAATGGTCACACCTGGGGTCATCCACGTTATTTGGTGCACTTGGATATATATGCTAAATGTCTGTGATCTGTCACGACCTTGGTGTAGTCTCTCGGCACGACCAAGGATGAGCCGGTATGGCTTGTGGGAGATTTAAATATTATTCTATTTAATTTTCAATATTGAATGTATAAAGTTTAACGGTGGCAGTTTGTTCTTTTATGTGCTGTGTCCGAGGAATGTTGTTAAAAAGTGTCGTTTTGTAGCTTCTGTTGCAGTGGATGCCTTTGGGCTGCCGTAGAATCTTTCTATTCATACAAGCTATCGTTGCATTTCAAAAGAAAAAGTTTGTCAATTTCTCCAAGTTTATCTTTAGGACATTGTGTCTGTGCAAGTCTCATCTCCAAATTTGTCAGTTTTCTACAAACTTATTCAATAATTTTGTTTTTAATGTCGTCATGACATACATGAACTGTTATAATACTTCTTTGTTTGATATAACGTATGCTATCAAATTTCGATTTTTGTTACAACTAACAAGTAACAAGTAAGTGCTGTTCTTGTTTTTCTTCAATTCATATATCTTTATTTTTTTTTTCTTTCTGAAACTGCTCCAACATGGCTCATACGAGTGACCATAGTCAGTTACACTTAGTTGGGTAGAACCAAGTTTGTTTGGATCTGGTTGGGTAGGATTTGGTTCGTGATCAACCATTATAAATGTATAGAAATGCTTATTTGTAGTTGCCATCAGAGTTTAGTTAATTTCCATTTTTTCACCATTGAAGCAGCTCTAGACTTGATAAAAAATGAGAAAGTGCAAGCCATCATAGGGTTAGAATCATCAATGCAAGCCAGCTTTGTAATTGAGCTTGGAAATAAAGCTCAGGTGCCCATAATCTCATTTTCCGCAACAAGCCCTTCTCTTCAGGGTTCATACTTTTTCCGAATTGCACAAAATGACTCATCTCAAGTTAAAGCCATTAGTGGTATCATCCAAGCCTTTGGTTGGACTGAAGCAGTGCCCATCAGCGTTGACAATGAGTTCGGAAAGGGAGTCATACCTTACCTGACTACTGCTTTGCAATCAGTTGGTGCTCGTGTGCCCTACTGGAGTTTCATTCCTTCAATCGCCACAGATGAGGAAATTGTTGCAGAGCTTCGCAAGTTGATGTCAATGCGAAGCAGGGTCTTCATAGTGCATATGTCCCCATATCTTGGCTCTCGGTTTTTCTCTAAAGCAAAAGACTTTGGCATGATGGATGAAGGCCATGTCTGGATAATGACAAATGGGATGACTAACGGTTTTATTTCCTCGAGTTCTTCTGTTGACATAGATGACATGCAAGGGGTATTGGGTTTAAAAACTTATGTTCCCATTACAAAAGAGCTTGAAAGTTTTAGAGCTAGATGGCAAACAACATTCCGACAAGACAATCCAAATATCCCTAATGTTAAACTGGATGTTTTTGGGTTGTGGGCGTATGATGCCGCTTGGGCACTAGCCATGGCTGCTGAGAAGGTTGGAACAACAAACTTCCGCTTCCAGAAGATGAGCGATTCTAGCAATTCCACTGGTTCGGAGAGATTAGAGGTCTCTCAAAGTGGTACTGAACTTGTCCGAGAACTATCAGGTACAAGATTCAGAGGTCTTTCAGGAGATTTCAGCCTTATAAATAGGCAACTACAGTCATCAACTTTTCAGGTAGTTAATGTGAATGATAATGGGGAAAGAGGGATTGGATATTGGACACCCAAAAATGGACTTGTAAGAAACATTAAATCAGACAAAAATACAAGCAGACACTCTACTTCTAATGCCAGTCTTGGACCTATTATATGGCCTGGTGACACCACCTCGGTTCCAAGGGGTTGGCAGATTAGTGCGAATGGGACCTTAAGAATTGGAGTCCCGCTGAGGTATGACGACTTTGTAACTGTCAAACATGATCCAAGCACTAATACAACCAATATCACTGGATACTGCATTGACGTCTTTACTGCAGTAATAGAAGCATTGCCGTACCCTGTTCCTTATGAGTTTCATCCCTTTGCAAGGCCTGATGGTAGTCCTGGTACTTACGATGGTTTGGTCTATCAAGTAGTTATTGGGGTAAAAACTCTTATTCTAAGCTTTATTTTTTCCCATTATTACTTCATATTTTTATTCTATGAAAAACATCGATTCAAATGTTAAAACATTAGCAATTTTACTTGACAGAAGTATGATGCTGCAGTTGGAGATATTAGCATTACAGGAAATAGATCCTTGTTTGTTGACTTTACATTGCCATACACAGAAGCAGGGGTATCGATGGTTGTGCCTATCAAAGGAAATACGGGTGCAAAAAACACCTGGGTGTTCCTGAAGCCTTTGACCTGGGACCTTTGGGCAACTAGTGGCTGTTTTTTCATATTCATTGGTTCTGTGGTCTGGTTTCTTGAACATCCAATAAACAAAGACTTTCAGGGGTC
The DNA here is from genome assembly GCA_036320875.1 of Cotoneaster glaucophyllus. Classification (NCBI taxonomy): domain Eukaryota; kingdom Viridiplantae; phylum Streptophyta; class Magnoliopsida; order Rosales; family Rosaceae; genus Cotoneaster; species Cotoneaster glaucophyllus. The sequence continues at coordinate 3,241,417 of CM070073.1, read as the reverse complement.
TCCGCTTCACCAAATTGGCACAAGCTTTTGGTTCTCCTTCTCAACCATGGTTTTCGCACATCGTAAGTTCCCTTCATGAGTAATCCTTTTTTAGTGGTCGTTGATGCTTTGTAGAAACAATCTTATTTACATATTTGATGACATATTGATGCGATTTCTGTATTCTTTTGAAATTTTTGAAACAGGGGAGCAAGTATTGAGCAACTTGGCTAGATTTGTAGTGATTATATGGTGCTTTGTTGTTTTTGTACTAACACAAAGTTATACAGCCAGTTTAACATCAATGTTAACAATCCAACAGCTCCAACCAATCTTTACTGATGTAAACCTTCTCATAAAGAATGGGGACAAGGTTGGCTACCCAAATGGTTCTTATATTCATGGGATTCTGAAGCAAGCAGGATTTCGGGACGATAAACTAAGGCCCTATTTATCTACAGAAGAATTGGATAAACTTCTTCGCAACGGGAATGAAAATGGAGGTATTTCTGCCGCTTTTGAAGAAACTCCCTACATGAAACTTTTTATTGCAACGTATTGCTCAGAATATACCCTTGTTAAACCACCATTCAACTCTGATGGATTTGCATTTGTAAGTTCCCCTTGTTTCTCTGTCTGGGCTTCTCTCCTTCAATTAATACATATTTTCTGACGCTGGATTTTTTTTTCTTTGGGTTATATGAAGGTCTTTCAAAAAGGTTCACTTCTCACGCGTGATTTTTCAACTGCAATCACTAACGTGCGCGAGGGAGGTAAAATGAAGACCATCGAAGATAAGTGGTTCAAGAAATATGAAAATTGTTCAAACTCCAACACCGCGGAAAGTTCCAACACTCTTAGTCTTGATAGCTTTAGGGGCCTCTTCATCGTTGCTGGTGTTGCTTCATCACTAGCTATCCTCATATTTACAGCTATGTTCCTCTATGAGCATAGCCACATCTTCACACGCGCAGATACGGAAGCCTCATTTTGGACAAGAATTCATGAAATATTGAGAGTATATTACGGAAAAGACCTCACTTTGGATACTTCTAAGAAGAGCACGCTGCAAGATAGTGATTATGGTATTGCTGCGGCTGAATCTTCACCAAACAGAAGCTGCCCCCTAAGGTCATACTCAAGCTTTTCCGACCCTGCTGGACCGCACATTGTTCATCAAGAGCTGGTGGGAACTCCTAATTCTTACGTGCATGGTGGTGATCTGAATCCCAATGGTCAAGCAACCCAAGACAGTAGTACTCATGAATATGGTGTTGAGTTAATTTCCTCTCCAAGTGATGAGAGACGGACCTAAACCTTGAATTAGAATATACTATTGCCCAAGAAAGCTATTGAATTAGAGTAAACTAGAAAATGTGTCCGCGCTTTGCTGTAAGTGTTGAATGTATTAGTCGCAACATGTATGAATAGTTTTCACACAAAGTAACTAAAAAGAATAGTACCTAAGAACCAATGAAGTCAAACTTTGCTTGCTATATATAGATATTACTTTAGTCTAAAGAAAGCTTTTCCAATGCACTATTCATTTGGAGCCGAATTTCACTTTATTTACAAAATTGTCAACCCCCTTCGCTGCTGTTCAGATTTGAATTTCTATTTATTTACGAAATTGCCACCGCACAGTGGTAGAGCCCACGCGTCAATCATCGTGCAATACTTTTCCGTCCGTTCCATCTCCTCTTTCATTCCCTATTTTTCTCTCCCAACTCTCTGTGTAAACATCCATCAAATCCCCCCATCCCTCCCTTTTCTCACTCTGTAATTTCCCTCACCGATTCTCTCTCTCGCCATTCTCAGTCTCGCCAGCCGCGAACTCCTTGACAGCTTGCAGCTCCATGCTCCGCCTCCAGATTCGTCCGTGCTTCAACCAAAACAGGTGCTCTCTCCATTTTCATCTCTTCCATACTCCCTAGCCGCTCCACCTCGCTCCACCTTGATTAGCTATTTGGTCCCTGTGTATTTGTAATCTGAATTTAGGGTTTTTCTGTTAGGTTCCGATTAGTGAAGAAAGATAAGCCTCTTTGCCTTTTTTTTTTCTTTTTTTTTTTCTTCTTCTGGTTTTCAAATTTGGGATTTTACTGGGATTTATCATCTGGGTATCCTTTAAATTTGTTGGGTTTTTGAGAAAATTAGTGGGTTTTGTTGATTTAGTGGTTTACTTGGTTATAGTTCTAAAGTGGTTCGAATTAGGGTTTTCGAAGTTTGTTGCTTGCTTGCTTGGTTGTTTGGAAAATGGAGACACTGACTTTTGTATTATTGCATCTATGGAATACAAGGAAAATTTCTGGGTTATGTTCATCAAGGGTCATTTGAATTTTATACTTTCCATTTTTTTGTTTTTTTTTTGTTTGCTGTTATGTTCTCAACTTTTAAATTGTTTTGTTATCAACGTGCAGCACCCATGCTCACAAAGTCCTAAACTAAGGAGTTGGCAGACCACTTACAAAATGATGGACTCAAGGAATAAAAAAAAAACTGGTCCATTTCCCACTGTCCTAACCCGTCTCCCCCTTCTGCCGTCCTTTAGGTCCTGTAGCAGAATTAAATTTTTGTTTTGAAGTGTATGCCATTTTGGATAATTTGGGATTGATTTTGAGTACGTTGTTAAGATTATTAATCACACTTTTTCATGGTAATTTAGATGGAAAAAAAATGTTGAATTTGGGGGGCATGGGGGAGTGGGAATGCAGATAGAATTATGGGTTTAGTAGTGATGCTGAATATGGGGGTATGGGGGAGTGGGAATTGCAGAGAGAGAGTGAGGGAGGGATCGGGTTGGTTGGGAATTGCAGAGAGAGAATGAGGGAGGGATGGGGTTGGTTTTGAAAGATTTGCTCCACCTAGGATTGTTCTTGTAAGATTTCTACAGCATTGTCTCTCTAAAATTTGTACCCTTTTTTGGAGTTTGTAGGGTTTAGGTTTCGTCACATGGCGTTTGTAATGTTTATACTGAACTGTCGACTCTTTTATTCTTTGTAGGTGAAATTGAAGGTCACTAGATCTCTTAAATTGATGAGGGGGCTACAATTCGTACAAGGAAACTAGCCAGAGATATGCTACTATTTTGGAAGAGAATAGATAAAGAGATGGTATCCTTCTCTTCTCCTCTGGAAATGCATTGAGTACAAGAAGTATATGCATGAAAATATCAAAATGCATGTCTTTTATCCTATGGATCTTAAATTTAGTCCTCTCTAATGATGTGTAGTAAACCTCAAATTCATATCTTGAAATATTCATGTCTAAAGTTCTGTACATCTTCTGTTTTGGGTTTTTTCCTATTTTAGGCCAAATAAAAAAAATTATTATGAAATCTGGATAGTCATTTAGAATTTTGGTGATATTGAGAGTTGATGAAATAGGTGATGAAGGAGGAGGGAAACGGAGAAGGTGAAGGTACTGATGGAGAAGGTTATGAAATTGGTGAATGTAAGTCTGAAGGCACTATCAAATGTTTTCAAAAAAATCTGAAGGCACTATTATTTTGCTAATTTGCACCACTGATATATAATAATTTTCATCAGAATCAATATGTCGAACTACTGCTGCTTCGTCAGAAATAGCAGTTGAAACAACTGAGTGTATTTAATTATGATTTTCCTTATTAATTTGACCATGAAAATTGTCAATTATTTTCTAAATATTGGATGCTTTAATTCCTAAGTTGAGCAGTTTTTGTTACCCATGTTAATCATTTTCATGCTCATTATTTAATTGAGGACATTACACTAAACGTGTTCAATCGGTTTCATAATTTCTGATAAGTTCATGCCCATTGAACGCATCAACTTATTATATATATGTATATGATATATGTGACTGCTTGAATCAGGACTTATCGAATGAAGGCAGCAGCAAGGGAATTTGAGCCTTGGCCTGTAGAGATACGATTTTGCAAGGAAGCTAGGTACCTTTCTAAACTTATTGGATGTGAATATTTGAATGATCAAATTTGTGATTAATGTAATTGGATTTTATTAAATTTTTCATGATTTTATTAGAATTTTTTGTTTAAATTTGTGGGTTTTTTTTTTCATTTAAACTGTGGGTTTTGGAGAATTCTTAGTCAAATTTATGGGTTCTTTTGATGCAAATTTATGTGAGATTATTCAACTGCAATGTCAAATAGGTGGGCATGTTCTTATGTTTTCGAATGTTGTTATATACTCTCCTGTCAACTCTGAATGTTGAATTACTCAACTATTAATGTCAGATTAATCAAAGTTGGGCTCATATGTTTTTCAATGTTTTATAAAAGCGACGCAATTTTCACTTGGCATTGAGTATCTGGTTTTTTAAGTAGAATAGTGGGAGATTCATTTGTAAAAAATCGTCAATGATCATTTGAATATAATTCTGAATACTACACTACCGTTCTGCTTAAAGCGCTCTAATACATGCATAATCTTGAATGAATATGCTACTTGAGAAACTAACAGTATACAAAATCTGAATGATTTTATTTGTTTCGGTCTTTTTATGGGTTTGTCTGCTATGGTTATTATGAGTTTCTGGTTTTCTTCATCTTTCAGGCAGTTGCTTCTTTAGGGAATTATGACATAGCATTAGAGATGGGAAAAAAGGTGATATGTATTTTCGTTATCCGTTCAATTTTGATGGTGGTCCTTATCTTAGTTGTGTTTATTTTCTATGTTGCATATATCCATGTACATATGCGTATGTGTGTGTGTGTGTGTGTGTAGATCGATCATTTAAAAAAAAGCATGCTAAACCATATAGAAAATGAAAATTATACGTATTAATGTGTAAAGTTGTATCTATAAATGTTAATCCCAACATGTGGTATCAGAGCCACAGTGAAGACTATGATAGAGTTTTGACAAATACAAAATTATATATAATCCTGGACAAAATATTGCTTCCGCTATATGTTCTTACCTAATCAATCTGCTACTTACCAATCAATCAAAACATGATAATAGGCTACCTGGTATTTCTCGAGCTATGTTTGCTATATATTGCAGGTAATTTGTTTTAATGGAGATGACGACAACGTTGGAAAAAACATACGATATCAAAAGACCTTATGGGTTCATAATATGCTTGTCAATAGTGAACTGACAAACATAGTGTGAATTATAAACAAGAATTACAACATCTAATTTGCTCAAAAATGTTTGGATTGTTGTTTTTGGCTTGTTGTTCAACTAATTGGATATGTGGTTTATTTGTATTAAGTGAATGATAATATGCTCAAAAGTGTTTATTTATTCAATTCAAACAAGTAAATCAATGTATAATGAGTCATTAAACTGACAAGATTGCACCCTTCATTTGCTCGAAAGTGTGTTGGAGTTGTGCAAATTGCCCTTGTGCTTAATGACTTAGTTACGCAAACCTAGTATAAATGGTTTTTGTCTGAAGATGATACCATGTTTATATGATTATGATTGGGAAAATATTGAAACAATAGTTTTCCTTGTTTGATTAACTAACTACTAATAATATTGTTTTCATGTTTTGCATCCAGCATCCCACATGACATCTCTTAACTTCACGAATATAGAGACCTTGACTGGCTCCAACTTTAAGAAGTGGAAGGAGGACGTCGATATTGTGCTTGGACTTATGGATCTTAATTTAGCATTAAGGGAGGAAAAACCTGCAGCCATCACTACCGAGAGTATTGCAGACCAAAAGGTGAAGTTTGAAAAATGGGAAAGGGCAAATCAAATGTCCATGATGATCATGAAGAAGGCAATGGCTCAGACGGTTAAAGGGGGCATTCCTAAGAATGACAATGCAAATGATTTCTTGGTTGCAGTAGGAGAGAAATTAAAGGAGTCAGAAAAAGGCAGAAACTGGGACATTCCTTATACAAATCACAGTAATGCGGTACAATGGTGTTGGAAGTGTTAGAGAGCACATCTTGAAAATATTTGATCTTGCCTAGAAACTGAAGGATCTTGAGGTACCTATGACTGATTAATTTTTAGTCCACATGGCTTTGAATTCTTTACCTGCTAAATATGGGCAACTCAATACAACACTCAAAAAGATAAATGGGGCATCGATGAACTGATTTCAATGTGTGCTCAAGAGGAGGATCGGCTGAAAAAGGACAAGGCTGTGGATGAGAATTTTGTGCAAGTTGAAAAAAGCAAAAGGGACTTTACTTTTGGTTCAATCGCGCCTGCTGGTAAGAAGAAGAAGAAATAAACTTTTTCTTCATTTAAAAATGTTAACACCTCTAAGGGATCTCATAAAATTAAACCTGTTAATGTCGAGATTGAGAAAGAAAAAGAGTGTTACTTTTGCAAAGAGACAAGTCATTTAAGAAAGAATTGCAGTGGATTCAAATATTGGCTTGTTACGAAAGGTAATACAATAAATGTTTTTGTGTGTTTTGAGTCAAATTTAGTTCTTATTCTTCATCAAAGTTAGTGGTTTGACCCTGGGTGTTCCATTCATATAACTAATTTCTTGCAAGGATTCTCAAAAACAAGGGAGATAAACAATGAAGTCTACAATGTCTATGTAGGAAACAGGAGCAATGACACGTTCCGATCCCGATATTCTCCAAATATCTGGGTAGGCATGTGCTGGCCGACACCCAAAGGTGATGCAAGCCATTTAGAATGCATGAGAACAAGAATAAATAAGACTTATAAATTTAATATAATTATTATGCAAATGAGGAACGTGTTTAGAGCATACAACTAATCTAAAACATTGGAAAGGAAATAATATAAAATTGAATGAACAAAGAAGTGGGTCATACACCGAGAGGACTCGAAGATGCCGATGCGGAAGTGCCTTGAAGTCGGGATTGTACGCCTCAATTATAAGTCCTAAAGGGCACAAAACAAACATAAGTGGACCAAGTTGATATATATAATATTGAAACAGTTATTAACATATTAATCCCCAAAGTTAAAACTAATAGGATAATATGTAGTAAGTTTTCCGAAAACCCTAGCATACCATAAAACCTTCGTAAAACATATCTTGTATACAATGTGCGAACTAGTGGTATCATAATCAGTATCTATTCAATTAGAATCCTTCATTTGCCAAACATGCCATTTAGAACATTTCCTTCATTTGCCAAACAGGCCCAACCTACACCCGGCACGAAACCAATATAAGTATCATTGCCAAACAGGCCCATCCTATACCCGGCACGAAGTCAATATAAATATCATTTCCAAACAGGCAGAACAGTGACCACTAGATACGTACAAAACATTGAACATAATCTTTCCAAACATAGGTACATATATCTCAAAATCATCTTCATAGTATAAAGTCATTTATCATCTATACTATAAAGAAGTGTGTAAAACATGTTCTAAATAGTATATCGTCATCCATCAGACATCCTACAAGAACATGGGCTCGATAGAAAATATGGTATTCCAAAATATTCTAAGTAAGCATAATATCTCATAAAATATTTCATAAAACGTAATCATTAAATCATGTTCATGTATGCATTTCTATTAATAAAACATGTATTTTAGAAGGGATCCATTCACAGATACTTCGTCATTGAAGAGTCAAGTAAACTAGCGAAGAAAGAAACGCCACAAATAATTGCCCCTAAGCACATAAAGGGTCCAATTAATAAAACTATACTATAACAATTGAATTTGGAAAAATGAGCGTCGGAAACGGATTCAGGACTTCGAATTACCCTAAAAAAGGTCCCAGGTAAATTTCGAAAAGGTCAACATAAAGAATATTCCAAAAAATATTCCATTTGTTTGCATGGGTTGGGTTGAAGGCTGGGTTGGGCTTAAATGGGTTGGTAGGCCGGCCCAAAGGACTGGGGTAAAAGGTTAAAGGGACACGGGTTGGGCCTAGGGTAAACTAGGGTTTTGGGGCTGGGTTTTAAAGGGTTTAACAGGCCTAGGGCCCGAGAGCATTAAATGGCCCAAAGGCCACATTTATAAAGGGTTTTGGGTTTTAAAGGGTTTATGTTTAGTTCCGGGTTGGGCCTAGAGGCCCGTGGATTTTTGGTCCGAGTTCAAAGGGCCAAAAACCCGTGTCAGTAAGGCCCGAATGCCTGTTTTCTCTTGGTTTGGGCTTGAAAGCCCGTGTCTCACCGGGGAAGAAGGCCGGAAAACGGCCGGGGATTCCCTAAGCTCCGATCGAGCTTGATACTCAACCAAACCATGCATTTTAATATACCAATTTGAAGCCCATGAAGCAAGAAAGAGATATATACCTTCCCCGTGGCCATTCGTGGCCGGAATAGGGTCGGAAAATGTCTGCAAGTCACGGAACCTCGCTGGAAAACTGGGAAATAAACCTCCGAGTTGTTTCTCACTACAAACCTTCACCAAAGCACCTAAAATGAGACCTAACTAGAGTTTGATCGATCTAAGAGAAAGATTAGAGAGAGTCCCGAAGCTTACCAAGGTCAAGGGTTCACTGTTGTGGTTCCCTGAGCTTACGGGTTCGAAGATTGGTATCCGTTCCTTCCTCCGCTGAGACGGCGACTAGGTGAATATGTATGGGTGGGTAATGTCTGTGTGTGCGCGTTGTATAGGAAGACAATATTATTGAGGATACTTGATTGATTTCCCTTAATCATAGGGATAGATTGTTTCCTTGTAGAGCAGTGTAAATCATATATCTTTCCTTCCTAGAATAGACTACTTTGTATTATATAATGCTATTGTAATATTGAGAAAAGTTATCAATGAGAATTATTCAAAAAGGCTTTGTCCCGTATCCCACATCTGCAAACCCTAGCCAAGTTATCTGCGAAACCCCAACCTAGTTATTTTTCAACATGGTATCAGAGCACCGTTTCTGGTGACTCTGAATACCCACACAGCTTCCGCAAATCCAACAAATACAACATCATCCAATCATCATGGATGATTCAGCAACAAAATCCGTTTCTGGTGGCTCAGACCCTACAAAGACATTCACAGATGTCTCAAACCCTTTTACCCTACATCCCTCAGATCAACCTGGGAATATTTTGGTCTCTAAAACCCTTCAAGGAGACAACTATAATACTTGGAGTCGTGCTATGCGAATCAGCTTAAGCGCGAAGAATAAACTTGGCATGGTTGATGGCACCATCAACCCTCCGTCAGAGACTAACGCACAGTTTGCATCATGGCAGAGATGCAACGATATGGTTCTCGCCTGGATCCTCAACTCGATTCACGACGACATTGCAAGTAGTGTCTCTTATTACACGACGGCAGCCGCTGTTTGGGCAGATTTGCGAGAACGTTTCTCACAAGGAAACGACTCTCGCATTTATCAAATCAAGAGAGACATCGTTGAACTCAGACAGGAACAACGATCAATCTCAGTTTACTACACAAAACTGAAAGCATTATGGGATGAACTGGCATCCTATAATGAGACTCCGACTTGCACCTGTGGGGGATTGAAGAAGGTGAATGATCGGGATGAGAAAGAAAGGGTGATGCAGTTCCTGATGGGCTTGAATGACTCCTATGCGCCAGTACGTGGACAGATACTCTTGATGCAGCCCCTACCTGATACCAGGAAGACATACTCCCTTGTTCTCCAACAAGAGAAGCAAGTAGAGGTATCTCTGAATCGTACCAATATAAACTTACATGCCATGAATGTAATTCATAACAGGGACGTTGTTGCACCGAAGGGCAATACTCTCCACTGTTCGTATTGCGATCAAAAGTATCACACAGTAGATCGATGCTTTTGGTTGAAGGGCTTCCCACCTGGCCATAAGTATCATGGCAAATCAGTCAAGCCACCAAACAAGAGAAGGGTTGCAGCGAACCAAGTGCAGATAGAGACCGAGAATACTAAGGGTGCTGACTCACAGCACAAAGCGATGCCCAGCGACGGACCAAAGTTCACCACTGAAGAGTATAATCAACTCATGGCAATGCTCAAGAAGAACAATATTGATGGTAATCCGCCACACTTTGCAAATGCAGCAGGTACAGTCACCTCTTCTTCTATTTTGTCAGAAGTCGGCCCACGGAAAACCTTATATTGGATCATCGATAGTGGGGCGACGGACCACATGTCTCCTTCTTCTCACTTGTTTGACAAAAGACCATTACCTATGGCCGATTCTGTTCAATTGCCGAATGGAGGACATGCCTTCATTGAGTCGATCGGTTCTATACAAGCCACTCCTCACATCAAACTTGATGGGGTGCTTCATGTCCCTCATTTTCGAGTTTACTTGTTATCTGTTAGTAAACTTACTGAAGCATTAAGATGCATAGTGATTTTCTTCCCTAATTTTTGTGTAATACAGGACATGGATACGAGGAAGACGATTGGCCTGGGCAAGCGATATGATGGTCTCTACTACTTGGCGCCAGACCAAAACCCTAGCCTTGCTCATCACGTTAGCCGTACCTCCACCCTCTGGCACCAACGCTTAGGGCACCCCTCTGCCAGTCCACTGCAAGCCTTAACCAAACAAGTCCCAACAATAATGTTTGATTCTCTACATTCATGTGATATTTGTCCTCTAGCTAAGCAAACCCGTTTATCTTTTCCGTCAAGTTCTATCTCTTCTAAAGCACCTTTTGATTTAATACATTGTGATATTTGGGGACCTCATCGAGTCAATTCCCACACGGGGGCTCGGTATTTTTTAACAATCGTTGATGACTATTCTCGTTATACTTGGATTCACCTTATGCATTTTAAGTCTGAAACACAAGAGTTGTTACGTTCTTTTATTGCTTGGATCCAAACACAATTTAATTGCATGCTCAAGGCACTTAGGGCAGATAATGGTGGCGAATTTACTTCTTTACGCTCATTTTTTGATAGCAAGGGTATCATATTCCAAACTTCTTGTCCGTCAACCCCCCAACAAAATGGGGTTGTTGAACGGAAACATCGCCATCTCCTCAATGTTGGTCGAGCCCTTCGATTTCAAGCCAACCTACCACTTTTTTTTGGGGGGGGAAAGCATACAAACAGCATGTTATTTGATTAATCGTTTACCTACACCCCTTCTTGGTCACAAAACTCCTTATGAGATTTTGCATCGTCAACTCCCTGATTTTTCTCATTTACAGGTTTTCGGTTGTTTGTGTTATGCTACCAACCTCACTCCCCACCATAAGTTTGACCAACGTGCTAGACGCTGCATTTTTGTTGGGTATCCCTTAGGACAAAAAGGCTATCGTGTTTACGATCTCACCACCCATAAACTATCTTCCACCCGTGACGTAGTCTTCCACGAAGCCACTTTTCCCTTCCTCACTCAACCTCCTGACCACCAACCTGATATGCCTATTCTACCACTACCCACCGACACTCCCACTCCTACCACTCCACCATCCTCTAACCTGCCAACCCTTGAACCAACAACAACCGCCTCTCCATCCCTCGACACATCACCCATCGACACAGATTCTACCACCCTAACCTTACCATCTCCAAACCCCACACACACCACACCGGCATTACCTTCCTTAGATGCTTCCTCACCCTCACCCTCACCACCTATCCCTCGCCATTCAGGTCGCATCTCCAAACCTTCCGTCCGGCTCCAGGGTTACCATTTATATCATGTGGATTCTCTTGCCCCCCGTGCCACTTCCTCCTCCATGTCAGGTACTCGCTATCCTTTATCTCACTATGTATCTTATGCTCATCTTTCACCCCTGTATCGCTCTTTTGCTTGTGCGGTTTCGACTCTTGTCGAACCTACTACCTTTGCACAGGCCGATAGTGATCCTCAATGGCGTGCTGCTATGGACTCGGAACTCCTGGCCCTTGAACAAAACCATACATGGACTCTCACTACTCTTCCTCCTGGTCATCGCGCCATTGGCTGCAAATGGGTGTACAAAATTAAATACCAATCTGACGGTACCGTCGAGCGTTATAAAGCTCGCCTCGTTGCCCAAGGTTTCACTCAACGAGAAGGTATCGATTACAAGGAAACTTTTGCTCCTGTTGCCAAACTCATTACAGTTCGTTGCCTCTTAACCGTTGCATCTGTTCGTAATTGGTCCTTGCATCAACTGGATGTTCATAATGCCTTCCTGCACGGTGAACTTTGTGAGGAGGTTTATATGCAGCTGCCTCCTGGGCTTCGTCGGCAGGGGGAGCACACTGTATGCCGACTCAACAAGTCTCTTTATGGCCTCAAACAAGCCTCTCGCAGCTGGTTCCACAAATTTTCCACTGCCATATACCAAGCCGGCTATCAGCAGTCAACGGCTGATTATTCACTATTTACTAAGGTGCGTGGAAATTCATTCACAGCTGTGTTGATTTATGTCGACGACATGATTATTACAGGGAACGATGAGGCTGCCATTCATGATCTCAAGCAATTTCTCCAATCCCAATTTCGAATTAAGGACCTTGGCAAGCTAAAGTATTTTCTGGGTGTGGAGGTGGCTCGGTCCTCTCAAGGCATCTCCATATCGCAGCGTAAGTACACACTTGACATTCTTGATGAAGCTGGCCTACTTGGTGCGAAGCCTGCAAAGTTCCCAATGGAAGAAAATTTAAAATTATCTCCAACGGAAGGGGACCTTCTGCACAATGCCTCAACGTATAGGAGGCTTGTTGGGAAACTCATTTACCTCACAATCACTCGACCGGAGATTTCATTTTCAGTTCATATACTCAGCCAGTTTATGCAACAACCCAGAAAGCCTCATCTCGATGCAGTTCATCGCCTTCTGCGATACTTAAAGGGATCACCTGGTCAAGGGCTTCTCCTTCCTTCACAAGGAAGCTTAACGTTGACAGGATATTGTGACGCCGACTGGGCTCGATGTCCAATTACGAGAAGATCAGTCACAGGTTATTGTATATTTCTTGGGGGTGCACTAGTGTCTTGGAAAACCAAGAAGCAATCCACAGTTTCGCGGTCTTCAGCTGAAGCGGAGTATCGTGCCATGGCCTCCGCTACATGTGAGCTTACGTGGATGAAGTTCTTATTGGCTGACCTACAAATTGACCACAAGGGTCCGGCCAAGCTATACTGTGACAACCAAGCTGCGCTTCACATAGCAGCTAATCCGGTCTTTCACGAACGAACCAAGCACATAGAGATCGACTGCCATGTGGTTCGTGAAAGGATCCGTTCTGGGGTCATCTCGACAGCCTATGTACGCACTGGGCAGCAACTTGCTGATATATTTACCAAGCCGCTTGGACAGTCAACGTTTTGTTCCCTACTTAGCAAGCTGGGTGTTCTTGACATCCACACTCCACCTTGAGGGGGAGTATTAGAAGACAATATTATTGAGGATACTTGATTGATTTCCCTTAATCGTAGGGATAGATTGTTTCCTTGTAGAGCAGTGTAAATCATATATCTTTCCTTCCTAGAATAGACTACTTTGTATTATATAATGCTATTGTAATATTGAGAAAAGTTATCAATGAGAATTATTCAAAAAGGCTTTGTCCCGTATCCCACATCTGCAAACCCTAGCCAAGTTATCTGCGAAACCCCAACCTAGTTATTTTTCAACACGTTGTTTTCAGAGGGGAGAGGGATAGCGCAGAAAGAGAGAGAGTTGCTGAGAGAGTTTCGGGGGGAGAGAGTGAAGAAAGAATTGGGAGAGAGAATGGAGAAGCAAGGGGAAGTGAGAACTGTGAGAGAGAAGAGAGGTGAGAGACCAGGGGACCAAAACAGAGAGTGGGTTCCTCATGGCACACCAACCAATCCCATAAAAGGAAAATAATAAGAAATATCTTCCTTGAGTGTGAAATTACTATTTTACCCTTTCACCTCGTCAAAGTAGCTGTTCAATCCATAGGAAGTGTCAAATTAGTTTTATCATCTCGTTTTGTTTTAGAATTGAATCTAGTACTTTATGTACCTTCCATGAATTCACTAACGGAATTTGAACCCATATCGTCATGCAAGAATTCAATATTTTTCTACCACTATGGTAAATGACCACTTGCGTTAGAGGAATGTTGTGAATAAGTGTTGTTTTGTTGAAGCTGCCGCTGCCTTTAGGCTTGCTTCTGTTTTTTGGCTGCCGTCAAATCTTTTTGTGTTCATGCAAGCCTTTTTTTTTAAAAAACTACCCCACCCCTTGACCCACCCTGTTCATCGAACCTAGGACCTATACTACCCCACCCCTTTGCCCACACTCTCACCACTAGACCTGTAAACGGATCGGGTTTATTGGATTTGGGTCGGGTTTAATCCGACTCGTTAAGTTAACGGGTCACCCGAACCCGACCTGTTAAGTTAACGGATTACCCGTTTCACCCGTTAACAATTATTATTATTATTAATATTATTTTGCATAGAGTTTATTTTTTATTGTTAAAATTTTACTGAAATTACTAAAATATCATCAACTAACGAGTGCTAAAAAGTTGACCCAAAGTGATCCGTTATTTAACGGGTTGTTAACGGGTTCACCCGTTAGCGACCCGACCTGTTAAACATCCATCCAAATACTAATATTAACGGGTCGGGTCGGATTAACGGATCGGATCCAAAATGTCAGGTCTACTCACCACTAGGCTAGCCCTAGTGGCTTTCTGTTCATACAATCTATCTTTGCATTTCAAAAATAAAGCTTGTCGGTTTTCTCCAAGTTTTTCATTAGAACATTGCATCCAGACAAACCTCAATCTTCAAGTTTGTCAGTTTTCTACAACTTTACTCAATAATTTTGTTGTTGATGTTTATATCAATTTGTTGTTATAACATAAATGAACACTTATAATACTTTTTTTATTTTATATATATGCTATTAAATTGCGAGTTTTGTTAACTAACAAGTGCGTCCTGTTCTCCTTCTTCTTCAATTCATATATCTTTAATTTTGTTTTCTGAAATTGCTCCAACGTGGCTCATCCAAGTGACCCTGGTCAGTTAGGCTTAGTTGGGTAGAACCAGGTTTGTTTGGATCTGGTTGGGTTGGATTTGTATTGTGATCAACCATTATAACATTCTAGTAATGCTTATTTCTAGCTGAAGTTACATCAGAGTTTAATTAATTTTAAATTTACACCTTTGAAACAGCTATAGACTTGATAAAAAATGAGAAAGTCCAAGCCATCATAGGGTTAGAATCATCAATGCAAGCCAGCTTTGTAATTGAGCTTGGAGATAAAGCTCAGGTGCCCATAATCTCATTTTCCGCAACAAGCCCTTCTCTTCAGGGTTCATACTTTTTCCGAATTGCACAAAATGACTCATCTCAAGTTAAAGCCATTAGTAGTATCATCCAAGCCTTTGGTTGGACTGAAGCAGTGCCCATCAGCGTTCACAATGAGTTCGGAAAGGGAGTAATACCTTACCTGACTACTGCTTTGCAATCAGTTGGTGCTCGTGTGCCCTACTGGAGTTTCATTCCTTCAATCGCCACTGATGAGGAAATTGTAGCAGAACTTCGCAAGTTGATGTCAATGCGAACCAGGATCTTCATAGTGCATATGTCCCCATCTATTGGCTCTCGGTTTTTCTCTAAAGCAAAAGACTTTGGCATGATGGATGAAGGCTATGTTTGGATAATGACAAATGGGATGACTAACGGTTTTATTTCCTCGAGTTCTTCTGTCGACATAGATGACATGCAAGGGGTGTTGGGTTTAAAAACTTATGTTCCCATTACAAAAGAGCTTGAAAGTTTTAGAGCTAGATGGCAATCAAAATTTCGACAAGACAATCCAACTATCCCTAGTGTTAAACTGAATGTTTTTGGGTTGTGGGCATATGATGCCGCTTGGGCACTAGCCATGGCTGCTGAGAAGGTTGGAACAACAAACTTCCGCTTTCAGAAGATGAACGATTCTGGCAATTCCACTGGTTCAGAGAGATTAGAGGTCTCTCAAAATGGTACTGAATGTCACATCCCGACCCGGGGTCCACCACATCCGGGGCCCGCTCCACCACCGTAGCACGATATTGTTCGCTTTAGGCGCCCCGACTACGCCCTCACGATTTTTGTTTCTGGGAACTCACACAAGAACTTCCCAGTGGGTCACCCATCATGGGAGTGCTCTCGCTCGCTACTCGCTTAACTTCGGAGTTCCCATGGAACCCGAAGCCAGTGAGCTCCCAAAAGGCCTCGCTCTAGGTAGGGATGAGAATATACATATAAGGATCACTCCCCTGGACGATGTGGGATCTCACACTGAACTTGTCCGAGAACTATCAGGTACAAGATTCCGAGGTCTTTCAGGAGATTTCAACCTTATTAATGGGCAACTACAATCATCAACTTTTCAGGTAGTTAATGTGAATGATAATGGGGAAAGAGGGATTGGATATTGGACACCCAAAAATGGACTTGTAAGAAACATTAAATCAAACAGAAATACAAGCAGACACTCTAATTCTAATGCCAGTCTTGGACCCATTATATGGCCTGGAGACACCACCTCGGTTCCAAGGGGTTGGCAAATTAGTACGAATGGGACCTTAAAAGTTCTAGTCCCGGTGAAGCTAGTGTATAATGAATTGGTAAATGTAACGTATGATTCTAGAACTGGCACAACTAATGTCACTGGATACTGCATAGATGTCTTTAACGCTGTAATAGAGGCATTGCCATACCCTGCTCCTTTTGAGTTTCATCCCTTTGCGAAGCCTAATGGTGAAAGCGCTGGAAGTTACAATGATATGATCAGTCAAGTATTTCTCGGGGTAAAATCTCTTATTCTACGAGTTCTTTCTTTTTTCCCCTATTATTTCAGAGTTTATTCTATCAACATTATGTAAACATTAGCACTTTTACCGGACAGAACTATGACGCTTTAGTTGGAGATATTTTCATTACAGCAAATAGATCCTTGTATGTTGACTTTACATTGCCGTACGCGGAAGCGGGGGTATCAATGGTTGTGCCTGTCAAAGGAAAAAATGGTGCAAAAAACACCTGGGTGTTCTTGAAGCCTTTGACCCGGGACCTTTGGGTAACCAGCTGCTGCTTTTTTATTTTCATTGGTTTTGTGGTCTGGTTTCTTGAACACCCAAAAAACAAAGACTTTCAGGGGCCTCCACATCACCAAATTGGCACAAGCTTTTGGTTCTCCTTCTCTACCATGTTTTTCGCACATCGTAAGTTCTCAACATGTTTAATCATTCTTTAGTGGTCATTGATGATGTAGAAACAATTGATATGCACTCTATGAACCAAGCAAAGCAATTGTTTTTTCGTTGACTCGTTAATGCCATATCTGTTTTGAAATTTTGAAACAGGGGAGCTAGTGTTGAGCAACTTGGCTAGATTTGTTGTGATCGTATGGTGCTTTGTTGTGCTCACACTAACGCAAAGTTATACTGCCAGTTTAACGTCAATATTAACAGTCCAGCAGCTCCAACCAACCGTCACTGATGTAAACACGCTCATTAAGAATGGGTACAAGGTTGGCTACCAACGAAATTCTTTTGTTCATGTGCTTCTGAAGCAAGCAGGATTTCAGGATGATAAACTTAGGACCTATAATTCTAGAGAAGAATTGGATAAACTTCTTCAAGACGGGAATGAAAACGGAGGTCTTTCTGCTGCTTTTGATGAAACGCCCTACTTGAAACTTTTTGTTTTAACTTATTGTTCAAAATATACCATTGTCGAGCCAATATTTAAAGTCGATGGCTATGCATTTGTAAGTTCACTTGTTTCTCTTTCTGGGCTTCTCTCCTTTAACTAGTACATGTTTTCTGGTGTGGGACTTTTTTTCCTTTGGCTTACCTGCAGGTCTTTCAGAAAGGTTCGCTTCTCACGCGTGATTTTTCAACAGCAATCATTAAAGTGCACCAGGGAGATAAAATGAAGGCCATCGAAGATAAGTGGTTCAAGAAAAACGAAAGCTGTTCAAACTCCAACCGCGTGGAAAGTTCTAACACTCTTAGTCTTGATAGTTTTTGGGGCCTCTTCATCGTTGCTGGTGTTGCTTCATCACTAGCTATCCTCATATTTACTATTAACCCAGAGAAATTATGAACAACAATGAATGAACAGACTTGATGAAGATGAGGAGAGAGAGAGAGAGAGAGAGAGGAAATGATTGTATTAAGCCTTTTCAGAAAATATCACAATCCAGAATATCTAAACCGAGTGCTCTATTACATCTTATATAGCCACACAGGCTAATTACAACGATACCCTTCTATTAACTAATTCATATTCTAGATAAGCCAAATCTGTTATATTGGTTATTACACCCCCCTCAAACTGAACGTGGAAAGTCCATGTGAAGTTTGAATCATCCAGGTATCGGACATCGATCTGAAACACCAAGAGCAAGATGTCTACAGTGCTTGACAAAGCTGGGACTATGCAGTCCTTTTGTGAAGATATCTGCAACCTGATCGTCAGTAGGAATGTATTGAACAATTAAATCACCCCGTTGCACCTTTTCTCGAACAAAGTGGTAGTCTGTATCGAGATGTTTAATCTTTGAGTGAAAAACAGGATTTGAGCTTAAGGCTAAAGCACTAAGATTGTCACAGTGTAGTAATGGAGGAACCAAGATTCGCTGATGCATGTCTTTGAGGAGAGACCGAATCCAGAACAAGTCTGCTGCAGAATGTGCTAGAGCTTTGTATTCAGCCTCAGTGGAACTACGAGATACAGTTGGTTGCTTCTTGGATTGCCATGAAATTGGATTATCTCCCAAGTAGATCACAAAACCAGTTATGGATCGTCTGGTATTTATGTCTGCTGCCCAATCAGAATCTGAATAGGCAGTTAAATTGAAGTCCAGGCTCTTTTTATAGTGTAGACCATAATCCAGTGTGCCTTTCAGGTATCTTAAGATTCTTTTGACAAGTTGCATGTGAAGATCAGTTGGGGAAGTCATAAACTGACAGACCGTATTCACAGCATGAGCAAGATCGGGCCTAGTAAAAGTCAAATATTGGAGAGCCCCTACCAGACTTCTATAATGACTCGGATCAGATAGAGCAGTACCTTCTTGTTCAAGTAGTTGAGCATGGGGTTTTGATGGTGTGGAAGTAGGTTTACAAGTCTCCATGGCTGCCTTCTTAAGCAAATCCTTTGCATATTTGGATTGGCTTACAAACAGTGACCCATCATCCTTATATTGAATGTGTAGTCCCAAGAAGAAGGATAATCGGCCCATGTCTTTAAGGTCAAATACCTCTGCAAGATCATTTATCACTGCTTGAATTTTGATAGGATTGGAACCAGTAAGTATGATATCATCTACATAAAGTAAAAGTAAGATGATATCCTCTTCATCAACTTTAACAAATAGACTCGTGTCAGATAAGGATGTTGTGAAGCCAAGAGATGGAAGATAACTCGTAAATTTTGAGTTCCAAGCTCTCGGAGCTTGTTTCAAGCCATAGAGAGACTTAATGAGTTTACATACATAGTTTGGACAAGAAGGATCTACAAAGCCTTGTGGCTGCTGCATATAAACCTCTTCCTCAAGCTCACCATGCAAAAAGGCATTTTTAATGTCTAGTTGTCTCGGATGCCAGCCATATTGTGCAGCTAGAACAAGAATGAGTCGTACAGTAGTGTGTCGTACTACGGGACTAAATGTCTCTGAGTAATCCAGTCCTTGTTCTTGAGTGTAACCCTGAGCAACTAGCCTAGCCTTATACCTTGATATTGACCCATCTGGATTTTTCTTGATTTTATATACCCATTTGCTGCCTACAATAGTTCTGTGAGATGGAGGTGGGACTAGAACCCATGTACCTTGGGCTTTCAAAGCATTATACTCTTCTTGCATAGCTAGTTGCCACTCAGATTTGCAAGACGCTGTCCTAAAATTCTTAGGTTCTTCACTATCGTTTATATGAGCTAGAAAAGAGAAACTACCTCCACATGCTCCAGTAGTGATACTAGCACCAGAATTATTAGAGGAATAGGCTAAAAGTTGTAAAGAACTTAGCTCAGGTAATGCAGCAAGGTAAGCTGCATAATCCTTTCTTGAAATAGCGCCTGTCTGTAACCTAGTTTGAATTCCATGAGGTATCGGTTGTTGTACAGGTACAACATGAGAATCAATACTAGATGAGTTGTCAGAAAGAGGTAATATTACCTGCAGTTGAGTAGAGTTGAGGACAGGAAGCAAAGGAGGTGGAGTGGGTGTATCACTGGCTGGAGAAGACGAACTATTAATTGGTGGTACTGATGAAGCTTCATTGATACGATTCTGTGGAGTAGAACTGTTGTGAGTACCATAATTGGAACCTGTCTCCCCATCTTGATGAATTACTGAAGGTTGCCCATGCTCAAATTGGTTTCTTATATTACTCATGGGAATGGGAAATGGGACAATCACAGAAGTACCTTGACTGACTGGCTGAGCAGATTTAACATTACTATGAGAAGATCCCAATTTTGCAGGAAATATGGACTCTTCAAAAATGACATGCCTTGATATAATGCACTTCTTAGACTGTGGATCATAACAGATAATCCCCTTATACCCCATTGCATAGCCTAAGAAGATACACATTTTGGATTTAAACTGCAACTTATGATGATTATAAGGTTTTATCCATGGAAACACAGCTGATCCAAATATTTTCAGGGACTGCAATTCAGGCACCTTGTTATATAGTAGTAGATAAGGAGAACTAAAGGATAGAGTCTTACAGGGCATTTTATTAATCAAGAAGACTGCATGAGCACACGCAAAGTACCAGAATTCACTACTTAAACCAGAAGCATTTATCAAAGTGAGGGCAGTATCTACCACATGCCTGTGTTTCCTTTCAGAGATCCCATTCTGTTGAGGTGTATAAGGGCATGAAATAAACTGCATAATACCTTTTGCAGCCAAAAATGATGTAAACCGTGTGCTAGTATATTCACCTCCACCATCTGTTTGCAAGCCTTTAATTGCCATCCCAAACTGAGTGTGAATGAAAGTATAAAATTTGACAAAAATTGCATATACATCAGATTTGTTGCACATAGGAAATATCCAAGTAAATCTTGTATATTCATCAACAAAGAGTACATAGTATCTAAACCCTTCAACAGACTTTACAGGAGTTGGACCCCAAACATCCGTATGTACTTTCTCAAAAGGAACCAAACATCTGTCATTTCTAACAGGAAAAGGTATCCTAGACATTTTTCCTTTAATGCAAGAAATACAAGTAGTACAACTATCATCTAACTTGTGTGAAACCTTAGACTGTCGTAGCATTACAGCCATAGTATCATGTGCAGGGTGTCCTAATCGTTGATGCCAAATCTCTGATTTCACCATTTTTCCTAGGTAAGCAACTGGACCTTTTGCAGCCGATTCCAATTCTCTAGAAGCTTTAACAACTGGAATCTGAAATAACTCCTCTGGTTTACTCCTTCCGTGATACACCACCTCCCTTGTCTTCTTGTCCTGCACAAAAAATTCACATTCATCACATATAAACCAACTATTATTATCTGCACATAGTTGTTTAACTGAAAGAAGACTTCTGGCAATATTTGGAACATGAAGAACTTTACTGAGAACAAGAGAATGATTATCAGTGTGAATGGCAGTAGAACCAATGTGTTGAATCGGTAGACTGGAACCATTACCAATGGTTATATTGTCAGAACCATGATAAGAAGCCACTTGATTCAATGCATCGATGTCTGCAGTCATATGGTGTGAAGCACCTGAATCTACAATCCACGAATCATGAGAAACAATCGGTGGTGTTTGTTGTGCATTCATGGCAGAGAACGATGATGGAGGTGGCTGACCTTGAAACGCATAATTGCCCCTATGAAAGCAGTCAAGAGCAGAGTGACCCCTTTTCCCACATATCTGACACTCTACAATGAAACCAGCTGATGTATTACTTGAGTTTCTGTGAAAACAGTTCACTGCAGTATGCCCCCTTTTATTGCAAATCTGGCATTCGATTACAGCACTTGTTCTGACTTCTGTATTGCCTGACCATGATCCAGTACCATTATGAACTTGCCGTGATCCTGGAGTGTAATAGCTGTTACCAGTGTGAGACCCTCTGCCCCTGAAGTTTATACCATTCCTATAGTTGTTAGTAGAATTCCTGTATTGACCACCATTTCCAGACTTGTAGTTGCCATTGTAGTTCTGAGACTTGAACCCTTGCTGACGTCCAGAATTAGATTGACCCACAAAACCATAGCCATAAGGCTGATCCTGCTGTCCTGGAGAAAATGTGTTGGACCCAAACATCTGAGGCTCAGCTCCATTGTGAAATGAATTATGAAACGCACCCTGTGGTTGTCGAATAACAGTACCTCCTGTAACAGCAGGTATATGATCATGATTCTGAGAATTGGATGAAGATGCACCACTAGAAGACCCACTACCATATATAGCAGACCCCAAACTAACATTCTGACCAGATGAAGAACCTTGAACAAAAAGAGCAGCCATATTTTGAGATAACAGATTTATGTCTCCCTCAATCTCCTTTTCAGTACCAAGTAATTGAGCACGAAATTCCCTTAACGTGATTGAAGATTCCCGTGCCAAGATAATAGTGCGAATAACACTATATTCCTTAGGCAAACCTGCCAACCCAGCAATGATAATATCATTATCAGAAACTGTCTCTCCTGCAGCCATCAATTGATCTCTAATATTCTTTAATCGCAACAAGTATTTATCAATACTATCTGTTCCTTTCTGAATCGTATGCAACTCAGTTTTCAAATGATTAACTCTAGATTTTGAAACAGACGCATATCGTTCAAGAAGATTCGACCATGCTTCATAAGCAGTCCTACACCCCAAGACATACTCCATAGCCTCATCAGTTAACGTGGCAAGCAACAAACTAATAAGAGCCATATCAGTAGACTCCCATTCAAGAAATTCTGTAGTAATCTCCTTGGTGATACCAGTTTCTGAGCTCACTGCATATTTTGATGGACACCCAATTGTACCATCAAAATGACCAAATAATTTGTACCCTTTAAGAACTGACTGAAATTGAAAAGCCCATTTAGCAAAATTATCATCTCTGAGTTTTATGGTCAGCATACCCAACAAATTCTCAATTTTGAAGGAAGAAGACGCCATTGAAAGAGACTTTAGCAATCACAAAACGTACCAAGAAATCAAGCAGGGAGATTGACACTCCACAAACAAATACAGGTTCCTTCCAAGATTCACAAACACAAGGAGAATGACACTCCTGAGATCTTCCTAAATCTGTTCAGAGACAAAATCTGGAGAATGATACTCCAAGAATCCAAAATTAACCAAGGAGAATGACACTCCTGAGATTCCTAAATCTGCTCAGAGACAAAATCCTGGAGAGTGATACTCCAAGAAACCAAAAAATTAACCAAGGAGAATGATACTCCCAACTCAGTCATAAATCTTGGAGAATGATACTCCAGAGAAAATACAAAAGGAATGATATTTGCAGAGATAAACCCATCAAGATTCAGCGAAAAAACCCCACATCGTTACTTCAATTGAATCACAAAATCAACAAATCAAAGAATACAGCTTCAAGAAATAGACTCAGGAAACAGATGCACCTGATTAACCAAAGAAATTGCACCATCAAATCTTAAAGAAACACCGTTTCAGATCACCAACCAAGCACCCAATCGTTCGAGCGATACCCAAATCAGCGGAAGTCTTCACCAGAATCGAGAGCGGCGACAAGCCGATTCCAGCGATGATACCATATTAACCCAGAGAAATTATGAACAACAATGAATGAACAGACTTGATGAAGATGAGGAGAGAGAGAGAGAGAGAGAGAGAGAGAGAGAGGAAATGATTGTATTAAGCCTTTTCAGAAAATATCACAATCCAGAATATCTAAACCGAGTGCTCTATTACATCTTATATAGCCACACAGGCTAATTACAACGATACCCTTCTATTAACTAATTCATATTCTAGATAAGCCAAATCTGTTATATTGGTTATTAATATTTACGGCTATGTTCCTCTATGAGCATAGCCACATCTTGACACGCGCAGATTCCGAAGCCTCATTTCGGACAAGAATTCATGAAATATTAAGAGTATATTATTACGGAGAAGACCTCACTTCCGATACTTCCAAGAAGAGCACGCCGCAAGATAGTGATTATGGTATAGCTGCGGCTGAATCTTCACCAAACAGCAGCTGTTCCCCAAGGTCATCATCAAGCTTTTCCGACCCCGCTGGACCGCACATTGTTCATCAAGTGCTGGTGGGAACTCCTAATTCTTCCGTGCATGGTGGTGATCTGAATCCCAATGGTCAAGCAACCCAAGACAATCGTACTCATGAATATGGTATTGAATTGACTTCCTCCCCAAGCTATGAGAAACAGACCTAAACCCTAAACTAGAATAGATTATTGCCCAAGAAAGCTATTGATTCGGAGTAAGTAAATGTATATTCTCCCTATATTGATATTTTCTTATCTTAATTGATGATTTATGACATGCAAAGGGAGTTGAAGAGATTGATGCTTTCCACTCAAAACCACATATGATATCATTCTTAACGGTTTTAATCATGCAAACAAAGGCTCTGATACCAATTGTTAGCCGTGATATTTGTATGATCAAAACACATGTTAGTTATCAAGCACAAGAAAGAATTACTTACTCATCGAGGATGCAGCTGCCATGCGAACAGAATTTGATTTCAGAAAAACACAACTCTTCTGCGAACTCCTAGCCTTATGACGCTGCTCTACGGGAAGTCTTAGTTGTCGTGTCTAGGTATTTATATTAGCCACGGAGTCTTAGATTGAAACAACCCGTTCCGAATTTTACTGTACAAAAAGAGTTATTTTTGTATTTTTACTAATTTTGGGATACCTTTCCTTTTTAAAATTAGTTTTTAGTTTTTAATTGGTGAGCCCGTGGGGCCCACCTTGTTTTATTTTTATGTTTTTCCGGTCTCTCTCCTCTCTCAGCTCTCTTCTCCCTCACCTCTCCCGTAACTCTCTCACTCTCTCCCTCTCGGCTCCCTCTATCTCAGCCCTTCCGAGGGCTTTCCACAGAAAACCACCACTCTCCACCACCATCGTCTTCCTTCTAGGTGAACCCATGAACCCAGAAAATATCCCAAACCTTTCCCTCACCTTCGGCCGGTACTGTTCATCGTCTTCCCCGATGAGTTTCGTGATTTTCCAACGTTGGTAAGCTTCTAAAAACCCTTGGATTGTGTTTTAGGGTTAGATCGAAGCTTATTTTAAGTTGGGTATACATTTGAATCGCAGAAAATAACTCGGGGAAGCTTTTCCAAATTTTCCGGCGAACACCGGTCACTTTCGAGGCAACTTCCGGCCAAACCACTACGAGTTGGCCGGCGTGCAAGGTATCAATCTATTCTTCTCGTTGAGTACTACAACTTTCCTTTTCGTTTCACCCAATTTCGTTAAGTATTGAAGAAGTTATACTCATTTGCATCTTACCCAGTTTCTGGCGAACTCAGTGGCTTTCGAGGCGTTTTCCGGCCAAATCACGGCGAGTTAGACGTCGTTTGAGATACCATTCTCTTCTTCTCT
The DNA here is from genome assembly GCA_036320875.1 of Cotoneaster glaucophyllus. Taxonomy (NCBI): domain Eukaryota; kingdom Viridiplantae; phylum Streptophyta; class Magnoliopsida; order Rosales; family Rosaceae; genus Cotoneaster; species Cotoneaster glaucophyllus. Next base: position 3,216,029 of record CM070073.1, on the reverse strand, counting down.
TCGAGAACTACAACTTTCGCTTTTGTTTCACTTGATTTCGTTGAGTAGTGACAAAGTTAAGAGCGTTTAAAGTTAGGTGGTTTTCCGGCCGAATTTCCGGCCTTCTTCCTTGGAATCCAGCAACCAGAACCCAAAAAGCCTTTGGGCCTTTCTTGCCGAGACCAATTCAAAACCCACTTCAGTTTTTATGTTTTGTTTTGTTTTTTTAAAAGCCTAAAGGGCCTTGGGCCACCTCTTGTTAACTAGGGCCTTAAACCCAGCCCTTTGATTATTTGGCATGCGGGCCGTGCATTGCATGTGTGGGTGCATGTGTGGGATGCGTGTGTGTGTGATATGTATATGCTGTGTGTGTGTAGTGCATGCGTGTGTGTGTGGTGTACTGCATGCGTGTGTGTGTTGTGTGTATGACACGTGTGCGTGTGTGTGAGTGTATGTTGTGCCGTATGTGTGTATGTTTGTGTGGGTTTGGGCCTAAGCCCAAACCACCCCCTTTTTTTTACCCTACGCCCATCCAAACCCAAAACCCAATAGATCCTAACTCTTCTTAACTTAAACCTAAACCCTAATCCGGATCCAAGCCTAAGACCCGTTTGACCGTTGACTTTTTTGGGTTTCGTCCAAGACCTCTCAAAGGCTAATTTCGACGTCCTGGGCCCGTTTTTGAAGTCCGTTTTCCCAAATTAGATCGTTCGACTAGAGTTTGACCAAGTGTACCCTTTATGTGCTTAGGGGCAATGATTGTGACGTTTCCGTCTTCGCTAGTGGCGTAGCTTTTGGCGGCTAAGTACTGTGAGTGGACCACCTTCAAAAATAGCATGTTTTTAGTTAAAGAATTGCATATGTTCCTAGCATGCCTTGCAGATTTATTGATTTGATGAACACTTTACAGGAAGCATGATGATTTGAATATGATTGATTATATATTTTTGAACTATTTTCACTATATCATATTTTCTACATAACCCTCATTCTGGTAGACTATCTGATCGATGACGATAGGATGCTAAGAATGTGTTTCAAATACTTTTAGAACACCTCTTCGTAGTATGGAGGATCGATGAATTTATGCTACGAAGTTGTATTTTAGAAACATGTTTTGTGCGTACCTAGTGAACACCATGTCGCCTGGGGCGAGGATCTGGTGTTGGCATTGAGGCCGGGAGAAATAATCCCTAGCTACGGGCTAAGGGACATGGAGCAGGCATTGGGCGGGGAGAAATAATCTCTGGCTACGGGCGCAGAGACCACGGAGAGGCATTGGGCCAGGAGTTATTATTATTCGGTGATACTCACTAGCAGCACAACTTGTGTTATGCTTCCTGATATGATTTATGAGATCGATTTGCAGATAGATATATGAATTGTTTTATGGCATGCTAGAGGGTTTGAAAAACCTATCACTTATTATGCTAGTAGTTTTCATTATTAAACTATGGGGGTTAGTATGTTCATAACTGTTTTCGTACTATGTATATATAAACTTGGTCCACTCACCCTTGTTTTGCGCCCCCATTCAGGACTTAGAATCAAGGCACATAATCCCGACGTCAAGACACTTCTGCAGCAGCATCTTCGAATCCTCTCGATGTAGGACTCACTCCTTTATTCATTTAATTTTATCTTAATTCTTATTAGTGATTAGGTTTAGTTGTATGCTCTGAACACGTTCCTAAATTGTTAATCCATTGTATTTGAATTCATAACCCTTATTTATTTCTTATTCTTAGCTTTTGTATCAATTAATGGCTTTCGTCACCCTCGGGTGTCGACTAGCACGTGCCTATCCTAGTATTCGGGGACTATCAGGGTCGGGGCGTGTCATAGATTCCGTCCATAAAGGAAAGCTAAAACTCTCCTTTCTTGGCTCTCAAGTAAAATATCATAATCATATATTATTAAGGATTCTATCAACCCTGCTTAAATGTAAGACACTTAATGTAGGATTAATATATGAGGATCAAATCACAGCTTTACTGATTTCATACTTTATACATTCCTATTACACATAGTAGACCATTTATGGTTGATTTATATTGAATAAATCCAACATCTCTATGATTGTTTTTATAAGCATGAACACATTTTTGATGATTGGTTTACTCTTGCATTTGGAAAGGGAGTTGAAGAGATGGATATGTTCCCACACCCGCGACTTACTAGACTTTATAGGCAGCCGGAGACGAGTTACTTGTTTCCCAAGTGGCTTTTACATATATCTAACAAAAAAACTGTTTCCAATTTGAAGTATTTATCTGTGCAGTGCTATGTGCTCCCCGAATCTCTGCCGCGATTGAACAATTTGAGAACTCTTCGACTGGATACTACATCATTCGCTAAACTTTTTATTCCACACCTGCACTCCAATGCTCCGACCCTTGAAGTCTCGGGCTTCAGAAAATGCAAGTTGCCATCTAATGTATACATTGTTGGTGGATCATCCCTTCGCCATCTGGAGGTGATTGACTGTTTCTAAGAAGAGAATGTTACGATTTCTGCCCTTGAACTCACTGTGTTTGAATACCGCAACATGGGCAATTCAGTGATTGTTCTCGGCTTGCAAATCTCTCTCTGCGCTTATCTTTTTCTGACAAGGTAAGCTAAGTAATATTTATCGTATGATGTGTTTAACTTCAATTTGTAATGCCGTACATGATACATCTTTGTGGTAATATGTCTGAATTTGCAGATGGACAGAATGTCAAGGAACATACCCGCTCGCGAATCTAAGCAATTGGAGCTGACTTGCTATCATGCTAATGTTCTAGGCTGTTCGGATTACATTGAGGGTGAGTCAGCAATCTGCATTATATTAACATAACTGAAATTAATCTTTGACTACTCGTGGTTGTCGAACTGATCGTAAACCATTTTGTTTACCGTAGCGTGTGACTACTCCCAATGGCTACTCCGCAAATGATATTGAAATATTCTGGGAACCCCTGGAGTTCACCCATAGTAGACTTAAAGAAGTTGAAATAGCGAGATGTGTAGGTATTTGGTACGAAACTGAGTTTGTTATTTTCATGCTACTGAATGTGCATGGTCTTGAGCAAATCGTCTTCAACCCCTCCCGAAGGTACTATGTTGGAGGAAGGGAATGGTCGGAAGGTAAAGGTATCCTTGATCTCGATGCGCATTCTTATTGGCAAGAGTCGGGACGGGAAATAGTCAGAAAAAAGATCGAGGACAGAGTTCCGGCGAGTACAAAGCTTGTGTCGCTTTGAGCCCAAGAGGCATAGTTAGTGAAGCATAAATTATCCTCGTCTTTGTTTACGTCTCGGGTATACTTCACTATGTTTTGTTTGGTCGGATTCTCTTATGTTGAATTTGTAGTATCATAAAACGGAGATCTTTCAAATTTCCGACCATCTTGTCCCACACATTACTAGTTTTGAAATATCATAAATTTCAGTATATCTTCCAAATTTCCAATCTTCCAACCCTTTGGAATTACTCGCTGGAAATGGCAAGGAACAACCTCGGTTTGTTACAAAACAATATTGGGTATCCCAAACTTTGTACCTCGAGAAAGCTGCCACCCTTATCCGGATCAATCTTGTAAACTAAAAAACCACGAGTGGTTGTATTGGTACCAACTGTTTGGAACAATCAGATAAATCTTAACTGTTCACTCGTGAAAAATGATGCACATGAAGTTCTGTATTCGGACTCGGCATGAACCGAGTCCATCAGGTTTCTAACAAGTTGGGCCAGTCCAATGAGAAGCGAGCCCATTGTATTGTGTTGGCCTGCCACCGACTGTTTTTGGAGTAAACAAAAGAAAAGGTGGTGGTGGAAGGTTGATAATAATGGAGGACGGAAGACGAGGAGGGGAGGGCCATGTTAGTCAGCATGTTACCATGCTGTGTGTTGACATTCGACATTTAATAGACAACGCTGGCCATGCCCATTGCCCATGTTGCCCCTATTTTCGGCAAAAATGTTTTAAAATACACCTTACTTTATACTACAAATACTTCCACTATCTTTATGTTTGCCCCTACACTTTATACCACATGTGAGTCCTCATAGGTCCCATTGAAAGTATTCCAATCAGTAATCACTGACCAAAGTTGTGAATGGCCAACATGTATGCGTACTTGAACTTGAAAGGTGGTAATGAGCCGTGAGAGCTAAAACATGAGAGGGAACGAATAGGTTCGAGAGAGACTGCACTCAATCAATCTGGCTAATTTTCAAATTTTTGGGTATTAAATTACGGATTGTAATGTGAAATCTAGATATTGGTTTATCACTTCGTGTGTATTGTACATTTTAGACATGCAAAATAGAACCCAACTGTTTACATGGAAGAAAAACATCCTACAACCCAACTGTTGTTCTCTTTCTACATAAATTTGGTAAGGAAAACTCCACCCCACTTCAATTGTACGCCACTATCTATGAAGATTGGAGATAACCCCTTGACTAAGGGTGATAAGACCATTGTAAACGCAGTCGTTTCATGATGTAGTGCATGAGAATAAATGGCTGGTGTGACTTCTCATTCTTCAAAAAATATGATTAAAGCTCTTTTAATTATGTTGCATTATAACTACAAGATGTTTTGTTTAGTTTTAATTTTCTCTTGTACCAAATGAGTTTGTATCTCCATATTTAAAGGGCTCCAAATGTATCTTTAAGGTAGTCAATTAAGTGAATTATAATCAATGGGATGTGATATCTGTGGAGCCAAAAATAATCACAAGGCGACACGTGGACTTTCGGATTAAGGAGACAAAAATGCCCTTGAGGTGCATCAGAATTCCTACGCGCGAGCAGCCGGTAATTATAGTCGGTCAAGTCAAAAGCGCCCATAAAAGGTAAACAAATCCGAATTATTTCATCCATCCTCATTTAAGGCAATTATCTCATAAATCTACCAATTATCCCACATAAATGAAGATAATTGGCAAATTAATGGGATTATTCTTCCTTGATTTGTCAATTAAATGAGCCTTGAAGACCAAGAAAATACCTCAAAGGGCCGGCCCTCTCTCTCCAAAGAGAGGCCGGCCACTCCCCTTTTATTTCCCCTATTTTTCTTCCATTTTCCTCTTTTTTAAGCCAATTATTCAATTACTCCTTATTACCCATTTTCATAAATACAAATACATACCCCTTTTGGTTTAATTAGCCAATAAATAGGCTAATTAAACCTAGATCTCCCACAAAAACCCTAGATAGGCCGGCCACCCCTCCTCTCCTATAAATACTACCCCATTTTCTCACAAAACCTAATTCCAATCCTTTGGCAAAAACACTCTAAACACTTTTTCTCTCTAATTCTAACTTTGGCACCGGAGGTTCTTCGGCCAAAGCCCCCCCCATTCATCGTGGGCGCGTGAGGCTTTTGGCCTTAACCTAAGGTGTTGATTGTTTTGTAGGTGCAAAATCGTCCAAGATCGAAGAGGAGAAAATTTGCATCCACAATATCCACACACCTCATTTTACTTCTCACACACCTTTTTAATTTTCGACCGTCGGATCGGATGAATTGAAGAAGATAAATAGACAGAAATTATAAGGAGTGTGTGAGAAGTAAAATGAGACGTGTGGATAGCACACCCCTAATCAATTTAAGAACATGGTGAGTTTTCTCTGCCTTCAAATCAAGTATGAGATTTGGTCGTGTTGAATATACAATTAGTGACGTTGAGCGAATTTGTTGCCCCTGGTTGAGTGATTCCCAAATTATCTTCCCGATCCTTTTATTCTCTTTTGCGTCATTTCATGTGCACAAACAAATGTCATAGCTGCCTACTGGAGTCGGAATCAAACTCAAAACTTCAGATGAAGAGAACGAACACTCTTTCCAACTCTCATTTTTTGTAGTTTCTATACAAATGATATTGGAAAGAAGGAAACCAAACTCAAAATTTTGAGGGTGAATAAATTTTTTTTTTCACGACCAACTAAATTACAAATACTTAATCGCTAAACCTTTATTTAATCCAACCACAAGCTCACATTTTTGTCGCAAACACCGCTTCTTTTCTTTCTACATAAATTTGGTAAGGAAAACTCCACCCCACTTCAATTGTACGCCACTATCTATATGAAGATTGGAGATAACCCTTGACTAAGGGTAACAAGACCATTGTAAACGCACTCGGAGTGTATGAGAATAAATGGTTGGTGTGACTTCTCATGCTTCAAAGAATATGATTAAAGCATTTTTAATTATGTTGCATTATAACTACAAGATGTTTTGTTTAGTTTTAATTTTCTCTTGTATCAAATGAGTTTGTATCTCCCTATTTAAAGGGCTCCAAATGTATCTTTAAGGTAGTCAATTAAGCGAATTATAACCAATTTAAGAACACAATGAGTTTTATCTGCCTTAAAATCAAGTGTGAGATTTGGTTGTGTTGAATCTACAATTAGCGACGTTGAGCAAATTTGTTGCTCCTGGTCGAGTGATTCCCAGGTTATCTTCCTAGTCCTTTGGTTCTCTTTTGCTTCATTTCATGTGCACAAACAAATGCCATAACTGTCTACTGGAGTCGGAATCAAACTCGTAACTTCAGATGCAGATAACAAACACTCTTTCCAACTCTCATTTTTTTTTATGTCTATACAAATGATATTGAAAAGAAGGAAATCAAACTCAAAATTTTGAGCGTGAATAAAAAAAATTTCTCACGACCGACTGAGTTACAAATACTTAATCGCTAAACCTGTATTTAATTAATCCAACCACAAGCTCACATTTTTGTCGCAAACACCGCTTCTTTTCTGTCTGTTTCTCACACACAAACCCAACCCATCACTCACGGACGCGTGCCTCGAGAACATGAAAATTAAAAATTCAACAAATATAATTTCTACACAAAATACCAAGAAACCTGCACAAGATGATGAAAATATCCCACCCATATAAAATGGAGACATAGAAGCATACAGAAGCCTTCTATTTCTGCCCTTCTTCTTCCTATACCCATTTTTCACCTTTCTTCCTCTCTCTCTCTCTCTCAACACTGTCAGCCATGTTTGAAGACTCTGTGACATCCCTGCCTTCTATTTGGGCTTCCATGAACAGCTGGTTCACTCCAACTGTCCTCTTCCTCCTCCTCAATGTCATGATTGGCACCATCGCCATTGCTTCAAACTTGGGCTCCACCCAGAAACACCAGGACCCGCAGCAGCACCAGAACCACCACCAAGGCGGAGGCCTCGCCAGATCTCCATCTATGCTGCAGAGGCTCAAATCCATCAACCTCTACCAGTACAGATCCCCGGACCCACACGCCGCCACTTTCGAGAAACACCCAGAAACTACTGAGGCCACACATTACGCTTTTAACCACACCCACGAGCTCGAACAGCCCCAATTCACCAGATCCCCTTCTCTGCTGCAGCGGCTCAAGTCCATCAATTTCTACCCATCCCAGCCCATCGCCGCCGCTGCCCCTCCGCACAAAGTCCATGAGCCGGAATCCCACTTCGAACAGGCTCCCGAGCACGACGAGTTCCCAGATGACGACCATTTTGAAGAACACGATCACCCAGAACCGGAAACTCCAGATTTTTCAGAAGCAGGGGACAAACAGAGCAGTCTGGAGGAGATTTTCAGTCAGCTGAAACCGTTGCAGGACCACCATGTGAACCGGACCAAGTCGGACACCAAGCCGGCGTCCGGCGAGGTTCCCACCAAGCTCCCGAAGAAGATGAAGAAGTCTGCAAGCTCCAAGTCTGCTTTTGGTCACTTTCAAGAGCAAGATGTCGTCGAGATTCGCCGGCCGGCGACCGTGAGGGAGAGGAAGGTGGCGAAGGCGGCGGCGGACGACGAGGAGGTGGATGCGAAGGCGGATGATTTCATCAACAAGTTCAAGAACCAGCTGAAGTTGCAGCGGTTGGATTCGATCATAAGGTACAAGGACATGATTACTAGAGGGAGTGATAAGTGAAGGGAAAATTTTAATTATTTTCTGGGATTGCGTGGTTTTTTTAATTTTGGTTAATTTTGGGGGTGGCTTGGGGTCGAATGGATGTAATGTAGATCTGCTCGCTACTCTGCTGCTTTGTGTTTGTACTATTTGTTCAAATATTTGCCCTTTATGACGTCATCTGATTCCACCTAGTTACCAAATAACATTGTGGAATACTTCATTTTCCGCGATTTGAGGGTATTTCGTGAAATCCCACTTGTATGGCTCAGATTAATTCGCAGTTTGTACGTGACTGTGATTTATACGCAAGAAGAAATGGCGGAATCTTTTTAAGTATTTTCCATGCAAATTTAGCGTATTAAAATCAATGCTTAATCTTCATCGTTCATTTTTCAGACTGTTGATTAATTTGGCGTATTAAAGAAAAAATTGGTTGAAAATATCTGGTTAGTTTTTTAACCCACCACTTCGTTGTGGCCCATGTGGGTTTTGGGGTGTGGTGAAGGAGGGGTAGCTGGCATTTGCTGGTTACAGTCTTTTCTTGCAGAGCGAGGCTGTGACTGATATATGTTGGTATGGTATTTTGATTATATGAAATTTATAATTTGAACGGTTCTGATTGTTGCATGAAGCATGTTGCTTAAGTTGTTAACAGCGTTCGTCGTGCACACTAAGCTTTGTGTTAATCTTCTTTCCCTTACCAGCTTGATTCAATTTTCTTTTACATACAATAAGATATTTACTCACACTTTTAAAATGGTACATGCAGTGCTACAATAAGGTGACACGACTGCAGCGAGACTATCTATAATTATGTATCAAACGCATCGCAAATATATGTCATCTTTACTAACTTGAGGCAGCCTTCAAGCTCGAATTTTCCTTATTTTAATATGGTTTTCTTCCTTTGTGCTTATATCCGCGCATTTAGGTACTTGGTTGTGTTGCACGTGGGGATTGCGCTTCGTTTGGTACTATACATGTCTTCATCTTGGTTTTTCAAAAATTAAGATAATAGGTGGATATATAATTTGCTAGGGTTTGCTACCAAATTGAGGATTTTAATGATAATGTTCCCTCTATTAAATGTCTTTTCAGTCCTTCGGTTGTGGTCCTCATATTATCAAGGTTTTGTATTCACGTTTTGAATGCGAATCATCAAAGGGAGGGCCCACGTTAGGGGGTAAAACATTACTTTTAAATCTTCACTTAATCATTTTTAGCGATGATGGGTCCAAATTATCGGAAGAGATGATCCTCTTTGAATTCACTTTGCAGTGATCTTAGAGATTTTCACATTCTAACCGTTAATTGTAAATTGTGTGGTCAGTTTTCGTCAAATACTATTTGAATTTAATTTTAAATAAAAAAAATCAAATGATTTTTAACCGCACGATACACGATGAATGACTAAGATGTAGGAATCCCTATGATCTCTACAAAATGGATCCGGATGGGATCAAATTCCCAAATTATCCTTTATCATCTCCATTTTTACTGTTAATCACTAGATTACTATTCGATGCGTTGAACTAATAACGCACTCACAACAAAGCTGCGATATGGTCAACAATAACTATGTATCGAATTCATTACGAATGTATATTGTTTTTGAATTTGTGTGGTCGAACTCGAGACCCCTTCTCGTTAAATATCGACAACTACATTGTAAAGTTTAATAGTTTGACATTGGGGCTTGTGAGGAATTTGATACTTGGAAATTAAACAAAATAAAAGGAGGATGATGATGCTATAATTGTTGTGGAAGCAAAGCAATGTCACATGTAGATCTTGTAGCTCAATACAATAATTGAATAATTGTAATTTGGAACACATAGATGCCCTTGAGTCTTACACAAACTCAAACAACTTTTGCAAGTGGATTTTATCGAGGTCTACTAAGATGCTCAACTTGATGATTAATTATTAATTGAATAACCAAATTGTTTAAATACTTAATCAAAACCATAAAATTAAAAATTAATATAAAAAAAATATTTTATTCACCTGGAAGGTGATAGCTTGTTTGGAAGCCTTTTTAAAATGAGTGAAAACGTTTTAGTGAAAATATTTTCAAAACTAATTCTTAATAAAATACTAATAAATTTGAAAAAAAAAACACTTAAAATGTTTTCTAAAAAATACATAATTGATCTTGTAAAAACGCTTTCAATTATATAAAAGCATTTTCGAATCTTAGTCATAAGTTGCTACCTTGTTTGAAACAAAGACCACGTAATTGATCTTGTAAAAACGTTTTTAATTATTTAAAAAAATTTCCAAATCTTAGTTATAAGTTGCTACCTTGTGTGAAACAGGGGCGTGGTATTTTATCGATTAAGCAAAAGCTGTGGGAATATTATACGCATTGCCGCCTGATTGATTGCCTCTTCATTGAAAATGATAAGTTTCTGCCGTGAGTGAGTCTGATGGCAGTGTCGGATTCAATTTCTCATTGCATTATCTATATAGGATTAGGATTCTCTCATCTCTTTTTTATCTTCCCATTTTCTTTTTTTCTAATTGAACGGTCACGGTTAAGCCACGTCAATATCTTATATTAATTTTTTATAGCAAAAGAAAGAAGATGGAAGAGAATGAAAAGAGGACGGGTGATAATCCTAGTCCATCTATATGCATTGTATGGAAAATGACACAACGCTTCCATAAGCATGCATCTTCTCACTCCACATATAATGTCAAACATTATTAACAAAGCAAATCATAAGACGACATTTATTTTCAACTCCGCACGTAGCGTTATATAATTGATCTTAAACATAATCATTTCGATATTTATCTGTCGTTAAAAGTATATATACATTTAACTTGAGCGTGTCATTGACGATAATGTCTCTCAGAAATAAATATCCACAGAAGAAAACGGTTTAGGGAAAATCCAAAGGGGATATTATTTGATAGGGTTTGACAAATGCACATTCTATGTTGAATGAACATGTCTATTGGAAAAAATGGATTAACATGGACCGTTGAACGTTCGTAACATAGTGAGGTGAGGGGATTGGTGAAAGGTGAAGTGGTGCTGCTTTTTATGCTTTGTCTTGTTCTTGTGCTACGCATATGGAAACAAGTTTTCTTGTGTGCATTTCAACCCAAGCTTAAGCCCTCGTTGCAAACTAGAAAACAAAGGCATTCTGGTGGATGCATTTCAGCCCTAACTTTAGTCCTCGTGTGGACTTTTTAACTCCGGAGTGAAAATTACGGTTCATTTTGAGTGGTCTGAAATTATTAGGTTGTTAAAAAGTTTATCTATTAAATTCGTAGTGTAAAAAAATAAAAATAAAAATTAAATTTCATCAACCGAATCATGACATTTCATTTTTTTGTCCTATTCAGTGGTCTAGACACCAGGCCATTGAAGAAAAAGGAAAGGGATCATATCCGAATCTCTTCCACAAAATCCACCAAATTTATCATTTCGAACTCTTGAAGGGCCCCCCTGTTTTTAGTCATTAGATCAAATTTCAAGAATCCGAATTGATGAATTTGATGGAACGGATTAGGAGATAATTCCTTTCCGAAGAGAAATTGGAATAATAGAGTAATAGACAATAAATCAACTATTCCTCAAATATAAGATCTAACAGCATCTCCAACAGTGCTGTTAATAACCCACAGTTTAAAAAAAAATGTTGTAAAAGCACTCTCTTTATGACAAAATGAATAATTACCCTCTAAATTTAAAAAACAACCATTCACTTGCTAAATAATAAAATTCCATGGTGGACCGTTGAGTGAGTAGAAAAGATTGTTTTAAAATCGAACAGGTCGAGTTTGAATTGTTAATAATAGAACAAAATTTAAAATAAAAAGGAAGATATTATTTTCAATCTGGGATAGAGCTCAGAAAAGTTGACACACAGCTAAGGAAACAACAACCCAAGAGGGGGTTGGGAACCTAAAGAGAGGTGAGCTTGAAGAGGGAAGAGGAAATGACATTGCGACTAACCCCAAGCCAAAGCTAGGGATCGGCAGCTGGGGCTGGCTCTTTTGTTTATCGCAGCACTTGGATACTGGCCAGTATTTTTGCAAACAAACAATCTATTAACTTGGTAGTTCGATATAGTCACAACAATAACGAAAAAAGACTTACGTAGAAATACTTTGACTACATCTCTTTATCTACAAAAAAATTCTCGAAGTGAAAACAAAAGCTAATTTTTAAATAAGAAAATGAGTGGATCTGCAGGTCTCAAAGGAATTGGCTTATTCAATAAAAAAAATCTTGTTCTTTGGAAGATCTATCTCGTGTCTAGTACGGTATAGTTTTACTCTACAAAAACTCCGATGCGTCTCTAATAAATGGACATGACTTTTGTATTTTAGGACTGAATCTTTGTGAAAACTATCTGTTAGTGTCAGTCATACCAAAATTTCTCTCAACAAAGGAGGGGCTTTGTAAGATTTACCAACAAGATTTGACCAATTTTTTAGAGAGTTTTAACGAAACACTCTTCACTTTTAATTAAAAACCATATTTTTACCTTTTTGGTACTATTTACTTACACATTTATTTGTTATTTTTCATTAAAATTAAAGTTTTTTAGGACTTTTCGTTAGTTTTTTTTTTTAAAGGAAAATTAATGAAAAGAACTTGAAAACTTTGAGTTTTAACGATAAGGACAAAATAAAAGGTAAAGTAAATAGTATCATGATTGATCTTTTAGTATAAAAATGTTATTTTTCGTTAAAATTAACAGGACCAGAAATTTTTCATTAAAGTTTTATTTTTTTTAAATCATATGCCAAATTGTTACTCGTCCCAAATGACCTTTTGTACTATTGTAGAAAGACCAAAATTCCTCTTTAAAAAACCAATTATAACTTGGCTTTGACAGAGGAAAAGTAAAGCAAACGGGCCCCGAAGTAAAGAAGCGAGACTGCGTTGGATTTTGTACAGTACATGACCGTCATTTATTGTTATATCACAGTCAATCATACACCTTTGATTACCAACATCAGTCCCGCGTGGGGGTACTTACGATCCTGACACGTCTGACTTTTATAGCCAACCACAACAAGATAAACAGAACAAACGACCAGACGATTCCATTTCACAAAAGGGGCTTTTTCCACTACCACCGCCACCGCCACAACCGCAAAGGTCCCGAATTTACACATTTCACCAAACAGTCCGTAACTTTCCGAAAAGAAAGTTAGCATTTCGTCGAACACTTAGGATCATTAGCGGAAGAGGAAAGGCAGTGAGTGAGTGAACTTTAGAGAGAGAGATGGTGTGGATGGCAACTCAGCAGCTTGCAATCAGAGGGAAGAGACGGCGGATATGGGGAGGGGCGCTTCTGTGTTGGGTTTTGTTAATGCTGGTCATTCCCAAGATTTCTCACTCTCCCAAACACCATCTCTACGCTGACATGCGCAATTTTGTGGGTAAAATTTCTCATCGTTCTCTCATTTTCTTACTGAAATTTTTGTTTTTGATTGATTTTATGATCTGGGTTTTTCACAGGAGTGCCTAATACCTTGAATGTGATCACAAATTTCCCATTTTTGGTTGTTGGCGTTCTGGGTTTTGTGCTCTGCGTGCGAGGGGGGCTTTTTAACATCAGGTTTTTTGCACTCTCTGGAGTATATAGTACTTCATGCACTGATTTTGTTTGTTGCATTGATTTCAATGGAGTTTTGATTTTTTGGTTGGTGTTGTTTGGAAACTGGTTTTAGTTTGCCGGGTGAGGTTTGGGGTTGGGCACTATTCTATGCTGGAATGGCAGGGCTGGCATTTGGGTCTGCTTATTATCATTTGAAGCCTGATGATAGTAGAGTAACTTGGGACACCTTGCCGGTTAGTATTTCAATCCGTCTCAAGAGCTCTCGGTTTTAGCCATTAATTAGTGACATTTGCCCTGGTTATTTGTTTGTTGAGACGATTGAGAGTTTCAGTAAACGTAAGTTTTTATTTTGATGACTTAATTGTAAGTTTGTTACATTGGTCCCTGAAATGTACCCCGAGTTGAAGGTTTGTCCATGAATGTCGAAAATAGCGTATGTTGTCCTTAATCTTGAACCTGTGTTGCGCCATTGACCCCTTTCGTGAAAGACCGTGAAGGAAGGAAAGTAAAATCAATTATTAAGGTCCATGATTTTGTCGTTAACAATGTGTCTGGATCCTAGTCGTGCACAATCTGTTTCTCTTTGTTTATTTTAATTGTTGAAGATAGATTCTGAATTGCAGATGATCATTGCATACTCCTCTCTTTTCTCTAGTTTTATAGTGGAGAGAGTAGGAGAGCGGATCGGTTTGAGCTGTCTGTTTGCACTCCTTTTCATTGCTTTTCTTAGCATTGCATATGACAGGTTAGTGTTGTGCTTCAAGTTTTGTGTTTTCCCCTCTATGTTCTTGTGCTAAACTCTTATACTGGATATATGGATGAGTTTCTTTGCAGAACGTGTAATGATATCAGGTTGTACATGATGTTCCAGTTGATTCCATGTATAGCAATTCCAGCAATGTCATTTGTGTTCCCACCTAAATATACTCACTCAAGATATTGGCTTTGGGCCGCTGGTAGGCCATGTTCATTAATCTTTATTTCTTGAGTAAAAATAGTATGATTGTTAATTAGTCCATTTACCGCCCCCTGCACAATTAAATACAGTACAAAGCAATGGTTTTTACTATTACGTTTTGAACCTTTTCTTTTGTGAAAGTAACTTGTTAGAATATCGTAGCAAGCATATACGGGGAAATATTTTTCTTTTCCCCCTTTCTTCTGGGTAAAGGAAATTTTCCACCTAGATATAAAAGTAACTTTCACAATGGAGAGTCTGGATTTCAAATGTAAAAGTTTGACATTTAATATATTGTTTAAGCATTCCGCCAATGAACATTCCTATCTGCAAAGCATAAAAGCAATTCTTTACAGGGGTTTACCTTCTCGCCAAATTTGAATCAGTTGCCGATGACAAAATCTACCATGCAAATCGTTTCATTATCAGTGGACACTCGTTGGAGCATTTGTGTTTAGTGATGGTCCCTGTTGTGCTCAGTATCATGCTCATGAATAGAAACATTAAATGTCAAAGGTACTCTAGTTTTTTGCATCTCAGTGAAATTTCCCATTATATTACGATCTACGTGAAATGAAATGTTAATTTGTTTGGCAAATGTTCTTATTTTAAAGTGTTGATTTCTCGTTATAGTATGATCTGGAACACATTTCTTTCTCTTACATAGTTGTGGGTTTGATAACAGAATAGGCGCCTTTAAAGAATGTTCATGAAAGAGGCAATGCAGAGATGATGTCATTTACTGTGCAGCGTCCCAGCGGATGCTCGAAAGTTCTGTAAGTGCGGAGTCATTAGAGGTAAAGAGTGATCTGTTGTACTCTCAAGTTTTAGTAAAAACATGTCTCTGCCATTGAGCAATTAGATTAATCAATTTCGGTTGAATAAAGTTATTCTCCGAGTGCAAACTAATAATGATATTAGTCAATCATGTCCCTTCCCCTTCCTTCCTCCCTTCCTCCCTTTAATGAACTGCTCTCTCCTGGTGGCTGCGACGCTGTGAGTGCCCATTGGCCGCCAGAGTTTAGGGAAAAGGGAAAGAGGTTAAGAGGGCATGGTTTAGCTGGACTTTGACTCACTTGATTACAGAATTTAGAACCTCTTTTTTAACTGCACTGCGATGACAGCTTACCGGTGACTAATGATATAAAACCCGACATTTTAGTATGGTTATTACCTGCACGGCAGATATATTCCGTGTCTAGGTTAATTATAGACAGGCAAATGAAGATTACACCATGAATTTTGTTCGAGTTCGAGTTTTCCATGATAAATTCCACAGTTCTCTCTTCTATACTGCTGATAATGTGGGTTTATTTTGTTCAGTAAAGTATCAGAGGGAATAGTTGAAATTACAGATATCACCTTTATAGCACATGTATGGCTCAAATTCCTTCACATGTATAATATGTTTCTTTTGGACAATCGTGCTTAGTCATATGCATACATGTGCATCAAAGAACAAATGCATGTTTTTCTAGCATGTGATCATTGTTCTAGCATTCATATAACAATAGCAACAACAAAAAAGTTTTTATCTTTTTAAGTGGGGTTGGTTGTATGACTCCTAGGACACCTCTGAGCTCGGTTTTGCGCCAAGTTTTCCGTTAACGCCATGTACTCTATTTATTTTCTTAAAATCTCTTTCCAAATATTTCTAGGTTGTTCTTTACTCGTTGTATTCTGAGCTTCTGTCTCATGATTGCATGTTTTAGCATTTAGATGAACATTTATTTTTTTGAAATAATGATTTACTTTTCGTATTATAAGATTATAATTTAGGGGCTTTTAGATCTAGGTCCAAAAACATAGATGGTTTTTAGGAGTGTGTCCAATTATCTAATTACATGTTTTTATTTCTTTTATACTCATTTTAAATTTTTTTAAAATATTAAAAATCAATTAAAATCTTCTAATATTATGTATTTTTCAACTCCAAAAAAATCTAATTAATATCTTACAACAAAAAAAACTAATATACTAACATAAATTATCGGCAAAACATTCTACTTTAACTCAAGTAACAAATATATGAATATATATCATACATGTAAGCGAGATATGAAACCTAACTAAAAGGTAGGAAAAAACATAATATACCTACATGCAAGACACATTAATTTGTGACACGTTGATTATAAAAAAGAATCTGTCATATAGATACATAAAAATAAATAACCTGTGATATAGGTTGATTATAAAAATTAAAAATAAAATCTATTAATGGGGTTTAAAGCATGAGGAAGAACAATAAATAACAAAAAATAAAAATAAAAAGAAATAATCAAAAAGATAATTAGGAAGAAAATTGATTTTTATAATAAATCTTATCATTGAATAGATAATTATTGATAGTAAAATAATTAAATTTAAGGAATTGAACTTATTTTAATAAATTAGATTATTTTTACTATTGGCTAAAAAAAAATTAGACTTATATCAAGTTTTCCCTATAATTTATGCACCGGAGGAAAGCAGCCCAAACCAACACATTCCCATTTCAACCCAAAAATCCAAAGTTGGTGGACCATCAGCATGAAACTTCTCTTTCCCTCGACAGCCCAAACTGAAAGAGAAAGATGGCAACTATACACCTCAAAACGAACCACTATTCTAATCAACTCCAAATTACGCAAACAAACCATCACGGGGTGGCCCAGTGGCTGGGAAGAATTTCAAGCCGTATTCTACACGACATGTCCTAGGTTCGATTCCTGGCGTTAGTGAATTGCATGATGGTGGTTAAAGAGAGGTTGAAATGCTTTTGTGAGTTTTCCCGGCTCCTGGAAGGATGGGACTGTTGTGGTGAAGCCATCAGCTGATCCTTTTTTCCCAAAGTGGAGTTGACAAATTAGCATCAAACTCATGATTAGATTACAAATATTGTTAATCTCTTACCCAAAGTGGAGTTGCTTTAAATTTAATGAGCCTTTCTTCCCTGTCTCACATACTTCCTAATATCACAAACAAAATAAAAGTTCATCTTTCACCAACCAAAAACCACCCAAAAAAAAAATCCAATTTAATGTCGAAATACTATAATTTGTCTACATTATTATTATTATTATTATTATGTTTGTTTTTATTCACACGTTTGATTTTTAGTGTGCGTTCAGTTTGATATTGACCGTTCAAGCTTCCGAGTAAAGATGAAACTTTTGCGTTTGAGGATGCTTAATCAGATGCTTCATATAAGCATGAATAGTTATGATCATCCCACACGTAAATGCTAGTAATAATCCGCCATTAAATATTCAGATTTGTTTTCTTTTCTTACTTTGAGATTAAGAATCACATTCTGCGCGTGCGCGTAAGAAATATTCGGCGCTCATTAATAAAGCGTGATTTTGTGGTTTCTTACCACCAACCCTAATTATGTTCATGAAAAATATAGAAATTGCCATTATGTCTAATTTTTATGGAAGGTGAGGCCTCAAAATATAAGTAAAAATAGAAGCTTTGGACTTGGACCCCACATTTCTGACAATTCACTTCTATCAGGATCCTCTCCTGACCCTTAAAATCTGAGTCTGCTGAGCAGACGATCGTGACCGTTGAAATTTGATCTAACGGTTATAATTATTATAACTTTTAGAGGACCTCCTGTTTGATAGTCGTTGGATCAAATTTCAAAGGGTCACGATCGCCTGCTCAGCAGGCTCAGATTTTAAGGATCAGGAGAGGATCCTGATACAATTCACTCCATCACATGTCGACCATGCAGACTAGATCACATCTCAAACCAAATTAGTAACCTTAATTTTTTTTTTTTTTTTTTGGAAATTAATTATTGGAGGCTTTAACTACTACTATGGAGTGGCCCAATAGCTAGAGACGAATTCTAGATTCTTATTTCACGCAACATGTTTTGAGTTTGATTTTTAGCACGGATAAATTACACGATAGTGGACTACCTGATTCTCTTTTTGAAAAAGGAAAAAAAAATTTATTGGAGGCTTTAGTTGGTAAGCTTAGTGGAAGTGATAAGTGATTAGTGATTACCAATATTTACAGGTGTAGAAATTCAGAGGAAAGATCCATCTTAAAATTGTGTGAGGTGGAAGCATCCCCTCACCTTTTTTTGGGTCCTCTATTTTCTTTCCGTTCTCATCCTTCTCACTCCTCCATCTTTTTCTCTCTCTAAAACCTCACAGTTTCCACAACAATCCAGACCCTCTCTCTCAAATCCAAATCCAACCCATTTCTCACCATGACAGACCGAGTCTACCCATCTTCTAAACCCACCACCAACGGCGGCGGCGCCGCACCCGCCGCCGCAACTACCACCGGTACCGCAGCCAACCCAACAAGCACCAAACCCCAGCTCAGACAACCCTACCGCCCGCAACCCCAGTACCAACACCGCCGCCACCGCCGGAGCAACCGCAATTTATGCTGTTGCTGCTGCTTCTGGTCGTTCCTTATCCTCATAGCCCTCGCACTCCTCGCCGCAATAGCCGGCGCCGCGGTCTACATCCTCTACCGTCCCCACCGCCCCGAGTTCACCCTCACCTCCGTGCGCATTGCGAAGCTCAACCTCACCACCACCCCCGACTTTTCGACCTCGCACCTCGCCACCCTCTTCAACCTCACCCTCTCCTCCAAAAACCCCAACAACCACCTCACCTTCTCCTACGAGCCGTTCAATCTGTTCCTCTCCACCACCAGAGACGTTCAAATCGCAAACGGGTCGATCCCGGCGTTCACCAGCGGCACAAAGAACAGCACCTTCTTCCGCTCCGTCCTGTCGACGTCGCAGGATCTCGACGTCGAGTCGGTGAAGTCGCTGAGATCGGATCTGAAGAAGCAGAGCGGGGTGGCGCTGAAGCTGCAGATAGACACCAAAGTGAAGGTGTCGATGGGGAAGCTGAGGAGCAAGAAGGTGGGGATTAGGGTTACGTGTCAAGGAATCAAAGGGGTTGTACCAAAGGGTAAGTCACCGTCGGTGGCTACCGTTTCCAACTCCAAGTGCAAGGTTGATCTTCGGATCAAGATCTGGAAATGGACCTTTTAATTAATTTCCTTTCATTATTTTAATTGCATATTTTTTTTACTTAGTCATGGGTTTTTCGAGGGGGGATTTATAAACTTTTGAGGAGGAGGATTAAAATGATCAAAAAAATGGTGATCAAAAAAATGGTGATCACAAGAAAAATTAAGTAGGATTTAAGTGCAAATTTGGGGGTTTAAATTTGAATCCATCTCTTTTTATTTTTTTTAATATATATATACTTTGGTGATTGTAAGTGATGAATTTGTTTTTTTTTTATGGCAATTAATTCTCTTGTTACTTTATTTTTTCTGCTACATTATTATTATTGTTGTTGATTAATTTGTCCTGTGTAATTTGTCTTCCAATTGTGGTGGCACTTGGCCGAGTGTAATAAGTCACTCTGCCCTGCATAGTTTTCAGAGAAGGCCAATGAACAGAGCATCGCTAGAATTCCCTAATTAAAACAAAACATTGATATACAGCTCGGTTACACGGTAGAATTTCTCTCGGTTACACGGTGAAATTTCTCGTAATTAGGAGTAATTGGTTAAGTGCATCCAAGAAAAACAGAACCGAAACTACAAGCTGTTTTATGATATAATGATTCTCCTTGTGCACTCTTCGTTTTGTTTTGGTGCCTTAGTTGGTCTTCGTACCTCTCTCATGTTCTTTGATTTGGAATCCTAATGCTAGAAGTAAAGAAATGAGTGCAGAATTAGAAAGAGTGCGGAAATCACTTCGCCTGTTTTTTGTGTATCCTATCAAACAATGTTGAGAACAAAATACCTAGAAAAATGCTTTTTATTGGGTAAAATACTAAATTGTGTGTGCATTTTAGGGGTGGTTCGGTGTGGGATCCCATACCGAAACCCTTGTCCCGATTCCCAAACCGAAATTTTCGGGAATCCCAATTTCAATACCGATTCCAAACCAAATTTTTGGGAATCCCAATTTTCGGGAATCGTGAAATAGTTTCGGGATTTCGGGACAAATCGGGAATCCCGAAACGGTTTTGGGCTTTTGGGCTTTAGGACTAAAATAAGAGGATCCAATTCAAAAGCAATAACATTAACATATTCAATATGTGCAAAGTAAGAGGAAACAATTAAACATAATTAAAGAGAATTCGTATTTATTCATAAAGAGGAAACACAATTAAAGAGTCATATCAATTTATAAAGAGAATTCATATTTATTCATATCTAACTAATGTTCATACGACAAAAACAACACAAACATCTGAATGCAAAATGAAGATATAGTACTAACCTTGAAAAGCCTCAATTCAAACCGATCTCCTTAAGCTTCAATTCAAGCAGGTAATGGAGTGGCAAGTATATATAAAGAATTATACTGTATCTATATGTGGCTCATCTAGAAATAGCCTGCAAAAATATAAAAGAAAACATGAACTGACATAACATATCTATACATGGCTCGTCTAGAAATAGCTTGCTTAAACTTTGATTTGTTCCCGCTTAAAAATGCATTCAACTAATCATCTTAACTAAATTCAAAAGGGGCGATAAACTATGCATTTTACCCTTCAAGTTCTTGATAGTAAGCTTAAACGAGAATATATACAAGGAATAGATGGACGGCATAGATTAATTTGAAACAATCCAACGGTTCAAATAAATTCTTATTAGAATTAAAAAATATATATATATATAATAATTAAAAATATATATTTTCGGTTTGGTATGGGAATACCAAAATATTGGAAAGGCAATCCCGATTCCCATACCGAAATTTCGGTATTTTTTCGGTTTGGGAATACCGAAATTTTGGAAAAATCGGTTTGGGACATTTTTGGTTTGGGATCGGTATTTTTTTGGTTTGGTTTGGGAATTTTGGGAATTTTTTCCACCCCTAGTGCATTTAGGTAGGAAAAGTAAGGGTAGTATTATCCACACACTTTTTTATACCTCCACACATTTTCTCGGACCGTCAAAATCAATGAATTAAAAAAAGGAAAACTAACGAAAAGAGCTTGAAAACTTTGAATTTTAACGATAAGGACAAAATAAAAGGTAAAGTGAATAGTATCAGGTTTGACTTTTTAGTGTTAAAATGTGGTTTTTCGTTAAAGTGAATAGTACCGTGAGTTTTTCGTCAAAACTTTCATTAAAAAATAAGTATGTGATCAGCACCACTCAAAAAAACACAAAACCTGGAGAAATGTCTAGTGATCCGATGAAAAAGAGGGGTGGTGAATTTAGTGGCTGTCTTCACTAATTACGATGAACTTTAAACACAGAATCACACAGATATGTATGTGTGTGTATATACACACACACACACAAACATATTGAACTGTTTTGATTGAGTCCTTCACTTGAAAACTGTGAGTTTGGAGGTCCAGAGTTATTATACAATAAAACCCTAGTTGTTAGGGTTTGGCATTCAATATGCTCACGCCACTCTCTCCGAGTCACTGGTTTTTGTGGTACTACAAATCTAAGGGGCACTACATCTTTCGGTGAAAAAGATATTATTGTTTACCTGCAAATGTGTCTTTGTTTAATGAAGAAAAACTAACACGGCACATCGTGCTCTAGTGCTGCAAATCTAATGTACACCTTCTTTTCTACGTCTAAATAAATACAGAAACTGATAAGCGACCACAGCATCTTCGGGCACGAGCAGATTCTGATCGTTCATGTTTTGTGACTTTTACATGCATGTATGACCAGATTAGTTCAAGCTCGTGTAATTGATCAAATGACATATACATAATCAATAAATTGCACTTACAAGAGCACACAATGACAATTATCTTTTTGTTACATTAGAGCACACAATGTAAGCAGTAAAAAATAAGAGGAAAACTAATGAAAAGTCCAAAAAACTTCCCTTTTAACGAAAAGCCCTTTTTTAAAGGTATAGTGAATAGAGTCAGGTAAAGGTAAAAATGTGTTTTTTCGTTAAAAATGAACAGTACCTGGGGTGTTTCGTTGAAACTCCCTTTAATAAGTGAAACAACAAATAAAAAAGGGAAAAGAAATAGACATTAAAAAAGTAAAATGATAAAGTAGTTGCCCTATTGGGGGACTTGTAAGTGCAAGTGCAAGGCATGATGGCGATAGACAATAGATGGGATTAAACTCGGGTGCACGTGGTTTGTGGTGTGTTTGTTGGTCTGGGTTTGCAGGGGCAGTTGGAATTTCAGTCAGAAGCTTTTACTCTTTCGGCTTATTCCCCCTTTTCTTTTCACTAAACACACTGCTTATCGTCGTTTTACGTTTGGCACCTAAACGAAACATTTGGGATTCACATTTTTTTCTCTTTTTTGTTGTTGGGATACGGATGGCATGAGGCTTAGAAACACCTAGTAAATCGTCTTGTATTGTAAGAAAAAATTTAACACGAACACGAGCGTCTCGAAAGATGGTAAGCCTCAATTCGAGGCTACTTAGACTAGCAAAGAAGTTCGTTTTCTATTAACATGTTGCGTACTGGGGTTCCATTTGATTTGCAAGAGTATTGTTAGCTCGACTTTGAGTTAATAATGAAAATAACAATAGCATATGCTAGAAGGTTCGTCTTTCCAAATACATGACTGATCCTTCCGAATGTGATCACGAAGCAAGATATGATCACGAAAGAAGAAGAAAGAATCTACTCTTTTTCTTTTTTGTGGGTAATAATAAGAATAATAATCTGATTACACTTTGGTAAGTAGACTTGATCTTCAAGTATAAACGTGATTACTACAATCATGGTGGGGTCTACTGAAAAAGATCAAACCGTATCGGCCGGCGGAGTGCTAACCCCATTAAATTTCCTGAGATTACATTGTAATTAGGATGCCTTAAAAGTGCCAACCCATTAAATATTCACCTTCCAAAAAATATTAATAAACTGACAATTCTTTGACTGTCGGCTACTGGGGCTGGGCCACGCCGATACAAAGACGCCAAATTGGGCCGGGCAGGATCCCATGGGCATTTGATACTGGTGGGTCCATACTCCCGCGATTTGGATTTAGATCTTATTAAAAGGGATAACATAAAATTTAGATCATATTTAATTAATTTTTTATTCCAACTGGCAAAGGAGTGGACACCGCATCCGTCATGTCATCGCTTAACAACGAATTCTTAAGTTAAGGTATGACATTGCAATGTTTAAAATATGAGGTATATGAGATTGTGGTTTGACACATAGTTAACATAGTTTTGTGTAATTTACCCTTGATTATATAGTAGATACATTATCTAAGACATGAGCGATTATTTGCATTCAAGAATGTATTAGCATGGTGGTTAATTTTATGTCTGATTAACGAGATACGTTACATTTAAAACAATTGAATCAAAATTATTCAAGATTTTTTCCTTTTAAAGTAGATAAGATACTTACAGGCCAAGGCCAAGTATGGATCGTATTAGTCTATCTACGAGATCATACGACAAATATATTAGACTAAACGAAAATTCTACCGTAAGTTTTTAAGATTTGGAATCACGCAATCCATAGGTAGAAATCACTCAATTCAAAAGGCTATTCATTTTTTAATAATACTCATAATTAATTCCTTAATCAACAATACTCGTAATGCAAAAGACACCCCCCACACTCATGGTTGTAATAAGTAGACACAATTATAGTATAACGAAAATGGAAACAAATGAAGTAGTCTCTTTCAATACTTACTGGCAGTGGCCACCAGCCTGCCTTGCAGTTCATAGTCATAGTCCACCTCCATAAACGTGTTATTGCAAAAACAAAACAAAAAAAAACACCACCACAAATTAACCCCTATTTATTATACATATTTTACCCCACTTACACGTTAAGAAAAAGCTTGTGTAGCGGCGTCTGATTACATTATTTGGATGTTTCGCATTAGAATATAGGACTATCATGTATATCAATTTCACATAACGCTTCATTTGATAGTTGTTTTGTTAGAACGTGAGTATGTTATGAGTGCCATAAACCAACTATAATGTTTCGAGATCTGTGTAATAGACATAAATTTTAAATTTAAACTTATCAACGATGATAAGTATGATAGTGAATATTACCACTACTTGAGAGCGTTGAGATAAATACAGTTGTATTGGAACAGTCTTGTTTTGGTGAACTTCGGAAGAGTCTTTTGAGGGAAGCCAAATCGACAAAGGGAGTCAACTACTTATGGTTTACCCAACGTCTTTTTAATCCCGTCTCAACGGCTAGTTACTGGCGGTAATTACCAATATTGTAAATGCCCCTCTCCTGTTTCTCCATTTCTTTTGTTTCTTCTTCCGCAACTTTCTCCAGAATCTGAGGGAAAAAATAAACGGAAAATGTTGCAGACGCAGAAGAATTTTCATTTTCTCTCACCCTTCCTTTTCTCACTCTTCTTCTTCTTCTTCTTCTCTCTTTCTCTCTCTAACCCAGAAACCACCGCCCTGCTGGCATTCAAATCCTCCGTCGACACCTTCAATTCGCTCTCCTCCTGGGTCGCCTCCTCCGACCCCTGCTCCTGCTCTTGGTTTGGCGTCACTTGCGACCCGGCGAAACGCCGAGTCACACGAATCGTTCTCGAGAACCTCAACCTGACCGGTTCGGCTCAGCAACTCACCCAACTCGCCCACCTCAAGCTCCTCAGCCTCAACCGAAACCGCCTCTCCTCCTCCCTCAACCTCTCCGCGTGGCACAACCTCAACCACCTGTACCTCTCGCGCAACCGCTTCGAAGGAGCCCTTTCCGGCCGGAATATCCCGCCTCCGCCACCTCCGGCGGCTCGACTTATCGCACAACCAATTCTCCGGCGAAATCCCACTGACCGAGTTGGCTCAGCTGCCTCACTTGCTAACTCTCCGCCTGGAGTCCAACTCGTTCACCGGCATCCTCGCCTCCGCCGACTCGATTTCTGCATCGATTTCGGACTTCAATGTTTCGCACAACAACATCTCGGGCAAAATTCCAACGTGGCTGTCCAAATTCGGCGCGACGTCGTTCGCCGGAAACAAGCATCTCTGCGGCAACCCATTGCCGTACAAATGCTCCGATCCAACGGCCGCTAACTTGTCCATACAATCCCGGAACCGACACGATAGCGTTTTGAGTAACGCCGCGCTGCTCGCGATCAGTATCGTCGGCGCAGCTGTTACGCTGTTAGTGATAATAGTGGCCGCCACGTTGTATCGGCGCATCAAAAGTAGCGGGACTCACAGCGAGACGGCCGACGGACACGGTTACGTGAGCAAGCATTACGGGCCCGGAGAGTTAACGAAGAAGAAAAGTACAATTGGAGTCCAATTGGCCCAGTGGGCCCAGTCTAATGTGAACGGGCCTGTAGGTGGGCCCAGAGAAAGCGAGGACATGGTGGTGTTGGAAGGGTACCGGGGCTCCAACATGGTGGGGGATCTGCTGAAGGCGTCGGCGGAGATGCTGGGTAAGGGAAGCGTGGGGACCACTTTCAAAGTTGTGACGGACGGCGGACACACGGTGGTGGTGAAGAGGGTGAGGGAGAGGAGAAATGGCGGGAAGGAAATCGATGGGTTTTTGAAGCAGATTGGCGGGCTGAGGCACCCCAACATCGCCGCCCTCAGATCCTACCACAATTCCAACCACGAGCTGCTTTTGGTCTACGATTTATTCCCCGGGGGAAGCTTGCATTCCTCGCTGCATGGAAACCGAGGACCCGGAAGAACGCCGCTTGCTTGGGCCGCAAGATTGAAGCTTGCTGCGGGGTCTGCAGAGGGACTGGCCTTCCTCCATGGCTGCAGCAAATCCAAGCTCTTTCACGGAAACCTCACTTCGTCGAACATATTGGTGGATCGAACGGGAAACGCCTGCCTGGCCGACGTCGGCCTCCAGCAGCTCCTCCCTGCTCCGTTTTCATCATCAACAACTGCATACAGAGCTCCTGAATTGATGATGTCCAATAATAAAACTCCGAGAAGGTTCACGCAGAAATGCGATGTTTATAGCTATGGGGTGGTTCTGTTGGAGATTTTGACGGGGAGGATGGCGGCGGAAGAAGGAGAGACGAATTTGGTGGAGTGGGTTAAGACCGCGGTGCAGAAAGAGTGCAATACTTGGGAAGTGTTGGATTTTGAGCTGTTGGGGGATAGAGCGATGGAGGGCGAAATGTGGGCTCTTTTGGAGGTGGGGTTGCTCTGTGTTACTCCGTTGCCTAAAGATCGCCCGACGATCGGCGTTGTGCATCGGATGATCGAAAATATTCAGAACAAGGGTGTTAGAGAAGATGGTGCTAAGTTTATTTTAGATGAGCTCACTTCTGATTCTTCTTCACCTTCACATTCACATTCTGCAAGCTCTTCATGATTTCATTTCCAAAAGCTTCATTGTGCTTAATTTAATTCATACTGTGTTAAATGTTTTGTACTCTATTAAGCATTGCATTGAATCATTTTGAATAAAAAGACTTTTGATTGTTTTAAATTTCTAACAAGGCGGGTCGAACTCAAGACCTGCTGACCTTTAATTAGCTGTATCACAAAGTCAACTAGTTACAAGATGACCGACATTATGACAATCAGATATGAAAATAAATTTCAAATCTTTGCAAATGTAAAACGTAAAAGACAATATCTTCTCCGTGGATCCGTTTTCATTACATTTCTAAACATAAACCGAATTTGACGGTCGGAGAACACTATAAAAAGGCATATGATGCAAGGTCTTGCCCATCACTGAGTGGCTTCCTTTCCTTCTTCTACGGTGATGAACACATTGTCACTGAGTTCTTTGAACAAGAATGAGCCGAGCCCCTCACTCCACCCATCCTTAAGCCGGTGAGGATGGGGAAATTTTATCGAATCCATGATTTACCAGAAGATAAAATGGTCTTAACCAAGACCTCACGAGCCGAGCCCCTCACTCCACCCATCCTCACCGATCCCCCATCCTCACCGGCAAGAGGCTAACCACGATGTACTTGTTGATAGTATACCTGCCTCCGCATCAGATTGTTCCTCTAGCCATGCCAGCAGCACACAATGTCAATAGAGTTTGTCAAATACTGTTCTGATTAGTTAGACTAATCAGTTGTATTACGTTTAATTAAATTTGTCTAGCTTGTATACATAGAGCTGAGTCTAGCCAAAGTATGTATCGAACGAGCTCATTTGTTTCGATTCACAAAAGACAGTTCTTTATCGATGGCAGTCTTAGTCAATTCTTTCATGGTATCAGAGCCCGAACTTGAGGTTCTCCTTCGTTTTTAATTTTTTCTTCTTCTTTCTGATGTACCAAAAACAGTTACAAACAAATCTAAACTGAATTGTAGCAAAAATAACAATGCAGGATAATCTCATTCCTCCTTTACAATTTCTAACTCCTTAATCCTGAATTGGGTTGTAATCTTGTTCTACCAATTCTTCATCCCTGAAAAAATTCAAACAAACGACGATAATTAGCAAAACAAAATCAAAACTTCAAAATTCATCAATGGCGGTTAAGTTGGCAATTTTTACTTCAAGTGGGAATTTTCTTCCTAGAGGACAACCCCATTTTCCGGTTCTTGATATCAAACACATTGCTCTGTTCTTGATAAAAACAAGTTCTTCAACAACATTGCTGTGTTCTTTGAACAAATTACCAATCTTTGTTCCAGTGGGAATTTTTTATCCTACTTAAAAAATCAATGTCTCTGGTTTAAAACTTAAAAGTTCTGAAATTTTATCGAAAAGTTTCGGTCAGGGCTTAAATCAAATACATTGCTCAGTTCTTGATGAAACAAAGTTATTCAACAACATTGCTGTGTTCTTGAACGAATTACCAAATTTTATTTAATTGGGAATTTATAATCCTACTTTACAAATCAATTTGAATGGCAAGAACTCAAAAGTTGCGAAATTTTATCGAAAAGTTTCAGTCAGACCTTATATCAAACACATTGCTCTGTTCTTCGTGAGGCTGCGGAACAACTCCTCCACCAACATTGCCTTGTTCTTCTAGTTCTTGAAAAACGTTCTTCTGCACCTGATGAAACTGCGTCTGATGGTACACATTTCCCGCACCTACATTGTACTTAAAGTCCCCCAGACTCTGCGCCATCGGCATAACATTGCCGCCGCCGCGGCACAATTCGAGTTGGTAGCGCACGCGGTCGAGTTCAGCCTGGTGCTTGTTGATGGACCAGAGCAGCGAGCGGACGACGGCGTGGCAGCCGCCAACAGGGTCTTTGGCGCGGTGGTCGGCTTCGACGAAGATGGCGGACATGGCGGGGGTTCGGAGGTGGGGAGGGAGGTCGGCGACGAGTTTGGCGAGTCTACTGACGCCGAACAGTTTGAGTGCGTTGTGGAAGTTTGTGGGGTGGTTGGAGGGGAAGTAGGGCGCCAAGGGGCAGTCCTCTGGGCATTTTTTGCGCTGGTGTTTACAAGCGGCGCAACTTGGGGACTTCGTCATTGGGATTTTTTTAGGCTATTTTATCGGTTTGACAAGTGATCGGAGAATTTTGAGGGAGGGCAGAGAAATTTCAGTAGAGAGAGAGAGAGAGAGAGAGAGAGAGAAAAAGTAGGGTTCGTTGGTGTTGGGAGAAAATCCAGGGACGTGGGAGTTAGTTATAGTCTACGTGGAGCGTGGTTGTGGCATTTTTTGAATTATGAAATTAGACCCCAAAAAACATATGAATTTGGAAAATGGAAGTTCATTTCTTGAATTTTACATGGAGGAATAAAGCCCTTTTTTGTCAAAAAACATATGAATTTGGAAAATGGAAGTTCATTTCTTGAATTTTACATGGAGGAATAAAGCCCTTTTTTGTTAGTGTGTTTGTTTATTTTGTTTTTCGGGTAGGTTTGGAAAAGTTCTCTTGCCATTATTATGTTGTTAAACTAATTAAATCAAGAGTTTATTTCTTCTCGTTTCCTCGTTAATTGTTTGAACTTGATTCTATCAAATCGAGGTATGCTAAATCATGATTCAAATTTATAATTTGATAACATAAATATCTTATGCTTTTAAAAAAGGTGTAAAATAACATTTTCGAATCAATATATAAACAAGAATTTTGGAAGCAAACCTAAAAAGATGATTATTTTGTTCCCCTTTTTTAGGCACACCATCAAAAACCTCCGAAAAAAGCTTCACCTTCACAAATCTTCGTCTCATCTCATCCAACAGAGTGCACAGCCTCCCAAACCAGGTTCTTCGGAACCGGGGCTAGCTAGATCGCGAGCCTGCAACGCTGCTGTGCGCAGCGTCCCAACGGTGAGTTTATTGGCCTTGTAGAATGACACACTTGTGAAAGGCAGGTTGTGCTTCCACCACGCAATGCTGATGCCAGCGAGGCAGTTTCCGGTGTAGAGTCCTACATAGGACTCGATTGTTTGACTGTAACAATGAAAAGAAATCCAAGATAATGCTTACATTCCTCCTTTGGGAAAGAGATTAGGAGCGGGTTCGATTCCAATTGGTTCGAATGTCAAGAGAGTCAAGAACCACTGCAAATAGACGGGAAAGGAAAGTGAGAGAGTTCATAGGAGGATTTCGGGTGGCGTACCTCTTGGGCGGTGCAGCTGGCGGCGAGGGAGTCTGTGGAGAGCTTGTAGATGCGACTGGGGATACAAGTGAGAAAGAACACGGAGAAATAATAAGCATGTGGTCCAATCTCCTAGTGGAATAGGGTATAAGTTTCTACCCATGCGTTCTAAGTTCGAACTCCTTAAATTATTGTAATAGTTTCGAAATTTTTTAACTTCTCCTAATAATAGCAAACTTTATATATATATATATATATATAATTAAAATAAAATAAAAAACCATAGAGGAGAAATAAAAAGAAGAAAGAAGGGAAGATAAGGAAGATGTAGGCTCGCTGAGGAATTAGGGTTGAAGTTTGGCCAGTGGCCTAAAACTTAATGGTTGACTCGAAATTTAAAAACTAAATACTCATCATAAATAAATATATTTAATTGGTTCGATTTTCTAACTATTGAAACGGAAACCGAACTAAAAGATTTCAATCTGATTTGATTTTTATAATTCACAGTTTTCTTCGTCTTCAGTTCGATATTCGGTTCGGTTTTTTTTTTTTTTTTTCTTTCTTTCTCAAACCCATCGTTATGAGCACGTTCTTCAACTTACAAATAGCTTACCCGTGAACATTTTATACAAAAATTCATTCGAATTGAAAATCGTTTAGTCATCTAAATATATCAAATGAATTATAGTTCATCATGTTGGTTTTTCTTTTTTCTTTCTTTCTCAAACCCATCCCTATGTGCTCAGTTCTTCCACTTACAAATAGCTTACCCATGAACATTTTATACAAAAAAATCATTCGAATTGAAAATCGTTTAATCATCTAAATATATCAAATGAATTAAAGATTATCATGAATATGCTACTTGGTAATTGAAGGTGCTACTTGATAATCGATACATTGTGAATAGGTATAATCTCGTCAAACTCAAAACCATCCAATTAGGTATTATCTTGTCAAACTCAAAACCCATCAGAGAGGGTAAAAATCAAAAATAGACAAGGGATGTTCTCCAGTGCCTTTGAGTTATTACTCCTACACTGACTCATTGCATTTCGAACTCGTCTACATTCCCAGTTATTCTGACTACGGAGATGCACAAATTATACCTCCATGCAGCAGTGTAATACGGTACCCGAACAAAAAGGCTGCTGAGAGTAAAATTTTAGGGCAAATTACACAAAACTACCTCAACTATGGGTCGATCCACAATCTCATACCTCATATTTTAAACATTGCAATGTCGTAGGCTGCTGAGAGTAAAATTTTACTGTATGAACATTGACACGGATAAATAGATGCCCGCGACTCATCAACCTGTCCCGTTCTAAGATCCAACAGGAGCAATACCTGTTGACTTGGCCGCAGCAGTTGCGGCGGTGGCAGCGGCAGATGCAGCCGCAGCAGCGGATGCAGCTGTGTTGGGGGTGGAGGGTGGCACTGGCTTCGACTGCGAGTTGCTCTTCGCTGCAACTACTTGCTGGTACGGTTGCTGCTGTTGCTGGGAGCTTACTTGTGCGAGCAAGGATTTGATCTGAGTTCCGGTGAGTGTTTCCTCCTCCAGTAAAGCATTAGCAAGGGCGTGATGTTCCTTGCTGTGTTCGGTGAGGATAGTTTTTGCATTGTCGTATGCCCTTTCCAATAAGTACTTCACTTCTTCTTCGATGAGCAGCCTAGTTTCTGTGCTCATGCTCTTACCATTGTCGTCGTAATTGTGACTGACGAGCCCAACTTGTTTGCTCATCCCATACTTTGTAACCATTGCTCTAGCAAGCGAAGTTGCTTGCTGGAGATCATTTGATGCACCGGAAGTAACTTCACTTTCTCCAAAAATGAGCTCTTCTGCAACACGCCCCCCCATACAAACGTCGAGCCGTGCAAGCATCTGTTTCCGGGAGACACTTGTCTGGTCCTTGTCGGGTAGCTGCATAACCATGCCAAGCGCCATACCCCTAGGAACTATTGTTGCCTTGTGAACTGGATGAGCACCATCAGTGTGGATTGCTACAAGTGCATGGCCACCCTCATGAAAAGCTGTTACCTTTCTTGACTCATCAGATATAACAGCTGACTTGCGTTCGCTTCCCATCATAATTTTGTCTTTTGCATATTCAAGATCAGCCATGTTCACTGCTTTAGCACCGTCCATGGCAGCTTTCAGAGCAGCAATGTTGATCAAGTTCGCAAGATCAGCTCCGGAGAACCCCGGAGTTCCTCTGGCAATAATACTCAAATCGACGTCATTGGCCTTCAGAACCTGTCAAAAGAACATCTTGATTAGTCTTGGAGTGACTTCTAAAGAATCTGCTGCATCAATCTAAAATACAACTTACAATACAATTCTTGGTGGAGTCTTAACAAAATCTATCATACAAAGATTACCTTCGACGTGTGGGCTTCCATAATCTGCCTTCGCCCTTCAACATCAGGATTAGGGACAACAATGTGCCGGTCAAACCGCCCAGGTCTCACCAATGCCTTGTCCAGAGACTCTGGGAAATTAGTAGCAGCAATGACAATAATCCCTTCATTTTGTTTAAAACCATCAAGTTCGACAAGTAACTGATTGAGGGTCATCTTCATGTACTTCTGATCCATTGGGTTTCGGCTTCCTCCTATTACGTCTATCTCATCAATGAATATTATACAAGGTGACTGCTTCTTTGCAGCCGAGAAAAGATCCCTCACCCTTCGAGCCCCTACACCAACAAACATCTCTTCAAACTCACTGCCGCTGCATGAAAAGAAAGGTACCCCGGCTTCTCCAGCAATGGCTCTTGCTAACATGGTTTTCCCAGTGCCAGGTGGACCAACAAGCAAAACACCTTTTGGGAGCTTGCCACCTAGACGAGTGAAACGCTGCACCGAGGGAAATCGCATTAAGGCGCATGCCCTACAATTAGAAAAAATTAATAAAAGATAAAACGAGTGAATTGAGACCATTTCAAGCCCTTTGCGCTAACAGTTTACTTCCAAAATCACCACCTTATATTGGATGAAATGGCAATTATATTTCCCCCATTCCAGAAATCAGGGGGTATAGGGTGATGACTAAAAGGTCTTCATATTCCATATTCTTCTATACATAAGGTTGATGCATTTACCTTAGGATCTCGAAGATAGTGAACAATTTCCTCTAACTCGGATTTAGCCTCATCAACACCCTTTACATCGCTAAATTTTGTGCTTGATTCCAAGATAGGTTGAACCTCCTCATTTAGTCCGAGTCCTGAAATGTGGAAATGGAAAATTAAAGGGAAAAACTTTCATCATTGTTAGAAAGCATCTTAATCAATTGACAGAAGAGTCTAAAGCACCAAGAGATGCTAATACCTTTGCTTATTCCTTTATCCTCAATGAGTGCTCCTATACCAGATATCAAAAGAAAGGCCAGTGCGATAGAGCGAATTGTGCGCCACAGCTGCTCTTTAAACTGACCTCCTTCTGTAGCCACCATATGAATAGGAGCACTTGCAGTTCCAAGAATACCTTCTTTCGTTGTTTTTCCAAAATTCTTGAGAACTGATAAGCCGGCAATACTTTCTTCTTCCCTTGCAGAGTTAGCAACACCTACAGAATTTGTAGAGGATAGCTCAAATTTATAAGCCAGGTCAAGGTGAAAAAACTAAAAAATATTTACTAAGCATAACATTGTTCGCAGAAAATTCAACAGAAGTTCAGGATCCCTATAACACAACAAAAAGGGAATTTAATTGTAAAAAAGCAGGGTACTAAAAAACCGGTCATCCAATTAAACTTTTATAAACCCTACTTCAACCATAAGCTTAGCACAAATTAGACAAGTCTACAAGATAAAGACGAACTAGGGTGTATTTTGTAGAAACAATTAAAAAAGAAACATAACCCTGTTCCATTACCCACCTCTCTGCAATGTCTTGAGTAACCCACTGTCATCCAGCCTGCCAACTCTTACTAATGCTTTCACATATTCAGAAAGTGCTGAAGGGTTAGAATGTAATGAAGGTTGACTTTCAAATGCTCTTATCACTGCTTCGTAATCACTCCGATGGTAAAGTTCTTTTAGATAGGAAATTTCACTAGCTTCATCGGTATCGCGTACTCTACGGCCGAAATTGGCAACATAACTGGACTTGAATCTTTCTTGAGTACTCAAAAACTTATTCCCTGCATAAGGTTTAAAAGAAAGCGATCATTTCTGTACGTGAAGATAATGGAGAAGAGTATTCTGTCTTTCACTTAAAGCCTAAACAATGAAGTACCTAAAGGAACAAATTGACAAGATAATAAACAAGAAACATAATTCATTGCAAGTTTGAAATGAACAACAAAAGATATATACAAATCAATACATCATACCTCCGGCACCTCCTCCTAACCTGTTGGTAGGATGATAAGTTCTGGTTACCACTTTTGTCAGTTGTCCAAACTCTGATCGATGCCTTGAAACCTGTTAAAGAAAGAACATGGTGTTAAAAAGAACCCAAAGAAACAACAGAAGTATGTCTAAGAAGGCAATTAAAATTTAAACGGTTCCATCCTTTTGCTCGTTGAGATAGAAAACTAAAACGTAATTGGAAAAACAACCTCGAGCACAGCATTCATTGAGGCATCGACTGCAAGTTATCAACGGTGAAAAGGGAGGGACTTGGATTGTATACCCATTTTCCTCCTTCCACAAAAACATCAAACTCCTTTCTTTTAAGACCAAAAGAGGTGACCCAAGTTCCAACCCTTAAAATACAACTACACATGGTCCTATTGAAAAGAAACAACGCAACCTCGACCGATCATAATCGGCCTTTGGACCACCTAAAAGGAGCTTTCAACTAACTCTCCGTTCATTTGCGGATACAAGAAACAAACTAAGAGAAAACGAAAATTCAGATAACACCCGATTTTCATAACGGGCTCAAAAGGTCCATCTCCAATTGGGTTCCCAATTGGTACGGATTTTAACATCTAAATTACAAATTTCCAACGTCTTCGCAAAGTAAGCATCTCCTTGTTGTAATGTAAACCCATAAAACTCAAAGCGAAACAAACCCCTATACCGCAACACCGCAAATATGAACAAAATGGTTATAGAAATTAACCTAACGACCAAATTCCTAAGCAATCAAAATACAAGAACTAAGGTTTTCGAGATCAAGTTTAAAGAAACATACTATTTCACTGGGAAAACAATTCTATCGCATATAAAAAGCAGAAAACTGCATAAATTCACAGATTTGGGAACCCCCAGCTGAGAGATTCAACCGACCTGAGTGATCAGCCGCCTCAAAGCCATCTCTTGCTCGAAGACCAACAATGTCTGATTGTTTCTCGCTCTAAATCCACGGCGCCTTTCTCTCTCTAACTCAAAACTCCGGAGGCGTTGATGGGTTAGTCCGTAAGCTCGCGGTGGTGTTTGGATGGCGAGAAAATGAGAAGGAAAACGAGGGAAAGACTGGAGCTTTGGAAGATAGAGGTTTGAGGAGAGATATTACTGGGGTCCTAGCCTCCTAGGAGCATGATTAGAGGTGAAACGACCATATTGCCCTCGGAGGGATGGAAATCTAGAGCCCCATTTTACCCTTGGAGGAGTGGATGTTTGGAGTTCCGCATTGCCCTTGAAGTTGAAGGGATGGAAATCTTGTGAGTTCCATGGATGGACACCGGACCTTTAGCCTGAAATTCATCGTCCGTCCGTATATGTCACGCGACAAGCACGTGATCACTCTCGTTAGTAGCTCACTTGCTGGCCCATGGCAAATGTGGACAGAAAAATAAAAGAAATGTAAAGGAAATTTGGGAGTAGGTAGAGATTTAGTTATTTATAAAAGGGGGTGTGCTATCCACACATCTCATTTTACTTCTCACACACCTCTTGATAATTTATGTTTGTTAATCTTCTTCAATTCATCCGATCTGACGGTCGAAAATTAAAAATATATGTGAGAAATAAACTGAGGTGTGTGAATATCACATCCTATAAAAGTTCAATGGCCCAACATAAAAAATTCAACGGGAAAATTGACAGGGTTACAAAGGAATTGGAGAAAGGGTTTTATCACCAATGGTCTCTAAGATTGACCAAACTCATCATTTTGGTCCCTCGCTTTCAAAATCAATCAATGTCGTCCCTGACATTCACCATCGCACATCAATTTGGTTCTTCCATTTAGATTCCGTCAAATATTTCTGTTAGTTTGCATGTGGGACCCACAAAGCCAATAAAATGGTGACACGTGTATTACATAAAAGAAGGTTTTTATCACAGATGATCACTGACATTGATCAAACTCTTCTTTCTGGTCCATGAGTTTCAAAAATCAATAAATTTGGTCGCTGACTTTCACTATCGCACATCAATAGAGTCAGTCCATTAAAATTTCGTTAATATTTTTTGTTAGTATGCTGATGCTGTCCCACTAGTCCAATCATATGGAGCCAAGTGGATTAACTATAAGAAACTAATTTTTTTTAGGGTGAACCAACTGGCGAATATTCTGCGCTGACATTTATCTTGCATCCCGCAATCCCGATTGAAAAATAAGATTCAATCTAAATTCGATAAAATCGAATCTAAATTCGATAAAATCGAATCTA
This sequence comes from Cotoneaster glaucophyllus, assembly GCA_036320875.1. Lineage (NCBI taxonomy): Eukaryota > Viridiplantae > Streptophyta > Magnoliopsida > Rosales > Rosaceae > Cotoneaster > Cotoneaster glaucophyllus. The sequence goes on along the minus strand of CM070073.1, from coordinate 3,179,581 downwards.
AATTCAATTCAAATTTAATAGAATTATAACCAACTAGATAAAATGAGCAATGAGTTCACGGAGGCCAAGATGATGATGTTTTTTTTTTTCCTTTTAGTTTTTTTTTTAATTTCTTATAGTACATTTAGTTTTAAATCTTAAAAAATATTTTTTTATAGTTAGTCCATGTGGCGCCATATGATTGGATCAATAGGACCATATTATCACACTAACAAATAATGACCAAAGTTTTAACGGAATGACTAAATTGATGTGTAGTACTTAAAGTCAGAGACCAAATTTATTGATTTTTGAAACTCAGGGACTAAAATGAGGAGTTTGATTAATGTCAGAAACCATTTGTCTTTTGTGTAATACACGTGTCACTATTTTATTGGTTTTGTGGGTCCCACATGCAAACCAACATAAATATTTGATGGAATTTAAACAGAATGACCAAATTGATGTGCAGTGGTGAATGTCAGGGACGATATTGATTGATTTTGAAAATGAGGGACCAAAATGATGATTTTGAATAAATGATATTCGATTCAAATGATTTTTGTAAAGGATGATTTCCAAATGAAGATTAAGAGATTGAATGATTTTGATTATGAAATTTATTCGATAAAAATACATTATTCGTAAACGCTCATCCTTTTTGTTCATCTTCTTAATCACTAAACGGAACAAAATGAAAAAATAATCAATACACAAAACTAAGATGAAAAGTGAATTGGATGAAAAATAGAATGCAGAAATCACTTCACGGCGTCGAAAACTTTAGGAGGTTTATGGTTTGCATTCAAATGGACCTAATGTAAATTGGAACTAGATGAGCCCACTTAAGCATTGAACAAGCCTTTGTTTTCATTGACTAGTTTGTATTTCGGGCGAGTCGAGCCCATTTTGGAGAATGGATAAGATGGATATTCCTATGCCCGTAGCTTTCGATTCTTCTCCTGCCTCCCCTAAATCCCCCAACGCACCAAACACAAAGTCTTCACTCTTTAATCCTTCTCTTTCTTTCATCACGTATTTCCTGCACTCTCTGCTGATCCTGTCGCAGTAAGAACTCACTCTAATATTTCTTTTTATTTTTTATTTTATCTGCTGTTGTATTTCTTCTGTGTTTCCCCTGAATTTCAAGCTGGTTTAATGTTGTTCTTTATCTGAAGAGAAAGCGTAAGAGTTTAAATTTGTTAGAACCGTAATGGGTGTCTAAAGAAATCTGCTTTCTGTGTGAATATTTTCTGCAAAAGATTATTTGGTGTTTGCTTCATTTGGAATATGTTCTTTGTTTGCTGTTATGAAATCACTAGAAACTTGCTAAGGATTTAAATGGACCGACTTTTTAATGTCGCGGTTTGCACCCAAGTTCGAATCTTTCTTAGAGGAGTTTAGAATATACATCGTCTTGTCTGAAAAAAAAAATGAAAGATTTGAACATTTTAGATCGTTCTTTGCAGGTGTTTGAGAGTAAGAGGAAGCAAAAACTGATGGCACATTTGCTTTCAACTTCCTGCTCCCTAAAATTCTCCTCTGGTGGTAAACCCTACACCAAACCATTGGTCCAACACTCGATCGCATTTCCTTCCTCTTTAACTTTTCAGACTTCCAAAACCCCATTTGGGAGGATCATCCTGCAAGGGGAGAGGTTACAGAGTGGTACTTGCACGGTGAGTGCAACCACACTCTCTGCAAGTAGGGAAGCCCCAAATGAACCGAGCTATGGCGTCAATGAGAGTTCAGGTGGAGCTTCCAAACCACAGCGGGTGATGGTCATTGGTGGAGATGGCTACTGTGGTTGGGCCACAGCCCTTCACCTATCCAAAAAAGGTTATGAGGTTGCCATTGTTGATAGCCTTGTGCGCCGTCTCTTTGACCACCAGCTCGGTCTTGGTTCCCTGACTCCAATCGCCTCTATCCATGATCGTATCCGTTGTTGGAAAGCTCTCACTGGAAAGTCCATTGAACTCTACATTGGTGATGTTTGTGATTTCGAGTTCTTGTCAGAAGCCTTCAAGTCATTTGAGCCTGATTCTGTTGTTCATTTCGGGGAACAGCGGTCTGCCCCTTACTCCATGATTGATCGGTCAAGAGCAGTATTCACGCAGAATAACAACGTGATTGGAACTCTGAATGTTCTCTTTGCCATAAAAGAGTTCAGAGAGGAGTGTCATCTCGTGAAGCTCGGGACCATGGGAGAATATGGGACTCCAAATATTGACATTGAGGAGGGTTTCATTACAATTACTCATAACGGGAGAACAGATACTTTGCCCTACCCGAAGCAAGCGAGCTCCTTCTACCATTTGAGCAAGGTTCATGATTCGAATAATATAGCCTTCACTTGCAAGGCTTGGGGAATTAGAGCCACTGATCTAAATCAAGGAGTGGTATATGGAGTGAGAACGGATGAAACCGAGATGCATGAAGAGCTCAATAACAGGTTTGATTATGATGGAGTTTTTGGAACTGCATTAAACCGGTTCTGCGTGCAGGCTGCTGTCGGTCATCCGCTTACTGTGTATGGCAAAGGGGGTCAGGTAAAATCGTTCAATACAAAGCTTTCTTTTCTAGTGCATCAAAGAAGTCGCATTGCATTACTTCCCAATTCCCGTGTACTAATATTTATGAATTTTGATCTTCCAGACCAGGGGATATCTTGACATACGAGACACGGTTCAGTGTGTTGAAATTGCCATCGCAAACCCAGCAATGGCCGGTGAGTTTAGGGTCTTCAATCAATTTACTGAGCAGTTTTCCGTCAATCAACTTGCGGCACTTGTTACAAAAGCTGGAGAGAAGCTCGGAATTGATGTGCAAACCACCTCTGTCCCAAACCCTAGAGTTGAAGCTGAGGAGCACTACTACAATGCTAAACACACTAAACTTATTGAGTTGGGACTGAAACCGCACCTTCTTTCGGACTCTCTTTTGGATTCATTGCTCAATTTTGCTGTTAAGTACAAGGATCGCGTCGACACAAAGCAGATAATGCCCAGTGTATCTTGGAGAAAAATCGGGGCCAAGCCGAAGACTGTCGCAGCATAGTTGAGTTGTTTAGTGTATATGTGATTAGTAGTTGTATACGTACTGAGGACGTTATCGATCTGTATCACCTCTGTTGTTAGTTAGTAGGTTACATTTGCCTACTTGTCAATGATTGCTCGTTGCAGTCAGTTTCAATTGCTAACAAATAATAAAATTTCGATGTTTAAACGTTGATACTTGTATTACTTTGATAACGATTCGCCAATTTGTCAGAAGATTTTGACATTCTAAACCAGAAAGACTTACAACTTACGACAATGAGGTTAAGATCACAATCGTGAATCGAGAGATTTATCGGCTTTTGTGCTAGATGGTGACTGCTTAGACAGATCCATGTCCTGGTGAAAATCTTCCTTAATGAAGTCCAACACGATCGAAGCCAGCTCGTTTTGGTGTAAAGTGTATTCGTGATTAGCTCCTTCCACGATCGATACTTTGTGATTAGGTGTAAACTTGTCAAACTCAAAAGCATCTTCAAAAGGAACAATTTTATCATTTGATCCATGAACTGTCAAAACCCTGCAGATAATGCAAAATGAAATCAAATGAATTTTTATGGATAATCATTAGCATAAGATTGTAGAAGTAATCTATGAGGCAAATTGCAATCACTGACCTGCAATTTTGATTAATCGATTGGCAGGCAGCACGCATATCAGTTGTTAGACGCTCTATCAAACTTTCTTCGGTGACACGATACTGAAATGTACCTATTAACAAGTAGATACGCAGTTGCAAACTTTATATAGACAAATGAGTTTGTAAACGATGGACTTGTAAATTCCACACTGTTGAAAGAACGACTAAGACAAGACAGCTGATGTTTACGGAAAACAAGAATAACAGCATATGATAGCTTACCTCTTCTGTTCTTAACGTCAATAAATCCATCTTGCTTGATTCTCTGTCGAAAATCTTTACCTAAGCGACCTTCCATGCCCCTTTCCAGATCAAATCGGCCAGAAATATTTACAACTGCACGAACATCACTGTATTTTGCAGCATACAAGATCACTGCATTCCCCCCTGCAAGAAACATGTCAGCAGTAACTTCAAACATCGTTCCGTTCCTCCTTTTGTTTCTCAAGTTACGCTTCGGTTCTAAAAGAGCAAAATTATAGACAGACCTTTACTGTGGCCAACAACTGCAGTTACTACATAATCCTTCCCACGAAAGTATTGAACTACAGCCCGTATATCATCAGCTTCTCTTCGATAGTGACCATATCGAAACAAACCTTCACTTTCCCTAAGAGGTATGCATAAATATAAACTTCTTATAACTACATATGTTGTCCCTACGAGGTATGGCATAACAATCAGCAAACAGCTTACCCGTTTCCAGCGAAGTCAAAGAGGAAAGCGCTTATACCATCGTTTTCTAATACAGCGGCAATGTTCACCATAGGAATGCGTTCCTAGAGAAAACACAAAAAGACTGTAAATTCAACCATCCATCCCACCATCTTCGAACAGATGACATTTAGTGCACAAACAACAAAATACACACGCTTACGCTCGCGAAGGCAACAAAAAACAGATAGATTCCAACCTGCTCTTAATCAAGTGACTAATGAATAAATGTTTCAAATTTCTGGATCTTTCAGTCATACGATTGACAAAGACATAGTTTGTTTGTCGTAGCCAATAACAACCTTTGAAGAGTGTATGCCATGGGACACCACAACGAGCTCCTTCGAACCCGTCTCATGTAATATCCCGACAAGCTTCTCCCCATGAGTGTTTTCTACAACAACCCTGCGCTGTCGAATAACTGCCGACAGAATTCGAAAAGATTTTCTTCAAAATTTATGCAGCCTACATGTTAGGGGAACACATAGAAACCTGTTGCGAACACAATTAAGCTAGAACATATCGACATCCAGACAATAAAACTGAACATAAATCAGTATATTATGGAGAATAAAATGAAATTAGTTTTGATCACTCGAAAGACGATAAATTTGAGAATTTTATGAACTGGGTTTGCGAAAAGATTGTTTCTTTTTAGCATCTATGGCCAGGGAATGTTGGAAAATCTCTGCAAAGAGAAGGAACTTGAATTCTGGGAAGGAAAATTTATCAGATTTACCTGGTTGCTTCTGAGTCGGAGTCGGGCGAGTCACCGACATGGATTAGAGAGTTGGACTGAGGAAACTCTTTATGGCGCCAAGCGGAGGACGATTCAGATTTCGGACCGACTATCGAGAAGTGTGACGACAATCTTTATGCAAAGGGTACCTAACTCGGTGCAACTCAAAATAACATTTTTATGTTTAACAGAACTACCTAACTTTTAAATTGAAAGACTTTTTCTTAAGTTGGTAAAAAGAGCGAAGGGTTCCGATTATGATTATCGTATGTTAAAATGATGTTAAGAAAAAAATTGTAGAAACTTAGCAAGACCATTTTTCTCAAAAAATATGAGACGATGCTCACGATTTTTTATCGGTTTGCCAGCTTCTTAGAATTAATAATGAAAAGTTGGAATAAAAATTGAGAAAAATTCAGGAATCCATTATTGTTTATTGTATAAACAACAACCATCAGAGAGGATGAAAAATAAAAAATAGGCAAAGGGATGTTCTCCCGTGCCTTCTAATTATTACTCCCACACCGACTGACTCATCGCATTTCAAACTCTTCTAAATTCCCAGTCAATCTGACTACGGAGATGCACAAATTGTACCCCAGTGGCAGCAGCGTAATACGGTACCCGAACAGAGAACTTGGTGACGGTAATACTTTACTAACATTGACACGGATAAATACATGCCCGCGACTCATCAACCTGGCCCGTGCTAGGATCCGACGGGTGCAATACCTGTGGACTTGGCTGCAGCAGTTGCGGCAGCTGCAGCAGCGGATGCAGCGGCTGCGGCAGAAGCAGCCGCGTTGGGGGTGGAGGGCGGTACTGGCTTAGACTGTGAGTCGCTCTTCGCTGCAACTACTTGCTGGTGCGGTTGCTGCTGCTGCTGCTGCTGTTGGGAGTTTACTTGTGCAAGCAAGGACTTAATCTGAGTTCCGGTGAGTGTTTCCTTCTCTATTAAAGCATTAGCTAGGGCGTGGTGTTCCTTGCTGTGTTCGGTGAGGATGGTTTTTGCATTGTTGTATGCCCTTTCCAATAAGTACTTCACTTCTTCTTCGATAAGCAACCTAGTTTCTGTGCTCATGCTCCTACCGTTGTCGTCGTAATCGTGACTGACGAGCCCAACTTGTTTGCTCATACCGTACTTTGTAACCATTGCTCTAGCCACCGAAGTTGCTTTCCAGAGATCATTTGATGCACCGGAAGTAACTTCACTTTCTCCAAAGATGAGCTCTTCTGCAACACGCCCCCCCATACAAACGTCGAGCTCTGCAAGCATCTGTTTCCGCGAGACACTTGTCTGGTCCTTCTCGGGCAGCAGGGCAACCATGCCAAGCGCCATACCCCTAGGAACTATTGTTGCCTTGTGAACTGGAAGAGCACCATCAGTGTGGATTGCTACAAGTGCATGGCCACCCTCATGAAAAGCTGTTAGCTTTCTTGACTCATCAGATATAACGGCTGACTTGCGTTCGCTTCCCATCATAATCTTGTCTTTTGCATATTCAAGATCAGCCATATTCACTGCTTTAGAACCGTCCATGGCAGCCTTCAGAGCAGCAACGTTGATTAAGTTCGCAAGATCAGCTCCGGAGAACCCCGGAGTTCCTCTAGCAATAATACTCAAATCTACGTCATTGGCCTTCAGAACCTGTCAAAGAACATCTTGATTAGTCTTGGAGTGACTTCTTGTTCTAAAGATTCTGCCGCATCAATCTAAAATACAACTTACAAAACAAAGTCGTATAATCTAAAATACAACTTACAGAACAAGGTCATATAATGTAAGATATATAAAAGAAGAACAAAAACAACGACAGCCAAAATATGCCCATACACCATAAGGCCCAAACATATTATGTTCCATTTGATGTGTAATGGAAGAAGCCATTGCAGAAGATGGTTGTGACCAAAGACCCTTCCAATTCAAGGTGGAGTTACAAAAAACCATCATAAAAGGATTACCTTCGACATGTGGGCTTCCATAATCTGCCTTCGCCCTTCAACATCAGGATTAGGAACAACAATATGCCGATCAAACCGCCCAGGTCTCACCAATGCCTTGTCCAGAGACTCTGGGAAATTAGTAGCAGCAATGACAATAATCCCTTCATTTTGTTTAAAACCATCAAGTTCGACAAGTAACTGATTAAGGGTCATTTTCATGTACTGCATATCCTTTGGGTTTCGGCTTCCTCCTATTGCGTCTATCTCATCAATGAATATTATACAAGGTGACCGCTTCTTTGCAGCCGAGAAAAGATCCCTCACTCTTCGAGCCCCAACACCAACATACATCTCTTCAAACTCACTGCCGCTGCATGAAAAGAAAGGAACCCCTGCTTCTCCAGCAATGGCTCTTGCTAACATGGTTTTTCCTGTGCCAGGTGGACCAACAAGCAAAACACCTTTTGGGAGCTTGCCACCTAGACGAGTAAAACGCTGCACCAAGGGAAATCGCATTAAGGGGCATGCCCTACAATTACAAAAAGATAAAGAGAGTGCAAGCATGGGACACAAATGGCACTAATAAGGAAGGATTTGGCATATCATCCATCTCCAGCTAAACTAAAGTTAGTTCTCCACAAGATCAAGGTATTCAAGATTGTATTCTTGGATTGATTTAAAGGAACACAATGCAAATGAGGCGAAATTTTGTCGAGTGAATCGAGACCTTTTCAAGCCCTTTGCGCTAATAAGTCACCTCAAAAATCATCACCTTATTTTGGATTAAATAGCAATGATATTGCCCCAATCCCAGAAACCAGGGGGCATAGGGTGATAGTAAAAGGTCTTCATATTACATACTCTTCTATACATAATGTTGATACAACCTTAGGATCCCGAAGATAGTGAACAATTTCCTCTAACTCGGATTTAGCCTCATCAACACCCTTAACATCACTAAATTTTGTGTTTGATTCCATGCTAGGTTGAACCTCCTCATTTAGTCCAAGTCCTGAAATGTGGAAATGGAAAATTAAAAGGAAAACATTCATCATTTAGAATGCATGTTAATCAATGGGCAGGGGAGTCTAAAGCACCAGGAGATCGTAATACCTTTGCTTATTCCTTTATCCTCAATGAGTGCTCCAATACCAGATATCATAAGAAAGGCCAGTGCGATTGTGCGAATTGTACGCCACAGCTGCTCTTTAAACTGACCTCCTTCTGTAGCCACCATATAAATAGGAGCACTTGCAGTTCCAAGAATACCTTCTTTTGTTGATTTTCCAAAATTCCTGAGAACTGAGAAGCCGGCAATGCTTTCTTCCTCCCTTGCAGAGTTAGCAACACCTACAAAACTTGTAGAATAGAGCTCAAATTTATAAGTCAGGTCAAGGTGAAAAAACTCTAAAAAATATGTAGTAAGCATAACATTATTCGTACAGAAAATACAACAGAAGTTCAGGATCCCTATAACACAAAAAAAAGGGAATTTAATTGTAAAAAAGCAGGGTACTCATTGAATTCACTTTTATAAACTCTACTTCATCATAAGCTTAGCACACTTTAGACAAGTCGACAAGATAAAGACGAAATATGGTATAATTTTGGTATAAACAATTAAAACGGAAACATAATCATGTTCCATTACCCACCTCTCTGCAATGTCTTGAGTAACTCACTCTCATCCAGCCTGCCAACTCTTACTAATGCTTTCACATATTCAGAAAGTGCTGAAGGGTTAGAATGTAATGATGGTTGACTTTCAAATGCTCTTATCACTGCTTCATAATCACTCCGATGGTAAAGTTCTTTTAGATGGGAAATTTCACTAGCTTCATCGGTATCGCGTACTCTACGAGCGAAATTGCCAACATAGCTCGACTTGAACCTTTCTTGAGCACTTAAAAACTTGTTCCCTGCATAAGGTTTAAAAGTAAGCGATCGTTTCTACAAGTGAAGATAATGGAGAAGAGTATTCTGTCTTTCACTTAAAGCCTAAACAATGAGGTACCTAAAGGAACAAATTGACAAGATAATAAACAAGAAACATAATTCTTTGGAAGTTTGAAATGAACGAAAAAAATATATTAAAATCAAAACATTTTTAACTTGTGATACCTCCGGCACCTCCTCCGAACCTGTTGGTGGGATGATAAGTTCTGGCAACCACTTTTGCCAGTTGTCCCAACTCTGATCGATGCCTTGAAACCTGCTGAAGAAATAACATCGAGTTAAAAAGAGCCCAAAGAAACAACAGAAGTATGTCGAAGAAGGCAATTAAAATTAAATTGGTTGCATCCTTTTGATTGTTGAGATAGGAAATTAAAACTTAATTGGAAAAACAAACTCGAGCACAGCATTCATTAAGGCATTGATTGCAAGTTCTCAACGATGGAAAAGGGAGGGATTTTGATAATAGTATACCCATTTTCCTCCCTCCAACAAAAATATCAAACTTCTTCATTCTTTTAAGACCTAAAGAGGTGACCCAACCCTTAAAATACGACCACACACACTCCTATCGAAAAGAAACAACGCATCCTCAACAGCTCATAATCCGCCTTTGAACCGCCTAGAAGGACCTTTCAAAGAACTCTCCGTTCATTTGCTGATACAAGAAACAAACTAAGACAAAACGAAAAATTCAGGTAACACCCAATTTTCGTAATGAGCTCAAAAGGTCCATCTCACATTGGGTTCCCAATTGGTACAGATTTTAACATCTAAATTACAAGTTTCCAACGTCTTGACAATGTAAGCATCTCCTGGTTGTAAACGCATAAAACTCAAACCGAAACAAACCCGCATACCGCAACACCGCAAATATGAACAAAATGGTTACAGAAATTAACCTAATGACCAAATTCCTAAGCAATCAAAATACAGGAATAAGGGTTTTCGGGATCAAGTTAAAAGAAACACACTATTTCATTGGGAAAACAATTCTATGGCATATAAAAAGCTGCAAACTGCATAAATTCACAGACTTGGGAACCCCCAGCTGAGAGATTCAACCGACCTGAGTGATCAGGCGCCTCAAAGCCATCTCTTGCTCGAAGGCCAAAATGTCTGATTGTTCCTCTCTCTAAATCCACCGCGCCTTTCTCTCTCTAACTCAAAACTCCGGAGGCGTTGATGGGTCGGTCCGTAAGCTCGCGGTGGTGTTTTGATGGCGAGAAAATGAGAAGGAAAACGGGGGGAAAGCGCGGAGCTTTTGAAGATGGAGGTTTCAGGAGTGAGAGATTACTAAAATCCTAGGAGCATGATTAGAGATGAACTGTCCATATTGTCCCCGGTGGGACGGATATCTAGATCCCCATTTTACCCTTGGAAGAGTAGAGATTTGTAGTTCCACATTGCCCTTGGAGCCTTGGAGGGATGGATATTTTGTGAGTTCCATGGATGGGCACCGAACTTCGTGCTTGCCAAGATCTATCATCTCATCAATATAAGATTTATTTTTAACTTTTTTTGTTTTGTTCTGTTATTGGTAGAGATTTGTTTTTGTTAACCTTGGAGTTGGACTGGGAGCTATGGAAAGTATTCCTACAAAAAGCATTATCTACAAACGATATCAGGATATGAGTTCTGATTAAGTCATATAATGAGTTAATTATTATAATAACTCGTTATTCTTGCTTCATATACGCATAACGAGCTTAGGACAAAGTATTTGTAGTTCAAGTGTTAAGAGTATTTTTTTAACATTTTAAGCTATAGCCAATCTACATTAGGTTATTTTTGTGACTTGTGAATTGTGGTTGTGATTGACAATGACAGTACATGTTATCTCATAGAGTGATTGAACTAACAGCCCAATATAAATGGGTCAATTGCGTCGGCCCAACTCAAATGATCAGTCTTCAAGTAACCAGCTGCCAAGGCCCAAGGGGAAGGAAAAGGAAGAAAAGAGGCCACAACAATGGCCTTTTCCATGTCTCTCTTGTACTATATGACATACTAATATCAAACTTTTAGGATTCGTTTGAAATTGTTCCTGTACCAAGCATTTTAAAAGAGAAAAATTAATGAAAATAACTTAAAAACTTTGAGTTTTAATCAAAATGACAAAATGGTGTTGTAAGTGAAAGTACCAGGAGTGACTTTTTAGAGTAAAAATGTCATTTTCGTTAAAACTCCCTTTTAAAAGTGCTTTTTGAAGAAACACTTGAGAAGTACTTCATGAGTGGATGCTTTTCCAAAAAGAACATTTTTACGGTGCATAAGTATTATTAAGCTTTCTATCAAACTTAGTCGTAGCATGAACATGATCGAGGCTAACTGGGTGGGGTTTCTACGTTGCTTTTATTTCCTCACAGTCACAGCCTCGGGATTGAAACGAACACGAGAAAGCTAGCAGCTGCACTGCACATTGTGCGCAAAGCATCTACTTTTTGCGTTGAACATCCACATATAAATCAGATATCGCATATTACAGAAAGAAAAAGCTTTGATATATATGATATGAACACATCAATGTTCAGAGATGCAGTACTGTACTCTCGAATCTTTCTCTCAGCGCCTTCATAGGCTTTAATTATTATCATTTCTGAGACATCATATACTTTGTCTGGTCAATAAGTTTATACTTCCTTGAGTCAATGATCTGGATACATCACAAATTCTGAAAAAAATTCGTGTGCATGTGTGCATGCATATATAGGTTGTGATTACGGATACGAAAAGGTAACTAATAACAGTAATTATTGATTAGGTTTTGTTACCCCTTAGTCAGATATATACATTAAAAGTTGAGTACTTAATCGCTTAATGCAATCAGCTATGCGGGTTTTGTTAGTTGATAACATTTGCACTCAAGTTTGATCAATTTGCCCCTAATAAATTAAAGTAATTTGGAATAGAGTAATTCGCCGATTTATTCTTGAAAATTTGTAACCCGTTGTCAATTTCTACTTTGAACTTTTATTTTAACTAATTACTTCCAAAACGTTTTATCAGTAGCCAATTATTCCCCTACTATTAATTTTTCTACATTGTATCTGTGTCTCAGTTAATATTTGTCATGCGGCAAGCACGTGATCATCTTGTTATTCCCCTACTATTAATTTTTCTACATTGTATCTGTGTCTCAGTTAATATTTGTCATGCAGCAAGCACGTGATCATCTCGTTAGTGGCTCACTTGCTAGCCCCATGGCAAATATGGATGGAAAAATAAAAGAGATGTAAGGAAATTTAGGAGTAAGGAGAGATTTAGCTATTTATAAGTTCAATGAGGTATTGCTCAAAATAAAAAGTTCATCGTGAAAATTGACATAGTTACAAACGGTGAATCAGAGAATTACTCTTTAAAATATAAAGGTCCGTTTGAAAGTGATTCTTTAAAACTTAGAACCGGATTTATTAAAGAAAAAAAAACTCAAAACCGCAAATCATTTTTAGAAAGGGTGCATGTAACTTCTTGAACAAACACTCAAAGTGTTTATTAAAGACAAACATAAAAGGTGTTTCTTTGGAAATGCATTTCAAAGTTTTTTTTAATACCAAAGCAATTTTCACTTTTTTTTCTCAAACATGATCAGATACACTTTTGATGATCTTAAACACTTTTACTTATTTTAAATGAGCTTTCAATCGTGATCAGAATCTTAAATCATCTTGAGCAAAAATAATCTCACGTATCATTGTAGACCACCACGTCACACTACAATCAATTATTTGCTCGAAGTTGGAATATATCATTGTCGGTGGCTTGTAACTATACTGATTGCAAAGTAAAATAAAAAAGATAAGGCAGAAAACTATTATAAAAAGACCAAATATTCAAAATAATAAAGCAAGAAAAAAGGAAGGCGAATAGTGCAAGATTGGAGCACCATTCAAACAGCCTATTAACCAGAATATTCAAGAATTCCTCAGACATGTAAGTTTGTAACTGCTGTCTTTCTCTCTACAGGGAAGGAAAATTAATGACTACATGCTGAAAATGACCAAACTAACCTTGCCACGATGTTTGGTTCTGATCATTCTGCTGTCCATTGTTATAAGCAGCTGGAGAAGAAGAAGTACTCACATGGTGGTGATGGTCGAGCCCCGCCATAGTCATACTGAAGAAATCACCATGGCCGCCATGTGATGCTGCTGCTGATGAAAATGGCGCTCTAAGTCCCAAGAAATCTCTTGTCAAACCCTCGTTGTTGTGGTTGTTGTTGTTGTTGTCAGTACTTCTCGGTTTATTATAATTATTTGGAGGATTATTATTATTAATCTCGACGAAATTACCGTCGACCATAATTCCATTGAAAGCCTGCTGCTGCTGCTGCTGATGATCTCCAAATGACGACGACGAGACTTGATGATGATCATGACCAAAACCATGAGAGCTACTCATCATCATCATATCATGGAAGAGTGAAGATTTACTCTCATTGTTTCCAAACCCATCATCCAATAGTATTGCTTGGTCACGCGAATTTTCGTTGGACATGTGAGCTTGGTGGGATTGGTGGGTGGGTGGTTTGAGAAAATATGGGGAAGGGGAGGGTTTGCTGATGGTCGCACCCATTTCCGATGCCTTCTGAAGCAAGGCAGTGGCTGACATGTGAGGGGAAGCGGTGTTTTGTTGAAGTTGGAAGTTATCAGGGAGTAGGGCAGTAGAAGAGCTGCTAGGGTTAGGGTTTTGGTCAAAAGAATAATATTGCTGGAATGAAGAGGTGGAGAATAATGGCGAGGCGGAGAGGTTCATAGTAGGGAGGCTGGCCGCTTCGCCGCCTTCTGGCAAGAATGAAAGCCACGGAGGAAGGAGCTGCTGCTGATGCTGATCCTGTTCTCTCTTGACAGCTGATTGAGCTTGGAGGCCATGGCTATGGAGTTGGGGGAGTGAGGAGAGAAGTGGGTTTATTGAGGCTGGCATTACCGATCTGGCAGCTGCAGAGCTTGTATTGTTCTCTTGTGCTAAAGCATCACAAAAGGCTCTGTGCGTGATGAAACTGTCCCTCCTGTGTGCAGAGTTACCCCATCATAAAAAAAAAAAGCCACAAGAAAACAAAAAGAGCAAGGAAAAAACAACCATCAAAAAGTAACCTAAACAGTGTTGTCCTCTCTCTCTCTCTCATATGGACCTTTTTGTATTTTCGTTCTTTTTGTTTTTGGAGGACAAAAGACAGTAGCAGATGCGTGTAAGCGTGAAACACATTAAAGGTTCTTACACTAATCGCTTTATATATGTAACCCATCACAACTCATCAAAAGCTAATTACCATATGGTTTTCTCTCTCCTCCTCATTTCACAAAGGCTGTGCAGTATCAAGGTTATGGATTGTTTCTCAAAAAAAAAGGTTATGGATTGTTTTGACTATTAATCTACAGCATTTGGTACTTTTGAACATGTAACTCATAATTTATATGACAACAATGTATATCAATTGACACCTGACCGATTAACAACTCACATATGGATATTAATTCTAAAGAATATTAATCTTAAGCGATTGATTCTTAAAAACTAGTTAATGTAGTTATAATCTTTCTCTGGTAGTGCTATTTTAATGATTAGTTACCTATAATGCTCTTACCTAGAGAAAAGGGTTCCACAATCACATCTATACTCCCTTGTGCCACAGACTTTGGAGTGAGCTTTCCAGTCCGACTGAACTGCATACCGCTTTGAGCATTTCTCACACTTCCACTTTTTCTCACCGTGCTTTCTAGAAAAGTGCTTCTTGATCCCAGTCAAGTCCCCAAGAGCCCTTGACGGGTCATGGTGGACACATGTTGGTTCCGGGCACAGATACACCTTCTTCCTCACCTCCTTGCCCGTCCTTTGCTTCAGCTTCCATGGCAGATTGTGCCCTCTTCTATGAAGCTGAAGGTTTTGCTCTCTTTGAAACCCTTTGTTGCAGATCTCACACACGAATCTATTCGTTGCCATCAGTGATTTTGGAGACAAGGCAATTACTTCAGCATCCGGGTCTGCTCAAAATTAAAATTTTAATATATAAAACTAAAATTAAACAAGAAAAACCAATTAAATTAACATGCATGATATGTAAGTACATAGAAGGATGTGATTTTCTCACACCCTTTAATCCTCTTGTACACTCATGTTTATTCATAGTTGTATTTGAATTACACAATTCTCAAGGGACATGAATAAACAGGATGTGCGGAAAGATGTGTAGAAGGAGAAAATAGGTGTGCAGAAGTCATATCATTTCTCTGTGTCAACGTTGGTTATTAATTATTTTTGATTTGGTGAGACCTGGGTTGCCTGGGAGATTTCTCTTCTTCTTTGGCGGTGGCGGTGCTTGCTGCTGCTGAATTTGTGCTGAGGATGCGGGATGAGGGTAGACTGTGCCAGCAGATGATGACTCATTTCTGATGCTTGAGTTAGAAGCACTTAAATCACCAGAAGCACAAGTCAGATTTGACATATTCTCATCCACCATCAAACCTTTATTCATCATTAAAACACCCTTTACTTAGGATACAGTTTCATGAACGAATTGAGCAACAGATCTCAACTTTCACATCTGTGATAGGATTTAGATCTGACTGCAAACCCTAGTTCAGAAAAGAATTATATATATGTAAAAGAATGTGAACAGATGAATTCAGCTTCACACAAATCCCACCAATATTCTGTTTTCCCTAGCTAGCCTTCATGATTTATCTTCTCTCTACCTTCAAACCCTTCAAGAAAATTCAACCAATAATCAAAAGACAGAATTAATAAGAAAAAAAAGAGCTACATATAAATTAAGTTTAAAGGAAAATAAGAATCATGAACTTTTCCAGTAGCTAGCTAGCATAGAATATTAGCACCAACCTTTCTCTTGATTAAATTTATGTCTGCAAGAGCCACTTCGGTTTGCTGGTGAGAATGGAGTTGCAGACAAACACCAGGAAAAATTCAAGAAAAAACCCTATGATAATTTGGAACAAGTAATTTTGTGTCATAACAGAAAGCTTAATTGTAAGACATGTGTATGTCTTGCATGAGAGAGAGAGAAAGAGAAGAACAGAGAGAGAGAGAGAGAGAGAGGGAGGGATGAGAAGGGATTCCCTTTGGAGCTCTCCACCTATCCACCACCACAGCCCAACCACAGGCTTGTTCTGACGTGCACTTTCTGTCTTTTCCTTTGTTCTCTTCCCAGTCCCTCAAATTACTTCTTTAATAATTTAATTTTATCCATCATTTCAAAATCAATATTTGAACATACAAAACTGACACTTTAACTACACACATGTATGAGATTCACCTGTATATTCAAAAATGTTTCAGACTGCCAACTAGCTAACTAGGATGTTAATTTTGTGTGTACAAATAACGTCACCATTACAAATTAAATTGTATTTTATAAGCTTTTTATGTTTCTTTTTATTCAAATAACCCCACCTTTCCCTTCCCATAAAAAGTAGAAATAAAGCAACCAAGTGAAAAGAGAGCTAGATTTCACACAGCACACTAGAGAGAGAGAGAGAGAGAGAGAGATGATAAGAAGTTGATTATGCCTTTTTAACATCATGGGTAAAAGAGAACGGAAAAATAATGCAAAACCCTTTAACTTTGATCTGTGCATCTGCAACCACATCATTTAAATATATAAGCATGATTGGATATTCATTCGAGCAGAGACATGCTTATGGGAAAACAGTCCTCATTCTTATACTATCCCCTAACCTATTATTATTTTAGTAATCCAATTCCAATATTAAAATATTATTTATAGCTTATTGCTAGCTAGTTTTATTCTGACATTTTCTTTGGCCTGCAAAATGAATAGGGCAACAAATTAAGAAAGGGTATATGTTGGCCGGTCCCAAGTGCTCGCACAACACAACCCACCATCGTATATGGTTTATTTTGTGTGTGCGTGCGCACAGCTCAGTAATATACATGTAGTTGGCTAGCTAGATGACTCGTATATTGCTGTTATTTTTAATAATCTAATATTAGGAGTGATAGGAATAGGATGATTGTGCAAATAGATTTAGGCTAAATCTGGTCGTTCCTGCTTTGTTAGTTCCGCAAACATAAATAACTCGTATGTTAGTATCATGATCTACAGTTAACAATACTTTTAAGTGTTAAGATTATTGTACACACAAATATGAACCGATTCTAGTTGTCCCTACTTTGTTGGTTCCTTAAACATGAATGACTCGTATGTTAAGGTTCTGCTCTATAATTCACAATGTTAAGAGTTCTAAGATCGTACGTAGAATAGATACATGTAGATTGATTCGAATCCCTATTGCTTCGTTAGTCCACAAACATGAATGTAGATACATGTAGATTAACAATTTTAAGGTCAGATGGTGTCGACCTCACATTTTCCTTGAACGCAGAGTTAATATAAGAACACTTCACTTTATTAGAAAGAGGAAGAAGAACAAGCTTCAAACGAATAGATATTTCTTCTTTTCATGTGGGAACATCCAAATTTGGATTTACAGAGTAAATTTCCATACGTTTGTTTGCATTCATTTGTCAGTTTCAACTTCACTGTCCACTTTTTGGTAGCCCAATGAAAAGGGTCTTCCTTCAAGATTCACTACATGTAATCTTGTCCCTCCTGCAGCTCTGCTGGTTTCAATTCAGACAAATAACGCGCTTCAGTTTTTACTGTTTTCGTTGGGAAAAAATGGGGAAAATTCAGACTTGGGTTTTAATCACATGGGTCGGGTTGGAGGTGCAAAGACTTAATGGCCGTTTTAGTTCATCCAAGTTAAGAGTCCAAGAAGGAAACAAATTCAAAAGGGCCTTATCAATCATGGGTTAGCTTATACTTGGGCTTTAATTCCTAAGTTATGTCATGTGCATGGATTAGTTTTTGAGACAGCGTTATTGACTCGTACTGTTAATTATTCAATTTCACGTGTTAGTAGAAATGGACGATATAACTGATATGTTATGTACAAACGACATATGATGTTTTATGAACTTTATATTATTAATTAGTCTATCAATGTGACATCGTACTGAGAAATTACTCATATCTACGTGGGCAAGCTTTTTCTCTCAAAAGAAAGGACCACAAGCTTTCGCAAAATGCACGGTTTGTAAATCGCCAACTTGCATTTTCTTTCACGCAAATGACACAAATTTAAAGAGTCTTAAAAAAGTGAAACACCATCTTGTACCTCTTTTGACTAAAATCTTCTTCTTAACTGGAAATGTCAAAGTTTTAACCGAATTGATAACCTTGTCCTCCTATCCAATGTATCCAACACATGACTTATATTAAATGAGTATGTCGTTCTAACAGTATTTTAGCATTTTCGTTTCATGTAAGTCTTTTTCCGATTCAGTCTCTCGATTAGTTTTTGTTTCTCTTACGGATTAAACTCTGCAGTTCTGACTCAGCATGAGACTCTAACAATAAAGTTGGGCGGCAAATGATAATAAAAAAACAAAAATAAAAATAAAAAAACATTGATCATCAGAGGTCAGAGCATACGTAGCAAAACAATATTCTTACTTATCGATCAATCCTGGGGTGCATGTGTCCAACCCCCAAAGCCCTCGTCGAATAATTCGGAAGGTGCAGCGCGTATTCCGTTTTCTCAGCATCTAACAAGCAGAAACAAAGAAGCAATCTTTAATTAATTATCTGATTAATCTGTTTAATCAACAACAAAGCTTTGATCTTTTGGGGAAATTGGGATTTGGGTTTAATTTAATCTCCTTGATTCATTGATTAATATATGTATTAAATGGGTAATCTGCCCACTCAATTTCCCTCCATTTCCATCCTCTTCCATTTTCCGCAGAGATAGAGAGAGGAGGGGTTTCCCGCAGAGAATGAGCAAAGATGACGACGACCCAGAAGCGAAAGCGTCGAAGTCACAGCCGCCGGATTTGCTGACCGACTTCCACCGTGATCTGATGGCCGGGGCAGTGATGGGCGGCGTCGTGCACACGATTGTGGCCCCAATCGAGAGAGCCAAGCTTTTGCTGCAGACCCAGGAGAGCAACCTGGCCATTCTCGGCGGTGGAAGGACGAAGTTCAAGGGGATGGTGGATTGCATCGCCCGGACGGTCAGGGAAGAAGGCATCCTGTCTCTTTGGAGAGGCAATGGCAGCAGCGTCCTCCGATACTACCCTTCGGTCGCTCTCAATTTCTCCCTCAAGGTAATGTTCTTTCAGTTCTTTGATTTCTTCTGCTTTCAATATTTGAATGTTTGTGTTCTGGGTTTTGGTCCCTTTGGATTGTTCTCTTAAAAGGTTGGATTTTTCTCTTAATTGGTCGGGAACTGTTTGTTGCCAATGGGTTTGATTTATCTCTGGATTGGTTAGAATCTAACCCAGTTTTAGTACGAAAAAGCGAAAAGAATAGTAAAGATGAAAGAAATAGTGTTCTTATTGGAACATTTTAAAGTTCTGTATGCAAGATTACCTTTGGATTGATTTACCTTTGGCTCCATTCACTAGTATGTTACGATGAAGTACTTGGGAAATTCGTTGATATTTCATGATGACCGGTAATGCAGCTTGTTTTCGGGCTGTATGCAGCTTTTTTTCGGGCTGTATGAACTTGAATAGGCTTTGTTTGCAGTTATAGGAAACAAGATATTATTCCTGAAGTTCATTAGGGGAGTGATTGAGTTTGTTTATGTGAGTGATTGAGCTTGTTAGCAAATGCAGCGTTCAAATATCTGGTTTTTTTCTCAAAAAGAATCCATATTGTTGCAGCGCTTCCTTTGTATACTTTGCTGCTAGTTATTAGGTGGAATTTTTAAGTGGAGAAAGAAAGGGGGAGAGAGAAAAGGGGAGAACCTGATTCCTTGATTGTTATAAGCGTGTGCCTGCTAACCAACCACCAAACGATTGCCGAGATACTTTTTGTCGGGTGTGGAATATTACATTATGGTTTCGTTTGTTTTATGAGATAATGTTTGGAGACATCTGATTGAGAGTAAGCAGAGTGTAGATGTGGGATTTTGTTCACTAAGCATGGATGCTTCCGGTGTCTTTCTGGTTCACCTACTATAAGGATGATCTTTAGGTCACTGTTTAGCATGGTTTAATTAGTTATGGGCAAGGTCTAAAATATCGATGATATCGGAAATATCGGTAGTCCAAAAACACGGAAATTTCGATGGAAATATTGGGATATTATCGATATCGATAAAAATTGAATAAAAACCACGGAAATTGTAAGAAAAACTTGGAAATTTTTATTGAAACTTTGCAGGATGTTTATTTAGTCAATTATCTATTAGTTTATCACAAAAAATTGGAAGGAAATGCATTGCATGATGGATTTAACTGATTTAAGTTGATTATATAGCGAGCTGGCAAACATTGTGAGTGTAGAAAATATGTAGTAATTAATGAAAGAAGTTTAAAGTTATGGGATCAGAATTAGCATGTCAACATTGATAATGAAAATGATAATAGTGGAATTTCATTCCAAGAACTGAACAACTAGTTGAACTAGTAACTGACACTGTGCAGGGTGAGCCAGATAGAACTAAAATGCACGGACCTTACAAAACCATTTGAGCGACACAGTTAAAATATTTTGAGATGCTAACGCATCCATATTGGATGACGAGCAGAATGTGGGTTGTTGCCAAGGATTGTACGGGGCCTTTGTTGGTAGAAATTTAATCGTCAAAACAGGTTTAGAGGAAAAAGAAAGTAGATTTTGGTTGCATTAGTTTAGAAAAGAGGAAAGAAAAGTAGAATTTTAGGTTGCATTAGTTTATAAGGAAATTAGAGAGATTGACAATAGCAGGGAGGTGAAGATAGCATTGAAGAAAGAGATATCAAGGCACTAGGCCTTTTGAAAAATGTTAAAAATTATATCATGTCATTGACCATGCAGCAAGTGTTTGTAAGCGTCGGAAAAAGGTTGTCAACAATAACCAAGATTTATAGCAGAAAGCCTAAAAATGTGGGATTCTCTTTGATGCAGTAAATAAGAATACAAGGAAGCTGACTCCCCCAAGAAGTGGTCTCAACTTATGACACTGTAAGTGCTGCGATCTTGGGTTGGAGTTTGCCGTTCCTTGTTTAGCCTGAAAAGGGAAATTAGAAAAGGAAAAGTATGTCTGAAATGTAACCCGAAGAAATCATGAAGTTTAGAAGCTTAACCACACTAAACCCATCTGTCTGGATTTCTTGACCCACATCCCCAATGGCATAGTATCGTCTTGGTAATATTATTGTCATATGTAAAGCTAGGAGAGCAGAAAGTATTGACACAATTGATGATAGGAGAGTAACATAGATAAGCATTATGCCCTGATCAGATGGTATAAGTAGCAGCTGTAGATATGAAGGATATGGTTATCTTTGGATTAGTCAGTCAGTACCTACTTGTTAAAGTTTATATTAATCCAAATGTTCATTTAAATCAGTTATTTTAAATCAAAGTCGATGAATAAAGCTCCTAACAACATTTTGAATTTAACACAGTAAAGTTGATGTCTGCTGTTGTAGTTGTTACTTGCTATGGCGGTTGATGGAATAGTTCTTAAGATTTCATAATGATATCCGGTGCATTATCCATATAATTAATTTCTGTAACAGGATCTTTATAGGAACGTGTTAAGAAGCGGACACTCTCAAGATGGTCATTTTTTGGCTGGTCCATCTGCAAATTTCATTGCTGGAGCTGCTGCTGGTTGTACAACATTGATCATTATATACCCGCTTGATATTGCACATACCCGCCTGGCTGCTGACATTGGAAGAACCGAAATCCGTCAATTTCGAGGAATATACCATTTCTTGTCTACCATTCGCCAAAAGGACGGGATTCAAGGGGTTTACAGAGGGCTTCCAGCCTCTTTACAGGGAATGGTCATTCACCGGGGGCTTTACTTTGGAGGCTTTGATACAATGAAGGAAATGTTATCAAAAGACTCTCGACGTGATTTGCCATTGTGGCAGCGTTGGGTAGTGGCTCAGGTAGTCACAACATCTGCTGGGTTGTTGTCATATCCACTTGATACAGTTCGGAGGCGGATGATGATGCAGTCTGGACTGGAACAGCGGATGTACGATGACACTTTGGACTGCTGGAGGAAGATATATAGGAGAGAAGGGGTGACTTCATTCTATCGTGGTGCAGTTTCGAATGTGTTTAGGAGTACCGGCGCCGCTGCCATCTTGGTTTTGTACGACGAGGTCAAGAAGTTCATGAATTGGGGTGGTTTATAGCACGAAATCACATCTCCCGTCGCCTCACTCTTAACAAAAGATTAGAGATTTAGGACTAGAACGACAGCAAAATGGGAAATTACATCAGGAAATATTTTGCAAAAGTGCAGATGAGTTCGATGTTGTCATTTTTTAACACGCTGTGATGACATTCATCTTTGCCACCTAAAGCTTTTTGAGGCTCTGGCAATTTACTCACTGATTTTTTTTGTTGAAAAAATAGAAGAGTGGGAATGTTGGCATACCTAAATCCAAAAGTATTTTGACATCATCAACTTTTCTTGGTGTTGCCTTCTTACATTTTTATTGCGAATCACCACAAATACAATCAGCGAATGCTCTACTTGATGCCTCATAGCCGTCGTACATGAGCGTTTAATCTCACATTGAGATCTGGACTCATTGACGGCTTTCGTACATGAGTTGAATCTCACAATGAGATTCAAACTCATTAATGATTTTTAACGACTAACAGTCACTCATTAGGCAACACTCATATGCTCGAACTTTTTGCGTTCATTTCCTTATGATTCCCTTGCAATAAGTGTACTTCCTTTTGATGTTCAATGAAATCAGATGAAAGACTTCGATAAATTATTAAAAATGATAATTAAGAACTAATTAGTAGGTAATGCCTGATGTTGGCGTCACCACTCACTAAACAATCAGTTTGAAGCTTACTCGGTGGAGGCTTTAACTATGGGTGAGTATACAGTTTGAAGCTTACTCGGTGGGCCTCTCCAAAACAGATTTTCTGTTTATTTTGATATTATTTGACTTTTAATCTGAATTTTATATCACCAATTCATTTATTTTATGCATCTTTAACTTCTTTTACAATCGTCACTTAGGACTACAATTTAGTGGTATTCATCTTCATTTGTGAGAGATCTTAAGTTTGATTTTCATCAAAGATAAATTTAAACCATATCATAAGTAGCCCATTGTGAGACTTAAGTCATCCCCTAAATAATATCGTTTGTTTAAAATTAAAATTAAAAAAAAAAACTTCTTTTAAAACCATACATTAATATATTTCATGTTTGTAAAAATTAGGAAATGAAGTCGAAATATAAACAAAAAAAACTTATATAAAGGCACCCAATTGATTGCAAAGTAAACTTTAGAGTCACACTACCATGTTTTGTTTAGGTTCATATACGATTATCGTTAATTATATTCAGTAAAAGTTATCATAGTCAACGTACTGAAGGTTTTTTTAGTGCAAGTATGACATCAGAATTACATAAAAATGAATGGCAATTAGCATAAATTATCAATTTTGGACGTTGGTTACGTAAATGATCGGTGTTCATTATTTCGTCATTTTATCATCATTACGTGTTATTATATCATCGTTGAATCATCAATATACAACTAATATGTTGTCATTACTAAAAATAATTATTCAAGTAACTACAATTTTAAAAATTAATCATTCTTGCTAATTGTCGAAAAATGAATCATAAAACTAAAGTGACTTTTGCCACTTTAAACTAGGGCAAAGTGTAACTTAATACCCTACCAACAAGGAACTATCACCGTATGTTGCCCAATAATTCCATTAAAAACATCTCTCTTTTTTTCTTTTCTTGACAATTTTTTAAATTTTAATATAAAAATAAAAATTTACGTTAAATTAGAAAGTTTCATAAAAAAGTAAAAGAATTCCTTAACATTTAAATTTATAAGAGAATCAAAAGGGAGATTCTTGTGACGTGAGGCTGTAAGATTCTACACGGAGGGGGGGGGTCCACCCATGCCAATGGAGTCAATCAAGCCCACTGCATGTCTGCCACGTAGTATCAACGATTAAAAGAAGGATTAAAAGGTCGACACGCACTCTTGGACTGTGGCAATTGTTGGTTTGTGGTAGCTAATGGCCTTGCTCTCATCACAGTCACTAATACTACTTGTCTTTTCCAAAGACAAAGGAGAAAGTGGGTCCCACGCTGGTTTGATGCGACGTGGAGCTGGGTTTCTAACCCTTGATTTATCACCGTTCAACATCTCATCATTCGTTCCCAAATTTGGAAAAGATTGACGAGGCTCTCGTGGTAACCACAAGCTCATCATCAAATTAGAATCAATTATGTTGCTTAATTATGATAATCACACGCACTTTTTTGGTAATATTTTCTTGTGCCGATGTGTTGTTAATGATTCAGAGCATCTCTAATAGGGAGATGGAAGTTCTATATTTGCTATCTCATTTTATATTTTTGAGAGTTTTATATACAAGTTTTACTCTAATAGGAGGCATGTAAATTTGATATTTTATTTATTTTCTTTCTTTGGTTGGTGGATTCATCGTCAAGTAAAAGAAGATGTGAACTTAGGTTTTTGTTTATATTTTCCGTCTAAGATGGAGATTTTACATTTCAAACAGGTATTGGTGCATCTCCTACGTATTTTCAGAACGTGCTCTCATTATCGAAATGTGAATATATGGCAATTGGAGCAATATCTTAAGTCAATCATGTCTCATCATTGTTTTAGGGTGGTGCTATCTTACACACGCATTTTACTTTCTACACTCTCTCGTTGATTTATGTTCTTTGATATTCTTAAAGTCACTCAATCCGATATCCAAAAATTATAAAAGATGTGTAGAAGGTAAAAATAAATGAGTATATAGCATCATTTTTATTTTAACATAGCAGTGCATGATTCATTTAGAGTATTATCATTAGTAATATTTATATTGTATAAAAGTCTCTCTCTTTACCTTGTAAGGAGAGAGAAATTTTCATTTTGCCTTGGTTTTCACTGTAAAGCAGTTCTATCCCTTCGAGCAATAATTGATCAGGTAATTGGGCAATAGGCAATTATTGTTTTAGAGATAGTGATTGACTGAGTGCATCTTCATCCCGTTAAATTTATCGTCCAAGCAATTGGTATTAAAAAAAAATTATTTTCTCTATTTGATTGACGATGACAAGTGGGAATCAATGGCAAGCTGGGGCAACAAGGAGTCCCTAGAAGAGGAACAATGGCGGGCTACGACGAATTTGGATATTTATTGTGGCTGATGTCAGCATGACGTTAGAACCAACTCGGACACACACGGTTGGGAAAGAATTGCCAAACTGGGTAGTCTGGCACAATTGAGCTCACCGATTGCCTGACTTTTTCCTCTGGCTTGAGAAACTCATTCTTTTCGGGGCAATAATTTGCAATTGGGTATTCGGAGGAACTGCTCTTAGAGAATTCTCAAAATAGCTCTAAATTCAAAGTCAGTACAAAATAACATTGTAAAAGGGAATATTAAGAGAATACGCATTATAAACTAATCTAACTATATGCTAAGCAAAATACAAACTAATCTTAATCTCTTACGATGCTTTCAAGAAGTTGGGTTCGTACCAAAATGTAAAAAAGTATGATTGTGTGATATCTACTTGCAACAATTACAATCTAAATTTAAATGCAATTTTATAGCATATAATTGCATGGTAATAAAGGAGTCGGTACGTATGCTGAGCTAAATAGGTATTTATTATGATGTGTGCAGTGATGGTGAAATGGGTTGTCGGGTGGTTGTAGAAGCAACCACACCATATGACACCGCCAAATTGAACACTGCCTCGTGCATGGTGACAAATTGTCATTTGACCTTGCCTTAGATCTCAGGTGAAATTTAGCCGTCTTTTATTTTCTCTTTCTCAAACGAGCGATATCTTAGAAGCGAAAGAATTAAACTAAGACATTAGTATACGATTCAATATTCTTAATGAACTGAACAACATGCGTTTTAATGTTACTTTTCCGGTTAAAGATCTATTTCTTTTACTTATTTTCTCAAAACTAACATTAACTTCCCCAAGTATATTTCGTTTAGTCTTAACAGGAACAATGTTTTACCCATTGGTTCCGAGTTTGAATCTTCTTATCAAAGTTTAGGTGAATCATCTTGTTACTCGAAAAGAAAAACACAAATTTCCCTAAAATTATAATTTAAAATACTGATTGCCAGAGACTATTGTGTGACAACAATTAGTACAAAAATATCTTGGTTAATATCATGATGACATTGATGCTCAAAACAAAACAACTACTACTACTACGACCAGTCGTCTAGATCCTACTACTTTTCACTTGGGAACAAAAGAATATACTAAAATTCAACGGCCAGGATTGCTCAATAATCGCAAGTGAGGACCCACAAACCAAATATAAAATCTCTTGAATTAATTAACCTCCTTTTCTTTATCTTAAGTAAAAAAAAACCGACAAAATTTACGATCTATAATATTAAGAAACGACAATAATTACACAATCACATTCCATTGCCAGAACCCAGGACTTCAGAGTTCAGAGAGCTATGAGCTAGACAGAGATCGGGAGAGCTACATACCTAACCAGGAAGTCCACACATCGGACGGTCCTGATGCTCCAATAATTGCTAATTTATCATCAAAGACCCCACACTGTGGGACTAGGCTACTGGCTAGAGAGAGACTGTTTAGAATCCAGATCGAAGTCGTTGAACGAGGATAAGAAGCGATCGATGTACGTAATTTGGCAAACATCTCCCGTATACGACACTGAAAGCGAGATTATATCAACTTCCTTCCGTCGGAAGTTACTGTAACGTTATTTCAAACTAATGATGGCTGTTATAACATATTTGTGTGAATACTGTCACATGGACATCTTGTGCTTCATCCTACTACAAATCTTGAAAACAAGCTCTCTATTTCTCCTAATTTTGGAAAAATATTGATAATAATAATAATTAGCACATGTTCTTGGCCAACAATTACAATAATAAAATTATAAACTAGAGATTGATAGAGGTGGAGATTTTAATTTTTGTTTTTGTTTTTTTATGTAGTGGGAGGAGTAGTCATACCCAGAGGGCACCGACTTGGACCAGTTTAGGGACGAGGTGGCCGCTGAGGTGGAGGGCGACGAGGGACTCGAGGCCGCCGACGCATGTGCCTCCGATGAAGACGGCGGGCAGAGTATTACAAGCCTGTTGTTGTTCTTGGTCGTCGTGGGGGAGAGCAACGATCTCGTCATCGTCCAATTCGATGACGGTGGGGTGGACGCCAATGGTGGCGAGGAGCTTCTTCATGACATGGCACATGCAGCATGAGTTTCCGCTGAAGATGATGACGGGGTGCTCGGAGATGAGGCGGCGGATGCGGGTCTCAGCGGACTCGGCGACGTCGATGGAGAGGGTGGAAGAAGAATGGTTTGGGGGAGGGGGAGGGGGTGGGGAGGGCGGGGTCGGGGCGGGGGATAGGCCGAGGTGGACGACGTCGTTGGAGCAACGCCGTAGGCCTTGCATCGCCGGGGAATCCAGAGCAATATGAACGGTGGTGAATTGAGGGAGAAATGGAGAGAGGTGGTCAGGAAATATGATGTCAACGGGGGGCAAAGGGAAAATTGAGGTGGGAAGGGTAAGTGGTGGGTGTGAGAGGGAGGGGGGGTTTTATAAATATAAAAGGGGAGGAGGTGTGCTTGCTTACATCACGAAGTACTGTGTTACATAGGTTTCTTTGGGATCGAAGGTTGTGAACATTTTCACACCCACGCGCTCATGTACACTCGTATTATTTCTATTCCAATTCTTTCTTTCTTTTAAGTCTTAATTTTCACTTCATAATCTTAATTTATAAATAAAGTATTTAAGCGAAGAAGCATTTTAACGTTGTTTTGATATAGTTGCCATGATGAT
Source organism: Cotoneaster glaucophyllus (assembly GCA_036320875.1). Taxonomy (NCBI): domain Eukaryota; kingdom Viridiplantae; phylum Streptophyta; class Magnoliopsida; order Rosales; family Rosaceae; genus Cotoneaster; species Cotoneaster glaucophyllus. The sequence goes on along the minus strand of CM070073.1, from coordinate 3,151,685 downwards.
GCTCTCCTATTATTGATCATGACATTTGCATATTTATTTTGTTTTATGCATAACCAAGGATATAAAACAATCTTATCAATCCATCAGGTGGTCATCAAATTGTAAGCGCTCAGATAAGGGGAGTATCTCAAAACTCCGACAGCATGCTTGTTGAAAAATAAGTCGTCGATTCATAAAAGATATTGTATTATTAATTAAACACACTACAAATGCAACTAAACGATTTTTCATAAGCGTAATTGTTACTACTTATGACCAAACCGAACTCCAAACCACCTGATGTTGAGTGTTTGAAAGAGATACAACATGATTAGAAAAATTAACCGAAAAGAGGAAGAGTGAATGAATGATTGGAAGGCTTTCGTCCACGAGGTTAGGAAGCGCGTGGGAATCTTAAAACGAAAAAATACGGTAGCTCGGATATTTGCCGGTGGAATGCGTGGGAGCAGTCACATGGGGGGGGGGGGTAATCTGATGGTCATCGTAGTAAATGAAGGTGACGTCACATTGACTTCGACGTGGAGCGGTAAAGATTGAACCTTGACGTAACAAAAGAGCTAAAGCCCCTCCCTTCCCTTCCCGGCAGGACCCTACCCTAGCGATAAAAGGGCCGGGTCAGCCGACGTGGACTAATGTGCGCGAGAGGGTGGTGGTGGGGCGGGACCCGCTCCCCCCATGACATAATCATCGGAGCCGGACCACACTTTCCTCGTCATCGTGACGTTCCCCTGCGGACACGTGGCGTCGTCTTTTAATTTCCTTCAGGCATGGAGATTGTGGGCTTTGTTGAGATAGACGGGCAGGGCCCATGCTACTTTTGGGTTGCATGGCCCCGGCCAATGGTGGGGATCCACGTGGTGTGCCCGTATGGTAAAGCTAATGCGCGGGTGGCTGTATGTTGTGGAACAGGGGGCCCACCCATAAATGAATCGTGAGATCTTGGAGTTGTGAAAGGTGCACCGTTGATGGTGGTAACTATGGTGTCTGCCATATGGTTTTCAAGATTGAGTTAAGGGATGCATCTCAAGTTGCAAGGGCCCACTCTCTCTTTACTTAAACCCTAAACGCAAGTTCGACCAAGAAGATCCGACTTTTATAGGGCGGTTTGTGAAAAAATATAATACATTAAAGTGATTAGTTGTATAAAGTATAAATTAAGTGTTTGAGAGATTCTTTATCACTTTATTTTGAGGTTTGATTAAACAGAAAACTGGCAGCTTGGCGAAGTAGATTCCCCTCTCAACTGGTGAGTAACAATGATTTTCTTCAATAAGGATTTGGGTTCCTTCCTGATTTAAATTGTGGAGATTCTAGGGATCCTCATATCTTAACCGTTTTTCATGCATCGTGCGGTCATAAATCATTTTAAATTTTATTATTTAAAATTAAACACAAATAGTATCTAATAATTTATCTAACCGCACAATGTACGATGAACATACATGATGTGAATATTTCTACGTCTCTACAAAAAGGATCTGGAAAGTATCCTCATCCCTTCAATAAGTCAAATACATAAAATGAACGGTCCGAAGATTTGAGTAAATAATATTTTTGTTTATTTGTCAACTGAATGGATATAAAACTACTACCCAATATTCTGAATTATTGAAGACTTAACTGAGTAGCAAATCACCTTAAAAGTCAAGTTATAACAAGGAATCCAGCTTCCCTCTTTTCATCTGTTGTAAGAGTTTCTCTGAATAAAACAAAGGAGAATTCAACTCTTCTCGTGTTATTCGCAGTGAAATTTTCTCTGAATAAAAGAAGGGGCTCCATGTAATTAATTATATAAATAATGTCACATTGAAGCCAAATTTACAAGGGATGGAAACCAACCATTGACTATTCTAATGGAGTTTTCCTATATATACCTTAAAAGATATATTTTAGTAAAAGATAATTAAGATTACAGGTTAAGAAGTATTTGGCCATGTGATTTAGGGGTGGGCACGAGCCGGGCCGGGCCCAATTTTGAAGGCACCGAACTGGACCCGGATTTAAAAGTAAAGGGCCGGGCCAGGGCGGGTCCAACAAATTCTAATCCAAGAACCGGACCTAACCCGGCCCATTTGAAACGGGCCAGTTCAGGCCGGGTCCACGGGTCCTCTCCTTTTTTTTTTTTTTCTTCCTCTTCTTCTTTTGCTCCCTCAAAACTCGATCGTTCCAGGAGATGTCGGTTTCCCAGTACAACCGATTCAATAAAATTCAATATATCCCAGTTGATCTCCTCAAGAAAAACCTTCAAAGCAACAAACTTGAATAAAAATTGAATTTTAGACAACCCACACATATGACTAATTTCCTAAGATTGTATTACAATATAACCTAGTTGATCAAAATCCAAAATTTAACGATATACCACAGTTTAGCTCCAAAGCAGTGATTGCATGCATCAGAAAAAATAACAAATTCCTTCTCTAGATCCCTTTTTTAACTTAGAATCCCCACAAACAGCTGGAAATCAAGAAACAAACCAAAGAGATAGGACCAATGGAAGACCTCAATAACTGGGTAAGCTTCGAACCTTTCTCCCAATCGGCGAGGACGCCAATCTCCTTCTCCGTGAAGCCGTCAAGGGAGGCGGTGCTGTCTTCATCCTTCTTGATCATTTTTGCCAAAGCCTTGCTGGCATCCTTGCAGCAAAAGACGAAGAAGCCGAAGTCACGATGACGAACGGTGGTAGTCGGAGTCTGGAGAGAGACCTTCAGATTGATGTTTGAGTTGGGGATTTGAGATCGAGAGAGGAGAGTCCACTTAGGAAATATCGAATCGATAGAGGGGAGAGAAACCGACAACCTAGAGTAAGATTTGTTTTAAATCAATGGTGGAGATTTAATCTCCATATAATGGACGGTACCTACGGTCCGGGTGGGCCGGGGGCCCTTTTTCAGAAATCTAAAACCGGCCCGCCCCGCCAATTACATGCACTCGCCCCGCCCCGTTTTGAGTTTACAAAATTTGTACCCGCCCCGAACTGATTGGACCCGGCCCACCCCGCGGGTCCTAGGCCCGTTTGCCCAGCCCTAATGTGATTAAGAGGCTGGAAGAGAAATATATGTTCGGGTGTGGTTCACAAAATCTTTTATGGAATGATTCTTAATGATGCATGCACGGCAGCATGGGGTTCATCAACTAGACATAAATATTGAGGGATACGATTTTCACACTGTTATTCTATTATTGACATGGTATGATATATAGTTGAGTACATAAAAACAAATAAAAATATATAAATACGCAGATGAATGCAACTACCGAACTTTTACACTAAGAAGAGGAGGAGAAGTGAGAATAAAATTGTTGTACTGAAATATGGATATTTACATGTAACAAGAGAGATAAAAGTTAGTAAAAATATGTACTTTTAAACTGTTAATATTAAAATAATAACATTATTGGATTAAATTGTTAGTTATTAAATAAAAAAGTGATCGATGGAGGTTGAACCTTGACCAAAATTCTTACATTTGATGAACTAACTTTCGGTAGTTTATATACTCTCACTTAAAATCCAATTAATAATTAAGATGGAACATGTGTCAACTTGGGAGCTTAAAGAATCGACACTGGGATAGATAGCGTAAGATCCAAATCAAACTTGGTTTCATAAAAAAAAAAAAAAAAAAAAGATCCAAATCAAACTTTCGTTGCTGGCAAAATGAACAGCCAACGAGTGAAAACTCTAAAAATACAAGGGTAATTTTCTTGATGAGACTTGTGAGAAAGCATTTATTGGCAATAAGATGTTGAAACTTATTTAGTTTCACAACCCCCCCGGCGGGGTTAATCGAGAGATTTTTCACTGTGTTTAGAACAAGATTTGGTACATTACTTGTCTTTTTGTAGATGGTAAGATACTTGTGTTAAAAATTAATAACTTAAAAAATAAAACTTTCATCCACTTCTATAATGACACGTAATGTACCACTCGTGTTCATGAAACAATAATTTCTCCCATGAATCAGTGTACTACTCCATTTACATTGAAATACGAGACATCCATTTCTTACCAAAAAAAAAAGTTTAACTTCCTCAACAAATATAGAGTGGTGATATTAACACAACCCTTATTACTTTTTATATATCATTCTCAATTTATGATCCTCAGATCGAATGAATTGAAGATGATATAATAACAAAAATTAACAAAAACGTATACAAGATAAAAATAAATATGTGGATAGTAGCATTGTACACATACGTTCCCATTTCATGAGTAGGCAGTTTGCCCTTTTCAAAGTCAAAACACATGCAACCTAATTAGCCCAATAAAACGTCTACAATATTATGTCAAGTTGAAAAATATCGCTTATATAGGAAAATATTTCTTTTGATCGTGACATGGAAGATCTTATATATGATTACAATATTTTGTAGTGGAGAGTGGAAAAGTGTCCAAACCTAACTTTGTTTAATATGAAAATGAAGCTATATATATATATATATATATATATATATAATATTATATAGGGTATCAAATTAATAAGGCATGCATGCTCCCATTGGCCTCGATATATATATCTTCTTTAGGGTGAGAAAATTTTCATTGTTATCGGAACATGGTTGATACGTCACATGCTTTTATATAAGTGGTTGAAAATTATACTTTTTAAGTTATAAATTTTTTTACACACATATCTCACTATTTGTATAATGACACGTAATGCACCACTCTGTGTTCTGATCATATTGAAAAATCTTTCCTTTAAAGTAAAGTTTCTGGTGTACTGTATAGTGACATATATATCTTTTTTTAGTCATGGCAAGAGAGAGAAATTGAAAATGCAATTAACAACGTTAAATTCACTATGTGGTTAGGCATGTGATAAGCGAGATACAGAAAGCAGTTGTAACAACAATTTCATGGTAGAATCTCCAATCTTCTAATCAAATTATACTTGTCTTGTTTACTAGTTAAACTTTCACGGTTCATTGCTTGCTTGTTTGAAACTACAGAAGATTTCACAAAGAAAGCAATATTAATATTGGATTTTACAGTGCAATGGGAATTGCAGCGTACGTAGTGGACCAAAAGGAAAAAAAAAATTAGGGTTTAATTCTTTTTTGGATATTGGAAGAAAGAGTGCTGGCACTCGTGGTGGCCATGCTGAGAAGAAGGTCAAATCTGAAAAGCCATGATCCATCGATCCATCATCATCCTCCCATCTCCATTATATACAAGTTGAAGTCGTCATCCTCGCCATCAGCAATTCAGACAAGCTCATCAGATAAGAGGGATCGATCTGAAAATTTAATTGTCAATAATGGACCAAATCTTAAATCCATTTGCCAGAGAGAGATGCTTCGATTGGTCTCCAATATGTCCAAGAAAAAGTAAAGTTTTTGGTACTAGTTGATGGTTAAAGAACCGGCAAAAACTGGTAGGCATAGCAGAGGCTGACCTAAGGCGAAGGGTTCCTTGCCTCAGTTTTTCTCTTTAATAATTAGTCAATTCATTGCATGCATAATTTATTTATTTCTACAGAACCAATAAAATAAAATAAAATAAATGAGAAATTAGATTCTCATTCTTCATTTTGCTACTCCATTGATTAAAATCCTATTACTTTTCAATTTTTGATCAAAGTCCTTGAGTATTAATAACATCATTGATTATTTCAATAATAATTTTTTTTTATTTCTATATATATTCATTTAATGTTAAAATATTACAATTAGTATATTTATATTTATGAATAAATATTTTATCATATATTTTTAGTATTAGTTTGTACCCATTTTTAATTTGTAATTCTTTTTTAATTTGTACCAATTTTCTTTTCAATTTTATTTTGTACCAATTTTCTTTTCAATTTTATTTTGTACCCACATATTAATTTCTTTTTATGCCTATATTTTTTTAAAGTTTATTTGTATTTGTACCCATATATTTTTTTTATTTGTACTTTTTAGTTTGCTAAATGTACCCATGCTAATTATATGTACCCATTCATGTAAAACTTTTTAATCTTAAAATGTACTCATTCTTAAATATACCAATTTGTTATATGTAAAATGTACCCTTTTTTTTATATAAAATCTATTCAATTTTTTTAATCCATTTTTAAACTTATATGGGTACATTCTTTTTTCTTTGATTTTAAAATGTATCCATGTCAAATTTAATCGAAGATATTTACTAATGTTATTAAGCCTAATATCTTTCTTTTTTTTTGTGATTTTGAAGAATGTACCCATGTTTTGTTACAATAATTTTTTTTGGTTAATTTTGATGAATGTACCCATGTTTATATATACACACACACAATAGTATATTTATATTTTAATATTTTTTAATCCCACAAATTATGGGTTTTTTTATTTAAAATCTCATTTATATAAACAACTAAAATTTCCAATTTTTAATTTAAAAAATATAATAACGTACATAGAAATAAATTATCACATTAATTTCAGGGACCTCGATCAAAAATTAAAAACTAACAAGGTTTCAATCAAAGAATATTCATGGTCAAGGACCGCATCCAAAGTCTCCCTAAAATAAAACACTAATTGTGCATAATACATGAACTTCGAATTCATGTATTTGTGTGTGTTTGTGTATATATATTATACCTTATCAACTAATGTTTTTTGCAGTGAATTATTGTACCTATAGTATGTTATATACAAATGAAGGGAAATTTTGAAATAGGTTCAATTTTCGAGTTCATCTTTTGAAATATGTCTAATTTTTAGTGACTTTTGACTTTTAAAATAGGTTCAATTTTTAGTTGCTTTGAACCCATATCAAAATACCCCTACAATAAATCATAAATTCAAAAACAATATAAGATTGGTGAGCATAATAGGAAGACTAAAGCTCGTTTGATAAAGAATTTAAAATTTGTTTGAGAAATATTTTAAATGACTGAAAATGTTTTTGAAAAAAAAACATTTTTAATCAGAATTTTGGACACCCATGCATGCGGTTATCATCTGTTGATACGTTTTGAAATTCACTTGCACACATGTAAAGAATTGTCAAATATTAATATGTTGTGAGATTCACTTGCATTATTTAAGAATCCAAATAGTCATATGAGGAAAAGGTGGAAAAACAAAGAAAAGCATTCTTGGAGACCCAGAAATCGTGTAGAATATTACTAATAGTGGACCACCTTCATTACCTTCGTGGTGTGGTATTAGAAAAGCCATGACGACACACCCCTCTCTCTCTCTCTCTCTCTCTCTCTCTCTCTCTGTATCTCTGAGATGGAAGTGTTTAGTGTGCACAAGTTGGCACACTATCGGTGGGCTCCTTCGAAAGGAGGAGAAAAGCTCGTCTTTTTAACCAATTAAATACGTAATGGTTGGTTTGCTTCATATTGTTAATGATGCTAACAATCACTATTAGTGGTATATAATTCATCATTCATTATTGATGCAAATATATACATATATATATATATATATGTATGTATGTGTGTGTGTGTCTATATATATATATATATAGAGAGAGAGAGAGAGAGAGAGAGAGAGAGAGAGACGTCCGCTCTTGTCAGCCTCAGTATTTTACTTTACTCTTCGACCTTTGTTTACCATCCAAAGCCAAATTGCTTATAATTCGAATCACGCTTACCACTAATAAATCGATTAATTAATTAATTAAATTAAATAGTTTATTAAAGAAGCAAAGGTTGGAACTTGGAATTGCAAGTTTCATATGCCAGCTCCGTTGATCCTTGTTAATTTAGTCCTTATGCGCACGTGATGTGTATTGTTTTTGGTCATTGTTTGATTATTTCTTTTGGATTCTTCTTCTCGTCTTAAGTCTTCAACCATCTGTCATTCCTTAATTTCCACCCCGAATTGGCAATCCATATTTCTTTTTGCCATGTTTCGTTTCTTATTTTACTAGGAGTAAATTATAGCAATGATCCCTTAGTTTTAATCAAATTGGAGTAATGGTTCCTCAACTAAAAATCTATTACCATTGGTCCCTCAACTTATCAAAATGTGTAACTATAGTCATTTTCATCAATTTAGTCAAAATTTTGTCAAAATAAGTTATGTTGGAATAACCATTTATATAATTATGGTCCTTCAATTCATCAAAGTGTGTAATTATGATCATTTTCGTCAACTACGTCAAATTTTTTGTCAAAACGAGTTATGTTGGAATGACCATTACTACAATTGGATTAAAGTTAAGGGACAATTTCTCCAATTGAATTAAAGTTGAGGGACCAATGGTAATGGATTTTTAATTGAGGGACCATTGCTCCAATTGAGTTAAAGTTCAGGGACCATAGCTACAATTTACTCTTTTACTAGTTACTATTTATATATAATTTAATGTGAGTTGACACAGTGCCTAAATATATATTTGTATCTTCGACTAAAGGAAAATAGATCTTAATTTTGTTTTGGAAGATACGACACGGGATTGCAGTACAAGAACAATGAGAATATGAAGTTAAAAGAGTTTCATATCGGTAAAAGATAAAATATTACAAGGGCTAACAAGAAGTCGGCTGCTCTCCGTATCCAATTGATTTTATGGTGAAACCCCAACTTTCTTTATGGTATCATAATAGGTTAGCTCAAGTGTGAAGTCCAATCGCTACTCGTGCTTCACCTTACACAATTTGTGTTGTCCAAGTGTATGACTTGAAAATTCGCCACACGTGAGGGGTATGTGAGGATGTGAAGGTAAAAGAGTCTCACATCGGTGAAAGAAAAAATTTGCAATGGCTTATAAAGCTTTGAATTACTCCTCATATTGCCTAGGTGATTTTATGGTAGAACCCTAATTTTCTTCAAGCAAAATCATCACCTTATTCTTCACGTTGTTGAAGCTGTATTTAAAAAAATTATAGAGTCCAACGGTGCTACATAAATAACTTAGTCATGTAGATAGCTCCGTCCATGGGCCAAAGGGTCATCGGAGGCTCTCCCAAGCATCTTTTCCAGTCGCCTTGTCGTTGACCCATGGTGAATCTGCCGGTATTATACATATTGTTAATCACAGTTTGTCATATATACAAAAAGTCAATAAATCTATAGAAAAATAGTACCACAACATATGTTAAACTGCAATATGTTTACCTCATAAAACATTGTTACTGGATATAAAGAGCTAAGTATTTTTCTTGGCAATATTAACATATGGAGGTTTTTTTTTTTGCTCACGTGGATCATGCGCATGCATCGCATGACCCAAGCGAGCAATGTTGATGACATATACCCCAATATAGCAACAAAATATCAACCCCTCTTTACAACGCTTTATTAAAGACCTGAGAATTCAGATACAGAGCCAAAGCTCAAGACTGATCGAAGCCCAATTTTCAAGGGACATGGTACAAAGAATATGGTGATCCACTATCTATATGGTGGGCTAATCACATATGTTTCTATTTTGGGTGATACAGAACATATTCTAAAATCTCATCCAACTTTACTGTTTTGGTCCATCTGGAGAACATATGAAGTCTCCTCATTGTCCTCCCTCAGAGTTCTTAGTTGAAGTTTTCACATTAGATAATTAAGAAGTTGTACATAAGAAGTTGGACTACTTTCGTTTACTTTTGGGTTTTGGTCTTCACTTTCGTACTTGGTATCACATAAAATTTGGGTATGTGTCAAGTTCAATCATCACATGTTATCCACGTCAACAGGTTAACACTATCTACATATTGGGCTTACATTTTTGCATACATGAGGAAGTTTAACATAAAAGAATTAAGAAATCTTGCCACTGCTTATTTGGAGATGGACAACTCTTATATTGTCAATTAGTTTCAGGTAGGACTTTAACTTATCTATAACAAGATTTCTTAAATTTGGTTTAGGGGATGGTGGTGTTGTGATTGTGTCTGAATGACAGTGTTTTGGTGTTTAAAAGTTATGCATGTTGAGTTTATAGTTATTGATTGATTAAGTTATAGGTTGAACACAAAAACTACTTAATTTTATACACCAACCGTAGTATAAACAAGAAACACTGTCCTTGTCAATTAGCCTAATCCAATAAGCTTTGAAATAGTTAGTTTGAGCACAAATGAAAACATCAACATCATACAAGATAGGGATCATCCCTTCCATCTGGATTCTTTAATTTTGGACATGGAGAGAGACGGAGAAGAAGGAAGAAGATGAACATGAGAAGGTGAACACGAAAGAAGATGAACACGAGAATATTAACAGGAGAAGGTGAAAATGAAAGAAGGTGAACATGGAATTAGTTCGTGACTGTTCAAATTTCGATTAAACAGGCAAAATTGAAAGATCTGAAAAATCTGGATGGAAGAAATCCGAAAAAGATCTTATTCCCATGATATACCCCACAGCTATTGGGCCATGTCCCTCAGCACAACCCAAAACATAGAGAAGGTTCTAGAGCTTTGAGGTTTTGGGCATTTGTGAGAAACTTCTTACAAACTTGAGAAACAAGATAACAGGCCCCACCTCTCTCTAGAACTTTCCTCTCCACCGCCTTAAATGTAACATGCTCTCTCTCCTCCACATCGCAAAGAACGAACACTCTCCAAAGTATCCCGAAAAAGCTCTCGAATTTCACTGCAAAGCTCAAATTTAGCAACGCAAATCCCTGGAATCACATCAAATCCAAATACCCAATTCTCAAAATCCTCTTCCACATGTAAAAATCCTGTCTTTTGGTGCTGAGATTCCTGCTAATAACTAATTTGGGGAAACCAATAGCCATGGATGGAGTGTTGGTGAAAGAGGAGGAGGTTGTGACATGCACCGTCGGCTCATCGTCTTCGTCGTCCTCAAGCTTCTCGCCGCAGCCAATAGAGGGGCTGCACGAGGTGGGTCCGCCGCCGTTTCTCACGAAAACTTTTGAAATGGTGGAGGATCCCTCCACGGACGCCATTGTTTCCTGGAGCAAAGCTCGCAACAGCTTCGTTGTGTGGGACTATCACAAGTTCTCCGCTACTCTTCTTCCTCGATACTTCAAGCACAGTAACTTCTCCAGTTTCGTTCGTCAGCTCAATACTTATGTAAGTACAGAAAAAAAGCATGATTTTTCTTGGATCATTCTTCATGTTATGCTGAAATTGCAGACGGGTTCCTTTTGTTTTTGGAAATTTTATTTCGTTTTTGCTTGCTTAGTACTGTAATTCTTTTGGGTTTAGTGTAGGAAATTAGGAATTAATCAGAATCATATATACGATTACTGGTTTTTAACTTTGTTACGCATTTCCCTTTCTTCTGTTGGTCATGAATCATGGTTTCATTTTATTAAATCCTTAGTTGGGCTTGCGGATTACATCCTTGTTCAGGAAATTTCAAGGCTTGCTCATCAGCTGAATGCATGCAGGGTTTCAGAAAGGTTGATCCGGACCGATGGGAATTCGCAAACGAGGGTTTTCTAGGAGGACAGAGGCATTTGCTGAAGACCATTAAGAGGAGGAGACATGTCTCGCAAAATTTGCAACAAGAAGCCGGAGGAGGAGCTTGTGTTGAATTGGGGCAGTATGGAGTGGAAACCGAGCTTGAAAGACTTAAAAGAGACCGAAACATTTTGATGACGGAGGTTGTGAAGTTGAGGCAGCAACAACAAAATTCAAGGGAGCAAGTCATGGCAATGGAGGGCCGGTTGCTGACCACGGAGAAAAAACAGCAGCAGATGATGACTTTCCTTGCTAAAGCACTCAATAATCCATCTTTTCTCCAAAACCTTTCTGAGAAGAATGCCAAGAATAGAGCACTGCACGGCATTGGTAGAAAGCGGAGACTGGCTGCTAGTCCCAGTCTGGAGAATCTGCAAGAAGCGCCTAGAATCGATGTTGTAGACTACTCTGCAAGCCAGGATCTGGGAGAGTTGGCAACTATGGAGCCGGATATTGAGAACTTTTTCTCAACTGCTGCATTGGACAACGAATCGAGCAGTGGTTTCAAAGACCCTAAACCGAGCTTAGTACCCACAAGTACTGGTGGAGGCAACTTGGATTCTGTTGATGAGACCATATGGGAGGAGCTGTGGAGTGACGACCTCATCGGTGGCAACCCGGAGGAGGAAGCTGCTGCGGTGGGCGAGGAATCAGAAGTTGACGTTGAGGTGGAGGATTTGGTTGCAGAGCCTGCAGATTGGGGTGAGGACTTGCAAGACCTTGTTGATCAAATGGGTTATCTAATCCGGCCCAAGCCGTGATGACGATAACAAAAGTGTCTGATGATGATGAAGTGCAATGTGTGCTGAGTTGGCCCCTGCAACTCCATTCCTATATCTATATATTGGTATATTGATTCAAGAACTCTGCTTTTCATTAACTAATCGCTATGTATGTTTGTTAATTTGTTCCGAGTGATAAATAATGCAATGATTTGTGACTTGCAGAAGGGAGTGGTGAATGTTGCAAAGGGGCCAACTCAAATGCTGCTGTTTCTTTGTATCCTTTGATGATTGTGTTCAATGAATGCTACTTGTACTTTTTATACGTGTGTGTCTTTGTATCCACTGGTCTTGATTTCCTGTTTCTTCTTCCGTGCATTGCAGGCGGAGGAGGAGCCAGCGGAGACCTGTGAAGGGTTTCAGTACTTTTGATGTAGCTTCAGATCGACGTAGCCGGTGTAGATAGCAGTTAAGTTAGTTAAGTCAGTTAGCTGTTGAGAGTTGCTGCTTGTGTATCTACTTATCACAAACACCAGTTACGCAGATGTAATAATAGTGTCTTGTTCTTGAAGCTCAATTTTGTAACTGTAATTCTTATGAAATATAACTCCTTATTTATTAGTAAAGTTGATGACTTTATATTCACAGATGTATTTGTTGAACCAAAGAGTTACAGAAGAGGGTTTTGGCGAGTTCTCTCTTTATATTTTAGTTTTAAGAAACACCATCCGTAATGTGAAGGCTTTTATTGCCCGACACCAATTAAGAAATAGAATGTCAAACTGTGAATCTGGTTGCAATGGGTTTATAACTTATGTAGTTGCTAACAACGTTTATACCAGCATTCGAAGTTTTGTGTTTGAATTCTGCACCATTCGGAGTTCTGTGTTTGAATTCTGCACCATTCGAAGTTCTGTGTTTGAATTTTGCACCTTAGCAACCCGAAACAACAAATAAACTGAAACAACGGATGAACCACATTCATATTATCTCAACTTAACTATCTATTACCAGGTGTTGGGTTTTATCTACGCGAAACTACACACTTATGTATGTATTTCATTTATTCAATTATCCGACGTGGGACTTGTATTCGACATGGCTTTGTTCCCAGTTTCAAACATGGTGCCAAGCTTGGAGTCGTTAAGCGGATATTATCATCCATGCACTATAATTATAGTCTTCCTAATCAAAACATTCAATTTAGATTTTGGTAAGTAAAAATTTATCCAATGATTTTAAGCTCAAATCATGAGAGTGCTTATTATGCAGGAAAGCTAATTAAGTAATAATCAATTCCATACTCGTTTTTACAAGAGGATCAGATTCCTGGTTTACAATCACATGATCAAGCATACCTCCTCCTATATGCTTCAACTTACAATACAAATATACACATAGAATTTTATAGCTACTCATACTTGCTCAACAAAGACGTCTACTAGACAGCAAAAACACCAAACCCATATGCCAACCAAAACAACAGTACTCAGCAGAACAAAACTACAGTGAACAAAAACCACACAAACAGCTATTAGATTATCAGTTTGGTTCCAAAAATATAAGCCCTTAAAAACACTGTTGGGGTCTTTGCCTTTTTGACCTAGAGATAGCATGATTGGAGATGTTACCATAAAAAAAAAAAGAATGTTTATGCTTTTTGTCAACTTCAAAACGGTAGGAATGTCATTTAGTACTACAGTCTAGTAGTATTCATCTTCACTTGTAAATGAGAGGTCTTAGATTCAATTCTCGTAAAAGGCTTATTTGAACCACATTATTGCTAAGTCTACCTCTCTTCCTTAGTGTAGATAGTATCATTAGCTCAAAAAATAAAACATATTAATTTTTTTCGCCATCCTAATATAAAAAATAAAAAGTACCAAAAGCATTGGGCTGAGGGTGATTGACACCAACATTTCAACGATTGAAATCATTCATATGAAGACGACCCCCCACTATTTTCCATCACCAATCTATTAAACCTAACCCAAAGCTCTGATATTTGATGGTGAAGAGCTTGGAAGAAGAGGAGAACCTTCAGAAAATTGGTGGGGATGGAAGTGTTGTTTGCTACCAGTGTTCGGATGATATCAACAATCTTCACAGGGTTGGCAATATTGGGAGGAATTTTGGGGTACTTGTATGGGCCCTACTGGGGGGTGAGAAGGGTACCTGGCCCACCAACTATCCCCTTGCTAGGACACCTTCCCTTGCTGGCAAAGTATGGTCCTGATGTATTCTCAGTTCTTGCCGAACAGTACGGCCCTATTTTCAGGTCAGTAGCATATTAGTGTGTACAAGCAACTCTCTTTATCTGAGACCAAATGTTCAGGTTTTCTAGTTCTAGCCTTCTAGGGGACCGCAGGGGTGGGGCACTCAAACCTCGCATATGATTATATGTGCCAAGCTGGTTCTTGGTTTGGTACATATGGATTAGAACATATGGCTAGGGTAGCAAGCACGCCCCTTGAACACAAGTTCATTTATACCCTCGGTCCATTTTCGTATATCAAAGTAGTTTAAAATATAGTTTTGTAAAAAGAAAAATGACAAATTGAGGCAATAGCTAGTTAAAAGTCTCTTTTAGTATGGTTGAAGGGTGCTAAATAGAGTTTAATCTCATAACAAACTGTGCATTTCGGTAATGGCATTTGGTGTTTGGATTACAATTTGGACAGGTTTCATATGGGCAGGCAACCATTGATAATTATAGCAGATGCTGAGCTTTGTAGAGAAGTTGGAATAAAGAAATTCAAAGACATTCCAAACAGAAGCATTCCAGCTCCCATCTCAGCCTCCCCTCTTCATCAAAAGGGTCTTTTTTTCACCAGGTATTATTGAAGAAAAATTTGCCTACATCCGTTTCACGAATCGGATCATGAACATAGAAAATTTGAGACTCTTTCATGTAATGGTTGCATGGAAGTCTTTCCGGTTGTTAAGTGAAAGTCAAGTGTATAATCTATCAGTTAAAAGTATTTTATTGCTCGTTTGATAACTATTTAGCTTTTAGTTTATTGTAAGGAATAGAGGAGAAATACATGGAAGAAAAATGGGATGAGCAAATGTGGAGGAGGATGCACCTAATTTTATTCAATTAATTATATCGAGTATATCAAATTGAACTTACCAAAAACAAAATAGTCATCAAAGATGCCCAAAATTAACTGACTCTAATGGAATTTGAGCATCCTGCAGGGATGCAAGATGGTCGACAATGCGAAACACTATATTATCGGTGTATCAGCCATCACACCTCGCCAGCCTTGTGCCTACCATGCAGTCCTTCATTGAATCTGCAACTGAGAAACTTCACTCCTCCAAAGAAGAAGAGATTACATTTTCTACCCTTTCCCTTGGATTAGCTACTGATGTACTAGGGCAAGCTGCATTTGGTGTCAACTTTGGCCTTTCTAATACACATTCGATCGGCAAATCAATAAAAAAGATTGACGGAGAAGACAACGACGATGAAGTCTCGGACTTTATCAACCAACACATGTATTCCACAACGCAGCTTAAGATGGACTTGTCAGGTTCCTTATCTATCATACTCGGTTTACTAGTCCCCATACTCCAGGAGCCATTTAGGCAGATTTTGAAGAGAATTCCGGGCACTATGGACTGGAAAGTTGAGCGTACTAACCGGAAGTTGAGTGGCCGGCTTGATGATATTGTGGCGAAGAGAATGAAAGACCGCGAGCGAGGCTCGAAGGACTTCTTGTCGGTAATTATGAATGCAATGGAGTCGGAGGCGGTTTCGAAGAATGTCTTCACTCCTGACTACATTAGTGCAGTTACTTACGAGCATCTCCTTGCTGGATCAGCCACCACAGCATTCACATTGTCTTCAATTGTCTACTTGGTTGCCGGACATCCAGAAGTCGAAAAAAAGTTGCTGGCAGAGATTGATGGATTTGGACCGCCCGATCAGATGCCAACTGCTCATTATCTTCAACACAAGTTTCCTTACATTGTTCAGGCAAGTCTTCTGAATTTTCAATGTTGACATGTGTACAAACTTTGAAATTTCAAAGGGCTAACCAAATGCTTCTATTTATCTGCTCTTTTGGGAAGACCAATTTGCCAATGAATTTTGGTTTATCTGTCGGTTTTTCAAATGCAGGTGATTAAAGAGGCAATGAGGTTCTACATGGTTTCCCCATTAGTTGCGAGAGAAACATCTAGAGACGTCGAAATAGGAGGTTATCTTCTACCGAAGGTCATCCTCATTTCTTACTTCAACATACCTTAAATTTATAAGCTATATCCAATCCAATACAATCTTAGGCTCCAAACGAGTCCTGACTTTTCGGGTGCAAACTCGAAATTTATGGTTCGTATACTTACGGGATTTATTTTTTTTGAGGAGCAGGGGACTTGGG
Organism: Cotoneaster glaucophyllus; assembly: GCA_036320875.1. Taxonomy (NCBI): domain Eukaryota; kingdom Viridiplantae; phylum Streptophyta; class Magnoliopsida; order Rosales; family Rosaceae; genus Cotoneaster; species Cotoneaster glaucophyllus. Next base: position 3,135,209 of record CM070073.1, on the reverse strand, counting down.
TGTGGTTAGCACTCGGTGTTTTAGCAAAAGATCCAAAGAACTTCCCGGAGCCAGACAAGTTCAGGCCAGAAAGGTTTGATCCAAATTGCCAAGAATTGAAACAAAGGGCATCCTTACGCTTTTATACCGTTTGGAATCGGACCTCGATCCTGCATTGGTCAGAAATTTGCCCTACAAGAACTAAAGCTCTCACTGATTCACTTATACCGGAAATATGTGTTCCGGCACTCTCCCGACATGGAGAAACCTCTTGAGCTTGAGTACGGCATTGTTCTCAACTTCAAGAATGGTGTCAAGCTTAGAGTCATAAAGAGGACATGATGATCATGCGCTGATTGAATCAACTGGAGATTGGTTGCATGAAAAGATTATGTGAAATCTTCAGTCCTGTAATGTTCATAAATTTCTGAGGCGAAATTTTTTAGTTATTTATGAAAATAATTTATGTGAACATCTCCACTGTAACGGAGTTTTTGAGGGCAGCTGATCCTCTCAAGACTAAATTTTAACTCGTAGTTAAAATATAAACAATAGCTTTGCAGCATGTTAACAACAAAGTTGGTAGTAACATGTTAATTTATTAAGAAATATCATAGTAATATATTTTGTAATATATGGTTTGAGTCAAATCCTACTAAATGTGGGATACGATCTTCTAGCCATTGTTGTAGGGTTAATTAGATGAACTAGGATTCTCTCCCCTCCTCTTTCTATCATTTTCCATCTATTCCTTTTACATTCTCTTATTTTGTCTTTTTTTTGTTATAAAAAATTAATATAAAATGTTGACGTGATTTAATCGTGACTGTTCAATTAGAAGAGGAGGAAAGGAAAAGAAAAAAAAGAAGGAAGATAATTCTACTTCAATTAGATGACCTAGGCTTGTATGTATTGCACTGTATAGTTTGTCAATGGTAATAGACGAAAAGCATTCAATCTAATCACTTGTCATAGCCTTCCAATCTAGCCATTTGAATATTCAAGTATTTTAACATGGTATCCAGAGCATGACGGTCCTGGTGCCCGACTGCCTACGTTTTCAACTTCGATTGTATTCTCAAACATCATGTCAGACATAGTACTTGAAACACATACCATTTATCAAATCCAGAAGTCTATCGCATCTCTCACACAACAACAAAAGTTATCAGGATCGACCGAAATTTTTTCAATCGCTGCTGCTGTTCAAAATCGAACAAACCATTCCTCCTACAATTCCAAGAATCTCCATTGTGAATTTTGTGATAACGACGAACATACAGTTGACAACTGTAGAACTCAGAAATATCACTACAAGTTCTGTGATAAAAGGGACCACATTGAAGACAGATGCAAAATTTAAAAATGGAACAATGGTTCCTAATAACGGGGGAAAGCAAGGCAGCAACCATAGTAACAAATCACACCAGCACGGGTCCCAGCCTCCACCGAACCCATTGCAAGGACTCTCAGCAGAGCATCAGAGCAGCTCAACGATTGGCCCACCTTGTGTCCATAATGAATTTAAATCATACCTCTGGTAATAAAAGTAGGATTCTCTTCCCTCGTATTCACATCTCATTCCCTCTCTTCTTCTTACACATTATTTTTTGTCTTATTGTCTCTATAAAAAAAATCAATATAAGATGTTAACGTGCCTTAATCGTGACTGTTCAAATAAGAGGGAAGAGAATGAGAGAGAGATTAGAAGGGGAGATAATCCTCCTCCCCGATAATAACAATGTTTATGCAAATGCAGCAAGTCTGTCTTCGTTTACTGTTGCCTCTGTTAAATCTGTATTTATTCAACCTTGGATTTTGGATAGTGGGGCTACCAACCACATCACTTTAGATTCTTCATTTTTCACCAAAACTAAATCTACGACAATTTCCACCGTTAAATTACCCATAAACTCTTTGGCCACAATTACTTCCACCAGCATCATACCATTCAATTCATATATTACATTAGACAACGTTCTATGTGTTCCCTCTTTTCACTTAAATCTTATGTGTGCTAGCCAAGTCACCTGACTCTCTAAATTATTATGCCATTTTGTTTCCCACTTTCTGTATCTTGTAGGACTTGGCTACAGGGAAGATAATTGGATCGGGTAAACAACGTGGTGGTCTATACTACATGTCTCCGCTGCAATAGACACTTCTCTTCTGTCAGGTTTCCCATCTCTCAAATTTATGGCATATGCGAATTGGACATCCTTCATCAACTCGTCTCAAATTAGTACTTCCTTCGTTGTCTTCAAATAATGTTTCTTTTGATAATAATTGTACTATTTGTCCCATGGCCAAACAAACCAGACTTCCATTTCCTTTAAGTTCTATATCAACTCATGCACCATTTGATTTGTTACACTGTGATATTTGGGATCCTCATAAAGTTCCTACGCATTCAGGCTCTTTTTTTTTCTCTCACCATTGTCGATGATTTTACTAGGTGCACATGGGTTTTTTTTATGCAACATAAATCCGAAACTTAATACCTTTTAAAATCGTTTGTTAGTTTTGTTGATAACTCAATCTCATGCGAAAATCAAAGCAATAAGGGTTGATAATGGGTCTGAATTTTTATCCATGAAAGATTTTTTCTAAACCAAAGGCATTGAATATCAACGCACATGTGTCTACACTCCACAACATAATGGAGTTGTCGAACTTAAGCATCGTCACATGAACTTAAGCATCGTCACATTCTTTGTTGCACGTAGGTTACGTTTCCAATCTCAGGTACCCCCTTCATTTTGGGGCGATTGTGTCTTCACTATTGTCTATCTCATTAACCGATTACCATCTCCTTTGTTATCCAACAAATCCCGTTTTCAGTTGTTCTGTAACCGCCCTCTTTTTTTTTTGTAGGAAATTTTCCCAAGGTTTAGTTGACGGTGACCGTTAGATCGATATTTCTTTTGTACGAAGGCAGAGTCCAGAACAAAGAAAAATTAACAAATTGTAGTTGGTTTCGGTTTTAGAGGGGTTAGGTTTTCATGTCCCCCCTACCGCCTCTTTTTCTTGTATATATAATATATTTTTTATAGAAAGGCAATGTTTATGTCCCCCCTCTCTTTTCATATATATATATATATATATATATATATATATCATTTTTCTTGTGTTTTTTTTATCTTTTTTTCTTGTATTATAAGAGGTTAGGTTTATGTTCTGACTAAGAGTACCATTTTTTCGATATTAATAAAAAATTTCTCGTACTGTTGAAATTTTCTAAAAAAAAAAAAAAAGAGAAAATTTAAAAAGACATAACAAATAATAGCAATTCCAAATCGCACACGTGTCCCCTTGTGGCAAGAAAACCAGCAGCATGATTTGCCTTCCTGAGGATAACTTGGAATATATAAATTTTGAGGGATGTATTTGGTTGCATTGAAAATAATTTAAGTATCAAATATCTTAGTGGATAAAGTGTTGAGTTTTATTAATGCCTTTTGGATTTGAAACTTTCATTCTCCTAAATTATACATAGTTTCAAATCATTTCCCCTCCTCTTAAATTAAAAAAATAAAAAATAAATAAATTGAAGACAATATTAAGAGAGAAGAATCTCAACTATATTAAGAGAGAGGAATCTCAACACTGCTGGTGTAAGGATTTCAAGACAAATGAGTTATGGACAATAATTTCTGCACTCATAAATTTTTGAATTTTTAATGTATCTGAAAACAGTAATATGATATTATTATTTTACTTAAATTATATCACGTAGAACACAAGTTTTGTATCATATTTTATGGCGGATTTAAAAAAAAAAATTAAGACATCAACTTTGTCGTCTGCCAAAGATCCATACACCGAATCATATGACCAACTTACTCTGATACCATGAAAAAAAATGAAAAAAAATTAAGATTGGAACCTCAAGTTTCATCACCATACAACGACTTCCTTGTGCTTTTATATTGTTTCGACTTGGGGCCATGGATGCATTAATTGGTGGAAATAATATTCCTTACAAGTAAGAAAACTCTCACTAATTAACATGGAGAACTTCTGTTTCTCGATTATGGCATTGTTCTTAAATTACAAAAAATGGTGTCAAGCTTAGATCGTAGAGCAGGCTTTCACCCTAAAAAAAAAAAAAAAAAATCTGGAAATTGTGTTCGGCAGCTCACCGCTGCCATCCTTCGCAATATTCCTATGGACAGTCACCGAAAAATCTCATTCTCGTAAGCCACCCAAGACCGAATGGCTCGCAACCAGACTTCTTTCCTTCCAAATTTTCATGCTAAAATTATACGACTTTCGACGTTTCAATTCTTCACGTCATTCTGGGTGGGAATCTTCAATCCTTTTCGGTTTTTCCATCTCAAACTTTGGGTGGTGGGCAATAGACGAAGGATGGTTGCTTATGTCAGTGGAGACGCCTGTCGTGTTTTCGGTTTAGTTGGGTGTGGCCCTGTGGGTGAGAACTTATGAATTTCTGCTGTTGCTTACATAGTGGAACTTTTGATATCACCATCCACCATGAATTTTTTTATGACATGACAGCAACAATGTCTATGGAGAGAATAAACAAATATTGCTAGTTCTATGAAGACGAATTAGAGAGAGGAATCCCAGGCCGCCGGTGGCATTACGAAAAGAGAGATGGAATATCTTCCAACATTGAAAAGAAAAATATTAGTAATCGCTCGTTGACTTAAAAATCGCTCGTCCACGAGTCCACGACAATTGGCTTCCCAATTTTCAGGAGCGTAATAATTTGTAAAGCACGACAGAAAAAACAATCATCTAGACAGGGACCAGCAGGTTGCTTCAGGTGAGTAGTGGGACACCCCAAAATATTCCACCACCAGTTTATATATTAAACCCTGAGCTCTGCTCCTTCGAAGAATTAGATTCAAGAGACTGAGAGAAAATGATAGGCAGCATTGAACTGTTGTTTACCATCTTCATGGCGTTGATAATACTGGGAGGACTTTTGGGGTATTTGTATGGGCCTTACTGGGGAGTAAGAAGGGTACCTGGCCCTCCAACTATCCCTCTGGTAGGACACATTCCCTTGATGGCAAAGTATGGTCCTGATATATTCTCAGTTCTTGCTCAAGAGTATGGCCCTATTTTCAGGTTAGTAGCTGTTATGCATGTGGATATTTGATTATGCGTAATTTGTCTTCTTCTTTTTTTTTTTTCTCCTAATTTTCTCAAAGAAATTTGACAAGCAGCGCGAGACTACATACATGGTTAGGTCAGTTAGCCATGACATCGTGTTAATTCTCTTGTACCCAAGTTTGAATCTCCACACTTCATACATTAATAAAGTAATTTGGGATATCGCTTTGTTAAAGAAAAACGATTACTCTGAGACTTCAAATTAGTGCCATTTAGGTCAAGTGATCCACCGTTTTCTGAGTTATCTGCATGCTAGGTGTGAAAGGCAAGCTTAGCAACTGTTTGTGACTTCTTTTGATGTGGACTGTAGATCGTGCAAAAGTTACTCTTTTCGCTTCCTTTTTCGTTTTCCCTTTGGTATGGTTGGAATGAAGGATGTTAGTTAAACATTAGATCTCGTGATAAATCAAACGTTTCAGTTATGTAACTTTAATTTAAAATACCCTAAGATAAATCATCCACGTATGCGCATAACACAGCTCTTAAGTTTTTGATAGCACATATCCTGGCAGGTTTCATATCGGTAGACAACCACTCATAATTGTAGCAGATGCAGAGCTTTGTAGGGAAGTTGGAATAAAGAAATTCAAAGACATCAAAAACAGAAGCATTCCACCTCCCCTTGCAGCTTCCCCTCTTCATCAGAAGGGTCTCTTTTTAACCAGGTATATATTTAATATGTTATATTTGGTATAAAGAGGCATAGGATATCTACCGTTTTAAAGTTATCGCAGATGTAGATTAGGTCAATTGGTGAAGATATTGTGTTCACCTCTCTTGCACTCAAGTTCGAATCTCTCTTTATGTTGTTTAGAGTAATGTAGAATATCTGATGGAATTTGAGCATCCTGCAGGGATGCGAGATGGGTCACGATGCGAAACACTATATTATCAGTGTATCAACCTTCACACTTGGCCAACCTTGTGCCTACAATGCAGTCATTTGTTGAATGTGCAACTGAAAAACTTGACTCCATGGCTAAAGTAGAAGAAGATATTACCTTTTCCGACATCTCCCTTCGATTGGCCACAGATGTAATAGGACAAGCTGCGTTTGGTGTCAACTTTGGCCTTTCTAAACCACCATCCGTCGGCGAATCAGTCGAAAAGATTGATGGCAAAGACAATAATGACGATGAAGTGTCAGACTTTATCAACCAACACATATATTCCACAACACAGGTTAAGATGGACTTTTCGGGTTCCTTATCGATCATACTAGGACTACTTGTCCCCGTACTTCAGTGGCCATTTTGGCAGATGTTGAAGAGAATTCCTGGCACTATGGACACGAAAATCGAACGTAATAACTGGAATTTGACTAGCCGGCTTGATGCAATTGTGGAAAAGAGAATGAAAGACAGCGGACGAGGTTCAAAGGACTTATTGTCAGTTATACTGAATGCAAGGGAGTCAGGGAGGCTTTCGAAGAATGTTTTCACACCAGATTACATTAGTGCACTTGCTTATGAGCATCTCCTTGCCGGGTCGGCCACCACAGCATTCACATTGTCTTCAGTTGTCTACTTGGTTGCTGGACATCCAGAAGTAGAAAAAAAGTTGCTGGCAGAGATCGATGGATTTGGACCGCCTGATCAGATGCCAACTGCAAGTGATCTTCAACACAAATTTCCTTATCTTGATCAGGCAAGGCTTCTCAAATTTCAATGTTGCATTTGAGGAATCTTCCTCATTAGTTGGCTTACCTGCCGTTTTTTCGAATGCAGGTTATTAAAGAGGCAATGAGGTTTTACATGGTTTCCCCATTAGTTGCTAGGGAAACATCTCGAGAAGTCGAAATAGGCGGTTATCTTTTACCAAAGGTATTGCTCTACTTCTGCTAGGATCTCTTTGCAGAAATGTCTTTTTGTCTGTGGACTGAAAGTGGTTTGTATATATTATACACATTATGGGATTAGTTCCTTTTTGTTTTTGAGAAGCAGGGGACTTGGGTTTGGTTAGCCCTCGGAGTTTTAGCAAAAGATCAAAAGAACTTCCCAGAGCCAGAAAAGTTCAGGCCAGAGAGGTTTGATCCAAGCTGCAAAGAAGAGAAACAAAGGCATCCTTATGCTTTTATACCGTTTGGACTCGGGCCTCGATCCTGCATCGGTCAGAAATTTACCATACAAGAAATAAAGCTTGCACTGATTCACTTATACCGGAAGTATGTGTTCCGGCACTCTCCATATATGGAGTCACCTCTGGAGCTTGAGTTTGGCATTGTTCTCAAGTTCAAGAATGGTGTCAAGCTTCGGGTCATAAAGCGGAAATGATGCAAGAGTTGTCATTCCACGCGCCTGATCAGAACTCACTCATCATTTGCTTAAGAAGGCAACCGAAGATTAGTTATACGAAAATGTATTAAACGTCTTCGATGTAGATTTTGTGAAATAAATCATCAAGTTGAAGCTAAATTTGCTAGTGATCAATGCATTGCAAGAAAGCTGCCAATGAGTTCAATGATCCATCTCATTCAAAATAAGCAAATATTCGATTCCACATATTCATGAATTAACTATGTTACAAATGAAGACTGAACTCTTCTATTCCTCGCACACACTTAAACTACACATTCTAAATAGCAGGGAGCAACTAGCTGTTGATCTTCTAAATCAAAATGAACTTAATTCAGCTGATTGTATGAACGAGCCGCCCCTCTCACCTCAGTTTCACATAGTTTTTTTCCAATCGCGTTGGCATGCAAAGCGGCTTAGAGAAGTTGGCTGAAGATAGCTCAGAACCAGCACTACTTTTTGAATCCCCATTAGAGAATGCCCCAGACCTCTTGAAAAATTGAAACTCATCCATGGATTGCCTTTGAGTTCTTTGAGACAGATAACTATGTGGTTTCTGCTTCGCCTTAGTTGACTCAGTCAGGTTCATGTAACTCGGCTTATAGTTGCAGCTGTCATCTGTTCTGTCCGATGCCAATCCGGTGTTCCCAGAAACCGGCGTTGTGGATGTGCACAGTGAAGATGAGGCAGAGCTCTCATCATACCAAAATTCTGAACTGGGGCTTGAAGACGAGCGATTTGCTTGCCCAATGTGAGGAGGCTTTGCAGAAATCCTAGTGGTGACATTGTTCTTCCTGACTTTGACTGAGCATGGTTCTGAAGATTTCGGATGTTGTTTGCCCACGAAAGGATCTGCTCTACTCTTTGGAGGCGGTGTGATCTCAGAAGAGTCGTCGTGCGACTCTTCCATCAGCCTAGTCTCCCACGGCTTCGCTGACATCCAACGCTCTAACCAACTCCATCCCCAACTGTTCTTGTCAAATTCATTGTTCTTATTGAGAGAGTAAACTGAGGATCTGGTACGAGAATTCGAATTCGAGTCTTGGGTTGATTTCCATTGCTGAGAACAGAAAAAAGAAACACAATCTTGCTCATATCAGTAATGTGAAGAGAAAGGTACTTAATTTAACAGACAAACTACAAGAAGGCTCCCGATGATGCCAATTTCTGTGTTTTATTACCTTCTGAGCAAGAGCATAAGCAATTGCTCTCTCCCTCTTGAATGCTCCTTCCTGCCTCATTTGAATCTTTGCTTTAACATCGTCTATTGTTCCCCTGCTATCACACCACCCCTCCTGCAATGTTTTTTTTATATATTTTCAGTAATTATAACAAAAACATAAGTTCGAAAAAGCTGATTCAAACCAAGTATATTTTCTTCTGTCACTTATCAAATGAAAGCAAAGATCATTAAGAGCTTAAAGTACCTCAGCTTCTTTTAATAGATCAGCCTGGGTGCGGCGTTCATTGATCATGTTCTGCACAGCTTGTCCCTCCATGGACATTCGCACACGACGAGCTCTCACACGAGCCTGAACTCGAACGAGAGCTTGCATGCACCTCAGTGTCACTGCAGCCTGCTTCCTCACTTGTCGGCCTCGAACCAGAGCTTGCAGCCTCACTATTCCTCTCAAGGCCTTCAAAGCCCTTCTCGCCTGCACATAAGTTTACCCAGAATAAAACATCACAGAAAAAAAGCTTCAAACTTTCATCAAACAGATTAAAGACAGAAAGATTTAGCAACTTCAACCCTAACTATGTGCTTATTTCAAAAGCTCTACCAGTCAAAAGCTATAACTTTAACAGAAAAGCACTTTCTTACATCAACAAGTAGGTTGTTCAAATCCAGACACGAAGATCTATGGCCTACGATTCCATCAAATAAAATTGATAAAAAAAAGTCATTTATTTTTTTCTTACCAAGAATCCTCGGAAAGCAGTTTGGATTCTGATAGCAGCCCATTCCTGCCTCACAACCCTGAAATCCTTCGGCGGAGCTCGAACCACCGCCGCCACCGCGGCATTATACGCATCGGCCCCTCTCGGCGAATCCGACCCCTCCGAACCCGTCCTGTAATTCCCTTTGAAACCCTTCCACGAAGACCCCAAATCCCCTGAAGAACTCCTCCACAGTTTCCATGTCTTGCTCTTCCCACTCACCTTCTCCTATCAAACCCAGAAAAAAAAAAGTTCAGAAAGTTCAGAACCAAAAAAAAAAAATCAAAAGCTCGAAATTTTGATAAAGATAGAAGCTTTACCGGGTCGTTCTTGTCGGGTTTTTTCATCCCGATCAGCGCTTTGACCCATTTTCCAGAAGCACCCATTTGAGCAAAATATTCTGCTTCAGCAAAAACAGAGGTTTGCAGTGGATTTATGAAACTTTCGAGTGGATTAATGAAACTTCCAGGTGCATTAATGAAACTTCCGGGTGGAATTATTAAACTCAAAGCTTTTGGGACGTGGGTGATTTGCTTTGTTTTCTGGGATAATGGGGAGGGTTTTGTTTTGTGGGGTTTATTTTTTGGTCACAAAAACCACACAGAGCCGTTCGATATTTGAAATTCAAAACACCACGGGACAAACTGGGAAGAAAATGCGCTCGATTCTCTGGGGTAAGGTGCAGTTTTTGCCCCTGTTTGTGGGAGAAAATTACGAAATTGCACCCCCGACTAGGGCCCCTGCTTTCTCTGGGGTAATATGATCGGAGGCCACGATGGCACGACTCAGATGGTTAGTTGTGTTTGTGGGACCACCAGTGGCTAATGAGATTGGGCCACGTGGGAAGTGGGCCCGTGTGCTGATGAATTATATTCGGTTTTGTGGTTTTCACCAACCAACTTATTAATCCAAGAACTAAAAATGGACGAGCAAAGTGAAGGTTGAATGATTTACTACTAAAAATAGAGAATAGAGCTTTGATGGCGTCATTTGAAAATGTTCTTAAGTTCTTTGCAAGTTTTAGGGGGTGGTTTCAAAAAATAATGTTTGAATTGTCTCAGACTTCTAAGGCCATCTCCAACCGAATGGGCCAGAGGGCCGAAAATGGCCCTAAAACCGTCTCCAACCGAGGGCTAGGCCAGAGGGCTCTGGAATCTGGGAGGGTCCCACGGAATCGGAGAGGGCTGGAGGGCCCCACGACAGCATTGATCAGCAAACCTTTTTTTTTTTATTTAGTATTAGTGTCGGATAAAACTGACATTAATAATTTGAATTTGTTTTGAATATAACGGCTAGCTGAGTCAGCTAGCCGTTGGGTTTCCGTTGGGGTTTTTTTTTTTTTTTTTTTTTTTTAAATTTAAACATTTCTTTTCTTCTATAAATATGGTGAAGTTCTTTCAATTCTTCACTTCACTTGCAATATTTCCTTCTTCAATATTTCTCAATATTTTTCAATATTTCCTTCAATATTTTTCTCAATATTTCCTTCAATATATTTTCTAATATTTCCTTCATCTATAATATTTGTTTCAATTTTTCAATAATTTCCTTCAATATTTTTTCAATAATTTCCTTCAATATTTCCTTCATTTTTTTTCCAAAAAAATGGCCTCATCTGCAATCAAAGGTAGGCCTTGGACCCGAAAAGAAGATGAAGCTCTTTGCAAGGCTTATAGATGGGTCTCAGAAGATAGTGTGAGGGGGATTTCTCAAACAAGTGAAGGTGTTTGGACTCGTGTTTCCAAAAAATACTTAGAGTTCTACGAAGGCACCATTCCACCGAATACCCGAAACCATGAAAGTTGTTCTTCAAGATGGAAGAAACATCTTCATCCAAGTTTGAATAAATGGCATCAAGCACTAATGCCATGCAAGGCAAATGATGATTACGCCGCTCAACATGAAGTGGCGGCCTCATTGCGATTAATGGCGGAGCAAAATGCCCTTGAGGCGGAAGAAAGGAAGCATAGGCATGAAGAACGGGCCAAACAAATACAAGAAGAGATGGATGATAAGAATATGGAAAGGAACACTATGGATTACACTCCAATGAGTAAGGCCTATTTTGATAGGAAAAAAAAGGAAATTATACATCGGCGGCAGTTGTTTAACGATGACTATACTCCTACAATGGCGGATGATGAAGATGATGTTAATTATGGATATTAAATTTAAGTTGTTGTAGTTTTTAAATTTAAGTTAATGTTGTTTTTAAATTTAATTTGTAGTTTTTAAATTTAATTTGTCGTTTTTAAATTTAATTTGTAGTTTTTTAAATTTAAGTTAATGTTGTTTTTAAATTTAAGTTGTTATAGTTTTTAAATTTAAATAATAAATTATGTTTGGCCCTCGGTTGGAGACGGTTTTTTGTGACAGGGCTAAAACAAGCCATCTGGCCCTCGGTTGGAGACGGAGGCAAATATGGTCATGTACTGTTCATTAAAATATTAATATCTTGGAGAATCTTGGAGGGCTAGAGGGCTCAAACGAGCCCTCTGGCCAGCCCTCGGTTGGAGATGGCCTAATCGTTTGTTACTAATAATTCGAATTCAAAGTAACATATAATCGTGAACGATCGTTTTGATTTGATGGCATTTGAATGGGCACACTACTTGTCTTTGAAAATGCTCTGAATTCAAAAATGACATGTCACAGTACATTTTGGATGCTTCGGAAGCTTAGAGTCATCATATGAAATGACTTGGCTTTGAAGCTTGAAATCATACGATGCAGGGAGGGGTATTTGGCTTACTAACTCTATTAAAATGTATAATGTTGATTATGTTGAAGTATTTAGATTAACTATTAAAGGCTTTTTTAGCTATGAAAATACTTATCCTTGAGAAATGCTAAATGACGCCTTTTAAAAGTGAGATTTTTTATGTATTATCCTGACACCTTATAATTTATCGTTGATTCTCTTTATAAGTCTTCTGACATTTCATAATTTAACGTCAATTCTTATACTAACATTATAACATATTGTGAAAAACATGAGGCACACTTCCGAAGCAATGCCAAACAGCTCGCAATTATTATTGATGGCCATCGACCGTTTATGAAACTGGGCAGGTACAGTGAAGAGCATTCGGGAAAGAAAGAAGCATTTGAGAAAAGTGCTTTTTGATATTCATTTGTCTATTCAACTTCGATTTCGAGATTACCAAACAAATACCAACCGAACCAGACCGGACCAGACCATTTACGTTGTTGTCAGTCGTTGGCTTCGAGGTTCAACACTCTGTCTCTGCTTCCTTCCTACCAAGATTTCGAATTTCCAAATCTTTTCCTAATTTTCTGAATAAATTAATCAACTTTCAGGAAAGAGGTTCTTTCTTGTTCTTCAACAATAAATTCCACATTGGATTCCTTCTTTTCTGTTTTAAATTTTTTAAACAATTCCTTCTTATTTTTTGGGAATTAATTTCTGATTTTTGTGGTTTGGAGTAAATACATGGAGAAGGAGTTAGTATGATCATCTACCTAATCCTTTGTCTTCTGTGTCCAAATAAATGAGTGGGTAACCGAGTCTGTCATTGAATCATCATGTCTTCAGCATAAAACTCAGAGAAAGAGAGATGAGGAATCTGTTTGCACAATATTCATAAATATATAATGACAGGAAACTTCGTTATCAAGTGCCGTTATTGGTTTCCAATGTCAAAGTGAAGTGTTGTGTCGACTTACTATATTTACGTGTCATAATATAAGTGAAGCATAATATATTTTTAAGTGTTTTTTTGCTTATATTATAATACGTGATGTACCGACTCGTGTTCTGGATACTAAACAATCTCTATTTTCAAGGACAACAAATGTAGATAAGGAGATGAGATCTTCTGCATTCATTTTTGTCTGTTGCCTCCCTGTGCCTTTGTTAATTGGCTGAGAATTTGATTTATTTTTTATTATTTTAATTATTGTCAAGTTAACATTAATTATGTTTAGTTCAATTAACAAAGGCACATGGAGACCACATGCAAAAATAGATGCAGAAGATCTCATCTCATAGATAAGTGAGTATATTTACAGCTGCTTATACATAACAACACCTTAGTAAAAAAGAAAAAGAAGAAGAAAAAAAGAAAAGCCTAGTGATATTGGGATTCAAAATGCATAAAAGAAAAAACAATGAAAGAATAACAAACTTAGGTTCATGTGGGAATCGGGATAGGGATTCAAAATGCGATTTGGTCTCGGATGTCACCGTAGCATCTGATTCACTACTTTTTTCTTAAAGCCCTAGTCTCAGCCAAATTCAACTTGTAGACGAGGAGAGATTTTTCAGTGTGATCAGTACACGGGATGATACACAACGTGTCACTATACAAATGGTGAGATATATGTCCTAAAAAGTTAATAACTTAAAAAATAAAATTTCTCGCCACTCTTATTAAAACACGTGGTGTACCACTTATGTTCTCGTCACAACTAAAAATTTCTCGTAGACGAGGCTGATAGGTACGTGTTTAAGGTCGAACTTTATGCCATATGACCGGTACATACGCAAGTATCGAGTTGTTTGGCTCGAAAAAACTTTTTAGATAACTGATTGTATACAACCAATTACACTTAACTCACATGGCGGAATTAGCGCGAACCAATACCGTCGGGCTAGGGAATCCCATGTAGGCAAGTCTAGGAGAGACCCGGATCTTTGGGCTCGGCCTAGGTGAAGGGATTGGGGCACAGCTTCCACGCCAGCTCAGTGTGACTAGTTCAAGTGCTTTGTACTGTAGATTAAGTGGATAGTCCCTCACACACCCAATACGTGGCCCAAGCCCACTTGCCCACTTGCAAGACAGACGCCTGGACAGGTCACATACTGGTCCTTCTGCATTGGCAATGTTGGGTCCCACCCTTTCGTGTTGATGATCTATGGGAATGGAGCCATTGGAGCCGTTGATTTTAGGCCTATCAGGATTGTCAGCATTAATATCTGGACTGGATTCCTCATAAGGAACTTTGAATGATGCTTTGTCATCATCTGTTGCGCACATCTTTGAAATACCACCACGAGGAAAAGTGAGAACAAATCAGCCATTTTCGTATAAGAAATTCTCTGTGCATGACGTTTATTTTCTGTTCATGAATATTTTTTAAAACGTATCGACAACATTGTCGTTATGTTTTGTTGGTGATAAAGACACTTGCACTTTATCAATATCATATTATCAATTTGTTCTATAATAAAGAATGAATGTTGATTCGGTAATTTTACCTTGACAGTGGTTAAGTCTACTTGGTGCTCCTTCAGGAAGATAATGAATTCCTTGAAATTAGCCTCAGTTGGGAGGTAGTGACCACTGTATGGCCAAATAGCCTTGAACAAGTTAAAAGACAAGCAGATTTTAGCTCAGCGTCAAACATTATACTTTAAAAGAATTAAGGAGTCGTATGATAATCATTTTAGTTTTATAAATAAAAAAAAAAAATTGAAAACCAAATTTTAAAAACTTAAGTAGCTTTTTATTTTGATTTTGAATTTTTTGTTGAAAACAATAACCAAACAAGTTTTCAGTTAAAATGAACCCAAAAATAAAATCTAAAAACTAAACGAAATAGTTATCAAACTATCCTAAATATGTACCTCAAGAACCCCATTGTGAGCAACTAATCTTCCTGCTGCAGTTGTGGCCCCTCCAGAAAGAAAGCTTGAGTGCTGAAAAGTTCCTTTCTTCTTTTGCCCTACATATAACGCTCTTGATGTGCTGAGAACAAAAATCCACTTTGACCCTTCAACTGTGTCAACACGCATTCCTCTTTGCCTGTACACAAGCTTTCCATTCTCCACAATCACTTCATATGCCACCCTCTCTTTCTGCGATACAAAATAAATAAATAAAAACGCCGCCTGAAGGATTTTGTACTAGTACTGATTGTATTGTATTGATAAATTTTGCTATTGACATGATATATCTGTCAATTATCGACACCATATTGACAATCCGTCAATCTTTAAAGAACAAACGTCATGTTCAAAGAATAACTAATGCTTTAATTTGTAGTAATTACAGTATATGAGTATGCAAATGTAAGTCCTTACAGGCCCAAGGTATTGGATGCACTGGCGTTGCAAAGGACTTCTTGGGCACTTGTTGAGGTTGGTGTCTTTGCCATCACCAACATCCAGCCTTCATGTTGCAGGGGAGGAGGTAAAAAGAAACGGTCAGTAGGATAGTGTTAGTGGTAAATGGTGGTAAAAGTAAAAGGTGATCTTATACAAAACTTTATCATGATGGGAAAAGGTTTTCCTCAGATGAGACAAACTTACCAGTAGAAGAAAGGCTGGGTGCTCTTGCTATTAGACCACACGACGTGGTAAAATTGCAGATTGTGTCCGTACCGATGGCGGGGATCAATCTGAGAAAAGAACGAAGCATGGTGAGTTCATTGATTTTCGGTTTCTCAATTCTTCGACGAAAAATCCATCACGGTTAGCCTGAGTGTGATCGGATAAATGAGAGGAAATGAGTTGGGAATATATTAGGTCAAATGTTCGAGTCCCCTTCCACACGTAAAAATCTTTTCCAGTGAATGACTATTATGTCCCGCACAACAGACCCGTGATCCCGGTCATGTGTGTCGGTAGCCATCTGCTTCACTACCCAATATCTTATGTATCGCATTTACAATGTGAAATCAAACCGGCCGATCTGCATGAATAACCGGTTGATTCAAATCGTATTGGGCGGTTTGGTTTGGTTTTGATCGTAAAAAAGTCGACAGCCTGACTATTATAAATTTGGGTTCTTAGAACAGTGCTGATGAACAAAGTTGAATAAGTAGGAGATGGTTGTTAGATAGGCTCACAGCTTCAAGCCAGTGCTGCAGAGCTAGTTTCTGAGCCTTCTCGTCCTTGCACAGACCCTTCCCTACCTACAAACACAAATCAAACATTTTCTGTTAATTTATATTTCTCCAGAAAACACATTTCATCAGTAATCTGATTCATATATATCACCAAAATTTGTACCTTGGCAGCCCTTGTCCTAGCCCGTGACCACCGCGATTCGGCACTTTCGTGTTTCTCAATGTTGTAGAAGGACACTGAGCTTCGTTTCAGAGCTGCAAAATCCAAAGCCTGCCACCTTCAAAAATTAAACAAACACAAGAAAGAAGAAAAAGAAGATTGATTGGAGCACCAAGCAACAACAGTGTAACAAAAGAAAAAAATACAACACGGTATTTGAAGGTATAGTGGTAGAGTTGCGAACCATAGTTCCTCAACCAAAACAGCACAATCTGCAAGGTTTCTTCTAGTCCTGTAACTCTTGTACACTTTCTGGACCTTGGTTGCCGCGGCATTGAGCTTGCTCACCGGCAGCGGAGTAGAGTCAGTAGACAACGTAACCGGTTCAGGAAGCAAAATAGTAGGTTTCTTTATCTGCAATGTCTCATGATTTCTACCCTTTGAATGATCAGATGCTTCAAGTTTTGATTGTGTAAATTCCCAATAATTGAAGCTTATTGACCTTTCTAACCCTTTTCCCAAGTCTTCTAACTCCCCTTGTTTGGTGCCCATTTGAACCAAAAAACTTGTGGTTAATATTAGTATCTCATTCCACGCTGATAAGACCAGAGAAAGAGAGAGAACCATCAATTTTAATGCTCAAAGGTTATTGAACCTGCACGAAACCCAACTGGAAAAAGCACTTAAATAGAAAGCATGCATATCCAAAATTAGAAGCACAACCCCAATCAAGCATAATGAAAAAGGCAGTGATTTTCACTTTCTATTTTCTCCCTCCGTTTCTTTTATGAAATGAACAAATAAAAGAAAATTAAGAGACAGAAACCAGGGGAGAGATACAGAAGCAGAAAACGGAAGTGCGAAAAATGAAATACAGGAAGATACTCAAGACGAAGCTGTTTCTTACATGCAAACCCAAAAACCAAAGGCCGTCCAGAAATCAGAAGCTAGCCCTCTTCCTCTTACTCTCTGCTTATATATACTAAGCAGAGCCTCTTGCTGCATAGCTGTTTTGAAAAATCAAAGTTGGTTGTATTGTAAGGAGGCTTAAAGGAAGTTAAAGAGAGATTGTACAAGAACCTATATTATAGAAAGGTGGGGTTGCATACCGTTCATACGGTTGATTTTGTTTCCACTAGTAGACTGTACTATTTTATCAGGATATTTTCACCTTTGGATTGTTTAATTCCCAGAATGTTCAGGGTAATCACATTAGTTAAAATAAACAGACTTTATTCTATACATTCCAGTTTAAATATCTCGCATTAGTCTAATATAAAAATGCTAGAATACTCCTTTCTAGCGGTCTCAAGAAAGACAACAGGGCCAAGCCAAAAAACAAAGGAAAATTAATGAAAATAATTTGAAAACTTTGAATTTTAATGATAATGATAAAATAAATAGTACCAGAATTGATTTTCTAATGTAAAAATATAATTTTTTGTTAAAATGAACAGTATCAGAAGTTTTTCGTTAAAGTTTTCAAAAAACAATGATAGAAGAAATATTCTTGAAAAAATTAAAACCATCATTAGTTTGTCATGAAATCTGCGGCTGCTTTTGATTAAATCTTTTCTCATTATTGTGTTTTCTAAAGCAATTTTTTTATGTTGTAAATTTAGGACGCATGCCGTGTTCCTCAATCATCATCTCAATAATGGAGGTGTCACTTTACATGATGGTTAGATTAAATCCTTTATCTATATATGGGTAGTATGTACACATATACTATATTTGGGTCCATCCACAAAAAAGGTCTCCATGAGATTAGGAGGAAAGAAAATCCTCCGATAAAGATCAAAACTACACAGTAACAATTTCAGATACAACAAAAAACTGAAGGATTAAGATTTTCTCCCCTCCTCTTTCCATCCATTCCATCATCTCTTCTCACATTCTCTTATTTTGTCTTTTTTTTGCTATAAAAAAATTAATATAAGATATTGATATGACTTAATCGTGATCGTTCAAATCAGAGGAAAGAGAAGGAAAGAAAAAAAAAAGGTGAGAAATGCTATTCCAAAACTGAAAGAGACGAAGAATCTATAAAAATCAATAATTTTGCAGTGTAGTACTGCAAAATCATAATCCCAATCTCAGAGTCCTGGATCAACTTGCGAGGACCAAAGAAATAAAACTAAGGCAAATTGGATGAGCACAGTTGTCATTTCTGTGACCACACACATGTTTACATTAAAGAAAAAGAAAAAGGACTTGGATTAGCTCGTTCTCTGCTGGTTTACCTGCATTTTAGATATGAGTATTTTGGCGTTTCTTTGCTGTCAAGCCA
Organism: Cotoneaster glaucophyllus; assembly: GCA_036320875.1. NCBI lineage: Eukaryota > Viridiplantae > Streptophyta > Magnoliopsida > Rosales > Rosaceae > Cotoneaster > Cotoneaster glaucophyllus. The sequence goes on along the minus strand of CM070073.1, from coordinate 3,116,593 downwards.
ACCACCCGCCTTTATAAAAGTTGTTGGTCCTTTATATAGTATGAACAATTCTATTTTTAGTTATATATCTATGGAAAAATGAAATTATGCTTTTTATAGTACGAACAATTCCACACCTCGATATTCAAAGAAGAAAATTTCCAGGATATATAAGAGAGACTCTTATTAATTTTGACCAATCATAAGCTAAGGAGATGCTACTGATATTTTACATTGAATAGATACGAGATTCAAAGGTGTCAAACGAAAGAAGTTGATGTTTCACTATAAAATTAATTGTCAATATAAGAAGTAACTTAACTTAATTATAAGTCCATGTAAGATTCATTCTTCCATCAATATGAGATTCATTCTCAACGTCAAGGAGTTGGATTGGAAGACATTTCTGTAATCTTTTACCACACTCCTTGTTAATTTTTGTTATTTAATCTTCTTTAATTTTTTTAATCCGACTATTGAAAATTGAGAATGATGTGTGAGAGATAAAAAGATGTATGTTGCAAGGTTCTAAAAGACGATAGGCTCTAGTCGGACGACGGGTTGGAGTCTAGAGCTTAGACGGCTAATCGGGGCTTAGACAGGGGCCTAGTAGATTTAAGTAAGTTTATTATATACCATATAAATAAGTGTCACTTATACTTAAAGAATACATAATTTTGTTGTGATACATAAACTGTAAAATATAATGATATATAGATTATAAAATATTAGAATATAATGAAAACATAAGGAACAAGCATATAATATGTGTTCATCTAAGTATTTAACAAGTCACTTACAATTTATTAAAATAAATAAATGAAAAAAATGAAGGCTATCTATTTTCTGTCTAAGTGAGAGTCACGACCTATACGGATGCTTAGGCGGGATTTGAGCGGGTTAGACGAGCGGTTAGACGTTAATTTTTTTTTTTAATTTTCAAACATCTAAGAATTAATCCGAGTAATGACGTCTCTTGATGCATAAACGAAACCTAAGCAGAACTAAACGGAATCAAGGCTACGCTAGACGAATTTTTTTAGAACAACGGTGAGCAACGCCCTGATTCTATTGTGGTGCTGCAGTGCATGAGGAGAGCTTGCCAGAGTCATGAATAGCTGTCGGTATCGTATAACAACCAGGTGGATAACTCTCCCGTAATGTATGACTTTCTGCCCTTGCTGTATGACTTTATGTCAATTTGTGGCTCGAACCTCAATTTGGTTTAGAGTCGTCTCAATTTTCTAAAGCTTTACAACCTGTCAAATTAATCACATTCTATGATAGGACAAAATGAACTCTCACATATTTAACAGTAGAGAATAAATGGATCGTTTTTGAAAAAAATTAGGAAGGCTCGTAATCAAGTTGAAAGTACGAGATGCACATATAATATTAAAGTATTTAGTTCAACCGGTGTTCCTAGATATTTTTCCCTCAAAAGAACTTTTACTTTATTTAATTATAAATAATTTTATATACTAATTTATGTTAAAAAAATGAGAATTTAAACTTAAAACACATTAATTTTAAAGAAAAGTGACATCAAGCTTTAAGAAAAATCATGAAATCAAGGTGCAGATATTCCCTTGTTTTCTCGAGGGATGGAAAAAGTAGTTCGGGCTAGGGAGTCCCATCATGGAGCAGCCTAGGTGGGAGCAGACAGTTTGAGCCTGGACTTTGTGAAGGGATTTGACATGGTGCAATACTTCCCTGGGGAATTGGATCCCCGCCGGATCCCTTCCATGGGGATCCTAGGGATCAACCCATCTGGATCGTTGATCGAAAATCGTGCGGCCACAGTTTTTTCTTTTTTTTATATTTTTCACGCAAAACGAGGATATTTTACTTTTAAAAATATAAAAAGCATTTAATTTGGACCGCACGATTTTCGATCAACGGCTCAGATGGGTTGATCCCTAGGATCCCCATGAAGGGGATCCGGCGAGGATCCAAGTCCCTTCCCTGGAGCTTGTTCTAGGGTCGCGATTGTAGCTTTGATGGGTAGTCCATCACACTCTCAATACGTGGGCCAATCCCGCTTGTCCACTTATAAGAGTTCGGAGGTAGGATTAAGCTCTCTTTAACCAGTTGAGCTACAATTTTATTTCGTAGAACTGTCGATTTTAGTTTAATTTTTGACGCATGCTAACATTGGATATGTGTAACGGGGTTGAATGTAAACTTGAGTTAATTATCTTGACATTGGTTAGGTCTTCTTGGTGATCTTGCAAGAAGCTAATGAATTATTTGAAATTGTCTTTCGATTACTATCTTGAGTACGTAATGTAAAAATTTACTATCCCTTTCCGAATACGGGGAAAATTCTTCTTCAAGTGAGGACTGCATTTCAAGACTTGGAATGCTTTCCTGTAAATTATCCACCAGTAATGTCTGCTGTGTCTCAACACTTGCCTCGACCGACTTCTCCGATTGCAAAAAGCTGGGAGAGTAGAGTAAAAACAAAGAAGCCATATGCATTTGGAGGTTAAAAAATGATACAGAAATACAAATTTCTTATTAATTCTTGTTTCTGTCTGGATATTCTTGAGGTTACCTATCCTCATTTGTTCAACAACACAACATGTTACACAAATGATGAATTTGATACATATACTTCTGATTTGATCAATGTCGTCCTTGCTTAATCTACTTGATTGCAATTAGACTCTGTCATCTAATCGTTGTGTCCATGGGTCTCATTTCGCTTCTCGACTAATTTTTTTGCACCCAAGCATACAAGAAAGATGGCAGGCCAAAGGGATACTTTGATGAGATTGTCAGCATGATGAGAGAAGCAAACATATTGAACCGTCGAGCATATACACTGCGAACTGCTACCAATTAATCCATAAAAGTCCGGAAGAGTTCCAAAAGTCTGGGCGGAATGTGGATAATAAAACCACCACAACTTTCCCCACCGCCGCAACACAACTCCTTCCTTTTTACCCTTGTAAATGAGCTCCCATATGCACATGAGTAGAACTGCAATAGCCAATGTCATACCAAATAGTGCATATCGGGGCTTACTTGGGGAGGCGGCCTGATCAAAAGCAATCGACAAAATCTCTAGGCAGAGGCCAATGACTAGAAATGTCCACTCTGCTGAAATAGTCTGCAAAACAAATTAGTATTACGTCGATTAAATTCTAAAGATATCTAACAAGAAATATACACACAAACAAACTCAATGCACTAGAAAAAGGCCTTACTGGTACAAGATATCTGCTGTGCTGACGTTGTCCAAGATTGCTGATGCACTGACGTTGTAGATCGGTCCTCGGACACTTACTGAGATTTTTGTTTCTACCATCACCAGTATCCAACCTTCAGTTCCAGGGAGGCCAACACAGTGAGTGATAATGTTAGAGATATAACAATATCCTGGAAGAAAAAAGTTTCTCGGCCATACTTACCAGTAGAAGAAAGGTTGCTTGCTGTCGCAATCACACCAGACATCGTAGTAAAACTCTAAATTGTGCCCATACCGATGGCGTGGATCAATCTGGGAAAAGATCAAGCGATGAAGCATGGTAAGTTCGTTGATTTTAGTTTTCCAAAGTAACATCATCCAGTTTGCAATATGGGAATTGTCCAACGAATGTCTATCGAGTAACAACTTAAAATGCATGAATTGCTTATGTAATATTTCTTTGTTTGCATTGTATGACAGCTTTCGATTTTGTAGTCTGCATTTCTAGCAAATTGATTCTTGGAAAACAACGAAAGTGCGAATCAGAGAAGTAAACAGAATTGAATTGGAGGAAAATACACTCACAGATTCAAGCCAGTGCTGCAGCTCTAGTTTGTCAGCCTACACACAAAAGGTTTAACGTAAATTTGAAGTTTTGCATATATAAAATGCTTCTCAGTACTCTTAATCTTATCATCAAAGTACCTGGCCAGAAGCCCTTGCCCTAGTTCGTGCCCGCAGTGACTCAGTAGTTTCGTGTTTCTCAATGTCCAAGGCCTCTGAGCTTCGTTTCCGAGCTCCGAGGTCTAAGGCCTTCAACCTACAAGTACAACCATTGAATAACCATCAAACACAAAAATCAATCAAACAGCAAAGAACAAAAGTGTCATAAAAATCTAACATGGTATTTTAAGCTACAAAGTTACAAACCATAGTTCCTCAACTACAACAGCGCAATCTGCAAAGTTTCGTCTAGTCCTGTAACTCTTATAAACCTTCTGAATCCTAGTTGCCGCAGCATTGGTACGTCTAGTCCTGTACGTCCTGTAAACTTTCTGAATCTTAGTAGCCGCCGCATTGCGCCCAAGAAACGAAATTGTAGGCTTGTTTATCTGCACTACTTCACCATTTCTACAGATCGAAGAGGTTAAATCAGGACTCTCAAATATTGAATCAGATGCTTCCATTTTTGGTTCTGTGGATACCCAATTTTTGAAGTTTGTTGACCTTTCTATGTAAACTTTATCAGAGCCATTGGAGCTGCTATTAGTTTCTGAATGGTCTCTTCCTTCTTTTCTTTCAAAGCTCATGAAATTCGCCATTACTGTTTCTGTGATGCCCATTCAACCAAAAAGCTTGTGTCTTCAGTATCTCAATCCATAAATTTTGCAATCATTGAAGCATTTTGGCCTGTGATTCAATAATGATTGAACCTGCTCTTATCAGTCCAGCACCACACAATTCAGTTCATGCTCGGTATCAAGGCAACACGTAGACGTGAATTAGGACAATTGGTCAGTAGACTAAATCCCCGTCTCCTTGCATTCAGGTTCGAATCCTCCTGCCCTTAAGATTCGAGCAGTTTAAAATGTCGCCTGTCAAAATAAGGCATCACAGAAACACTTGAATCAACTACAACCCATCAAGCATAATGGACCGCATAGCTACTAGAGAACTAAAGATTGAGATAAGGTAACTAAATGGTAATTAATATTACGATCAAGATTAAGATGAATCTTCCATGCAAATCAATAACCCAAAATACCTTCTGAATCCCCGCTCCATTGACCACTGGCTTCAAGGAAGTTGAATTTACCAGTCAAATTATGTCGGTTGAGTGATTGATAATTATATTGTTTACGCGTTTATAACTTGTTTCACTCTTGTATGGAGCTTGACTGATTGATTTTGGACAGCACGTAGAAAGAATCCAAAAACACTATAATTCTGCCAAACGCAACATGACGAAACAACTTTTGATAATCAGAAACGGTTCTATTTCCAATAGAATTAATAAACCCCACTTCAATTTACTATAAAGATTGTACGTTCTTGCATATGCATAGGGACAGTGAAAGAATTTCCCCTAGAATTTGGTTGAGAAATTGGTTGTGAGACTGCAAGGTCAACATCCAAACTTTCCATGATAATTTAAGTCCCTTTTTATAGATTATACTAGGAAATAAGCCCGTGCGTTGTGGCAGGAACCAACTGTTTTTGGCGTAACTGCATGAAAAAGACACATTTCAGGCGTAACTGCATGAATAAGACACAAAGTAAAACTCATATTTTTAGCAAGTTAATTTAACAACAATTTTTCAAGTGATGAATTGCCTAGGTGGGTAGGGCATTTCTCTTAGTCCTACTGCATTCTATGTCCAATAGGAATTTAATTGCCCTTCTATGCCATGGAAGGGTGCTAAAAGATTATTTTATGGAGTTACTGATGAAAGATCTGGAAAATACTAGTGGTGTTTTCTGCAGTAGGCGTGCAGCAGCCAAAGGAAAGCTGATATTTCTTTCTTTTCAAATGGCTGCCATATTATTGTTTTTATACATGTCCATGGATTATGACATCGTATAAAATTTATTTTTCCTTTCACTATTTCTAGTTCCTTGATGGGTTTCGTTCCTTCATGCTTTGTATTTGGAATTCCTTTCACTATGTTGAAGATGATGTCTTCTTATATTCCTCTAGAAGAATCATATTTGCAACATCGTTTGTCATTCCTGAAGAAAGAGGAAAATACCAGTCTTAAAAAGGGGAAAAATTCTAATGCTAAGAGTTACAAGTTGATGGGGAGTACTGATCCAACAGGGATTCTTGAAAAGGATAAAATATATGTCAAATGTTCAAGTAGCTAACTTCCGAAGCACAAATGTTCACAGCAAAAAATATGCTGAAGGCTTGCTTCCAAATGATATAAGGTCTAAAAAATGGTATTTCGCACCAACAATACGACATTAATTAGTCATGACTTATGCGTATGCATACAATGCCTTACTTGACTCAATAGGAACAGATAGATGCTCCTGTCTTTCTTCGTACAGATACTCATATTGTGCTTAATTAGCATCACACATCATGATATTAAAGTTCTAATCATGTTAGACCTATGCCATGTAGCATATGCATTCAACTCAATACCTTAACCTTACAGGAAAAATTAATTGATATTATGAAGAAGCTGAGACTTTACCAAAGCAGCAAGGCAGCGGTTGCAAAATTCAGTCCAAAGCTTTCACTTTGTTTCAATCTGCAAAATACCAAAAAAACATTTACAATCGAGGAAAGATAACATATTTCATTAAAGAATGCACTTCAGCCATTATCAAATTGTCAACCGAGCGAAACATGTAAAACTATACACATTTACACAGCCAAACTATATTCCTTTTAGCAGCCCCTGGTATGAAAACCAAACCCCCTACACAAAATCACCAAAAACAAACCCAATCCACTCACCATAACAAAACAAAGCAGCAAAATAAACCAAAACAGAACAGAAATCTGCAGAAGTGATAGAAGGAAAGGAATATGCGTGGGGTGAGTGATATATAAGACTTATAAGTTGCATTATTTGACATTTGCACATTGATTGGCTTTCTTAGGACCCTCTGGTGTCTATGGAATCAATTTATTAATAGCTTATGGAGTCGATTCATCTTTTGAAATCCAAAACTTTAAATGTTGAATGGTACACTCCTCAACTTCTCAGGAACAGGTACTCCTGACAGTACATTGGAACAAAACATGCAAACTGATCTACAGAACCTGTCCGCTGACCAGTGATGGAAACAATACCGCGCCTTAGATCGGAACTCAACTGATCTATTTGACAACCACTACTTTTAGATCGGCACTTATGGATTAACAAATTCCTTTGGTTGAATTTAAATTTTCAGAACGTATCCGTCAATGGAGTACACATTTTAGGTACCAATGGGTCCCATGGCCCAAATAAACAACATTTTAGGTACCAATGGGTCTCATGGCCCAAATAAACAACTCAAAGTCTTGACTTATGACTCTTAGGCCTAGTCAAAGGATCTTATTCCATATCCAGATGGGTTTTCTTCAAAAACCAATCTCTCAGTTATCCTTTTCTTTTCTTCTTTCAAAAGTCAAATCAAAACCAGAGTTTCACAGATAATTTATACCCAGAAAAATAAAAAGGAAAATTCATGTATTTCAGAAATGAACATTGGGTTGATGTTGAACCTTTAAAATCTGTAAACCCAGCGAATCAAATGAGCAAAGAAAAAGCAATCGAAATCCTACTGTTCTGGATTCATTCTTCTGTTTGCTAATCTAAAGATGAAGGGAAAGCTTTCATAATTTCACTATGCAGATTTCGCTATGCCAGATTTCATTTGCAGGCACCAAAACATGCGCAAAATTAAAGTTGGGGGTTTTCATACTCTATTGGGTATCGAAAGTCATGTGAAAGCTTGGAAATAACCAAACCAACATCCAATTTAGTACACACCTAAGAAAAACAAGGTAATAAAATTGGATTAATAAAATTGGAAAACTCCTCAATCATTAATCAACACAGTAATACAATCATTGAAAAACTCTCAATCATTTATCAAAATTGAGATAATAAAATTGGATGTTGGGGTCAAACTTTTGTGTCCACCTAAGGATATTTGTGGCTAAAAATTTAATTTTACTCAATTAAGCTTTTAAGTTATTTTATTTTCAGTCTTCAAATTTAGAGTAAATACTTAACATTCTCCAGTGTAGTTTCAATTTCAATTTTCACGCAATTTGTTATCTTCAAAACTTCATGCCAATAGAAACTCTACATGCATGTATTCCTCATATCATGAACATCCGTCTATATCGATATATAATTTTAGCATATACTTTGAGGGAGCGAAAATATAACTATAGATTATGTTTTCATCATATAAATAAGCAAAGACTAAGATATAACATTAAGCAGAAAATGGAGCAAATATAGAGGCCGATTCATACTCGTATTCTTGAATATAGAGGATGATTCAAACTCGATTTCTGACCACTGTTACCGCATCCACATCTACAATCATAGGTATAAGCATATTCTTGTCTTAAGCTTCATGATATCAAATTCAGCTTGGTCCCAAACGTACTGCAAAAGCCAATTGAAAGTTAATGACATCTTTGCAAGGAAACAATAGTTTAATTAGTCATAAATTTTGATCAGCTCCGCATCACACCATATAAACTTAGGTCCCTAAATATTTTCAGCAAGCTAAATGAGAATATTCTAAAATCGAAAACCACATTCTGGTTCTTAAGAAATATTCTAAGCTAGGAAAGGCCTGAAGTTGAAATAAAGAAGCGCTGTCGAAAATAACAATTCCGAATTGTTTTGGTCCTATGATCACTCACTCCCAAATTATCAGATTCTCAATACCTGGCCTCTGTACCAGTAATGGAGTGGCTTTGTATGGATTTGTACAATACGGTCCGGCACACTTTTCTTAACTTTAGCTACTTCAGCTACATAACCGGAAAAAAATAATAATTTAATTATAGTTAACTAATCAGGGTTAAGATTAATCAAAAAGCTTGAAAGTTTCATATCTAAGATCACACCTCAGGCTGCAAGTAGAATAAAAACCATGGAATTTCAAAACCACTAACCTTAAACACAGAGGTCTTCTTAGGCTTCAAAGAAAAGTCACCAACTCAAAAAATCCGATCTCCTGAAATCGAAAACAAAATCAAATTAACCATCACCACCCATAATCCGAAGCTCAACTCCTTGAACCAACGTTCCTATCATATATGACATCTCATTTCAATTTCCATACATGAGTTCATTACATGCACAAATGCAGCGTTTGGTGTGTGAGAATAACAATTGAAAACCCTTTTGAAAAGGTTTTCTTTCATTGGACAGAAAGATGAAAGTAACATTTCATCACGACTATGTTAATTCAGTACAAAATTCTTTTGTGATTAGTAATTTAGTATGGATAAGGATTAAGGGTGGCCAGTATATGCAAACTTGCAAGCATGACCTTGTTCTCGGAGAGGTTATGTCATGGAACCAAGTTTTAATTTTATAGGTTATGCCATGCAACCAAGTTTTAGAAATACGTTAATCACAAAAAAAAAATAAAAATAAATAAAATAATAATAATAATAAATAAATAAATCTAACCTGGTCTCAACCTTGGGCCTAGTGCTATATCGTTTCAACTTTAAAAAAAAAAAAGGGTAAGGATCTGAGTCGGAACATAAGTGCTTACAAACTTTCTATTGGTAGTAAGTTTTTGCAACGCAGAGTTGAAGTCCCAACTCTTGTTTAGTGCTGCATCATTTAGATAATCCTAGACCTAGAGTAAAAAAAAAAAAGAGGGATTTTGTCCCTGATTGTTGTGAATCACAAAACCCATATCAGATTCTAGGTGGGTTTATGAAAAATAGTATTAATCAGATATGAACACTGTTTCCATATCAGATTCAGAGTGTGTGTTCAGTTTGGAGGTATGGTCTTAAGAGTTTACAAACTGCTTATATGATTATCTCACTTCAGAGTTTACAAACTGCTCTGGTTTATTCTAATTTGGTTGTGAATTAACGATGTTACTCGAGGTAATTGAGCACGTTGCAGACCCTACTGAATTATGTAAATCTCTATCACCCTTAACTATCACGGTGAAGCAACTGTTACTTCAACTATTAACCGTTTTATGAGAGTGTATGCCACTGCCATCATTGCAGCAGTTTATAATCTAATCAAATTAGTAAGAAAAACATATGTTCTCATGCATGTAGAAACTCAGTGGAGAGAATACTACATTTGCAACACAGTGAAAAGATGCAAACACATGACAAATATACTCAAAATATAGAAGCATCCAGGAAATAAAATGACATAAAAAAACAGCCCACCAATTTAATGAAGAATTCACCAAAACTCAGAATTTTAAACGTAATTCTACGAAATTCATGAAAAAAATTAATAAAACCCAAATTATTCGTAACAAAACCCATATCAGATTCCAAGTGGGTTTATGAAAAATAGTATTAATCAGATATCAACACTGTAAATAAATAAATATTGAAAAAAATTGAAATTTCCCTACCTGTAAGTTTCAAGGCTTTTACTTTAGAATTCAAGGAAACCCCAGATCAGATTCTAAGTAGGTTTATCAAAAATAATAATGTAATAAGAAATTAACACTGAAAGTAAATAAGAAACCGAAAAAAAAAATGAATTTTCTTAGCTTTAGTTTCTGGGTTTACATTGTGGAATCCAATTGAGAACTGAAGGATGAGACTGGTGATGGTTTTCGGTGTTTCTGGGTTCGTGGGTGGGGTGGGGGTTTTCAATCGTAATGTTAAGCAACAAAAGAAGCGACCAAAACAAACAGAAAAGTACCTGAAGACATTCAAGGGTCGGAAAACTGGTTGATTTGAACGGCCGGAATCTGAGCTGAGCTGAAATGGAAGTGGGGTGGTCAGTTGTGGAGGTGTCTCTGTGCGTGCGTGCTTGTGTTGAGTAGAACTGCTTTTGTGCTTTATGGCTGGTGGATATAGTGGCCAAAACGGAGAAATGAAGGGAGGAAACAGAGAAATCAATCAAACCCTCGCATACCTCACTCAGTAACCCCTTCCTGACCGGCCAACCCCACAAACTGGACACAACCATCCCTTTCCCATTAATTGTCGAGGAAAAGGCTTCCAGCTGGAACACACGACTCTTCCCTCTCTCCTCCTCTCTCACCCACGACTCTTCCATCTCTCCTCTTCTCTCTGCCATTCTGCAAGCTGCAGAGGCTCTGTGTGGACGAGTCACCGCATCCACCTCACTCCATACCGGCCAAAAGGGTAAAACCAGCCTTCTTCTCGCCCCTTTTACTCTCTCAATAAAAGCTATCTCTCTCTCTCTCTCTATTTCTTCTCCTCGATGATTCTCAGGCTCCAATGGTGACCACAGCCGAAGGCCCACACCGACGGTTCCCAGCCACAGCCCAAACCCGTAAAGGCCATCCACCCAAACCTAAAAAAATAAACCCCAGCCCGAACCAAAACCTTTCACAAAGCCCACTCATTAAAGCAATGGCATAGTTGTAATTAAATTGATATCCGGGTACAAACACTGTTCATTTGGTGTGCCCGTGCGACTTCAAATGCGAGGACGGGGTGAAACTGCCCTTGCCTACCGGCCGACTACCGCCTAGCGTCTTTTAAAACCTTGCTTTAAACTGACCATTGATAGTTAATCACCAGTTGTCCAGCATATTTCCCAAGTGTTCAACATATTTCCCAATATATTCTCCCAACATATTCTTTTTTATTAGATTTTCCTCAAAATATTATTTTATAGATTTCAAGAGACTAAAAATAAAACATCTTTGTAATAGGAGTGCAGAATCAGATTTTTTTTGGATGCTAATAACAATTGCCTTTTATAAAAGTGGAATTTTTTGAAATATCATATGAACTTGTACACAATTTTCAATTTGTCATATAAACTAAAATTTTAAGCAATTTGTCATACCAACTTTCCGAAATCATTATTTTATCATTTTACCCTAACTCTATTAAGTTTTTCTATCTAATACAAGTCTTGTGCGACATGTGTCTCGCACATGATTTGTGTTTAGGGTATTTGGGTCATTCTAACACTTCATTTCCCTTTTATTAAATTGTATTCCACAAAAAAACTCTAGGTTACAAAAAAACTCTAGGTTTTCTAGGCACAGAAGGGGCTGCTGCTACGCTATACTTTCTCAGAGATTTTGTTCACACTGATCCCCGTGAATACCCACTAACACAAAATTTAAATGTTTGTACTAAGGAAAAGTAAAAAAAAAAAGAAAAAAAAAAAAAAAACTTGTGAAAATATGCTAAAATGACTGAAATAACCCTGCACATGACTTATATTGGATGGAAAACATAACGGAGTTGGAGTGAGATGACAAATTAATGATTTCGGAAGTTTGATATGACAAATTGCTTAAAATTTTAGTTTATATGACAAATTGAAAATGTATACAAGTTCATATGACATTTTAAAAAAGTTTCCTTTATAAAAACATCTTGTAACCTTATATTATTTTTTTGCTTAAATACGTAATTGGCCAACAAGAAAAAGTAATTATATACAATATATACTAAAAATCTTAAGTCCGGTGAGACATCTCACACCTTGAGGCTTTCATCTAGATGGAGCTATTCATGAAACGCCTCGTTTACACCTTGGTCTTGTAAAACATCGATCCCAATAATGCAAAGGAGGCATTGTTTTTATCAGCATTCTTTGCTTGGACAAGTATAAATTTGACTGAATACACACACACACACACACGCTCTCAGTCCAGAATTGACAAAAAACAGGCCCGTTATAAACTACAGTGGAATAAATTCAAGTCCTTCCAGTGTGCTATTGTACATAACAGTACAACAACAAAGTTTAACCAGAAACTATGAATGTTACAATCTAAGAAAGTTTCGACCTGAATGTTTGGCAGATTAAATTATCAGCAAGGATTAATCACTTCAAATCCATATATACGACCTGAATGTTTGGCAGATTAAGTTATCAGCAAGGATTAATCACTTCAAATCCATATATAAGGTAAAAGCTGCAACGTACATTATCAGTTTGCAGCAAAACTAATTATACTACAAACTAAAAAAGTAGCACACATAAGATACAACATACAAGCCATCACTAAACTGAGACGAATTGGCGTTATAACTTGAATGCCCATGATTACTCGTAGAGTCATAGGTTCAACCATCACAAACCTTTTTAATCTGCTCGCTCGATCACAATTAGTCCTTGTCTAATCTCTCCGTCCATTGCTCTCATTTTGATTCTCAGCTAACCTTTTGGCACCCAAGCACACAAGAAATATTGCAGGCCAAAGGGAAACTTTGATGGGATTGTCAGCATGATGAGAGAACCAAACATATTGAACCGTTGAGCAAAAACACTGCACAGTGCTACCAATTAATCCATAAAAGTCGGGAAGAGTTCCAAAAAGTTGGGTGGAATGCGGATAATAAAACCACCACAAGTACTTTCCCCACCGCCTCAATACAACTCCTTCCTTTTTACCCTTGTAAACGAGCTCCCAGATGCAAATGAGTAGAGCTGCAATAGCCAATATCATACCAAATAGTGCATATCGGGGCTTACTTGGGGTGGCAGCTTGATCAAAAGAAATCGACAAAATCTCTAGGCAGAGGCTGGTGATTAAAAAGGTCCACTCTCTTGATATAACCTACAAAAGAGAATAGAAATACATCAAGTAGAATATAAACTTGATGCACGAAAAAGGCCAGATCTTTGGGCTTGTTCATGGCGAAGGGACTGGTAGACAACTTACATGGGTGTCCGGTAATTTGACTTTGGGTAGGTCTACTTGGTGGTCCCTCAAGAAGCTAAGGAATTCTTCTAAACTATGTTCAGACGGGCGATAGTGAGCACTGTATGGCCATATAGCCTGTATAACAAAAACGACGTCTAGAGATAGCTCAAAAAATGAACTGAACAAGGAATTAAAACCAGTGTTTGAGTAAGCTAATGCACATAATTCATACCTCAAGAACCCCATTGTGGGCAACTAGTCTTCCAGCTGCTGTTACAGCCCCTCCGGATAGGAAACTTGAGTGGTTAAAAATACCCTTCTTTTTCTTCCCCACGTAGAGACTTCTTGATGGGCTGAAAACAAAAATCCACTTTGACCCTTCATCTGTGCTAACAAGCATCCCAGTTTGCTTGTGCACAAGCTTCCCATCCTCCACAATCACTTCAAACGCCTCCCGCTCTTTCTGCAATCGAAAATGAATATAATTCTTACACAAGGCAGGCCTACTTTAACTTGCAATTATGTTTGTGTAGGAAATTTAACATGATCATTGAGGTAATGCATCCGTCCTTACTGGTCCAAGATATACGATGCACTCCCGTTGTAAAAGATCCCTTGGGCACTGCTTGAGATCTACGTCTTTACCATCACCAACATCCAACCTTCAGTTCGGGTGACAAAAGAATAAAGTTAATATAAGAATAAGCTAATGTAACTAAAAATGTATCATGGAAAAAGATTTTCCTCAAGCACACCACAAGCACACTTACCAGTAGAAGAAAGGCTGGGTGCTGCTGGTCCCAAACCAGTGGTCGTAGTAGTAGTGCAAATTGCGTCCATACCGATGCCGTGGATCAATCTGTTAACAAAATGGAGTAATGAAGTACGGTATGTTCACTAACTTTCAGTTTCTTAAGTAACTCCGACAGGTTTGCACAATACAAGAACCAATCCGACGAATTTAATAGACGAGCTAAAGAGATTTGAATTAGAAGCACACAGACTCACAGCTTCAAGCCAGAGTTGCAGAGCTAGTTTCTGAGCCCTGTCATCCTTGCTCAAACCCTTCCCTATCTACAAACACAACAAAAGTTTTGCTCTTAAATTGGAAATCTCCGTCAAGCATATCTCAGAAATCTTGTTCATATCAACAAAGTACCTTGGCAGCACTTGTCCTAGCCCGCTGCCACCGTGACACAGCAGTTTCCCGCTTCTCAATATTTATGGACTCTGAGCTTCGTTCCGGAGCTGCAACACCTAAGTCATTGCACCTACCACTGTTGCACAAATACAATAAAATAACAAACGATTAATTAATTGCACACCACAGAAAAAAATCGAACTTTTATGGTACAAACCAACCATAGTTCCTCAACCAGATCTACAGAATCCGAAAGGTTACGTCTGATCCGGTGACTCCTATAGACTTTCTGAATCTTAGTTGCTGCAGCATCGAGCTCACTAACCCGCACTGTTCCGCGATTTCTATCCATCAAAGAGGTTGAGCCTGAATTTCCAAATGTATGATCAAATGCTTCAAGTTTTGGCTCTGTAAAGTCCCAATTTTATGAAGCTTATCGACCTAGCAATTATTAAACTTATTTTATCAGACCCATCAAGCATAATAGTGGACCACATAGCAAGATGAACCATTACAGAATGAATAAATCAGCTAATTAAATGTTAAATGTTAATTACTGTAAATAATAGTTGTACAAGAATCGATTAAGCTCTCTACCTTACATGAACGGAAACACAAACAACTTCAATCAAAATCCGAGGACTAATGCAGACCACTTTGCACCAAAGTTTGAATCTCCCTTCCGTAGTTTAGATGAATTTAGAATGGATTATCCTATCGCTTGTAAAAAAAATAAAAATAAATAAATACACTTCAATCAACTACAAGCATCAAGCATAATGATTCATGTGCTCAAGATTAAGCTCAGATCTTACATGCAAAAGTTAAAGTTGGTCGTACTGAGATGCAAGGAAATAGCCTTTGAGCTCTGACTGACTTTTCCAATCATTAATCAACCTATTTTCTTTTCGTACTGAGATGCAAGGAAATAATATTTGAGCTTCACGAGTGATTTTTGCAATCACTTATTCAACCTATTTTCGTTTATAAGAAATGTTAAGGAGACTCTATTAAGTAGGACTCTCTATGATCTCTTTGACATCTCATATTTTTTGCACAATAAAATTCATAGAGAGTTCCAATTTAAGAGTCTCCTTAGCATTTCATTTCTTTTCATTTGATCGAGATATATATAATTGATGTTAGTTGATGGAAAGTCAACTTTGATGAAGAGAGAGTCGAACACAGGACAAGAGATGGAAAGTTGACTACGAAGAAAAAGAAATTGGGCATCTGATTAAATGTGTAGAAATGAATACTATTAACCTACTGAATTACATATAATTTTACACTATAAAGTTTGGTGCCCCTAAAATTCCGCATGTGACATTTCAAGTTTTCAACACATCTATTGTGATTTTTTTTTCCTCTTTTAACATCGGTAAAACAAACACTTCAAGTTTGAATCTCCCTTCCCGTAATTTAGATGAATTTAGAGTGAATTATCCTATCGCTTGTAAAAAAAACACTTCAATTAACTACAACCATCAAGCATAATGATTCATGTGCTCAAGATTAAGCTCAGATCTTGCAAAAGTTAAAAGTTAAACTTGGTCGTACTGAGATGCAAGGAAATAACCTTTGAGCTTCACTGACTGACTTTTCCAACCATTAATCAACCTATTTTCTTTTCGTACTGAGATGCAAGGAAATGACCTTTGAGCTTCACTGACTGACTTTTCCAATCACTTGTTCAACCTATTTTCGTTTCTGATATATGCTAAAAAGATTCTACCAAGTAGGACTTTCTATAAACTTTCTAAAAATTCATATTTTTTGCACGATAGAATTCATAGAGAGTCCTAATTTGAGTCTCCTTAACATTTCTCTTCTTTTTATTTAGTCGAGGTATATACAATTGAAGTTAGTAGATGGAAAGTCAACGTTGACGAAAAGAGAGTCAGGACAAGCGACAGAAAGTTGACTATGAAGAAGAAAAAATGGGACTTCTGATTAAATGTGTAAAAATGAATATTTTTAACGTACTGAACTACATAAAATTTTACACCATAAAGTTTGGTGCCCCTAAAATTCCTTATGTGACATTTCAAGTTTTCAACACATCTATTGTGAAGTTTATTTTGTCTTTTTTTTTTTTTGAAAGACTAGCAATAAGAACCAGGGCAAACGCCGAACAGGGAAAGTCCACAGAAGGGACAAGCAAAGCCAAACAGAGAAGGAAAAGGGAGGGATAGAAGCTAACAGACACCACCCCAAGGGCGAGGCTTTATCCTTCCCACCACCACAACCAAGAACAAGAAAATAAGCATCCGGAGGACAAGGAAGGCCATCCTTGTTTAGAATATGAATTAAAGAAGATAGAGGTCGTCTGACCCAGGTTTTATCGAACATCTCCTTGTTCTTCCTCGATGGCTTGTCTTGAAACCCAAGACCAGCGACATCCCTGAAAAGAAGACCCCACTCTCAAAATATTTTGATACACATGGAACACTTCCCAGCTGCCATTAGAGACATCGCCATTTAAAACAGAAACAACTTCTAACGAGTCGACTCAACAGCAACCCAACAAAGGCCAAGCTCATAAGCCAACTCGCAACCCCGAAGCACAGCCAACGCCTCCGCAAAAATCACCGAACGAGCCACGGTAGCAACCTTTCGAGCTGCCACAAAATGGCCTTGATGGTCGCGCAACACCGCCGCCAAGCAAGCCACACCATCCACAGGGGCCCAACTAGCGTCCACATTAATCTTTATAAAGGGTTCGGCAGGGGGACACCAACGTGGAGCCAGATCTGGGAGCACTAAGAATATAATAGGGAGCAAAAGGTTTTGGGGCCATTGCCTCCCAGAAGGAAGCAATCGAGAAGGAAATAGCTTGCAATACTTGGGCCGGGACGATAGTCGTAGCAGTAAAAACAAATTTGCACCTAGCCTTCCAAATATGCCAGCAAGAAAAAGCAAGAACCGAGAGGATCCACGAACTGTCTTTATGATGAAGGTCAACATTTATTAAACTCCGAAACCAACTGAGAAGAAGAAGAAGGAAACAAAGAAGGATTAGAGAGAGAGAAGAATGAATTGCAACTTTATTTTCTTGATTGATCGAATGGTTACAGAGTGTACAGTTATATGATGAATACTAAGCTAACTGGCTTAACAGACTCAATCCCTTACCAACAATCCTAACTAATTATTCTAACAGCCATACTCCTAATTGCCTTATCTATTTGGCTAATAACATGTGTTGTGATCCACACACTCCATATCCTATATACTCTAACATCCACCCGCAAGCTCATGGTGGTCCAAGCATGAGATTGTTGCAGTTGGAGAGTATCTGGCAATCTAAACTCTTTTTGGATAGTATTCCTTGCAATCAGACAGTGGAGTATCTGATCACTGCTGCACACATACTCTGCAATAAGAAAACCTCATAGCATCTGGAGCTTGTATTTTATCATTACATCGTGTATACCACAGTACCCAAATCAACGTAGACTTGGTGCCCCCACCCTTATCAGAAATTCTCATATGGTAGCCTAACTGAATATCAAATATACTTCCACCTTTGCATAACCGAAGTACATAAAATCCTCGGAAATCATGTACAACAGTTTGAGTAAGAACACCAATTTTCGCCTTGTTGTCAGAGTTAGGAACTGGAAATATCACTTGAATACACAATTGTAAATCCACTGAAATCAACTGAGAGTCTGCACTTTCCTTGTCAATACATTCCAAAACTTGTTTTTCTGCATCAACAAAACTAGTTGCCTGCTCCTCGGTTTTCATTATAATTGTTTTATACGATCGTTCTGCTTTGAAGCACTGATAGAAGCTCCCGTTGTGGAATTAAGTGGTAGGGAAGATTCAAGGAAATGAGAGAAAGAATTGACCATAACAAAGTCTGTCTCAATTGACTCCATTGAATTAGAAACTCGAACCTGATCCTGCAAGTTTGGATCTTGTGTAATAGATGAGCTAGTAGTTTGAGCAGAACAATGGGCATCAAGATGATCCTTATGTGAACAAATTTGACATGTAGTAATTTTAGGTAGCAAAGAACTAGGATATGGAGATGGAGGTGAGCCAAGAATTCCATTATAACTATCAACATTATTACTATAGCTTGAATGACATGAACAAAAATTGGATTGAGCATGATAACCACCATTGAAGCCAGCATGAAATTGAGAGCTAAAAAGAGGAAAGAAAGAGCCTTTTATCTCACATTCAACAAGAGCACAATCCACAATGGCTTCCTCAGCGAAGCAATTGTGCACGAAAGTCCTCGAGTGTAATGATACTTTCACGCCCTCTGAGTACACATTTAAATGTGTTGTATTTTGGAGAGAGTCCATTCAATGCAATGATCACAAAGTCTTCATCAGCAAGTGTGACACCAAGAATAGAAAGTCCATCCCTTGCTTCTTTAATTCTTTGAAGATACCGGGAAATTGAATTTGATCCCTTCTTAATGTTGTAAAGATCAGTCTGTAATTTCATTATACTGGTTTTTGTACTTGGTAAGAAAAACTGATTTTGAAGACGAACCCACATCTCTTGAGAACTCTTGCTACCAATCACACAGGAAATAGCGGATGAAGAAAATGTAGCAGTAATTAACAACATCAAGGAATGATCATGCATTTTCCAGACTTTGTACTCATCTGTTTCAATTCTTGAAGATGAAGTACCAGATGTTACCTCTGAATCCCCTGAAGAAGTAGAAGAAAACCGAGCAAGACAGAGATTAGACCCGTCAACGAACCCCATAATTCCATGGACTTCAAGCATCAACTGCATCTGAAAACGCCATTGTAGATAGTTGGTCTCGTCCAGTTTCATAGTAACAGACGTGGAAATGGATGAAATCAATCCAGTGATCAGTGATTGCAAGATTTGAAGTTGATTCACAGTTACCATTTCAGAAAATTGTAGAGAAATCTGTCTGAGCGAAGAATGAAGAACTAGGTAATCTTGATACACCCACAAGACAGAAGAATAAAGAATTTCATGTAGCGGAAGCAAAAGAAAGGATCGAAGAAGCTGATCATCTTGCTGCCCATTGTTCTGCTCAAACTACCAGCTCATCTATTACACAAGATCCAAACTTGCAGGATCAGGTTCGAGTTTCTAATTCAATGGAGTCAATTAAGACAGCCTCTGTTATGGTCAATTCTTTCTCTCATTTCCTTGAATCTTCCCTGCCACTTAATTCCACAACGGGAGCTTCTATCAGTGCTTCAAAGCAGAACGATCGTGATAAAACAATTATAATGAAAACCGAGGAGCAGCCAACTAGTTTTGTTGATGCAGAAAAACAAGTTTTGGAATGTATTGACAAGGAAAGTGCGGACTCTCAGTTGATTTCAGTGGGTTTACAATTGTGTATTCAAGTGATATTTTCAGTCCTAACTCTGACAATAAGGCGAAAATTGGTGTTCTTACTCAAACTGTTGTACATGATTTCCGAGGATTTTATGTACTTCGATTATGCAAAGGTGGAAGTATATTTGATATTCAGTTAGGCTACCATATGAGAATTTCTGATAAGGGTGGGGCACCAAGTCTACATTGATTTGGGTACTGTGGTATACACGATGTAATGATAAAATACAAGCTCCAGATGCTAGGAGGTTTTCTTATTGCAGAGTATGTGTGCAGCAGTGATCAGATACTCCACTGTCCGATTGCAAGGAATACTATCCAAAAAGAGTTTAGATTGCCAGATACTCTCCAACTGCAACAATCTCATGCTTGGACCACCATAAGCTTGCGGGGGGATGTTAGAGTATATAGGATATGGAGTGTGTGGATAATAATGTCTTTATGATGAAGGTCAACATTTATTAAACTCCGAAACCAACTGAGAAAGGAAGAGGGCTGGGGATCACCAAACCATAGGCCATGCTGCCCACTAAACCAAATAGGCGCCACCCAAGGACAAAACAAAAGCATGTGAACAACATATTCCTCTTGAGTCTTACATATTGGGCATAAGGGTGAGGGGCTCGATCAATGAGGCGTTGGTTTATTTTGTCTCTTAACATCGGTAAAACAAACAAAAGGAGCGACCCAAGTCGGGTGGTGTGGGTTTGTCCCTCTCCCTATCCTGCTAAGTGGGTGTTGTACGATGCTTTTTGTACTGGTAGCCCTCGAGGTTTTGTTCTTTAATTTAGCTTATTTCCTTTGAATAAAAGTGGTGTGTTTTGTGGCCCAATTCATACCTATCAACCAGAAATTTTAAAAGACATTCGCAGTTCCTGCCTATCAACCAAAAACAAAAAAATGTATAATGAACGGATATGTGACACTATTTTCTCGCACAATTTTTTACATATGTTTTTGTGAAACACATTTCAAAATGTATTAATGATTCGTCTATTTTTTAATCTTATCTCAAAAATCATATATACCAAAAGTTACCAAAATCTGAAACCATATGACCGTTGGATTAAGGTCTTAGGATTTCTTTGTAGAAACGTATGTCAATTTTCTTCACTACAAATGAATGTCTTAATTGTTTTGGATTTATCTAATTTTTTACAAGGATGATTTATAAATGACTTCAAAAATATAAGACAGTTCAAATCATTAAAATACATTGTAGAATAAGCTCCATCAAAAGACGTGTTAAAAGTTACGTAAAAAAGTGATGTCTCGAATTTGTCCAAAAATTAAATAAATAAAAGAGCGAAAGAAGAGCATATGTAGAAATTTAATTTTCAGTAACAATGGTAAAATCATCTCTTGTAATTAAGAGAGATACAATGTCTCTATTAGCATCAAATTCTAACCATTGGGTGGAATTTGTAAGTTTACACATTCTGAATTTCCAGTCATGCAGCAGCAGTTATTGACTGGACTTCTGATGGGGCGGAATGTGGAGCCAAACCTTCATCGTGTCGTATGCAGTGAAACCGATTGCCACAGAAGGAACGATCTGAGAACACAGAAAATCTTTCGTTAGCAAGACGATCATGGCCAAAACTCTGTAGACTCGACCTTTAAGAAATGCGTAAAGAAGGAAACCTACTCGAAGTATCAGCAGGGCCCCAGAAACACGAACTTATCCTTGCAAATACACACACTCAATCGTGCCTGAAATTCAGTCTACTAATTTGACACAGAGAATGAAAAATTACCTTGATATAATTAATGCTTAGGCCAGAAAACAACTTTTTCCATCCTTGGTTTCGGATGATATATTTAAGACCCGCCATTGTGTTTCTGTACCTAACACCGCCATGATCTGAAGACTGCAAATTCTCAACCTGTAATCCAAATTATAATGTCACATAACCTTGACCCCATGCTTTTTATTGCAACAAATTTCAATTCCAAGCAAACATCTAACATAAAAAGCAGAAGGGTGCATAATATAGCAACACGAACCAACGCTTAACAAAATTATGATAATATTGACAAAGGAATACCTGCATTTGCCTCCTAACGACATCCAAGGGGTATGTGAGAGTTTGCCCAAATAACCCGGCCAAAGCTCCACAGGAAAGACGCATCACAATGGACTTTTCATACTCTTCAGGAACATGGAGTTTAAGTTCCTCATATATATAGAACTTTAACCCAGCATAAGGGAGTATTCCGGTGAGTGTTGGGCCTGATCAAGCAAAAGTGGCTCCAAGTTAACATTAGCTTCACCATTATATTGCATCACATAAGAACAAACGGCACTTCATATCAGTAAAGTCTTAGCAGAACACTCAGCTATGAGATACATACCTACACCTCGATAAAGCCCACGCAAGCCCCCCTCCTTGTAAACACTCGAAAGCACGTCCTTTATGCCCCTATAAGCAACTTGAGCATGTGCGCCTTTCATACCATAATCAAAGTTGCCTCTAGTATTAACAACCTAAAAAAATCATAACAATGCGATTAAACAACAAATCAATGAACAATTACAAAAATTGATTTGATATAAAGAAAAAGGTACCAAAAAGATATATTCAAGATACTGACCTGATAAGCAAGTTTGGTGCGAGCTAGGTCCAAGGGGTACGTGCATAAAACGGCTGTCCCTCCAGCTGCTGCACCGGCTAAAAGATCAATATGAGGCCCTGAACCTAAAGCAGAATAATTGTTCAAGATCCAACACCTGTACTGCTCATATGTCATGTAATGTAAGGCTGCATAGGGAATGATTCGAACGACACTAGCTCCATTTCCTCTTAAAAAACAGACAAGAAAGTTCAAGAATAATTGTTATGGCGACATGTATAAAGTTTGATAACGAAGCTTAAAAATTGATTGTTCACATCCAACTTACTTGTAGAATCCTCGAACACCTTCATGCTGAAATAACTTCTTCAGAGATTGACACACTCCGAGAGACCGGAACTCTGTTCTTGTCTGTAAGTACATTAAAACAAATGCAGAAAATGAGCACACAACAACGAGATACCTAGCATGACGAAAATGGCAATAGAAACATATCCGAGCAGAATGATTCACAATGAAAATATTCCTCAAACATCCATTCGCTATATACTAAGCTAATTAGCCTAAAAAAAGATGGAGCTTGTTAAATGCCTCACCTGCAAAAGTATCTTGGTCCTTTCCAGCGGCGCAACCGCAGTCTTCGCGAATCCTCCAGCAGCGCCTCCGGCAATCAACTCCCTAACATAAACCGGCATACTACCAATGTACGAAACCTCTTGGCGGGCTGATTGCGAAGCATCAACCAATTCCGCCACATTTGTTGACAAGGTAGACCTCTGCGTCGAACCCATCTCAAATTCCTCAAACAAAACGACCACCAAAGCCAAAACCTTTCGTAAATTCAACAAGTAATTTATTATCCACTCTGCAACTTGAAGAACTCCTTATCCCATCTATCTCTCGGAAAACAAAAATTGACGGCCTTTTGCTCAATGGGCAGGTAAAATGGCCTGAGAACACCCAGATTCGAGTCGGGCACACTCAGAAGCCGATCCTCCACCGCACTGATAGCAAGATACATTCAAGGATACAAATCTGACCGAGCACCACACCACGGAAACACTCAAATTCTCCAATTATTACAGCAATGCTCAAGTAAATCAATCACAAACCCATCAAACACCCATATAAAAAACGACCCGAAAACTCCTAAAATCAAACACTCACAAAACACGAACGAAATCGAAAATCACATACAACTCATCAAAGGTTTCTCCTCCGGAAACCGACCCAAAATTCCCTCCAATCGAAAGCCGAAGCCTTTGGTTGCAAAAAAGGAATCAGATTTGTGGGTTTTGTTTGAACCGGAAGTGGAGGAAAAGGAATCGCACCAGGAATTGGAATTGGATTTGGGTCAGAGAGGAGGACGGGCACCTAAGATTTGGAATTTAGCAAAAACATACGTTGTTTTTTATGGTCAAATGACGTTCCAAATGAATGAATGAAGAGCCCGTTCTCCTTTCGGAAGGAGAAAGGAGACGGAGAGGTTTCCTCGGACTTTCTCTGAATCTTCTTTCGACGGTTACGTACCTCTCTCTCCTCTGTTTCTTTCTCTCTCTCTGTCCAACGCCGATTAAATATTTTAAGGAAAAATAAAGAAAAATGGAGGGAGTGCGTGATTGGGTACATTGACTACAGTGATCCACAACTAGCGTTTGTCCACCTGGACTTTTAGGTGTACCTTCTGGTGATATCCGTATACAGTAGAGTTTTTCTTGTTTTGGGTTAGGCAACTCTTTCGATATCTTGTCTAGTTGTATAATGACTTACATGGAATTGATTTTTTAACGAAGTTAATTTTCGTGTCTTGTCGTTTCGTTTCGTTTCAATAAAATAATGATATGTGAGGAAAAACATTTCTTATAGAAAAAAAGTTGAACTCATAACATTAGAAATCAAAGTAATCTTCACAAAACTGAAAGACCTATTAAATTTAATAGAAAGAATCAAATAATCATTTCATTAAACTACAAAGATAAAACAAAAAAATGTTAGAATCAGAAGACGATGACGTGAGATTCGACTCAACTTCTTCACAATGAACAATCCATCTTTCTCATGTCTCACAGTTAAGGTTGCCGAATTTTTTTTTATACCGTAGTCAGAATAGGCCCGGAACCACTCTAGTCCCTTAATAGGTTCGCCCCTATTATATTATTAGATTACAATATTACATGACCCTATTATATTATTAGATTACAATATTACATGACCCAAATGCTCTTGTTTACTTTGAGGATTTTATTGGAGGCTCTTGTTTACTTTGAGGATTTTATTGGAAATGCAGATTGAGGCTTGAGCTGTTTTGCATGTGTACAGGTGTTTACATGTTTGCTGCTGAGACAACATGACTATTGAGACTTGGCATGATACAAACATCAAAGATCTCAATCCCAATAAGTGGGATCAAATCTAATAGAAACTTAGATGACTTCATTGCTTTTAATTTCAAACCTTCAATAAGACTTTTTAGTTAACTTTTGGGATCAATTCTAAATCTTACTTCTTAATTCCTTGTCAACAGGGGTTGAGAAATTTAACTAAGTTCATATCCGTACCGTCTATCTAAAATCTTAACATAATATCAGGTCGACTGATCATACGTTGTTTTAAATCATGTTCAAATCTTATTGAAACCCCTAATTTTATATTCAATTTAGAAATTCTCAAATATCTTAGAAATAGTATTAAAATAATAATTATGATTATCCAGTCATGTTCACAATTTATCCATCAGAAAACCAACAAGCTTTCGTCTGTTTAGCAGCACCAAAAAGAAGAAGTTTCTCATTCTCTTTATCATCACGCACAAAAAAAAAAAAAAACTCAGCCGCGCATGATCAAGTTGAAAACGAAACAAACCAATGAAACTATACACTCCAAGATAAACAAACAATTAAGATACAAAATCTACCTGTGACCTTAATTATCATCATGATTATTTTCTTGATCACTTTCTTGATTTTTGTTTTCTTGTTTGTGCTCCGTCTCTTGATTA
Source organism: Cotoneaster glaucophyllus (assembly GCA_036320875.1). Taxonomy (NCBI): domain Eukaryota; kingdom Viridiplantae; phylum Streptophyta; class Magnoliopsida; order Rosales; family Rosaceae; genus Cotoneaster; species Cotoneaster glaucophyllus. The sequence continues at coordinate 3,091,030 of CM070073.1, read as the reverse complement.
ATTTTGTTTTCTAATTCTACTCTCTTCATATTTTGGTCCAGTAATGCGTTCGGATCAATGAAGGAGGATTGCCGACTTCTCGGGTGATAAGCCGGAATCCTCCTCCCCTTGGCATCATAAATCACAGCTTCATCCTCATCAGGCACTTTACATTTCTCACCTAGTATGATCGTCTTCATCCAGACTGAGTCTTCCGGCTTCAACTTTCCGTTCTTTCGCTTGTTGTACTCTTCCTTAACCTTGTCTTTTCGTGCCATCGACAAGCTTCGCGGCAATTTAAGGCTCAAATTCGACAGTAGCCTTCGCTCGGAAGCGGACTTTTTCATTTGAGTTTTTGTGTCAAGGTTGCCGGAATAAAGCTGTCCCGAGTTCTTCATCCTTGGAGGCAAGGGCAGCTCTTTACTCATTCTCGAATCATCATTTCCTCGATCTGTTTCGGCGTCTTGTTGAGATGTTTTGTTCCCTGTTTCCCCCAATGCTGCTTCCGATGTTTGCGCCTTGCCAACATCGGATTCCTCTGCTTCCTTGGAAGCAGGGGACGCGGGAGAGGATGAAGAAGATTTTCTCCGAAAACTACAAAGAGACGTGATTATGGCAATGGTGGCGGCCATGGCAGCGGCAAAGAAAGACAAAGATAGCAACGGATGGATTAGCAGATTCGTCTCATCCGTGGGAATTATTCTTCCCATGAGGAGGACTCACATCAAAAACACTATTGGGAAATAAGGTTGCAAATTTGCAAAATGTTAACTTGTTTCCATGGTTTTCTGTGGTTTCTTCTTCTTCTTTTAGGCCCCTTTTGGTTTGAACTCGAAAGGGGTTCCCTTTTTTCCCACAATGTTATTTGGTTTTGATGTTTCTTTCCTAAGAAAACAACAATGGAGTTTTCGAAAGGAAGTCATTCGAAGGATGCGAAACAGAATGCTTGAGTTTAGGAAGTTGAGAGGAAAGGTTGGTTAAGGTTTAATCCTAAAAATATCATAGAGACAACTTGGGATAGAGTCAACTAATTAAAGTTCATAAGATGTAATTATCCTTTTCAAACGAGCTGCAAGTTTAATATAATTATAAAAAATATAAAATCACAAATTTTCATCTTCCTGCCGTCCAACTTTAACAATATAAATAAAAAGTAGGATTTTATTCTGTTTTTCCCCTCCGGTCGCCACCTGAGTTAATCTTAATGATTGACATCGTGTGTGAAGGATTTAACATCACAACTTTCTTTAGAGAAAAGGCCGAACCCATTTTAATATGGCTCAAAGCACAAAATCGAACGAAGGTAGCCAATCGACTTAAATAAATTGATTGTGCTGCTTTCGACTTATAATTCATGTCCTTTGTCGCCATACATTCATCCATAACAAAGCAAAAGACAAATCGGAAATGGTGCATCTGTGCCACCATTATTGCATGGAATATGGACTGTGAGACGGAACTTACGTGTGCAATTTTGCTTTTGTGATTGTAACGAATTATTTTTTTATGTGCAATTTTATTTTCAGATATGTAAAAATTATTGTTTAAATGAGTCAAGTCAACCATTATTTTTGGAAAATTATAATTTTTTTGTATTTATAATATTTAAATGAAAAATTCTAATTATGATGTTCAGATAATAAAAAATTTAAATAAAAAAATTTCTAATTATGATGTTTGGATAATAAAAATTTAAGTGAAAAACAAGTTAATTAATTGTCATGCTTACATGTTATTTCACGTCGCACAAAGTTACTGGTATACAACGAACACAAAACACACGATTGTCAAAATCGATCTCCATTAAAAAAAAGATTTAATTCAATAAACAATCATTGAGTTTGGGAAAAATAAATAAACAATCGTTGTTCAACCAAAAAGGCCACCAATAGTGGAAGTATTAATATTAATTAACAATGACTCTGCGCTAATCTGCCCTCCCAACTCTTCACCAATATTAATTCTAATTATTTTATTTGATTTGACAGACAAAGACAAAGATTTTATTTCTTTTTTTTATTTTAAATTCAACTCTTCTACACTAAACTACTCACAAAAGTGATTGGAGAGGATTTGAATTCGAGACTAAAAAAAAAAAAAAAAAACTCTATCTACCATTTCAATTTTCTACTTATGAGATTAATTCATTTTTTTGTTAAATTTTTTAATTAAGCCACAAATATGAAAGCAATTTAAGTAGGACGACTTTACTGTCATGTAACGTTTAGGTTTGTTAAGATATTAACATGAGTAGAGGACGACTAGTGCTGGCATTAGATGTCACATCCCGGCCCGAGGTCCACCACATCCCGGACCCGTTCCACTACCGTAGCACGATATTGTCCGCTTTGGGCCCCGACCACGTCCTCACGGTTTTGTTTCTGGGAACTCACACGAGAACCTCCCAGTGGGTCACCCATCGTGGGAGTGCTCTCGCGCGCTACTCGCTGAACTTCAGAGTTCCAATGGAATCCGAAGCCAGTGAGCTCCCAAAAGGCCTCGTGTTAGGTAGAGATGAGAATATACATATAAGGATCACTCCCCTCGTCGGCACACCACGGCCAAGGTTAGGCTCTGATACCAAACTGACACACCCTGACCGAAATCGAGGCATGCTGGCCGTCACGTGAGGTGACGTAGCCATGTGCACAGTGCGGAAGCGTTTAAAGTAATGTGAAATACGAATAATTAAAAACCGGATTCGAGGAGTGTTAACACACATTCAGAGCATGAAATCTAGGTGCAGTCGAACATTATTCGTATTTCACATTACTTTAAACGCTTCCGCACTGTGCACATGGCTACGTCACCTCACGTGACGGCCAGCATGCCTCGATTTCGGTCGGGGTGTGTCATTAGAGATCAAGCATCATTGTAGCCCTCCTCACCCGAATTCGGGGCACCTCAACTCTCTTTTTTTCATTATAATCTCGCTTAATTATTGACAATAAAATAAAATAATAATAATAACATGCGTAAATTTCCCTCCACGTGAATAATTGGATGGACTTCATAGTTCGAGTTCTCAAATATGAGATTAGCATCTGGGCATTAAATTTATTTAACAAAACAATTCAATTGTTACTTGATAATAATAAATTCGTTCCATGTAAATAATTCTCGAAAAAAAAGACATTCGGATTAGAAACGAAATGGAGCATGTGGGTATTCCTTGCTACGCTCACCGATATATAAAAGCCATCAAGCTCTAGAATTTGATTGATTTTATACGAATTTTGGGGTCAACCATTTGTCCTTTCAAAGAACCCATCTCGTATGCTCTCTCTCTCTTCCTCCATCGATTCTGCATAAAATTCTGTGCTTTTGCTGTTAAAATAACATATAATCTGCATAAAACTTACCCATTTGTCTTGGTTTTTCTTGGGTTCAGTTCTTTTTTTCACAAGTGATGCTGAATTGACCACAAAAAGTATAAAAAAGTTGCAGACTTTGTGAATGGAAGAGAGCAAACGCAGCAAGTTCATGAGGATTTGTGTGTTTTGTGGAAGCAACTCTGGCCGCAGGAAAGTGTTCAGTGACGCTGCTCTGGAGTTGGGCAATGAACTGGTATGACTGCTTTTGTTCATCTTTACTTATCTTTATTTAATCGTGTTTATTGTTGTTTGAGTGCTGGTTTTTTGGTTTAAAGATGTAATCTTTGATGAGTTTGAATCCACCTTGAGTTGTTTTTTGATGGGTTTTTGTGTTTTTTTTTTTTTTTTTTTGTAATGGGATTGTTTTGGGTTTTCGTATTTTAGAGTTGTCAAATGGCTACGTAATGTCTCCAAACGGAGAAAAACTTACCCATCATGTGTTGTTCGATAACCCCTTTCTCTCTATATCTCTCTTCTGATGGGGAAGAGAGAGGATGGGTTGGGGTTTTGGGGTATGTTTCGTGGAAGTTTCTTCTCCTCGAACCTGGTTTGTTCTGTTTGCTAAATAGGCCATTCGCCACTGGGACTACTCTTGTTCTGTGGTTTCTGGTCAGGAATATTAAGCACTTTTGCAAAGTGTATATCTTTATGCAGATACATTGAATAAGGAATTTATACGCTTTTGTTTACAATGCTTTATTTTCCCCTAAAGGATGATCCGGGAATTGCTTGTTTACTTTGTTGGTGGATATTGCAGGTGGAAAGGAAGATAGATTTGGTGTATGGCGGGGGAAGTGTCGGGTTGATGGGTTTGATATCGCAGACGGTGTATGATGGAGGTTGCCATGTTCTTGGGTATATATAAACGAAACTTTTGCTTTGAATTATTGTATGATTTGGTCTTTTACATCATAATATCAATGCAAACAATGTCTTTGTTGAACAAAAAAATGTCACTTAAGTAAAATCTACCCGCTCACTTAAGGAAAATCTTACCTGCTTTTTTCTTGCAGGGTCATTCCGAAGGCTCTCATGCCTCTTGAGGTATCTCTATATATCCATATACTGATCTCATCCTCGCCTTCTCTCGTCATTTGTAAATACGACCATTCATGATTGATTTCATGCTGTTTTTTCCCCTTAATTCTTGAAAATAGTTGTTGTGATGTGATGTTTTCGCATTTTAAATGGGTCATCGTGCACATTCTTAGTGGATTCAGGAAAGAAATTTGCTCGTGGTCTTTTATTATCTCAGTTTTAGTTCTCTGTTTTAAAAGATAAGTTCAAATGGTTATGTGGTAGACTTTTATGGATAACTTTGACAGATATCTGGTCCATCCGTTGGAGAAGTAAGAACAGTTACAGACATGCATGAACGCAAAGCTTTGATGGCTCAAGAGGCTGATGCCTTCATTGCTCTTCCTGGTAATTACATCGCAAATTCTCACTAAAAACTTTATAAATTACAATTCTTATGCTTAGTACATTGTTAATTTCGGTTTTAGGAGGATATGGAACTATGGAAGAGCTGTTGGAGATAATAACATGGGCGCAACTTGGGATTCATATGAAGCCGGTAATGCATCAGTTTCCGTTATTGAAAATGTTATGATCAGCTTCCTATTAATTAAATTTGAAGCTTGAATATTACTCCATACAGGTTGGTTTGCTTAATGTAGATGGGTACTATAATGCCTTGCTTGCGCTATTTGACAATGGTGTCGAAGAAGGATTCATCAAGCCAGGTGCTCGGCATATAGTTCTCTCTGCTCCAACAGCCAAAGAACTTGTTGAGAAGATGGAGGTATGGTTATAACCTGACTTTTCTTTCCTGTCGATGAGGGAACTTACTCGTTTCTTCATGGAAGATATGTTTCTGGGTTCCAAAACAAACAGAAGCCTTAATAAATCTTCAATGTTTACTTTGGCAGAAATACACTCCTTCCCATGAACATATTGCTTCTCATGAAAGCTGGCAAATGGAACAACTTGGTAAACTCGGAGCCATGAAATCGCAAGGTGCAACTGTTATCGACGATAATTCTTTCACCTAGATTAATTCCTGCTGTGATTCATCAATACTTGAGTTGTGTGGAAGAAATCATTTCTATGAGGCCATGGACCTCTCCATTCCATGTACTTTTTCGTAGTGGTAGTTCGATTTCAAGTGTATTCATCCAGAGTCTTTCATTGCATACTTTCGTTCTTGGTCGATTGAAATGGAAGGAAATTATTTACAGTTCTAAATAGTGCAGAACTAAGGCATCCTAAAACTTCCATTCTGTAGCTTGCATTCTCCCTTAAGGAGCAATAATTAATACAAAAATATCTACTAATGATATGAAATGATAGTTAAGTTGAGAATCATAGCTTCTGTCTTAAGTCATTGAATTCTGCAAGGTCCCACAAAGTGGCTCTTGCTAGAATTAACTGGTCTACAAGTCATAATTTGAAGACTGAAAGTCTCCCAAAGTTACTGTCTTGTCAATTTCGAAGATGCGGGATGTCTGCTCCCTTCCATCTATGTTATAATTTTTTTTCCCGTAAATCAGAGTAGTTTAAAATATAATCGTCGTGTCAGAAAATAATTGTACTTCAAAATTATCAACTGCTTTTGGGAGAGAGGCTATCCATTCTTTCGGCCCCCTTCTCTCTCTCTCTCTCTTCCATGTGTTTGCCCTATTTTGGTTACTGAACTCTGCCCTGTATAGAATAAAAACAGAGTAGTACAATCATGGAGGCAAAACCATATGATATGTCACTTAAATACTCTAGAAGATCCCTTTCATGTTTGTAACTTGTGGGTAAAGGTTGGCATTTGCATGTATGGAAGTGCCAAACTACAACTCACATGCAATGCTCAGGAGATAGCCAACTGAGGGAGAACGACTTATCTACATCTTCAACACCATAAGACGTTATTGTGATAGTATTTTAAGCTAAAAACGTCACGTTATGGGATAAAATTAACAATAGGGAATGACCTTTGTACATTCATTTTCTCCTTATGCACATTGATGTTTATTTTTTCCTCGTGATTCTTTTTTTTTTTTATTTAATCCAAATACTAGAAATAAAGAAGGTTAGACAGAAAGAGAGAGAGAGAGAGAGAGAGAGAGAATATTATGTATTATCGATCTAAAATTCAGTGACATCCCGCATGTAAGTCTGTCTGTGATTAGTTTCCCTACAAAGAGGAAAGTAGGGCAACTATAACTGGTGGGTGACATGACGCTTGGTGCCCTAGCAGAGCACACAATGTGTACCATCCTAGTTGTGTTGGTTTTTATTTATTTATAATGCATTCTCACCAATAGTGGTTGATTGCTCAAGTCCAAGTAATGGTGGACCTCAAGCGATGCTAGTGTTATGTCATGAATAATACGAAAGGCCTAAACCCTAGAGAATGGGTGTGTGTTGGTGTGAAATGGGGGTAGGGGGGTCGTCCCACGAAGTGAATGCAGAGGCAACGATCTATTTACTTGGGTCCTACGGCAACTATTTCTCTCTGCTTAGTTTTCATGTCTTGTTTTTGGCATTATTGTCCTTATCATCATCATTGTGCTTGCCTGTACTACAGGAAATATCACAATAATGTTCTTATAGAAACAAAAAGAAGAGGGAGAGCTCTAAAATAATGCAGCAGATCGCCCCGAATCGGGTACAATATCGACAAGATTTGGGTGCTATTTGAGAGTACTCCCCGAAAGAAAAGCCGGCATTGCAATTGAAAAGGTACACCATTTTCGTGAAAACGAACGAGTAATAAACAATGAGATGTACGACTACCAAATCGAATAATAAAGTTACAGACATCAAATGTTCACAAAATACGGTGTAAAGTTTTTTCCTGAGAGGAATGATGTCAAAAACTCATGCCCTCTGATATAGTAAGCATACCCTATTATACACCAGCTTTACCTAAACCAAAGGGAGTTGCTTCCCGTAACTTGCAAGTCTATGAGATATTTTTTGCATATACAACCTCTCCGATGTGATCACATCAAGCCTTCTCTTTTGAAGCAGATGGTATCAAATGATGCAGAGTTGCTGCCTGAATAACAGTGCTCGGGCTTCCATCCCTACCACGGATAGACCCGGATTTCCTCTGATCAACACCACTCTGTAAAAGTTGTCGTAATGGTCGAGGAAGGCGTCGCATCAGTCGTGTTGAGCTCACAAGTAAAATCACACCAATAATTATGAGTAACCTGTGGTAGAAAGTAATTTGGCGTAAACTTCAGGGCAAAAATCCTTATTTGAGCACTTCAAACAATGAGAACAGAGTTTTTGCAATTTGAGAATGAGAATGAGGAGAACAATACAATAACTTTGAAAACTGTATAGGGATGCAATCAAAACAAAAAAAAGAAGCCTCAAGAAGTGACAGTCAGGCTTCCTAAATGAGTTTTCATCTCACGGAAGTGCCATCAGGTTTCCTAAATGAAGCATGGTAGCTGATGAATCATACCGCATACACCATACGTTTAGGAAGTTTTTAATAAAAACAAGTCGAGAAAAAAAAAATAGTCAGTATAGTTATCGTAATTTACCATCCAAGCATCAGTGAAAGACAAGCTGTTGGTGCTGAAGGCAATCTTTCACCCAATGCAAGCATTCCAGCTAGTACACCAGTCACAATTGATGCCACAGCAGCACATGTAGACACTACTATTGCCCTCCCATGCTTTAAGCCCCAAGTCTGTCAAAAGAAATAACTCGTTAACAACAACAACCAACTTATGAAACTACAAATTTATTTCATGGGACCGACATTCAATTTACGTGAGCACATGGATATGAAACTAGGAACTTGGTAAAGTGCTTAACATACCTGGTAATAAAACCCTGTACCACTACAACATATGCTGATTATCACACATATCGGGACCAGCATGCTGTGGAAACCCTGCTCCAAGAACACAAATCCCATCTTTGATATCACAGATGCCATCCTGCAATAAGTGTGTGATAATTGCATTATAATTTTAAACATGGCTTGACAACAACAGCAGCTTCATGATTTAAATCAACAAGACTTAAAACTTTCTATCGTTTGTAACATAAAGTACACACAACTGACATGCTCAACACATCATTGACATCTACTAGCATGCATACTATAACTCATTATATGCTTTTTAATAATTTCCCTTTTAGAACTGAAAGATGAGAGAGATGAAGCTATATGTGAATCGTGATAAGAAACATGCTGGACAGGATCATACCCAAACAAAATGCCAGATTCCAAGCCATATATAATTTCTTCAACAACTTCATATTCCATCTGTACCATGAGCAGGTATCAGTGAACTGGTAGTGGGCACCATACTCAAACACCAAAGATAGATGAAACGAAGTAATCAGCTTACCAACTCCTGTTCTTTGCGTTGACGTCTGTAGATGCGTAGCCACCCGTTAAGGAGGACCTATTTAAAGAGGTCTTGCAGGGTTAGAATCATTACACTGCATAAACCCAAGTGTCCAAATATAAACATCAGATGATGCACGGTATAAGGTACCTACAAACAAGAAGGCGACTACAATTGCCAACCATGGTAGATGAAACACGGATATTGCGGAAGCCTTTTGCTCCTCACCTCCGGCACCAACCCCTGCAAATACAAAATCGCACACAAATTATTCTTAAAACAAAACACACAATCAAAAGTAATGCAACAGTTCCCAGCGAAGACAATTGAATTTTCAAACATTGTGAAGAACTTACATTACCTATAGTGCCAATGCCCGCTAATGTAATCCCCATCCAGTCAACAGCATTCATCATTTCCTTCAGATAAAAATGGGAAAAGATTGACAGAATCGCAAGTCCACACCCGGAAACCGGTTGTATGACAGACACCTGAAATATATATCATCCATCATTCACCAAAATGTAGCACAACATTAATTCCAATCACCAAATACGTAAACAAATTGCAGAAAGAGAAAAATACCCCAAAAATCGAAACAATAAACAATGAAAAATCCTAGCTTCGGAGTTGAAGCACTTACAGGAGCTAAAGACAATGCTCTCAACATTAACAAAGCTCCGAATATATCCATTAGAAATCCTATCAGCCATGCTTTGTTCAGCGCATACGCCCTGATCACCTGCAAACATATACAACATTCAAAATTTTGAAATTTTGTTGTAAATCCTGAAAATTTGGGAATTTGAAACGAAACCCAATTCCCAGTTGGAAACGAAATACCGGAATCCAAATCCAAAATTACAAATTGGGATTCGAACAGCAATCACAGAATCACAAAAGGGCAAAATGGGCGAACCAAAAAGAAATGAGGGAGTACCTACCTTGAGCTTGAAAGAGAGAGGAGGAAGAATGACGGTGCCCTTCTTCTGGAGAATTTTGCCGATGTTGTTTCCGGCCGTCGCCGCCAGCGTTAGGAAGATCGACTCCCACATCCCTCTCTCCCTCTCTAAAAACAGTAAAAATTGAATCTTTGGTTTTGGTTTTGCGTTACTGTTTTGGTTTTGGGTTTAGATTTAAAAAGATGATTTGTTCGGGACATAACAGCAAAACAGAACTGGCAACGTCCAGGGATTAAAGAATTAAGAATTTAATTACAGAACATGCGTGTTGAAGACAGGGAGATTAGATTTATCTAATTATCTGTTCTTAAAATTAAATTTAGGGTAAAATATTTGTATTTGTGACCCTATTATTCCGGTATATTCTTAATTTCAGTAGTGAGCATAAAGCTACATGTCGTATGAAGGAAACCCAAACCCCAAGTTAACATTTCTTTTTCTTTCTTTTTTTTCAGAGGAAAATGATAAGCACACATTATTTGCATCTCATACACATTTTTTGTTTAAATTATAAAAAGGAGACCGAAGCCACTACAGTCCACTCTTCATAAGGCTGAAAACCACTATCGTGCAATTCACAGCGCCATGAATCGAATGCAGGCGTGTCGTGTGGAATACGAATATATAATTTGTCCAACACGCATTATTAAATAAACATTATTATTTAATCTTTGATTAACTTCAATTCTCGGGCCAAGTCTCAAATAAGCTTTTTCGTCAAAGATCGTTCGATGTTGAACGAATCATTTGAATGTATAAATAGTTTACTTAATGCATGATGTTAGTGCTTTACCTCAGTTGATCAAAATGTGATTGCACATTTGCAACCGAATTAGAATTTCTCATCATAAATTAGAATAGTTCATAATAAAATATCGTGATGTCGAAGAAATCCGGTGAAAGAAAATCATTGTAAGGTGAAAAAAAATTAACAAATGAGAAACTGGAGAATTGAAGTTTGTGACTTGTTCATGGTTGGTTGAAGTGTCAAAAACCAAACTCTTGTCGCTGACAATGACATTATAATGTTGTGATTAGTTCAGTTTGAAAATTTTGTCCCAAGTACCACCACCTTCTACCATCCACCTAATACCACACCAGAGATTCAATCTCAACAAGACCATGCTGTGGCAAGAAAGTGCCTACAATTAGGGGGAAAGAAATTCTCTCCGAATCTCTTCTAATAAGGTCACCGGATCAAGTGATTCGAGCCTTTGAAATTTCATCAAACAGTCAAAAATTATTACACCTTTTAAGGGATCAAAACATGTGAGCCCTTAGATGAAATTTCAAAGGTCCGGATAACTTGATCTGATGATCTTGATGGAAGAGATCCGAAGATGATCTCTTTCCACAATTAGGTGCTGCTTTTATGAAAGTCTCAAATAATCTACTTAATTTGTAAAGTGCTTGTAGCCACTTGAGGTTCCGCATTCGATTCGTTACGTTTACATGAAATTTTTTTGCTTAATGTTGCAAGTCGAATTCAAAACATGTTAGACCTTGGGTTATATAACGCAAGTAACAAATTATAAAAGGATCAACACATTAATGTAATGTAAATTTGAACGGAATGTTATGTTTTTCTATTCCAACTAGTGAATGAAATCTCAAGTTTGAACTCCTCATTATTATTAGCTTTAAAGTAAGGAGCTGATTTTCACACACATTTCTTTATTTCTGACCATCAGAGTAAATTAATCAAACAAAAACTACATAATTGAATAATAATGCGTATGAGGCGAAAATAAAATTGTAACGGAATCGTGTAACCTCTGCTGATCTCTCTGTTGTTTTGTTGGTCGTAGAAGGCAGGCATTGGTCTCTGCTGCATTTTCTAAATTATACAGATAATCTTTAAAGTACCATACGCCTCATCTTTCCTTTATCCATCAGTGTCAATTTATTCTTCAAGCATTCTATATCTCTTTCAATGGCCTTCAATTCTCTCTCAACTTTCTTAACTTTTGGCCGCACCGCCAATAGTGATTTCGTTACTTCATCAACCTTCTTGCCGCTTACCTGCAATATTGTGTAAAGAAATTAAATCAGCAAGTCAGTAGGAAACAAATTTCAAAGTTTTAACTTTACTCTGTTTGATGAGTTAGAATTATGTTTATATGTTACTTTGACTTGTTCTTGTAACTCTTTTTTCGAACTCAAAGAATCCCAAATCGTTCCCTTGGAATTGGCAATAGCATTTGCAGCAGCATTAGCATTAGCATTATCAGTTGCCTAATCAGCAATGGCTTCATCATCCCATTACCTTTGATGTCTAAATTGACACGACATGCATTGCCGACATCTAAGATATTCCGAAATAGTAGGCAAAGCTAGTGCTGGCAAAATGCTTGTGTGCCACATTTGTACAAATTATTTTTGTATATCTTTCAGATTTGATGGTGTCTGCAAGGATTGGCACTCAACTGCTTCAATCCAGAAGTAGTGTCGGTTGATCAACGTTTTGCGTGCTTGGCATGCGATGAGAATGTCATGACATGCATTTATGAGATTAGGATGCCATGACATACATTGCCGACATCTAAATTACTCCGAAACAGTAGGCAAAGTATTGGCAAAATGTCAGCGTGTCAAGACATGTCATGTCATGCATTCTGCCGACAACTCGTGAGACTTGTTATGACATGCATTTTTCTCACTTTCACACGCTAACCCTTGCATTATGGCAAACCAAAACATCGTTGTTGGCATACGATGACATGTCATTGCATGCATTTTGCTGACATTTTGTGCGCTTGGCATGTGATGGGAATATTATGGGATTAGGATGCCATGACATGCATTGTCGACATCTAAGTTATTTCGAAATAGGTGGCAAAGTGTTGGCAAAATGTTGGCGTGCCACAATTGTACAAATTATTTTTGCACATCTTTCAGACTTGATGGTGTCTGCAAGGATTGACACTCAGCTGCTTCGTTCCAGAAGTAGAATTGGTTGATCGGATGTCAACTTGTTCTGGCATGCCACGATGCGAGGGTTACCATGTCAAGACAAGCCATGAAATAACGACGTTGTTAGCTTTCGAAATTCTCCTCCGAATTCTCTCCAATAAGCGGGCTTCGTCACTCGCCGATCATGTACGTAAGCCTCTTTTTCTCTCCTCTCCAAATTCTTAGTTTCAAATTTCCTAAATTTTCCGAGAAACCAAGTGGAGCATTAGGGTTTATAGAGAGAATGCATGGCGTGTCATGACATGCATTCATACGACAATTCACTATGCTTGTCATGTTGTGGCTAACAACGATGTTCTGGCGTGCCCCGATAAGAGGGTTACCGTGTCAACACAAGCCATGACAAGCGCACAAAATGTCGGCAAAATGCATGTCACAGGGTTACAGTGTCATGACAAGCCATGACAAGCCATGCCAAGCGCGTAATGTTGGCAAAATGCATGCCATGACATGCCAAAAACGATGTTTTGGCGTGCCACGATGTGAGGGTTAGCGTGTTAAGACAAGTCATGACATGCATTTTTATTTGCACAACTTCTTACCGGTAAGAAGACGGTCAATATCTGAGCTGAATATTTACACAACTTCTTACCGGTAAGAACACATTCATTATCTCAGCTGAATATTTATGAAGTTATTACCGGTAAGAAGTTGAGTAACTCTTAAGAGAACTTAAAATTTCTTGTTTAAATGAACCAACCACCTCGTACGGTCTCTCATCAATCTCTTTCAAAAGCTGCTTTTCCTCCGCCAAACTGTTTGTTTCATGTACCATCCGGAAATTCTTTTTTCTGCAGAATCCATGATCACATTTCGAACAAACGCTAAAGGCTATATAATCAAGAAACATTTACATACCGACGCTACCTTATAAGTAAAACTCTTACATGTTTAGAGATCTCTTCTCGCGGGAAGAAGGGCTTCATTGGTTTTCCTTGATGAGCTTTGTTTGCAAAACGAAGCAGAAACAGTTGCAGTATATTCATTTCCTCCCTCGCCATGGCCAAACAGAATTCGAGTCTCCATTCATGGTTATTTGGTTCTTTCAACCGATTCCTATCACACTATTAATACATAAATTTCAATAAAATATCACATACTTAATTCGTGATCGTATTTGATGATTGAATTAGGAAATGCAGTCAAATAACTTCATGCAGATTGCAGTCTTTTTCGTTCAAGCTATATTCAGCTCAGTTGTATCTCAACTAATCTCTTCCTTCCGCTTCCGAGCCTCTTTAATTCTGGCTTTTAACTCTTTTGAGTCCTGATTCCTATTTTCATACAAAAAATTGCCTCTCCTTCGCTTTCAAGTACCGGCGCTATTTGTGTAGAATTCGCTTCCCGTTGTGCCATAGTGTTGGCTTTTCCGGATGTTGAGATATTCATGCACTGCAAATGATTGAGACAGAGACAATTTGACTGGGAATTTTGAGTACTCTGACTTAGCAAGGAGATGCTATGCTGTCCTATTAATATTTAGCTAAAAGTACTAGCATCCCACGCAAAGTAATTTAGTCGACTGATTCCAAAACCTTATTAAACAGTTCCTATTGAATAGTATAATTTCTTTTCCTTGGGGTGGCATTGAAAATTAGGAGCAAAATACGGTCAGAGTCTCTGAGATTTGTTCAAGTGAAAGTATTACACTGTCTTGGTTCCAAGTTCAAAACAGGCGCATTCAGCCATTCAGGCGTCGAATCCCGTTCTGCGTGATCAGCGAACAGCTGATCGACCAGCACACACTATCGATCTGATCCACAAAAGTTCTGCGTGATCAGAGACCAGCTGATCGACCAGCACACACTATCGATCTGATCCTGTTTTGTGGATCGATCAGCCGTATATAATCCCGCAAAACAAAATTGCGCTTCTGAAAGATCATGGAGCCCGACCACGGAGTTTAGATTATTTCTTCTTCAACCTATGGTGCCCTACCACTGTAAATCATCGTGCATAAATGCGGGCCGATGGTCTAGTTGTTCCAGTTGCAGGAGTATTAGCCATTTCCAAAAGACAAAAACAGAAATACCGAAGATAAGTGAGGGAGATTATTTATCTTTTCATCAATTCAAGCCGGCAAGGAGAAATCAAACACGAGATTTCAAGTGTAACGATATTCTTAACTACTCGGGCAACAAGTCTTCTGCGGAGAAAATGGAGATGATGGAAACAGTTGCAATGGCATTATGCACATGGGTTGTCAGAAATTCCAAAGCCAAAACCTCATAGGTTGGTCTTGCTCCTAAAATCATCTCAACCACAAAAATACTTGGTCTTGCATAAGGAGTCAACCAACTCAATGGCTAAAAATCATTCACAACAGATATGATCACGTAAGGCAAGTGGCTTATTGGATATGAAAACCAAAAGATGATAACAAAACTTTAACTTGATACTTAAATTGGTGAGAATCTTGCATACAACCGGAGATATAACCTCATATTCGTATTACACTCATGTGGCCGTCACGTCTTTCTCTAGAAACACTGAAACAGCCATGGATGACACTCAGAGCCCTTTGGAGTTGCTTCTCTATAAAACACTTCTGCTCATAAGTGCTTATACTAAAAGTACTTTGATTATTAACATGTTATGTGAGACATAAGCACTTCTAAGTTTTCTGCCAAATAAAATCAAAAGCGTTTTTGCCTATAAAAAAGCGCTTCTAGCCCTTCCGGAAAGGATTCCAAACAAAATCGTTGTAATCAAGCAAGATTATTGCTTAATATGCTGATGCAAAGGTTTGGTAAGAACCACCATTTCAGGTTACCAAATTCAGGCAAGTTTTTCGACACTGGTCAAGAAAGTGAACAATGATTTTTTAGCACCTATCAGATTGCAGGCTGCAAAATAAAGCACACAACAAAAAGGCCAAATATGAAAGGTAGGGAAAAAATTAGAACATCCAGATTCACATAGTACATAAAACCTCACACCAGAACAGAGAATCAAACTCCTGAACCAATTTGAAGGTGAGAAATATCAATATCTCCAAACAAGCAGTCCACAAAGTACGCTCAGCGTACCTCAAAGCGTATAACTTTTAACGAGAATAATACGGATATTTATAAAAGGTGACAAATTGATTCAAGACCAGAAACAAGACCATCCAATTTACGATTCAGTTCAGTTTATTAACTTGCACCAAACCCAAATCATGATTTTTTTTTTATATAATCACAACCATAAACTCAATTCAAGACTTAGAAATAGAACAAAAGCTAAATATTACCCACCAAAAAGCACTTATTAATCACTTTTAATCACCACCAGCCATAAAGCACTTGGGTGTACTTATCTTTAAGCCACCTGAAGCTTTTCCTGAACGAGCCCTTCATCTTCCCCTCCACAGAATACATCTTGTAGCTCGCAACCCTCTTCTTCCTCTGCAACTCCGGATCAGCCAGGATCCCCCAACTGGAAGGCGACCCAGAAATGCTTTTCCCTTTTTTCAGCTTAATCTCCCTGTTATTGTAGCTATAATTTTGATTAGCCATCTGGGTTTGTGCATATGAAGAACTGTAGCTCCTCAGCTCATAGGAGGAAGTGGTGGGTGGCGGCCTCGTTGGGCGTCCATAGTAGTTTCCCACCTGCATATTATTCCCTCCGCCGCCGTACGAAGACCTTGATCTGCTGTAGTCTTCTTCCATAGTGGCAGAGAGAGCTTTCAAACCGTTTGATGGGTTTGGATTTGTGGCAGAGGAAGAAGAAAAGTAAGAGGAAAAGACTACAGAGAGATGTTTTGTTTGGATTTCATTTTTTCAAACATTTTTATTGGGTAAAAGCTGACCTTATGAGTGTTTCTAGATTGGCGTGTTTCGCGGGGAATCATGTTGTCTGTCTACGACAGTGTTTGTTAATATTATTTTCATGAAAACGAGTGAAAAATGTTTGAAATTTTTAATTTTTAATTAAAAGGATAAAAATATGTTGTAAATGAATAATATTAGAAGTGATTTTTAGAGTAAAAATGTCATTAACATTAAAGATAAACAGTAATATAAATGTTTCATTAAGACTCCTTACTTTTTATCCGTAGACCAAGAAAAAGATGAATTTTATGCATAAAAGAATAAAGGCTTATTTTTTGAAATGTGCCTTACAACTCAATTTTATGCAACGAAGAAACTAATTTTGTTCTTATTTGTGGTCGTCTGATCGAATGAATTTATATATTATGCTCGTCGGACTGAATGAATTGAAAATAATTAAATAATAAAATTAACAGAAATGTTTAAAAAGTAAAAAATAAGTGTGTGTAAAGCACCACTTTTTATGAATCCAAAAGTTATTTCAAATTTTAATTTTTAATCAAAAACAGAATTTTGAGGAACGCTAGACACACAATAATAGAATGGATGAAATCATAAAATAATTGATGCGCAAGAGAAAGGAATAGGTATGGAATCAAGTTGCCTTCTTTAGTTGATTTCATTCCTAATTTCCAAATAATCGGTTAATGTACTGCCTATATTTCATTTAAAATTTCATGTGTTTGTAAATCCGGATGAATTAGAATACTTATCATACTCATCATTCATCCGTAAACCTGCAATATTTAAGACACTAAACTTCTAATTCCCAATTTCCATTTTCACATATTTCATGTAATATGAGTTTGAAGTAAACCATTTTGTAGTGCAAGACCCCAGTTCACCTAGGGAGATAATCATCAAAGTGGTCACTAAAAACATTTATACAAATAGCCACACTATTTGTTGTAAGAGTTGTCAACAATTATTGGTTATGAGGGAACCTCATCAACCATGTTCCTTTTTATTCTTTTCCTCCTTTTAATTCACATCAATCCCCAAGTTTTCTTTTTCACAATGACTTCAACCAAAAAAAAAAAAAAAAAGACTTATTCTTCTTTTGTCTTTAATTATGTTGATGAGTTCAACCCTTTTAGGTTTGGATCATTTTTGCTCGAGCAATATCTGCATTTTCATCGTTGTAAATACACGAGGATATATATCTGGTTGTAGATAAAGATCTCTCGCTGTTGTCGGGGGAGGTCTCTGTTGCGCTACAGCTTTCCTATTCACCCTTCACGACACAAACAAACAAATCTCAAACGTCAAAACTGCATCAATCTGTCGAGAAGTTTCTATGACTCCAACGTAATATTCGATCTCAAGAACCAGACATAGAACAGTTTAATGCTGCAAAACCGTCTTACATACTAAAATTACAAAAAACACGCAACAAAACTTTCGACCAAAAGCTTTCAAGTCGTTTTTTGCACGCCTGAAAAGGGAATACCCCAGTTCCAAGTAAACCATGCTAAAGAATCGCCCCTACACCTACGAGAAAATAAATACGGCTTCGAAATTTCAAAGCCAATTTACCAAAACCAATGTAAAACCTTATTTAGAGCAGATCAGCAACATTTGCCGGCAGCTCCTCAATGATAACATTATAAAACTTGTGGATATCGAACAACATCCTGTCGTCGTCCTTGGTGACGAAATTGATGGCAACACCCTTCCTCCCACTACGACCAATACGATGGAGGTAGTTCTCCGGTTGTGTTGGAAGGTCATAATTGATCACAAGAGAGACCTGCCGGACATCAATACCACGGGCCAAGAGATCGGTGGTTATGAGCACATGAGAAGAACCAGACCGAAACTCCCTCATGATAATATCTCTTGTGTTTTGGTCCATGTCCCCGTGGGTGGCAGAAACTGTGTGATCACGGCTGCGCATCTTGTCTATTAACCAATCAACTTTGCGCCTGGTGTTCACAAAGATGACACTCTGGGTAATTGCCAAGGTCTCATAATGATCACAAAGTGTCTCCAACATTGACATGAAACTGCTTGATACCTTCAAGGGTGAGCTCGTCACGTTTCACCAAAATCCTTACAGGTTTGTTCAAGAACTTCCTAGTGATATCAAGGGCCTCTGGTGGCATTGTGGCAGAGAAAACCCCCACCTGGATTTTCGGTGGTAGCAGCTGGAAAATGTCATAGATCTGAAAACATGAAACGGGATTGTTAGTACAATCACCACTTAACCAAAATAGCACCAAACTAAACGAAAATTTAATATTGAAAAATCACCAAACTCATTTTTTGTAGCAAGAAGTATCGGCACACAGAAGAAACAGAATACAAATGAAAAAGAAATTGAGGACCTGATCCTTGAAACCTCGTGAAAGCATTTCATCCGCTTCATCTAACACAAACATCTTAAATGTAATCAGGACGAAGCGACTGCCTTCGTAGCATGTCAAATACACGACCAGGAGTGCCAACAACGACATGGACCCCACTGGAGAGAACACAAGCATGAAACTTGACACCAAGATAGTCACCCAGTGCCCAGTGCTCTCATAACCTTTTCAATCTGTTGAGCAAGTTCGCGTGTGGGTGCAAGAACCAATGCCTGGCAATCAAGTAAGCCATAATCAAGCTGCTGCAAAATCCCAGAGCAGAATGTCGCTGTTTTTCCAGTTCCAGTTGTGCCTGTTGAATCACATCAAGTCCCTTGCAGAAAGGAGCAATTCCCCTATGCTGAATTGCAGAGGGCTTCTCAAAACCTTAAGAAAAAGTTTGGACCATCTATCAGCTTTCCATTCTACTACAAGGATGACTTGCATTCGCAGTATACACATACCAACAACAAGCATATGAATATGTGTGTGTGTAAATAAAGAAGAGGCAGTGGTAAATGGTATAGCATTTACCATCAGTTCAACAAAACAAGAATAAATCTTTGTCATTGGCAACACAAAATATGTACCGTGTGAAAACACCGAATATAGGAATCAAAGAAGAGTACGAGAGAGGGAGGGGGCAACTTACAACTCACTCATTTTAGCATCATACTGACGAGCATCAAATTGGGATCCTTCCGGTTCCACAGCAGCCATAACTGAAAATATCAACCACGAGACATCACGCTTCCAATCGTAACTCACATTTCAGATTTAATCTCACTCAAATTATACAGTAATCGCATATAATTGTTCCCATCATCTTAAAACTGAAAGCTGCATCCTTTCTCCAAATCAAACTTTTTATACAGGAACCTTCATTTCTTATGACTATTTTTTCTGGGAATCTTGAACAATCAAATTCAATACCAACAATCAAATGAGATCCCTTAATCTGAAACCGCAATGTAAAGCAGTTCATACAATTTCTACAAAAGTTTCCACCTTTTGGCGCAAAAGAAAAAGCCAAATCAATAACAATCACATATGAATATACATACAATTTCTACTTTAAACTAATTTGAATTTTCCAAAGAAATTTTGAACTTAGATGCATGAGAAGCACATTTTAATCTAACTCGTGTAGTTAGTTGCACACGAGTATGTTACATAATTAGAAAAACTTAAAATAGTTCAATTACGACATGTCACTCATTCTCTCGACTCCCTGTTATTTGAAATCTCTTACCCCCTCCATCTTTTTCATCTTTTTCATCCTTTTCGGGGGACTCGAGAGTTCTTGGACACCAAATCCAATGTTTTGTGGCCATGTATGGAGTCGTGCATTTTTCTTGCAAAGAAAGGAGGTGTTACTAGCCCATCGTATTTGTATTGGGCTCGAATTTGATAGTTGTTGAGTATTGGGCTGAAGAGAAGGGCAAGGTGAAAGCGCAAATGGGTTGATTTCCTGATTATTTCTTTTTGGCCCAAATCTCCTACAATTATTTTTTGTTTTGTTTTTAAGGTTACAGTTGTGTGATACAATGATATTCTAACGAACGTGGGACTTGTACACTATTAACATTAGATAATTAAGTATCAAACTCGTTTAAATGAGTCGAACATGAGACTTTCCACTTCTAGATGAAGAAGATAATTACTAGACCATAGGACTAGTAGCTGTTTGAACAATACAAGAATCACATATTGAAGAATTGATAAACCTACTGACAACAAAAAAAGTTGATAAACCTAAATTTGACTCGTATTAAATAGTTCCACTTACGTCTAAGACCACCGAAACCTTTTGTGATAAACCTCTCACTTGTTATGTTGTGCAAGTCATTAGATGCAAATTGAGAGACAATATCAATAAGATTAGTAGGGGACGATGAAATCTTGACTTATATTGTATTAGAGTGAATTGATTGATCAATTGAGCCAGCTGGATCTTTACCTTGGCTTGCCTAGATTACCATTTTTTATGCTTTGTTTTGCTTTCGTCCATAAAATAATCGATGTGAAATTAGCTACATGTGTGGTCCACAATGTAGTGGTTCCACATTAAGGGGCGTAGTAGAACACAAGAATCTCATGATATAATAGAATTGAAAATTTTGGCTAATTCAAGTGGTTCCACTTTGAATACCACCGAGATTTTTTTGATAAAATTCCACGCCTACTGTGTTGTGTATAAGGTATGATGCAAGTTGACAGATAGTGAGTGTTTGACAAAAAGATTATATTCCACTTAATGGATCTTGACATACTATTCTTCTTTACTCTAATGAGCGTGGGGCTTAAACTAGGACTAAATATAATTAGGTATGAAACTCTCGATCGTCCTTATAAATCGAAATTAAGATTTGGTGCCGTTGTGCTAGTAGCAGTGTGCCATAAACATCTAAACTGTCTTTGATTTATATCGCCAGTCTTCCTATCTAAAAGAAAAGATGAGCTCTGCAAAGAAACAAATTCAGAAAAGGCCTTCACGTCATCATCATCTTCTCATACGCAGTCCTCGATGTATTCTGCCAAAAAAAAAAGACGAAGAAAAATGAAATATATGTGCAGCTTTTAATTGTGCTGTGCTGTTCATAACCGTTGTGGATAATCAGTGATCAGTGCATATATACGACCACCAAGTGCAATTGAAAATGCTGCCACCGGCCGCCTCCCTCGACCAATGCATGCATATTGCTGGGGTAGGAGAGCACGTGATCATGCACATGCCTCTCTGATGCAATTCACTGTTCACATGGTTGCAATATTGGCAGAAAGCTCCACTGGCAAATCCATTGGTGTGAACTGATCGAGGATATTGCGGTGTATACTGAGAGGAAATTAACTAATTTACGCTACTCTATTTTGTAGAGGGAAATAGGGTTTTCATGTGGTCTATTTTATAAGAGTTTGGATCTTTTTTAACCGAGTTAGAAGTTTGATGCATATATGACGTTTGTTAATTTTGATGAATGAGATAAGTGACTAAGTGAATTTTTTTATTATCATTTTGTGTATCTACATATAAATAAGTCTTCAATATAGCATTAGATTTTTCGTTCTTGAATTGATTTATCTGATTGGAAATGTTGATTTATCTGATTGGAAATGTTGAGTGGACTTTCTTAAAAGTAAGATTTTACATGGATTTTCTTCCACCTTATGTTTTTGACATAATATTTTATATTGTTGACGGTAAAAATTAACGTTAAACTGTGAGGTGACATAAAATATATAAAAAAAATTACTTTTAAGAGAGTATTCTTAGCATTTCTCTTGTTTGATTGATTGATAGAGCATATAATAGATGTTTATGTATTCTTCAACTTGTTTGGAATGGATGGGACATCGTCGGGCCAGAATTAGCTTGAATTCAAAAACGGCAACACCCAAGTGATTCTGTGTTTTTCTTGTTCAAAGACAACTAATAAAGCCAAAAGTTGGGTTGTCTTATGGTTGATAATCCACCCCAACCACACATTATTGACACGTACATTGGACCACAAAGATTCTTAACTAAAAATCGATTGACCGCACAAAGACACAAGCACTAATAGCATTATCATATAGATGCACCCTTGTAGAACTTAAACTAAGTCATTAGAAGGCACAGTTGGGCATATAATGTTAGGCAGTTGCTATTTTATTTGATACCAATGACATTCAAATAATGAATGTTCACATAATCGTTCAAATAGAAGGGAAGAAAATGGGAGGGAAAAAGGAGGGGAAATAATTCTATTTCCCAAAAAGAGTGTTCCATGGATCATGGATTATAGTACATAAACCACCAACAGGGTCCTCTCCGGATTCTTTTGGCGAGGATCTTGGGGATTCGTGAATTGCGTTCGTTCATCGTACATTGTGCGGTCAGTTTTGATCAGGTACAATTTGTGCTTAATTTTAAATAAAAATATTTAAAATGATTTATGATTACTTGATGTACGATGAATTGATACGATTTATGAATCTCTGAAATCCTCGTAAAGGGAATCCGACGAGGATCCGGATTCCATAAACCACGATGGCAAGAGAAGAAGCTTTATCATCATGATTGGCAATACAAGTGGTGAATTTTGGACAAACATATATACAATAATGATAACATTAAATATTCCAATTAATGCCTTAGCTAAGGCTGTTGAAACATGCGTACAAGGTAATGTTAAGGAGATTAAATTTGTACATAAAATATACAAATTAAATGATGTATCGTCAATAGAAAATGAACATATTTATCAACGTTTAAGTAAACTAATTTAATCCTTCTAGCATTATTTGTATGCAATATGTATGTAAGCACATCCCTCACTTCCCACTCCAAAAAAGGGTAAGTCTTAGGCCATACAAAAGGCACGTCCACTTCCATAATGGGTATATTTTCTTCCTACCCTACCATATCATCATTCACTGGTACAGTGGTACTTCTTGGTAAGCTACATAGTAATACATCATCCATTCACATGTAGTATCGATTAAGATAGACTTGTGATGGGTCGAATTTGGATATCGTTCCCGTCTTAATTTATATGTGAATTCATTTGTAATAAGATCATTAAAGTTGGATTGTATTCCGAATATTAGATTTGATTTGTCAATTTATATTAAATCTAAATCAAATGGGGTATTATTAATTATATCAGACCTAATTTAGCAAACAACAATAATAATTAAGCCTTATTCCACTAAGTGAGGTTGGCTATATGAATCATAGAATACCATTGTGTCCGGTTTTGTACCAAGTCTTCCATTAGCTTCAAGTACTTAATATCTTTTCTTAAAATCTCTTCCAAAGTCTTCCTAGGTCTTTGGCATGAGCTATGTCTCATAGTTGCATCTTCCAACCAGAGTATCGTAGGTCTTTCGTTCACGTGTCCAAACCACCTTAACCGATTTTCTCTCATCTTAGCTTCAATTACGACTGCTCCTACTTACCTCGAATCCTCGTTCTTAATCAGATAATTTCTCATATGCCCACACAACTAGCTAAGCATTCTCATCTTCGCGACACTCATTTTTTCACACATTGCTTTTTGACCACCCAATATTCTGAGCCCTAAAGCATTGTTGGCCTTATTGTTATCCTATAAAAAAAAAATCTTGAGCTTTAGTGGCTTACCATTTGCATAATACACTCGATACTCTCTTCCACTTCAACCATCCAAATTGTATTCTATAGTTGAGATCTCCATCTAATTCTTTGTTCTTTTGCAAGATAGATTCAAGATAACAAAAGCGTTCACTCTTTGATATTTCATGATTTCCAATTCTCAACCCTTTAATTTATCTATTATTCATTAGACAATCCGATAGTCCAAATAAGGTTACTCACACGTGTAATACCTAACAAATAATATAGAAAAAAGATAATATGTTATAATAAGTTGAATCAAATTATTATGGAATTCAGATCAATCTTAAAACATATCAAGACCCATTTTGTAATAGGATTATTGGAATATCAGATTAGAAATCTCAATCTATAATTAAAATTTAGTCAATTGACAAATCTAAATTAGCACTAAAAAAATCACTACACACTCGTGTCTTAAAAGAGCATAAGAGAAAGATGACATTCACAATCCTTACACACTCATGTCATGCAGTGATGGTGCCATGAGTGTGTAGATAAAGTGGATGTTTTTTTTTTTTGAACAAACGATATTATCGACATTAAGGAGAAGGGGTGAGCTTAGACTCAAAATAGGTTAACAATAATGTGATTCAAACTTGCATTTGACGAGAATCGAATCTAAGATTTATCTCTTACAACTTACAAGTACAAAGGAACACGACTACACCGTAGTACCAAGTGGCGGATAAAATGGATGTTATTGTTGGGCCATTTCTTTGTTGTAGAAAGCACAAAACCATCATGGAGTAAAAGTGAAATCATAGCTTTACCCTTTTATATATATATATATATATATATATATATATAATTATAACTTTACATCTTTCTTTTTTTTCAATAAAATGATAGCATTAGTGGTTATTAATTTGTAGTAAAGCACAAAACCATCATGGAGTAAAAGTGAAATCATGGCTTTACTTTTTCCTTTTTTGGATAAAAATTAACCGATTAATATTTGTTCAAAATCAGATTGGAGAATAAAAGTTTCCCAACCCTCTTGAAAAATGTTAAATGTAATCTTGTTATTACTTTGTCGAAGACGATGACATATGTAGTTTGTTAGGAGGTTGAAAAAGAAGAAACAAGAAAGCTTTGTCGTAAAACAGAACTAATGGTTATGAAGAGTTTCAACTTTCAACTATTAAAAAATTCCGACAGTAAGTTGTAAAAAGTTTGTCTCTCACAAATCCTTAGGTGGGCATGACTGCATTTCAAGAAGCGTTAAATATCTCTTGAATCTAGTTTTACTTGCATCTATCACGACTCTAATTATAAATGGGCTGCTGCATAAAACTTTTAGTTACTAATACACATTTTACTTTGTGGAGTATCAAATCTAATCAAATACTATAAGATAATGTTAGGAAGATTAATTTTTTTAAATTAAATTTGCAAATAAAATGTTGTGATTGTTGATTATTGGATTGTTACTTAAACGTTGATTAACATGTTTATTTTTTATTAGTGGTATATCATTTGGTTTGCAAATTTGATTTAAATTTTTTATCTCCTTAATATTACTCCATATTATATAATTCATCACGGAATGTAACAAAGGTATGACGTCCCACAAACCACGCATTTTTGCACTGATACATTCTTTGTTTTGCATTTTTTGAGTTAATTATTATTCCAACAATAAAAATTATAAAGCATATATACTTTAAACTGCTTTACCGATTTTCTATCTCGTTTTTGCGCCGGCTTGTGTAGTATAGTCTGGAACAATGTGTCTGTTGACCTCTCATTGGCCAATTTGTGCGAAAGCGATTCTTCTTTGTTCTTGTTCTTTTTCCAAAGAAACTGACCCTGCCACATTACTTTGTTAATTTAAGCTTGATTATGATTTGCACTTAATTAGTTTATGATTTGATTAAGAGGGCATGGTGCTTTAGCATGTTCGACTTATTAGCAGATACATATTGTATCCCCCTTTTTTGTTTGTGTCATGGGGATTCAAGGCATTGTGCCCAGTCGGCCAATCTAGCTAGCAAATGGGGATCGATACACTACAACAAAAATGAGCTTTGGGTACAAAACAAAGGGCACAATTGAGAAATTTGTGTCAGTTTGATCATCAAAAAGCTTAAACAGTTCTTATTCCATAAAGGGCACCATCTATTGTGCCCAATGTTAAAAAAAGTAGACACAAAACATTACTGGGCACGGAAACCGTGCCGAATAGGGTCAGATGACAACTTTTTTTTTTACTGAAAATGGGACAAAAAACATTTTGTGTCTATAAAAATTATTTATCAGGGCCACTATATGTTCTCTCTCGTTTTTCTTTACCTCCTCTAGCACACCAATAATTAAAATTTATAAAATTGTGGTAAATAAATGTATGGAGCTGTTTATTACTGTGCAATATTTTAGCCTCAAAATAAGTTAGCAATAATGTTGTTCAAATTCGTTTTTCGCAAGAGCCGAACCTCAGATCTCTCACTTACAAGTAAAGAAGAATACCACTACACCGTAGTACTAAGTGGCATGTTTTAGATTTACAATGGATCATTTCCAGGTGCAATGAATGTTTGTTAGATTCGTATCTTTTGAACTGCCTTTTAGATTGTTATCTTCCTACATGTTTGTTTTTTATACTTGGTGATATGGTTTTTGGTTTTATACTAAGTGTATTTTTTTTTACAGTATTAAAAGTCCTACCTGCAGTGACACATAACCAACAATTGTGCCCTTAGGGTCAGTCTTCGTGCAAAAGTTAGTTGGTCTTCAGATAGACAAATGAGTTAATAATTGTAGATTCCTTTTTATGACACTAATGATAGAAATTGTGTCCACTAAATATTAATAAATAATAAATCACTGTATGTCCCATTAGGTCTTCAGATAAACAATATATCTTAGTAATTAAAAATTATTTTTTATGACACAAATGTTCGAAATTGTGTCCAGTAAATATTAATAAATAATAAATCACTCTATAGCAAAAGAATATGTTGGCACAATTATGGATTTGTGTCTTTATTCTAGTATAAAACGTCCACACTCCTTTGCTAATTTGTCTACGGAAAATTAGAAGGTTGCTTCATACACTTGTGTTTCTTTTGAATTTGATCAAGTTCTACATTATTGAGAATGGGGGATAGGCGACGTCACGGAGTTAGAATTGGAATCGAATCTCCTGCATCACATTCGTCTATTGCTTCAAACATTACAACAAAAAATTCCACAAAGAATCCTCCAGCTCAGAGTCCACGACAACCTGTTAATGCCGGGCGCATACCTCGTTCTATTGATAATCAGTACATTCTTACTACTATTGCTAATGGTCGACTTGGCTACGCATTACCCTCCAGTAACGGATGTATACGCGCACCTCAAGGACGTGTGTTGCCAGCATGGGCATACCCGGGTAGGATAGAACAATACCCTATCAATTTGGTTTCTACTGAAACAACAACTGAAGAGTCTACTAGTTCTGTCGTTATTATTGAAGAAGCACACACTTATCAAGCACAAATTCGTTCTACAGGCACGTTTCCCACATATGAACTCACGAAATATGCAGAATGTTACCGTTGAAATTTTAAGCAGCGACGACGAGGACAACTAATATATTTTGTATTATGTCATATTTTGCTGGTGTGTGAAAATATAATTATCTTATGCTATGCTGGACTAATGTTTGGTCCTTTTATCAACTTATGTAGTATTACAATATAATAATGTTTTCTTTCTAATTGGCCCATGATATAGATACTCCCAGCATTACGTATTTTTTGGTTTATAATTATATTTCCCGTCTGGCTCATACCACACAATTAAGTGAATTCACAGCGTAGCAATGCAAGCCTTATGACACGTTACTAGTAAAATAAAACAAAAACAAAAAGAAAAAAATATAAATAAAAAATGCTTGCACATCTGGGCAAAGGAAAAGTTCTAATCCACAAAGAAAAGTGCTTTCATACTTCTGCTTCACCCACAAAGAAACAAGAAAACAAATTAAAAAATGCTTTCATACTTCCCCTTCACCCACAAAGAAAAGTTCTAATCCAAGCCTACACATCTAGACGGAGGAACCATAACTTCAAATACAAATTCTGAACGGGCGGTGCCTAGTTCCTACTCAAATCCTCATTTTGCTCCAAATCGCACATCTGGTGTGGCTTTCTTCAGGTATTTGAATTTTCTATATGTTTTTTTTTTGTTCTTCTTTGGTGGCTTTAATGTCAGCAATGGAAATTTTTTTATCAATTTGCAATGACACTATAATTGTAATTGTGTCATACAACTTAATATATTTAAAGTAAAGGTAGGTTTTTTGTGCCATTTGTTTAAAATAATGTTTTAAACAAAACACTTTCCTCAATCTTCACGCCTTAGTCTCTTCCCATTGCCTTCATTCCGCATCCGACATCTCTGTGTTGCCCCATTCAAAGTTTCAAACCCAGCCTCTCCTCTCTCTCTGGCTCTCCCTTTCCCAATCGAACCGAGCCTCTCTTCAACCCTAGGCTCTCTCTTCTATATTTCCCTCTCTCTCTGTCTCTCTCGCTTCTCGCCTCTCATCTCAATTCTCAAGTCACGCAGAAACAGAATTTGCAAATCCTTCCCCTTCAAATTTCACACACACTGCGAATAGGTGGGTCTCAACTCAAGTCTTCAGTCGAGTTCACACATTCTTACAGACTGTGCAAATCCTTCTCTTTCACACAGAATCTGCAAATCAGTCGGCCTCAACTCTCATCTCATCCCCAGTTCCCCTTCAGTGCAGTGCCTGCATAATGCGATTCCTTCCTCTCCACTTCGTTCCAGGTAAAATGGTAACACTTTAGAACTTGTATTGATTAATTTAGTTAATAATTAGTGATTAATTTTAGGGTTACGGTTAGGGTTCGTTTGAAACACAAGGGAACTGATTTTTTTCTCTTTTGGGTTATAATCAAAAGGGGATTTCATCTGGTTCAGATTCAAACAGACCCATTTTTGCTATGATGCCCTTTACAGTTTTAACTTTTTTGAAGCTAGCTTGCTGTTATATGTCAAATATACCAGAATTTTGTTCTTAGAAGTTTTGGCTTAGACTGGGACTTAGGCATACTGGGAC